>CM066328.1:68936150-70136150 GCA_033807585.1 Hydrophis major | reverse complement strand
GGGGTGGTTTTGTTGAATATGGTGGTGCCAGGAATTCAGTCCTAACCAGATCAAGGTTGACTCATCCTTCCATCCTTTCGAGGTCAGTAAAATGAGGACCCAATTTTTTTTTTTTTTGGGGGGGGGGGGCAATATGCAGGAGCGGGATTCAAAAATCCCAGCAACCGGTTTGCTGCCCAGTTGCTGGGTAGGCATGGCCATCGTAGGCATGGCCTACTGGAACTTCCTGTTTCTGGCTTCCGGTGGGCCTTTGGAGACCAGGGAGGCTGTTTTCACTCTCCCAAGTGTCTGGAGGCTTCCCCTGGGCCTCTGGGAAGGCAAAAACAACATCCCTTGGGCTTTGGAGGCCCTCTGAAAACCAGAAACAGGCCCATTTCTGGACTTCTGGAAGTCCTGTTTTTCCCCCTCCCAGAGCCTCTCTGTGGACCCTGCACTTACCTCCATTGAAAATGGGTTGCATGGAGACTACTGAGAGGGACAGAGCATGGTGGGCAGAGCCAGCCAGTTGGTTCAAATACCAGTTTGGCGAACCAGATGGAACTTTAACATCTGATTTACCCAAACCAGTCCGAACTGGTAGAATCCCACCCTGGCAATATGCTAAAACTCAGAGAATGATATAAAGCACTATGGAGTGCTATATAAGTCTAAATGCTACTGCTGTTATGTTGGGTTTTTCCCCTGGCTTTTTTTGCCATCCCCAAAGTATTTGGAGTGGGCTACATTGTTTCAGGTTACAAAATATCCTGTTTTAAAATGACTGTGGATAAGACAAGCAACAATATAAATTATTATTTTTTTTTATAGAAAAGTTTTTCTGATATTATGTAGATGGGAAGAAAGTCAAAAAGAAGGAGGGGAGGCAGAGGAAATAGAGAAGTTCCACTTTTTAATTTAAGGCTGCTTATTTATTTAATCGATCAATCATTCATTTATGAACAAAAGGTCAAGAGGCTTTACAGACAGCAAACATATTTGCTGATCTAATGATGACAAAAGGAAATGGAAGGAAATATCATTATTGGGACAGCAACATCCAATGGTGGAAAGAGCAAAAGGGAGTGAATGATGAATGGACACCCATTTAAACAATTTAAGAAAGCCATTCTTCATTACTGAAATTTCTGATAATTCCCATCATAGATCATTTTAAAATATGTGTTTCACTAAGCTTAATCTAGGGCAGATTCCAAAATTGTTATTTAGCATTGAAATATCAGGTTTTTTCTACATTATAAGCATGGGAGGACATGTCAGAATAAATATATGGCTGAATTTGGCTGGATGTGTGAAGTACTCTTAAATGATACTATTTTCTTGATAATAGTAAGATAAACATCAAGTGGTGCGTTCCTCTTCTTTCTCTGGATTTGGGCACTATTTTGAGCAGTGTTTGAAGCCTGCAGAGTCAAACATTGAAGGGTTTACATAAATGCAACCTCCTTCTGTGAACTGAACCAATTAAACACTAAATCAGCCATTATTACAGATGGTCAGTCTCCCTGTCTCTCTCTCCATCTCTCTCCCCCCCTCTCTTTTTATAATATTTCTACTTCTATCTTTGGAGGCTCATTTTCCTCAAATATATTCATTATTCATTGGTTTTCATTTAATAATTCAGGAAGACAATTTCAATATAATTAATTTAAGTGATATAAAGAAGGTACTACTATGAAGCAAGGTCATCATTGATTTATTTCCAAATATAATTTACAATTTTCTAGAAGAATATGACTTCATGTTTGACTTAGGTACAGAACATAAAAAATATTATCATGCCCTTTCATTTATAATTTTGAATGTTATTTATATATATTATAGTGGTTACTATTTCTATAAATAAAATAATTCTAATTAATGGGAATAGTTATTTTAATCTTAAGCGAAACCTAATTGGAAAAAAAAGTGTTACAGTTTTACCCACATTTATATAAAAATGAATCTCACTAATAAAATGACACTTATTTTTGCATAGTATTACACTTTGATACTTGTTTATTTATATCAAACACATTTAATTTAGAAAAACTGTATTCATTAGCACTTATTCCCAGGTGAGGGTAAAGTTAACATCATAGTCATTAAGCTTTGAGCCACAAAAAAAAAAAGCAAAGTACATGAAGGAACATTTCCCTAATACTTAAAGTGTAAAATATAGGGGACAGC
The DNA here is from genome assembly GCA_033807585.1 of Hydrophis major. Lineage (NCBI taxonomy): Eukaryota > Metazoa > Chordata > Lepidosauria > Squamata > Elapidae > Hydrophis > Hydrophis major. The sequence goes on along the minus strand of CM066328.1, from coordinate 70,133,984 downwards.
AGAATTATTTTGGAGTTGATTACTTTGAGGACAAGAACAACAATTTAGCCATGCTTTCTTTGGTTTTGCTTGTAGTTAACATTTCTGAGTGAAATTTATAAGACTTAAATGTAGCTATTGTAGAATGGGTCTAATTCAGGGGTTGGCTTCAAAAAAATTAGCAACCTGCTCTCTGCCCAGTTGCTCAGTGGGCATAGACATGGTGGGCGGGGCCTAGTTGGCCTCCTGCACCACAATGAGGGGCATTCCCCTCCCCCGGCTCTGGAGGCTTTCCTCGAGCTTTCAGGAGGGTGAAAACAGCCTTCCCAGGCTCCAGAGGCCCTCTGAAGGCCTGAAATGGGCCTGTTTCCAGCCTTCCAGAGCCTCCAGGTTGCCCATTTCCCCCCTCCATGGGCTCTGGAGGTTTCTGAAGGCTGGAAGTGGGCCATTTCCAGCCTTCTGGACCCTCCAGGAGGCCCATTTTTGCCCTCCCCAAGCCTTTGCATAGGCCCTGCACTTACCTGGGATCCAAAACAGGTTGCGTGGAGACTCCTGGGAAGGGAGGGGTAGGGTGGGGAGAGCCAGCCAGTCATTGCAACTACCAGTTCACCAAACCAAATGTAAAATTAACATCCGGTTCACCCAAACTGGTGCAAATCAGTAGCAGCCCACCCCTGAGACTCTAATTACTTACTTTAATCAATTTGCCTTTAAATATATATTTTTCTTGTACCACTAAAATAGTGCCCTACAAGCCCAGCTGAACATTTAAGGGCTGGAGTTTTCATGAGCACTGAAGGATGTATGGAGACAAATTGATGTTGACAGGTATCAGACTATCTATCTAAAATGAACATAGCATTCAAATTGCAATAACACTGCTAAATATGACAGTAAAGATTTTTTTAACAGAAAAAGTAAAAAAAAGCTCATCTTGTAAAGTTCACCCTCTTTGATTTATTCTCTCTCTCTTTCACATACATAACATACACACTCACTCATAGAGACATGAACACTTTCATAACACATAACAAATCCTTCCAAAGTGATATACAATACTTTCACATTGAAAATCAGATATAAGAGCAGTTTGGTCAAACTCTAAACCTATAGTCTTTAAGAGGGTCTGATACAAACAGATATATGTTTATTTATTTGAAATATTTATAGACTTTCCCAATTCATATGCAAGTAAACTATCCCATAATAATAATTATATATCAGTCATTATTATCAGCATCAGCCTATGATGACTATCCAAACACAACTAGGGACTTAATGTCTGCTTAAATTTTTAACTTACTTCTAAAAAGTAATCACAGTTAAGGTGTTCCACTTTCATTATCATTTATACGTATAAACGAACACATATACAGGACACACACATACATAGTCAGGAGATCCAGGGGTTTGGCCAGAAGCTCAACATCTTGGTATTGGAAGAGTCTTCTGTGCACCAGATATATAGAAGTGTTTCTTAACTGCAGGAGGAAGCCTAAAAAGGAGGCAAAAGAAGGCAACATGGCGCATTTTGCTTCATTGACAGAATTTCTTCTTGAAGTATCTCTGAAAAGATGCTATGTTCAAACTAGCTTTCAAGAAAAGCATGCCTTCCAAGCTTGAATTAGTCTATTAAATGGCTGTTGGCATAGTGCCATCCAATATCTGCTTATTCAGATATCAATGCAATTAAGTTCTCAGAGGCTTACTTTCTGAAAAGGACAATTTTAAAATAAACTTACATAGTACATGTAATTTGCAACTTAATAGCATTTCTATGAGGAGAAGAAAAAAAAAAATTCACCTCTCCCTTCTAATTTTTTTGCTTATAAAATTAACAAAATAGAAGGAAAAATACATGTATATCTTGTGTTTTATTTTGCATGTGTTAGTATTTTATGAAAGATAGACTCATTCACAAATGTATTTGCTCTATTTATTGTATTATTCAAACTAATAATTCTTTCCCGATGTTCTGAATGCAAAAATTATAGCCAGTTCTAATCTGAAAAGGGGAAGCATTTGGCCAACAGTATTAATTTATCATTGTAAAGTTGTATTTGATTTTAATTGGCTGTAAAGACAGCATGTTTCCAGTGCTAAAGAAAGATACTGTGGAAGGACATACTTCAAAAATAATCCAGGAGAAGTGCTTTGAAACTCATGCATGAAAAGGATCTTCCTTCAGTTCAATAGGGCAAACCATTTTTCAGGATTCATCCCAAGACAAAGTCTTATGGTTTTTAATTTTTATTTATATTATTTGGTTTGTCAATTGCTCACAAGATAATAGGTATATGTAGAAACATATTTATGAAAACATGGATACATACAAGAAAAATAAAAGAAACAATAGGACAGGGATAGTAGGCTTATGCACGTCCCCTACAAACCCCTTAGGAAAGGGGAGAGGTCAATAGTAGAAAGTCTAAGGTTAAAATTTGGGGAGTTTGGGGAAGAAACCACAGAGTCAGGTAGAATATTCCAGACATTGACCACTCTGTTGCTGAAGTCGTATTTCCTGCAATCAACTTTGGTGTGATTAATGTTGAATTTGTATCTATTGTTTGCTTTTGTATTGTTATGGTTGAAGCTGAAGTATTCATTGACAGGTAGGATATTGCAATGTATGATTTTATATACTATACTTAGATCGGACCAAAGGCGGGTAGTTCTACATTTTCTAGGTCTAGAGTTTAAAGTCTGGTGGCATAAGGTATTCTGCAATGAGTAGAGGAATGGAGAACTCTTGTTGTAAAATATTTCTGGATGTTCTCAACTGTGTTTAATATCAGATATGTAATGTGGATTACAGACTGATGAGCTGTATTCGAGTTTTGGTCAGCAAATGTTTTGTATGCTGTAGTTAGTAGTGTAATATTACCAGAGAAAAAGCTAAATAAGATTAGGTTAACAACTCTTAATGCCTTTTTGGCTATGTAGTTACAGTGAGCTTTAGCATTTAAATCATGAGAGATGAGTACTCCAAGATCCTTCACAGAGTTTGGATCATCAACAAGGTCTTGACTATTCAGCCTGTATTTTATTTTTTCTGATTTTTTTTCTGGCAATATGTAAGACAGAGCATTTATTTGTTGAGATTTGAAGTTGCCATTTGTTTGACCATTCTGATACATAGTCGAGGTCTTTTTGAAGGGTAGCAGTATTGTCTGTGATATTGAATAGCTTTATATCGTCAGCGAAGAGAATGCAGTTGCTCTTAATGTGATCACAGTGGTCATTTATGTAAAGTATGAAAAGAGTTGGTCCTAGAACACTGCCTTGGGGGACACCACTGTTGACAGGTACAGAATTTGATAGGACGCTCCCAATTTTGACCATTTGTTGTCTGTTCTATCCAGTTATGCAGGTGTCCAGAGATACCATAAGATTTTAGTTTTAGGAGTAGTTTCTTGTGTACCACTGAATCAAAAGCTTTACAGAAGTCTATGTAGATTGTGTCTATTGCTGTGCCCTGATCGAGTTATGTAGTCCATTTGTTTTTGCAGTGTAAGAGTTGCAGATTATAGGATAGCTTTTTTTCTGAAACCAAATTGTTTATTAGGTTGTTTGTCTCTAAGTGGAGGATAATGGATTGGTTAATAATTGATTCCATGACTTTACAGGTGATGCAGCATAAAGAGATTGGTCTGTAATTTTCAACTAGGCTGGGGTCTCCCTTTTTGAAGATGGGGATTACTGTGGCTTGTGACCATAGTTTTGGCAAGGAGCTGGTCCTGAAATTTTTTTCAAAAACTATGCTTAGAAGCTCGGCTATGGCAGTGGATAGCTTTTTTAAGAAGTAGGCACATATTCCGTCTGGTCCAATAGATATATATGGTTTTAGATTGCATAGTGCTTTTTCAACATTGTCTACTGTAAAATTGACATATATTAGATCATTGTAGTTGTCTGTGTTTTGACTAGGAAATACTGGGCAGGATCCATTGCTGTTTACAAATACTGAGCCAAAAAATGTGTTAAAGAGTTTGGCTTTAATAGTGTCATCGTTGCAGTCTTTACCATTAGGTTCTTTCAGGGGTGGGATGGACCTTGAGTCTTTTAGTTAGTTGTTTACAAAATTGTACAAAGCGTGGGTGGAATTGGTGCGTAGAAAATTTTCCTCTTGTTTAATGTGATAATTGGTGCATTCATTCTTCATCTGGTAGCATAAATTTTTGTATCGCCTTTTGAAGTTGGCAACGTGACCTGATTTATTTTCCCCCCAAAGTGATCTCTTTTTGGATTGAACCTTCCTTATTGTTATGGGTAATCTTTTTTTCCTGCTTTTTGGAGTTGTTATTGGTACATATAGTTTGATGACTCTTTTGACTTAAAGTAAAAATATGTTGTAATGGTCTTCTACAATATTGCATCCAGTGAATAGAAATTGCTAATCAAGGGATGTGATATTATTGTCTATAAGATCATAGTTGCCTTTTTTGAAGTTATAATTGGGGATCACATTGTTGTGTTGATTTTTGTGTGGACGTATGTTGAGCCAAAAGTCAATCATGCTGTGGTCAAAGGGTTCTTTAATTTGTATTCCATAAATTGAATTCAAACTATTGCAGAAGATGAGATCAAGGAAGTTGTTAAGTCTAGTATTGTAGGTTACTAGTTGTTCCAGTCCCAGGTTTGTTACAGCATTGTAGAAGGTTGCATGTATAGGTTCAGTTTTACATCCTTTTAGGGTCCAGTTAATGTGAGGTAGATTGATGTCACCAAGAAAGATAAAAGTGTGTGGGCAGGATGTTGCCCATGTTAGCAGTAAATTTAGCTTGTTTACATGTTTGATGACATAATCAGGGGCTTTGTAACATAGTAAGAATTAAAATGTGATATTTAAGGACAGTTCACAGGCAAAGGTCTCAGGAAGAGCAAGCTCCTGGGTAACTTGGATGTTTTTTAGAAGTAAGGACTTTTTATAGAAGATAGCAACACTATCTCCTCTATGGATTTTGTTAAGTCCTGAGCATGGGCTCAAGGAACGGAGACGAGACATCAAATGGTGACTTCAACTCTTTATTGTAAAATAAGAACAGAGCAAATACTTGGGCAGCAGCAGCTCTTTTATAGAGCTGACTGCTGTCAAAACAACCAATGGTTTGAGTTTACCGCTTTCTTAAGCGTCCAATCCAAGGGGCCCGTTAATAGCCAATCAGACTGGCCAAAAATGACCAATCGTGACTAGCTATTTGCGGGCCAATGAGAAGTGCAGGATTACAAGCCTGCTGTAAAGTAAAAGCTGTTTAGGGTTGTATAGTTGTGTTGGCTTAGTCCATAGCACCCCTCTCCCCTAGATTTCATCTGAGGGGTGGGATGACATATTCTCATAAATGGGCAGGTCGCTTCACCTGTCTGCTCGACCTGCACTGTTCCACCGGTTTCTGTCCTGGCTCTGGTTCCGGTGGGCTGCTAGCTGGGTTGGATGGTGAAAATTGTGGCCCTGGGCTGCTTTCTCTGCTTACGCCAGTGCTGTCTTCCGGGTTCCCTGGATCCGATTCCATCGCAGTGCTGTCACGTGGCGAGGCCACTCCCTGGCTCGGTTCTCCTTCTGACGGTGAGTATCCCCTGGTTGGTTGTGTAGACTGTTGAGTTTCGATTGTTAATTCTTCTTCGGCCTCCTCAATGTTCCCCCCCCCAACTAGAAATTCCGGGACTGAGATAGGACTAGGTGCTAATCTGGAACGGAGTTGGTCTATGTGGCATTTCCACATCTTACTATCTGAAGTTTGCAGGTGATAGGATCGGGGTCCCGTAAGTTGCATTATGGTAGCGGGGACCCACAATGGGTCGCCCGAGAAGTTTTTCACAAACACGAGGTCATCTTCCTGGAATGCCCGACACTTGCTGGTGGATCCTGGGGGTTGTTCCAGCGTGTAGTTTGGGTGGAAGCGATCGAGATGCGAGCGAAGTTTGCGGCCCATCGGGAGTTCAGCTGGGGTTTTGTCCATGGTACTGTTTGGGGTTATGTGCTGGAGGAGAAGCATCCAGTTTATTCTGTCTTTAATGTTGCCATGGTCCATTTTGTGCAAGGTCTTTTTTACAAATTGAACCATTCGCTTAGCCCTACCATTGGCCACAGGGTAAGCTGGTGATGTTAAGGCATGGCGGATGCCCCGATCTGCCAGGTACTGTTCGAATGGCAAGGCAGTGAATTGGGGGCCATTATCGGAGACCAGGACATCTGGAAATCCGTGGGTAGTGAATAGCTTATTCAGCTTTTTAGTGACCACCTCTGTGGTGGTGCTTTTCATCTTGTGGACTTCGAGCCAGTTTGAATAGGCATCCACTGTTAGGAGGAAAGTGTGTCCTCTTGTGGGTCCCGCAAAATTGATGTGGATACGGTATCAAGGACCTCGAGGCGTTTTCCACTGGGTTGGGGGAGTTTTTGGAGGAGTAGAGCGAGTCTCCTGGCATTTGCTGCACTTTGCTACCCAGGTCTCTATTTGTTTATCTAACCCAGGCCACCATGCATAACTCCTGGCCAATGCCTTCATCCACACAATGCCTGGATGTCCATTGTGCAACATTTTTAATATTCTATGTTGCAATTTCTCTGGGATTACGACTCTGTCTCCCCACACTATGCAGCCTTTTTGGGAGAATAGCTCTGTTTGATGATTCTTAAATGGCTTGAACGTACCGGCCAACCCCGTTCCACCTAGCTGAGGACTCGTGCCAAAACAGGGTCATTTTTTGTTTCTAAGGCAATGTCTCGAGCAGTCTGCGGCGGTGATTTGAGGGTTTCAATTTGCAATACGGATAAGGTTGGAACTGGGTCCTCTATGATGTCTGGTAGTGGGGATCGGCTCAAAGCGTCAGCGTGGGGTATGGTTTTTCCCTGGCGGTGTTGCAATCGGTAATCATAGGCAGCTAAAAATTCTGACCAACGTGTCATTCTTGGTGATAAGATATGGGGAGTTGGTTTGTTTCCCGCCAAAATACCAAGTAGCGGCTTGTGGTCTGAAATTATGGTAAAGGGTCTCCCATACACATATTCATAGAAACGTTTAATTGCGGATACAATAGCGAGAGCCTCTTTATCAAATTGACTATAGTTCTTTTCGGTCTTAGACAAAGTTCTCGAAAAGAATGCAATAGGTGCCTCATTCCCATTTGGTAGGACATGGCTTAAAATGGCTCCCCTCCAAATGGTGAGGCGTCACAGGTAACTGTCAAAGGTAGAGCCTCATTGTATTGCATTAATACAGCATCAGAGGTTAAGAGGTCTGTTACCTCTTGGAATGCCCTCTCTTCACGCCGTCCCCAGACCCAGGAAGCCTTTTTGTTGAGAACTCTATGCAGGGGCTTGGCTACGGTCGCCTTCTGGGGTGAGAAGATGTTATAAAAGTTAATAAGTCCCAGGAAGGCTTGGAGGTCTGTCTTATTCCTAGATCTGGGGGCATTTTTGATTGTGGTTAGTTTTTTTTCGGTGGGGTGGATTCCCTGTCTGTTGAGAAGGTATCCCAGGAACTCCACTCTCTCCGTACAAAGTTGACACTTGTCCCTTTTTACCCTCAGACCAACGTCTTTAAATTTCTGAAGAACTTTTCTGAGTCGTTGTACTAATAACTCTTTAGTGGGGGCAGCTATTAGGACGTCATCAAAATAAGGCATGACACCTTTTATGCCTTGTAATAGTCTCTCCATTAAACTTTGGAAAATGCCCGGCGCCACACTTACTCCAAATTGGAGTCTATTGCACTTGAAAGCGCCTCTATGTATAACTATTGTCTGGGCTTCTGCAGTTGTCATGTCTACAGGTAGTTGCTGGTACGCCTAAGTCCAATTTCACAAATATTTTTCTGCCTCCCAGGGAATGAAGAAGATATTGAACCACCGGTACTGGGTAAGCGCTCTGTTGAAGAGCATGATTTAGGGTGGCCCAGTAATCACCACAAATTCTTAATGAACCAACTGGCTTCATGGGCATTACTATTGGAGTTTCCCAGCAGGCATAGTCAATCGGTTCCAATACGCCCTGGGCTATCAGTTTATCTAGCTGCTCGTCGATCTTCGGCTTTAGGGCAAAAGGCACCCGACGAGGCTTAAGCCGAATGGGAGCTACATCGGGGCTGAGATTAAATGATATAGGGGTCCCCTTGTACTTGCCTAATGTTCCTGTGAGCACGTCCTGAAATTCCTGGATGAGAGCCTCTTCCCAGTCGTCGCTTCTGGTTTGGTGTATGCAGGCTGGTGTATACCCACCACTGTTCATAACAAACAAATAAACAAAAATAGGTATTTTGTGGAAATAAATGCAGAAAAACAAACATTCAATTGGCCTTTTCAGAAACCCTCAAAGCAACACCAAAACAGCAGCAGCTGTTTGGGCACAGCTCTCATTATTAAATTCATTAATACTGTGCATGAGGCATATAACAGTTTGATGAGAACGTATTTCTTATGGAACTTTTCAATGAAGTTGATTTTAAAAAATCCTAAAAGAACAACTGAAGAGACAGCAAAAGACAAAAGGAAAATAAGCAGTCAAATTTATCATCTTTGTTGTTTATTGCCTCATTAAGCTGTAGACAATACACATGAGAAAGATGGGAAATAAAAAAAGTTCTTTAATAACTTATTTATTACTCAAGAAACCCACTTCTGATGCACTGTTAAAAGTCTTCTTTAAAATCAAATACTAAAGTTACAAAGTGATTGCTGATTCACTAGGAAAATTTTCATATACAATATAATGTAAGATAAAGTGGCAGTGGCAGAATATATATTTTAGTATCCATTTAGTATCCATTTAAAAATGATGTTTAGGTGATTTCTAAACTATTACTTTTTATTTCAGATGACAAGTTTATATTTTAAATTTAAAACCTAGATTACTTTTAAGTTAAAATATATATTTTAATCATATGGAAAAATATCATTCCCTGACAATTTTTCATGAAAACATTGGGAAGTTAAAATTCACATGGAATGCCCTGCTTGATTCATGACTGATTTCTTAGTACCTCTATTCCCAGGTAAGTGTAAAAGTGCATTGTTAAACTGTGGTACTAAAAACAATTAGTATTGTTGAATGCTTCTAAAAATATGCAGGATTGTTTTGAAAAGCTTTATTACCATTACTAATGTGTGATATTATTTAGACATTCATTTTTATCCCACCTTTATTATTTTGTAAGTAACCCAAGGAAGCAGACATATCCAATACTCCTTCCTTCTCCTATTTTCCCCACAATAACAATCCTGTGAGGTGAATTGAATTGAGAGAGAATGACTGGCCTAAACAAAGCAACTTCATTACTTACTGTATTTATTTAATAACAAATATGTTCAATGACCATTGGGTTAAAAAAAGAAGAAAAAATACAATGAAAATATAAATTAAATATAAGTATTCTAAGTTCATACATCTTAGAGTTGCCAAGTTTTAATAAAACAGTTCTGGGCACTTGAAAATTGTCCAATAAGGAATGAATGTTGCCTATAGGATCCTTAAGTGCCTCTGGGACCTTTGCTTACAGTAGATAAAGAATTGTGTAATCTTAAAGCCTAAAGACTTGGGCAAGGATTAGTAAAAAGGACCTTATGCATCATTCATGTACAGGTACTCGACTATGAACAAAATAAGAAAAAAACCCCACCCCCAAAAAATGGTTGTAGAACTCGTAACCATTTACACAGAATAAATGAAAACACTTTAAACATATTAAAAAATTAAATAGGTAGTTTAATATAAATCAACTAAAAGTATGATAACTTTCAAGATTTGGCATAAACCTTCCTTTATAAACCATTACACATCAATTTTCACTGATGGCAGATTCTTTGTTTTTATTTGGGAACTTAGCTTTTCCATCTCAAACAAATAGGTTCCCAAGCATATAGTATGACTGGATTGCAGTTAAAGAAATTTGCTCACAATGAAATTAACATGGATTGTTTGGATACTTCATATGATTTGGGATTTTTATGGTAAATTAAACTAAACATCTCCTTTTTCCATTTTCAGGGAAAAAATGTGCATCTTTATTTATAGCCATAGTTATATACAATTCTTTTGTATACAATTCTACATCAAATTCAGTCTTACCATTTTCAAACTCATAGTTTTTATCAAATTTAAATAATTATATTAGTTGCACATAAGAAAATCAATGAAATGAAACTTCTCAATTCTAAGTCTTCTCTTGATTTTAAGTTGCATTCTCCTTGACCTAAGATTAGTATAGCAGTGTAGGGTAACCATGTCTGTTTAACTATCATTTATTTTCTAAGGAAAGCTTCTTGAAAGTGACAACTATAAAGGGATTTTAGAAGACAATCTTGCCTTATACTATTCCAAATTATTAGTAAGACACATGTAATAAAATGCTTTTAAACATCTACATTGACCTTAACTCTATCATACCACAAATAGCTATGCCAGTCAAATCCTAGATCATGTCTTTCCAGTTCCAATAATCTTCCATTTCTCAAATCTGTCTAGAGGACAGAAGATGAAATGGGATGGAACAATTAATAATGAATAAGCTGTGTCCTCAGCTAGTACTTCAAGAGAATGGCAGCTCAGATGATCTGGAATTAACCAGCAGCACCTACACGCCCAGGGGTGGGATCCAATTGGTGTAACTACCAGTTTGGTGATTTACATTTTGCTCTGCATGAGTGTGAAACATCGTCAGGTTGCTGCCTGGACAGCTGTGCAGTGCTGCGCACAGGTGCGCAGCATTTGAAAAGTCACTTTTTTCCTGCTTTTTCAGCTGCAGCTATGCCATGCAAAGCAGCTGAAGTTAAAAAAGCAGGAAATAAAGGTCAGGTAAGAGCCCAGGTGGATGGGTGGGCAAAAACAGCAACAGTCGTAGAACCGGTTCTATGTCTGCTGCTCTTCAGAGCTACCGGTTCTACAGAGACAGACAGAACTGGTGGAATCCCACTCCTGTACATGCCTGTGGAGTTTGGCAAATTGAAGTCTGCTAACCAAATAAAAAATACAGCCAGAAAAAACTACTGTTGACAGCAGCAGCAGTAGCAGCAGCAACAATAACAACAACAACAACAACAACAACAACAACAACAACAACAACAACAACAAAACTGGAATTGAGCTCATTGATGACAAAAGTGGCAATGCACAGATATCTTTCTTTTCTGACTCAAACGGATCTTCTCTGCATCAGGTCTAATTTAATGTATACAAGAAACTCATGTAAGATCTGACAAAGTCTTGGAAAGTTCTGGTCAGAGATTATATAGGCAGTTGCCTTTGCGAAGGCTATACATCCAGTTTTTTCTGTGGCTGTAGCCAAAAGATTGGGACAGGGAGAGAAGAGACTGGAGGGAAGGGAAAGTCCCTCAGTAATCCTAGTAGTTCCAGTCACTGACCATGTCATTAGCAGATTATTATAACTTACTACTATTACTATACTATGTTATATACATAGCAAATTATCTGGACAAGCAGGAAAATATAACTTTAAAACTGAACTAGCTGAAGTTTAGTCCATTCTTTTTAAGCTGAAGACCTTGAATAAAGTAAAAACAACATATGAAAATGGTTGCTAGAGTAATATAAGGATAAGGCAATAGTTTGCTTTCTGCATTTTGTGGACTTAAAATCCTGACCTTATCAAGAAAATTCCAAGCACAGGATATTTTTTGGGAAATCTAAACTTCACAAATAGGCTGATGTTCTTCTCAAATAGATGTTACCATTCTGTTAACTCTGGGTAATTTAGACAAAGCCAAACAATTTAATACCAGGGAATGAGGAATAATAATCTGAGGTTCCCTAGTAAATTTTATTCCGGGGAAAATTAATTTTAGATTGCCCTTTCTTCCATTTGTCCTTTATTCACAAGGAGCACCTATGAAGTCGTTTCCACGGAAAATATATTGTTAGAATAACTATCTGCCTTGATATTCTAATACTATTAGAATATTGTGGCCACCCTGTTTCCAAATAGCTGAAAATGATGTATTACTTTAGAGATGAAGCTGTATTTGATATTATCAGCTTAGCTTCAGAGGCTTTTATGCTTGTGTTGTTCATATTGTTGATGTAAAAATAATAATTAAAAATTCTATTATGTTTATAAAGTCAAGCCTGACAAAGATTCTTTATTTGTCAACATAATTAAAGCATTTTCAGTTGTTATTCTGGTAAGTCTATTATAAGTGAGCTAAACCACTTTGATTATCTGCTATTCATTCATTACAACTGAAACCTCTTTCAGCTGATTTTATGAATACTCCTTGCATTTTATTGAATCAGGAATCCTAGCAACAGCCCAGTTTGCATCAAGCATAAATAAAGCAAGAGGCTTTAACTGTAGAAACATGAAGAACAAAGCTAGAGACCAACATTAAGAGACAGAAGATTTTTTTTTTAATTTGAAGTTTGTACAAAGTTTATGTCTGGGTTTGTCTTCTATTCATATCTGACAGAGTGGTAAATACATATAACAAAGTTCACTTTTTTTTTTTATTGTTCCATAGTATATCAAAGTATTTTTGAGTTTTCTTTGAAAACAAACAAGATATGGGGACAAAATATAATACGTGTAGCAAGTGGGAAAATAATCAAGAAAGGGTACAGAAAAATAGCCAGGAATTGTAGAAACCAGAATGAGAAAGACTAAAAGCTCAAAGTAAGCTGAGGTTATTGAAGGATGCCAAAAATAACACAGAGAAGAAAAAAAGCTTCTTCAGATACACGTTCAAAAGAAAAAAAAATAAGATAAACTGTCTTGCCTAGTTCTCTCTTTAATCTTCTTTTGTAACCAGAGGACATAATTACACCAGATAATTGTAAAAAGCAGGACAAAGGAAAAAGATTGAGGTTGATAGAAATACATCAATACTGATTTATTTTAATGTATTTAAGTCTTCTTTATAGATGGATTGAGTTCTAGGATACTGAAGGAATTTGCTGATTATCTAGCAAAACCTCTATCACTTTTGAGAAATCATGATGAGTGGGTCAATGATAGGCAAGTCTTCCTATTTGCAAAAAGGGGAGAAAGGAGGATGCTGAGAACTACAGATAGATGACAGCAATACCTGGGAAATATAGGTAGTCCTCAGCTTACAACCATGATTAGGATAAGGATGGTAAGGATTTACATTGTTAAGCAAGGGACTTGCTAAGGGAGCTGCACCCTATTTTATGACCGTTTTTTGCCATGTTTGTTAAACTGTAGTTGTTAATTGAATCATGTGGTCATAGCAAATTTGGCTTCTCCTGTTGCATTTGCTTCTTGGAAGTCATCTGGGAAAGTTGCAAAGGATATCACATGACCCTGGGATGCTGCAACAATAGTAAATACATGTTGGTTGCCAGAGGCCTGAATTTTATCATGTGATGACAGGAATGCCGTGAGGATTGTAAATGTAAGGACCACTTGTAAATTAATGTTTTTCAGTGCCATTGTAATTTTGAAAGTTGCTAAATGTTTGTAAGTTGAGAACTATTTGTACTAAAGCAAATCAATTTGCAAGTACCTTGAAAATAATACAGTAATCTCTCAGCGTAGATGTATCATGAACAAATTTATATTTTGCTCAGCTAACCTGTTTAGTAAATTGTAAAAATGCTATAGATGCAAAGTATTTTGATTTGAACAAAGCATTTGGTGAAGTACTGTGTGACATTCTGATTAGCAAAAAAATTAAGGCCATTCTAGATTTGATAACAAGAAAGTGGATTCATAACTGATTTGATAATGCCACTCAATGTTCAACAAGATTCTAGGTAGCAAGAAAGTGCTACCTAGAATCTTGATAACAAGAAAGTGTTGATAACAAGATTTGATAACAAGAAAGTGGATTCATAACTGATTTGATAATGCCACTCAATGTTCAACAAGATCCTAAACTAGAATACTAAAGGAAGTCATAAAAAGTTCAGTTCTTGACATTGTATTCTTTACTATTTTTACTTATAAATTGGAAGAAGATAAATGCCTGATAAATTTTCAAATGGCAAAAAATTGAGTTAAACAGAAAAGCTCCCAAAAGATTGAAATAGCATTCAAAATTACCTGACATTTTAGAAAACTTGTCTGAAAATAACAAAACAGAATAACTGAGTTAGAAGGGACATTGAGGGTTTTCTAGTCCAACCCTTATTCATGCAGGAAATCCTATACCATGTGGACCAGTTTAATGAATTATAGGAAGGAATTTTCATACTGAACATTAGGAAAACTTCATAATGATTAAAGGGCATCATAATGGATCCAGTTCTAGGGACTTGGTGTGAGCTTTTCTGTAATGGATATGAGGACATAAGAGAAGCGAAAGAGGATGGATTCCTTCTTCTGAGTTCAACATCATATTTCTGGTCTCAAAAGGTATAATCCATGTGAACCTCTGGGTCCTTGGGCTAAAAAACTATTCCATTAGAATTAGAAAGAGATTATTTGTGTTAATAACTCAACAGGAATCTGATATAGATAAGGTTCCACCTTGTGGTCATCCTAAAATTTCTTGTTTGTAAAATCTCACCTTGTCCCCCAACAAAGAACAATAGAATAATATTGTAATCATCACATAATTATTATTCTTTTGAAATGGTTTTTATATCAATCCAAGTTCATGATAATTCAGCATCAGGCACCACACATACAGACATGCCTTTGGTGTAAAAACTGCCACGTGAATGAACTAGTTGTTAATAATACCTGGGCCTTTTTTAAGAGCGCAAAAGTTTTGAGGGACAATTTCATTTGGCAAGGTCCTGAAAATATGATTTCTTCCTTGAAGCTTTTTATTTTCTTTCACTACCTACTTTATTCTCAGGTCTTTGGCATTTACATATATTTGAATGATAAATTGCTATCTATGGTGTTCAGAGAAACTGTTATAATTTAGAATAAAAAATGGGATATATCCCTTCTTATTTGCTTAGTCAATACAGCGTTTATGAACAATGTATATTTTCTATAAAAAGTCTAGATGGCAATATATACTAATTGTTTGTTGCTGTTTTGTTTTGTTTTGTTTTTTTTTAATAAAAGCAAACAGCCTTGGGGCATATTTTGTCATGTTTTCATACACCCACTGATTCAGATATACAATAGGAAGAATATCATTAGGAGCCTAGTTGCAGTACTTAGCAGGATTAGATCAGTCAAAAAATAAATCCAAGCACTCTGAGACTGAACAGTAAAGATGCCAAGCTGTCCTTTTTTATGAGAAGTACATTCAGAACAGAACAGATTAAACTAACAGAGTTAAAAGAGGTCTTGGATGGAAACTAATCAAGGAGAGAAGCAACCTAGGACTAAGAAGAAATTTCCTGACAGTGAGAACAATTAATCAGTGGAACAACTTGTCTCCAGAAGTTGTGAATGCTCCAACATTGCATATTTTTCAAAATAGATCTGACAGCCAGTTGTCTGAAATGGTATAGAGTTTCTTGCTTAAGCAGGGAATTGGACTTGAAAACCTCCAAGGTTCCTTCCAATACTGTTATTCTATTCTAATCTATATTATTAGTCTTGAGGTAATTTTATAGGATACCTTCTTTGATTGTGCTGCCATATTATAACTGGTGATTTGATTCAATGCTCAGTTTGAATGTGGGTGTGAAATATAGTTGATTACATTCTCAGAGCATTTTGATACTAATAATTTATAGACCCTATTGGGCATTGTATAATCATGCATACATTCATTCTGTACTTCAGTTTGCAGTTTATTAATAGCGGAGAGCTCTTTGAAATTTGACACAGGAGACTAAGTTTCATACAGCCCACATTTCTATTTCTAGTTATTTATTAGTTAAATGGAATGTAGACCTATAATCATTTCTACTGTTGCTGACCTCCGTTTGTAAAGAATTCACAGAAAAAAAGATATGAAGCAATCAGTAGGAGACAGGAAATCACAAGTTCCAGGTGGCTTGCAAGCAGGTTGGCAGGAAGATAAATGGCTCCTGCAGGTTAGAGGGCAGAGTGTTGGCAAGGCAAGGCCAATCCAATAAGATGTGGCACAAGTGCAGCCAGATTAGGATGCTACCTGGTAGGGGATGGTGCAAGAGATTTACCAGAACAATTGGCAGCCTTCCTTGCCACTGTCTCATTGACTTTGCTAGTGGGAAGCTAGCAGAGAACACTGCAAATGGTGATCACATGACTATAGAATGCTACAACCCTCATAAGTTGCCAAGTGCTCAGATCCTGATTACATGACCATACGGTGCTGAGACATCTGGAACTTTGAGAACTAGTCATAAGTACCACTAGTTCAATAACACTTTGAAAGATCACTGGTCATTAAACAATGACTAAGATTTCAGATAGGAACTTGTTTATATTGAACTGGCACAGGAACTGCCACATTTTAACATTTGGTGCCAGTAGATATTGAGAGAAACCAAAGGTATTGAAATAGTACATTGCATTTAATAAGTTAGGTTAGACAATCAGAAGCTTTCTTATGCAGAGCTTATGGATGATCCATATCCCCAGCTAGAGAAAAATGTTGTCTTGCCTCCTCCCAGTTTCTGAATTTCAAATGCTCAAGCAGATGCTTTAAAAGAAATGTGGGTGATTTAGCAAGAATAAATCCGAGTTCTGTCTGGTAGCTTGCAAAGCACACAGCTGCTTGTTTCTTATTTATTTATTTTAAATTATGTTTATTTTCCCTTTTATGTGGTATGGTTAGTAAGATAAGGTAGTTGGAGGAAACTGTTGGAATGCTAAAGTATCTTATCATGAGTTTCAGTTGCAGCAGCTTAGAAGGTGTTCATTTAGTTTTAGAATGTAATTATTCCTTTCCCTTTATTTCAGCTACAGACGACTGCAACCAAGCTTAGAAGGTCCAGAAAAAGGGCTAGGGTGCAAAACTGGTGACATCAAATCATTCCACCTCGATAGCCGTCAAGTGATTTGGAAGGCATCAGGACAATGGTTTTGTAGTCTGGCAGCTCTGGCACATTACAATAGCCCAGCTTCTTTTTGAAATTATTACACAAAGGCATCGTTTGGAATGTATTATCTCCTTTCTCTTACATCTACCAGGGTAGTTTAAAACCACAGCTGAGGAAAGCAGTTGGTTGCAGATTTGTTAATATATAACATCATAATACTTTCTATAATTCAGTCATTCTCAGTGGTATTTTTACTACAGAGGAGAGATGGCTCAATAGTCACGATGCTTTCCTTGTTACAGATGCTCAAATTATCTGGCACATGATCAGATCAGGCAATCACTACAACATGTAAAGAAAATGTGCATGTATATGTGTGTAAATATATGTTTTGGTGAAGTTATTTTCTTTTTGCATGCATATATTGCAGATTAAGGCCTGGCACTGACTGAATGGTGTTTTTACAGACTCTTATTGATCAACTGTGTATTGAAGCTAGGCAATTAAAGAAGCAGTTAAATGCTTTATATTATAACTAGGTTGTGTTATTTTCAGCATACCTTTTTAATGTATCTTACCATGCCACTTACAAATCATATATTTTATGCTGGCTGTACTCTAAAATCTTGTCAAGAGCACATTTAGGAAAGACACAGTGCTCATTAATCTATATCTAGCAAGCTCCCTAAACTTTAATATATTCATGTATTTGTGTGTCATTCCTGTCAGCTTGCAAATGGCTGAATCATTGATGCAGGCCTTTAAATTGACAAATGATGAAAATGATATAGAGAACACAAATCAGATTTAGAAAGAGCATAAAACTCATGTAAAAATGTTGCTGTTTTGGTGCCTTTCATGTAGGTCTTTTGCAATCAATGGATTTTTACATTCATGAAATTTGCATCGTGCCCTTGCTTTATAAATAACAGCTCTTCTCCTGAGATTGCCATGAACTCACAAAGGACATAAGCATATCAGAAAAGAAACAAAAAATTTGAAAGGCTCCAAGAGTTGACATTTGGTTTGCCTAAAAGGTTCTGTCAGTTTCTAAGCAACATTGCCCTCTAAATCTTTGTAATGCTCTTTCTGCCACCTCATCAAGTGACCTTGCAAGAAGATACTAGCTAGAGCATCCACAGACATAATAATGATTTCTGTCCATCAAGCTTATTTGTTATTCAGAACCATTTCAGGATTTCTTCAGTATAACCTAACAAGTCCCACAGGAGTCAATATCCAAGTTAATTCTCTTAGCAGCCAGTCTCAATTCCAGAAACTATTGAAAATGATGTACCTGTAGCTGTTAACTCCAAGCTCTTTGTCTCTCAGCCCTATAAATGCATACATTTTTTGCCTATTGAATTTGATAAAACTATACGAATATAGCATAGTATAACCTTTGTTTCTATATTTCTAATTGTCTAGATTTATACTGCATCAATTAAACAGAATCAAAATCGATTACAAACATAGGCACATATTAATTTGGACAAGGGAACCATCCTCAATAGGTACAGTCTGCCTGTATACATATAATGAAAGAAAAGATGAGAAGGAATCAGGCACAGAAATGATAGTTTGTTTTTACTGACACCTCAGATTTGTCTTCTCCCTTTATGCTCTCTTGATTGGATCTCCTAATGTTCAATGACAAAATGCAGATTGCTATGTAGTCCATCACATTCCACATTGCATATGAATCAGAAGTTCTTTGCGCATCTCTTAGAATTAGAAATATTTCAAGAATTTGTTTGTTTACAAGTCTAGCTAGCACCCTTACACATTATTATTATGTGAAGAAGACATTTTTGCACAAGCTTTCATCAAGGTTTTTTGAAGCATGTCTTTTGAAACATGGCTACACAATTTTGTTTTATATGTTATATTATATTTAACTTGTTAATATGGCAAGTGCTTTTTAAACAATATAAATAATAATGGGATTAGAAGTCCATGTATTCTGGAACAACTGTTATTGGGGGGGGGGGGTCTACAATATAACCTTCCTTTTGCAGACTTTCATAAAGAAATACATAACTCTCATGACAGGGCAAGAAGTGCAGAAGCCTGGGCTAAAAATAGTGACTAAGAAGGGCAACTATACATGCCTTTACATGCTGTGGGCATAAAGTGGACATGTATCACATCAATATTTAATTAAATGATCCCTTTTGAATAAAATAGAATACTTTTTATTGGTCAGATGTGATTGGACACACAAGGGATTTTGTAAAGTGATGGAACACTTGTATCTCCAATAACCACATCTCTGGGAGGATTCACACAATCAATATAACCATAACCACATTTTCTACCCAACTGCTATCAATAACATATATTCAGGCATGCAGCCTGGAAAGTAAGCCAATTGTGTTCTGTTTTATTCTATTCTTTATATGTGATTATTGAACAAAAATAACTCTAAGTGCCTCAATAACTTCTATGTTGTCCTTTCCCGTCCATCCCTTGGATTTCACTTTTAAAATATTTTAAGAACTATAAGAGCTTAAGTCCAGCTAATATTAAGGTGTGTAAAGAGAGAGGAGAGGAAGAGAGGGAGGGGGAATAACATTTTACCTATAGTTCTCAAAACTATTTTACAAAATAATGGAAGGAAACAAAGATAATATGAAAAGCAGTAAATGAAAGCAGCAGTAACAGTAAATTCAGTCCTGAAGCACTTTAAAGATTAAGTACTCATTTGTCATTGGGATAATTAAACAGGTGTATAATAAACTTCACTGGAGATAGTTTCATGCAAGAAGTCTTCACTATAATAAGACAAATTCATAGATTCCTATTGATAGAATAGGAATGTACAGTGCTACAATGACTGAATGGCAGAAAGACATTCTGTGAATGAACTTTTTCTCATCAAAATTTCCTGTTCAGGAACATTTTCATCTGTTGATTATTGGCCTTTTACTTATTTGGTAGAATGAGAAGAACCATGCCAGGGGCAGGACGACCAGCAAAATGATAAGTTTTGATTCCTGTAATTTCCACTTTTGACTTTCAGCTTGCTTATGGCTGGATTTATTACCTTTCTTACTTTCATCTATCAGTGCATATTCCAAGTATAGAAAAACATTAGAAAACCATTGGTTTTAAATTAAGATATATCAAAATCTTAAATAATTTTAGCATAGGCAGAATGAATTTTCCAGTCCTAGTAAAGAAGCCTAAAGTCCCCAAAGCAAAATTAGTGATGTCTTGTATGTGCAGGAGGGAAAAAAGGAGACTAATTCAAAGTGAATTAATCTGCAGTTCATTAGCAAACACTAATGTTGCTTTGGGGACTGAAGGAAATTAGCAGGATTATAATTATAAGCAACCGGTGTCTTCATAAACATCTAATTGCTTGTCAAGGATGTACAATACAGTATACAAGCTTGTTGGATGACTAGATGTCATAAATCAGGTTTCCACTTATATAACCTATTATGTTATTGTGTTAACATGGCAGTGACCAAAGGAATGCAAATTCAAAAAGGTATTATATGGATAACCAGCAGAAAAGCACAAGATGTCAAAGACATGAAATATTTACTTATGAAGGTGATGATGATGATGATGATGATGATGATGATGATGATGATGATCATCATCATCATCATCATCATCCTCTTCATCATCATTGGATAGAAACATGACAGTAGTGGCTTTGTTTGTTCTTAGGAAACAAAGTATATGTACCAATAACAACTCCCAAAACCAGGAAAAACCGATTACCCAAAACAATAAGGAAGCTTCAATCCAAAAAGAGATCACTTTGGCAGAAAAACAAATCTGATCATGTTGCCAACTTCAAAAGCCAATACAAAAATTTATGCCACCAGATAAAGACTGAATGCACCAATTATCACATTAAACAAGAGAAAAACTTTCTACACATCAATTCCACCCACGCTTTCTACAATTCTGTAAACAACAAACTAAAAGACTCAAGGTCCATCCCACCCCTGAAAGAACCTAATGGTAAAGACTGCAATGATAACAATATTAAAGCCAAACTCTTTAACACATTCTTTGGCTCAGAATTTGTAAACAGCAATGGATCATGCCCAGTATTTCCTAGTTGAAGCACAAACAACTACAATTATCTAATACATATCAATTTTACAGTAGACAATGTTGAAAAAGCACTATGCAATCTAAAACCATCTCTATCTATTGGACAGGATGGAATATGTGCCTACTTTTTAAAAAAGCTATCCACTGCCATAGCCGAACCTCTAAGCATAATCTTTGAAAAATCTTTCAGGACCATCTCCTTGCCAAAACTATGGTCATAAGCCACAGTCATCCCCATCTTCAAAAAGCAAGAACCCAGCCTAGTTGAAAATTACAGACCAATCTCTTTATGCTGCATCACCTGTAAAGTCATGGAATCAATTATTAACCAATCCATTATCCTCCACTTAGAGACAAACAACCTAATAAACAATTTGGTTTCCTGCAATCTGCAACTCTTACACTGCAAAAACATATGGACTACACAACTCGATCAGGGCAAAGCCACAGACACAATCTACATAGACTTCTGTAAATTCAGTGGTACACGACCAACTACTCCTAAAACTAAAATCTTATGGTATCTCTGGACACCTGCATAACTGGATAGAACAGACAACAAATGGTCAAAATTGGGAGCGTCCTATCGAATTCTGTACATGTCAACAGTAGTATTCCCCAAGGCAGTGTTCTAGGACCAATTCTTTTCATACTCTACATAAATGACCTCTGTGATCATATTAAGAGCAACTGCGTTCTCTTCACTGACGATGTAAAGCTATTCAACTCCACAGACAATACTGCTACCCTTCAAAAAGACCTCAACTATGTATCAGAATGGTCAAACAAATGGCAACTTCAAATCTCAACAAATAAATGCTCTGTCTTAAATATTCACAAGAAAAAATAAAATACAGGCTGAATAGTCAAGACCTTGTTGATGATCCAAACTCTGTGAAGCACCTTGGAGTCCTCATCTCTAATGATCTAAGCGCTAGAGCCCACTGTAACAACATAACCAAAAAGGCATTAAGAGTTGTTAATCTAATCTTACGTAGCTTTTTCTCTGGTAATATTACACTGCTAACTAGAGCATACAAAACATTTGCTAGACCAAAATACAGCTCATTAGTCTGGAACCCACATCACGTATCTGATATTAACACAGTTGAGAAAGTCCAGAAATATTTCACAAGAGTTCTCCACTCCTCTACTTGTTGCAGAATACCTTATGCCATCAGACTTGAAACTCTAGACTTAGCAAACCTTGAACTATGCTGCCTTTGGTCCGATCTAAGTATAATATATAAAATCATACATTGCAATGTCCTACCTGTCAATGAATAGTTCAACTTCAGCCATAACAATACAAAAGCAAACAATAGATACAAACTCAATGTTAATTGCACTAAACTTGATTGCAGGAAATACGACTTCAGCAACAGAGTGGTCAATGTCTGGAATACTCTGCCTGACTCTGTGGTTTCTTCCCCAAACCCCAAAAACTTTAATAGTAGACTTTCTACTATTGACCTCACCCCTTTCCTAAGAGGTCTGTAGGGGGCGTGCATAAGCGCACCAACGTGCCTACCATCCCTGTCTTATTGTTTTTTTTTTTATTTTTCTTATATGTATCCATGTATTCATAACTATGTTTTTACTTATACCTATTATCTTGTAAGCAATTGATAAACCAAATAAAATAAAATAAATAAATAAAAAGTAGAAGTAGCCCTTTTGCTTTCATACTTCAATGCGACATGTAAAAACATTGATATTGTGTTTAAAATGTACCATGCTTTTTTTTTCCTTCTAGTCATTGTCATTTGATTTAATGGAAGAAAAGTGATTCCCCTCCCCCTCCCTATGAAAAATGGTAAAATGCTGGTGGATAAGATGTGGAATTCTGAAATTTAATCCATCTATTGTGCAGTTTGGTGAGTTCTGTGGATGCTGTATTTCTTGTGCAGTCATCTTTCTGCAGGATTTCCTCATTTTCAAAGGAAGACACCATGGAAAAATTCCTCCCAAGGGACCCCTTCAAATCAAGAAATGTGAACAGCCAAATATACTTCAGAATGGTAAAGACACATGTGACAACAAATCAACAAATACTAGCACTTTGCATTGCCTTACAGCCCTAAAATAAGGTAAAACAAATTGTAGAGTGTAAATGTTCACTCAATCTTATTTATTGGTTTATTGGTCATCTCAGTTGTCAAAATAACCTTACTTTAGTCCTATGCAAAGGTTATGAAGTGTCAAAAATAGACTATTCACAAAAGTCCTGTAATAAATGAAAAGACTTTCAAGTCAGATTGTGTGTCACTGTGAAACAATGTCCTTTGTTCTATCATAGTCTAAAAATCAGGTCATGTATGCTCTTCAGTATGAAATCCTACAAGATGTGGGATATTTAATACAGCCATTTCTGCATGTCTCATATATGTTCTATCTTTGAGGATCCATGCCATCATGCATCAATTAAGGTTGCATAACATATTGAACTGGGTCTAGGCCAGAATTATGTAAACAGAAAACCTACTCAGCACTGCAGCAGAAAAAGTTTAGCTTTAAAACAGTGTCCAATCTTGTTAGAACTAAATTCTGTAGAGGAAGAAGGAATGGCCTTGAAGAATAGGAGGAAGAACTGCTTCCAGGCAACCTTCAGATAAAAGGGGTCTGAACCCAGGCCAAGAAACTAACAGGAATAAGTCAGTAGTGGGATTCAAAAATTTTTACTACCGGTTTTATGGGCGTGGCTTAGTGGGCATGGCAAGGGAAGGATACTGTAAAATCTCCAGTCAGAGGTGGTATTTGCTGGTTCTCCAAACTACTCAAAATTTCCGCTATTGGTTCTCCAGAACTGGTCAAAACCTGCTGAATACCACCTCTGGAATAAATATTTCAGATAAGTCCCTCTCTAGTTTATACAAAAATAAAGGGAGGGTGGGGGAAGCCCATTACATTTGCAAGATTCTCTTAGTATAGCTTTATAGTAAAGATAGTGCTGATGTATATTCCATTAGATCCTAATCATGTTATGGAAACAAAGAAGATAGACCAACCCTGGCTGCTTGCCCATCAGTGGAAACTTAGAACTCTTAAATTGATACTCCATCTCACTAGGTTTTTTTTTTTTTTTTTTAATGATTTTTAACCATTTTTAATCAACTTAATAGAAAATGAAACAGGGCGCAATGGAGAAAAGTGAAAATAAATCCATGGTGTCTTTGAATTCAACTGTGTGTTTGTTTGTTTTATGCAATAGAGGAGGGTGAAGACAACAACCAGACAATGTTAAAAAGAATGGGATGTTAATGAAGAGTGGGATATTAATGAAGGTTATCTTAGGATAACCAAGCTAGGTTCACATTCTGATCAGAAGGAACATCTTCACTAGGTGAGTTGTATGATGTAAATGCAACCATCGAGTTTTTCCTAGAAATCTGAAATGGAGCAATGTGAAAAAGACTGAGTTTATTCATTTTATTATGGTTTTGCTCCATATGGAAGAGCTGATCAAAATGTCAGTGAGCAGACTGTTCCCAATGGAAAGCTGGTCTTTGGAGGCATCCTTGAGGCAGAAAATTGTGTGTGCCAGATTTGATTTTATTTACAATCTGCTGAAATGGATAAAATGTTGATAGAACTTTTCAGTATGCCTAGATGGGACTCCTGCTGTTCCTTAGTTTATAACAGACAGCACTGCATGGCTTAAGTTGAAGGCAGCTTTGCACTTTTCTTGCAAGTCTTCATTCTTCCTGCATATTTTTCCAATGATTGTTCTCCTATAGCATGAAAGTGGATGAATAACATCATGGAGTCAGACATGAGCCCTTTGTTGAATAGTGCCCTGAGTGTGTATAGTTGTCTTATTCTGGGATTTGAGTTTAATTCCAGGCATATCTGCAGTAGGAGAAGTAGGGTTTTAATTTCAACCAGATATTCTTTATTCTCTGCCTTCTGAGTTTTTATGCATCTGTAACAGAAATTGCTCCCAGGCCTGCTGTATATTCATTAAAAACCCTAGTTGTGCCTTTTCCCCCTTGCCCTAGACTTTGATGTGTTAAGCAACTGTACCCTCTCCTCAGGCATTCTTGTGCAGCAATCTGTTGCTATTCTAATCCTCCCTTTTCACATAATAATCGAGTCCTGGCTTCAGAAAAATTGAAACTGTATTTTATTCCAGAGAGACACTGAAGACAAACAGAGAAAGATATGAATACTTCATTTAGGTTATTGTTTCACTTTTTTTCTTTAGAATCCTTGACAAATCTGTAGAGACCCATCTGTCTCAGTAAGAGAAATGCAAATATTACATTTCTTCAAGCACACTATTACAAGACTTTCAGATGGCCTTGATGGCTTTCTATTGTTAGTTCACTACTGAGAATTCCTTCAGTTATTTCAGTAGAATCCTCTAGTGACCTTTTTAAAAATCTTGTTTCTCAAATTCAGCAGTTTACTACAAGAAGGAAGGAAGGAAGGAAGGAAGGAAGGAAGGAAGGAAGGAAGGAAGGAAGGAAGGAAGGAAGGAAGGAAGGAAGGAAGGAAGGAAGGAAGGAAGGAAGGAATATTGTGCTTCTTGTACCAACCCATAAAGTGTGATCATATTTTATTTTTAAAAAAACCCTGCTGTACGTTTGCCTTATGGGTGAGTCTGCTTTATAGTTCAGTTAGTGATAGTTGATTATGATCTTGAATATTTTGGATTCTAGGAATAAACAGAGATCATCATCTCTTGGATACTGATGACAGTTATGTTCCCTCAAGTCAAAGTATTCCAAAATCTTTGTTCTCTCTCCCAATCAGAATAAGTGAACCCTTTTGGAAACATTTGCTTGGGAGACAGATTGTTCTGTCTTCTTATTGTTGCAATAAGAAGTGACATGTGTGGGTTTCCGGTTTTTGCATGGCTTCGGGGCAGCAGGAATTCGTGACCGTTCGCGATTCCTGCTGTGCTAGCCGCCGAGGTACCCCCGATCCAAATGGGTCAGGGGGATATGGCTGCCCTGTAGGGACAGCTGAAGAGAGAGGGGAGCTGGACAGGGGGTTGACCCCCTCCTCATCTGAAAAACCCCTTTTTCCCAAGGCGGTGGAGTGGCAGTCAGCAATGGCCACCACAAAGAAATCTGCAACCTGGTAAGATCGTGCTGGAGGAAGCAAGAAAAGTGAAAGTGCTGGCTGAGCCGGGTCAATCAACATCCTTTAAATTCGCTGGAACTGAGCTGTCTGAATTGCTGGAGGATACATTGTATCCCTAAGAAGATCGAAAGCAGCGGAGAAGCTGTTAAAGGGAACCTTTTTTTTTTCTTCACTTTCCCACCCCATGAAAAAAGCAGAAGAAGATTTGAAATTTGTTTGGGCACTGAAGGTGAAATATTCTGAAAGTTGCTTGAACATTGGACTTAAAAATTTAAGAAATTGGAAAACCTTTATTAGAGGTATGGATTTCTGATCATTTAAAAATTGATATTGCAAGTGAGAAGGGAGAGGAAAAATATTGGAGCAGAAGTGGAAAAAGGAGGAGATTGCCAAGAATACTAAAAAAAGAAATACCTCTTTGATTAAACAGTAACCCCAGAAAGAGAAATAGAAGAAGGAAGAAAAGTATTAACTTTTGGAACTTTCTTTTTGAATTACTTTTGACTAAAAATACTTGGGTGGTTGTTTTGGGGAAAGTTTTTCTTTTCAGGATGGCATCGCTTGTGGATGAACTAAAGATTGAATATCAAAAATATAAAAAGGAAGAACAAGATGGAAAAGATACTTTGGGCACTTCATTTCAATTTTTAGAAATGGCGTTATGTACTTATGAAAAGTTGATTACGCAGCAGAATGACTGGGACAAAGAAGAAGAGGAGCAAGAAGCCATCTTTGATGAACAATGGGTTTTTTCCGGGGAGGAGGAGAAAGAGGATAAGAAAAAGGGGATTTTAAGGTTTGAAAAAACAACCCAAAAAAAGAAAAATTAGAGGAAAGGTGGATGCAAGGTTAGAAAGCAAAGGAAAGGGAGTAAGAAAAGGGAAGAGGAAAGACAAAGGGGTAAAAAGGGCAAGGAGAAGAATAAGCAAGAGAGAAGGGGGGGGGAGGAGAAGCCTCAATGGTGGGAAGCAAGATCTAAAGAAAAAAAGTTTATTTAGAGACAATGGGTGAATCTAATTAAGGATAAAAGGGGGATTCTGGAAGGTATATAAGATTGTGTTTTTATATGTGTATTTAGAGTATAAAATTTATTGTGTAAATTTAGAATTTATTAAACAGAATCCCAAGATAAATTAAGCGTTATATGAAGTACTTTTAAGTTAGGGTAAAGGCGTCACTCCAAATAGTGTATAGGAGAAGTATAGTAAAAGAAAAAAGATGAATGGATAGTTGGAAATAGAACAGACAAAGAATGTTATTGAAAACGGTTATAAGCTGTTATGCTTTGATTGTTTGTGCACTGTTTTTGTAAAATTAATAAAATTGGTTTATAAAAACGAAAAAGAAAAGAAAATGATAACAAGATATGGAAGGATATATAAAATGAATATGATGTTTGAATTTGTGTCTGTGTGAAGAGTTTTAACCCGGGATCAGGCAGCCTCCAGAAAAGATGTTTTAGTTTATGTCTTGTGTATTGTGTTTGTAAAATTAATAAAATTTATTTTTTTTAAAAAAAGAAGTGACATGTACGATTCATCCAATACAGGTAGTCCTCAGCTTATGATCACAATCGAGCCCAACATTTCTATTGTTAAGTGAGACATTTGTTAAGTGAGTTTTGCCCTATTTTATGACATTTCTTACCTCTCTTTTATGACCTAGTTGATAAGTTAGTTACATGGTTGTTAAGTGAATCTGGCTTCCCTATTGACTTGGCTTGTCAGAAGGTCACAAAAAGAGATCACATGAATTAGGGACACAGCAATGGTCATAAATATGAACCAGCTGCCATGTTTCTCCATTTTGATCACATGACCATGGGGATGGTGAAAAATTGTCATCAGTCACATTTTTCGGAGCTGTTTAAACTTTGAATGGTCAGTAAATAAATTGATGTAAGTTAAGGACTACCGGTAATTCATTTGTCATTTGTTTTATTCAAGAAAGAAATATACCTCCTCAACCATTCAAGAAGTTTAAATTAGCTGTGTGCAGATTTCATGCATTAATAAATGGCACAGATTTATTACATTTATAGTTTGCATTTTAAAAATACACTTTGTGATTTTCTTTTTTTCTTTTTAACAAATATGTCTTAATTTTGATGTAGTAATTGCATTTAAAGAGAAAGAAAAAGCATTACTATGATAATTATTCCAAATTTCTCCATAATGGTAAAGATGACTATTGTCATATGGGTCTGCATAGGCGAAAACTGCACCTCAGTGAAAAGGAAAAGCAACAAACTTGAGTATGCAAAGAAACATTTCATATCAGGTGTCTTCTTGTTCAACCATAATGACATAATAATAAATAAAATAATAATAGCAGGACATGAAACTAATATATAATATGTTGATAGATCATAGTGTTATGGACCTGGAAGAGGTTATCTAAGCTTAGCTCAGTTCAGGGATGCAAGGTATCTTGTGCAAATGGCTGTTTCTGGTTCCAATTTATTACATTCTCTCAAAGTATCAGGTTGCTTCAGTGTTAAGAACTGTTTACTGATAACAAACAGTTGCCATCTGTGTTCTTGTAACTTAAATTCATTATTATGCATCTTGAACTCTGGAGTGAAAGATAACAAAGCCTTGGCATTACTGTGTAGACATCCTTTTAGAGATTTGAAGAATGCTATCATATCCCCTTGCCCTCTCACTCTTCTATTTCTCAAACCCAAATGTAATCAGCACTTTCAATCTCTCTTTATAGGACGTTGTTTTTTATCTCTTGATCATCCTCCTTGGCCTTTCCTGAACCTGTTCCAATTTCTCCAATGGCCAGAAAAGCATAGTATTTAGAATAAGACACAATACATGAGGTGTAGTTTGATCAAAGTAGCATAAGTAAAATGATTACTTCTTGTGGTATGAAAGTGCACTTTTATTAATGCAACTTAAGCTTTCCTTTGCCTGGTTGGTACTCAGAATATACTGCTGGCTCATATAGTAATACAAGCAATGTATTGCTGCTGCTTATGTGATTTTTCCAATCAGGAAAATGCTATGCAGCTCTGTATCCCCATGCAAGTTACCCAGAACATCCCTCGGACCTGTGGATTGAACTGTGTCTTGCAAAAGTTAGCCCCAGATATATTAAAAGCTTTTTGAAAAGGCAACTGGGCTGTTTTTTTCCTTGAGGAAGAAGCTGTTTTGCTTCATTGGTTCTGGCAGGAAGGTGAGGGCTATGAAAGGATTAGTTCTGACAGGATAAGGGACAGATACATACACACAGGTGTGTGTATGCTTATGTGTGTATGCATATGTACATATGCATGTAAGTATTGTACTTGTGCTTGGTTTTTAATTAATTTTATGATTTTTTTTGCCAGCTGAAATTATTTGACTGAGCTAAGAAGCTGTAGAAATTGAAGCAAAACATAATCTTATTCTAGATTCCATGTAATAGTTCTTGCTAGAACTGATGTTTTCGAGACATTGGTCATTTCTATTCCCCTGACATTCCCAGGAAAAACTCCTTCAGTACAAGAAGAAATGCTGGAGATATTAAGTCCTCTTTAATGTTCTTATCAACCCAAGTCTTCAAATTTTTGTTGATATATTAGTTGAGGTAACTTTTGTATGCATTTCCCCCCCCCCTTTTTTTTTTAAAGGCCCAGTCTTGTTTCATTTTAGAGGCATAAATTGAATTTTATTTACAGGAATTCCAGAAGGCAGAGACAAATAACATCAAAATGAAAGATGCATTTTAATGTTGACTGCATAATTGTTTTGCAATTATGGTGCTAAATATTTTGACAAAAGTAGAATGTATCCCCTGATACTACATGTTGATCTAATTTTTAACTTGCAGTCGAATTGCTTCAGCAAGCTTCTTTGGAAATGAAACAAAGCCAAAGTAGTTGTATAAGAGATGCCAGAAGTAAGAATATGTCAGGCTGGAATATTTCTCCTCCCCTTCTTCCCTGACAACTATGGGTGGAATATAGAATCTCTGATGCAGGAATGTAATTCTTACTGTCTAAAACCTTCACTTAAATTCTGTCCTGACACCCATTTATCAGGCCCTGGAATATTGCCATTGGAATTTATAAATCTCAGGAGAAGTAATACAGGAACTTGAAGCTTGTTTTTTAATCTGAGCAGAAGAAGATTCCAAAAAGCAGTGTTCATTTTGAGATGAAGCTAAGCTTCATAAACTGTACAATATTGTGAGCAAGTAATTATGAAGCCTAGAAAATGAATATTATTATAGGGAATTTAAGTCAAATAACTTCTTTCAACTCAAAGAGTATTCTGCTTAATTCCTTAAAGATTTCTACTTCATCTTTCCCCACCACAACCATGCTAGGCTTAGCAGCAAAAAAAAAAAAAAAGTTTGTGCCTGCAAGCTGGGTGGCTCCAATTTTGGAAATGTGAAGTGAGAAATCTTGGAGTTACTTAAGCCCTGTTAAATCCCAAGCAGATTTTTCTCCAAGAAATTCCATTTAATTATTCTTTCAAAACACTTCTTGTAATGAAAGTGCATTTGCATCTTATATGCAAGTTAACTGGATTTAAAAATAAAATTTCCATACAATATATAAAACAAGATTTTTAATTGCAGGAAAGTAAATTCTACTGATTTGTTGTGGAGGATGAACTTCTATGCCATGAAACCTGCAAGTCTGAGCAGAAATACATTTGATCAGGTGCCAAGGTGCCTTTCCTTTAGAAGAGACATGTGGAAGTTATTAGCATTTTACTGAGAGCATGTGAGTTTCTTTAACATGATCTTTAATCAGCCTTCTGGACCAATATAGAATTTAACCTTATCATTGGTTGGTTAAAAGTTTGAGAAAGCCTTTTCTGTACATCGTCAAGGAAATATTGATATGATGCACATTTGGAAATAAGAAGCTCTGTTATCTTTAAGGGTATGTCATTTTATATACTGTCAGGAATCTTTACACCAAGTTGCAATGTAAAACATTAGGAATATAAGACATGCATGTATACACAAACAAGACTAATTTTGAAACTACAGCAAGAAATAGTATTCATGGGTATAAATGTTCTTGGAAATCAGGCCTTTTTATTGAGAGTTCCTATAAGACAACTAATCAGTATTTTCTTTAGCTTTGGAAATTGCTTTTGCAAGTTTTCCATCAATGGGGAAACTAAATCATAAATAACAATTGCAGAGACCAATACTTTCCTGACAATTTTCTTTCATTTAAATAGAAAATTTAGTGAAGGGCACACTTGGAGGGGGGGAAAAGAGAGTTATACAAAAGACATGTTGCCCTGCTGAGGGGGGGATGACATTTAATGTTAATTTAGTTTGAGTAGAATTTAAGTAGTGAGCTTTATAGTAAGCCTGCATGTCCAATTCCAATAAAAAATAGTAGAGAACCACATTTTCTATAAATAAGTGCCACTTAAGACTGATGCATACAAAGAAACTATAAATGGGGCTTCCTGTGGTTTTAGAAATCATTCATGTTCATATTCCAGTTCTATTTGCCAAGAAATGTTATTGATGTTTATACATATTTTTGGAGGAAGTGATAAAAAGTCATAAAGAGAGAATAGTATTGTTTAAAGATAATGAGGTAAATATAGAAGAACCCCAACAAATGGGAAAAATAAAGAAGTTAGTATAAATTGGGAAAAGAATAGAATATAAATTGATATATAAAAGAATATATTATAATTATAATGAGCACATTAAGGTCAGAAGTTGGAAGATTTAAAATTTTGTATGTATTATTACTGTGAGCACTGTGTGAAAAATATGTTAATCCAGTCATTGCACTGTCCACAAAAATGCTTGTTGTTAAAGGAAAAATTGTAAACATTAAATACAGTGAAATAGAGAGTTTTCTTTCAGGAAGATATGGGGATGGAAAAAGCTTGATGTCCCATGATTGAAAATTGGATGGCAGTTGATTATATAACTGTCGTGTCCGCAAACAGACGATTAGAGTCGGTGACTTTCATTCAAAGCTCTTTATTAACTAGGGAGAACCGAACCGGCGAAAGGCAAAAAGCCCGCGGCTTTTATACCTTTCGCAAGGCGGCCGCGGCCAATGGCAGCGATTCAAGTCTCCCGCTCTTGGTTTGCACCAATCGCGGGAGATCTCAATCGGGTCAATCAGCGCGGCTCGCCTGGCCAATCAGAAATCCCCGTGCCTTGGCCAATCAAGGCTCGGGGATTTCGAGTATACCATTTGAATACATAACACCCCTCCCCCCTTGGTATGGTCCGTCAGGTGGTGTAGTCACGCAGGTAGGCGGGGCTCCGTCGAGTCCTAGTTGACCTGCGCAACTCACTTTCCTGTTGTAACTCGGCCGGAGCGGTCGTTCCTTTGGCTGCTCCTGCCTCTTTGCGAACCGGCTGGATGATCGGGCCGGTTCTTTCGCCGTGGCTCCCGCCTGGGCCTACCGGGTCGGTTGAGCCGCGGATTTCGCCGCTCCCGCTTGGCTTCTCCGAGTCGGTAGAGCTGGCCAGACGGTTCTTCTCCGGAGGGGACTCGCGATGGCTGTTTTCTGGTGAGTATTTTTGGTTTATTTTATTTTGCGATTGTCTCTCCGGGTATTCCCTCCCCCCTTGGTTCGCTTCTTGGGGGTTGAGGTCAGTCGCCGTTCGGGACCTTAACTGGTCGATATGCCGTTTCCAGGCTCGCCCATCCGTGGTTTGGAGCCGGTACGACTTTGGACCAGTGACTTGCGTTATGACGGCTGGGATCCATAGGGGGTCCCCCGTCATGTTTTTTGCGTATACCAGGTCACCTGGGTTAAATGTCCGGAACCTGGAGCTGGAGTCTGGGGGCTGCTCCGGGTTGTAAGTCGGGTGCAGTCTGTCAAGTGGAGACCTCAGCTTTCTGCCCATCAACAGCTCTGCCGGACTCTTGTTGGTTGTAGTGTTGGGAGTGATGTGTTGTATGAAGAGTAGGCGGTTGATTTTGTCGTTGATCTCCCCGTGGTCCATTTTCCTGAGGGTCTTTTTTGTAAACTGGACCATCCGTTCCGCCCTACCGTTCGCCGCCGGATGCGCCGGTGCTGTTAATGCGTGGCGGATACCTCTTTCCGCCAGGAACCGTTCAAACTCGATGGACGTGAACTGGGGTCCGTTGTCTGAGACGACGACGTCTGGGAGGCCGTGTGTGGAAAACAGTTTACACAGTTCTTTAATGACGGCCTCTGTGGTAGTGGACTTCATGTCGCTGACTTCCAACCAATTGGAATATGCGTCGACTGTGATTAAAAATGTATGTCCATTTGTGGGGCCCGCAAAGTCAAGATGGATTCTGGACCAGGGCCCTCGTGGTGTTTCCCAATCCCGGATGGGTGCTGCGGATGGGCTGGATCTGGTCTCCTGGCATCGGTGGCATTTGGCGACCCATGCCTCAATTTGCTTGTCCATCCCTGGCCACCAAGCGTAGCTTCTGGCCAGGGCTTTAGTCCTGACGATGCCAGGATGACCCTCATGTAGCATCCTCAAGACTTTTTCTTGCAATCTATCTGGAATTACCACCCGGTCACCCCATAGAATGCATCCTCTCAGTAGTGACAGTTCGGTCTGGCGCTGGCGGAATGTTTTAAAAGTCTCGTCACTGTCCTTTTCCGGCCAGCCTTTTTCTAACCAGTGCAAGATTCGTGCCAGACGCCTGTCCTTAATGGTTTCTCTGGCAATGTCGGATGCGGTAATAGGTAAACTTTCTATGCTCAGGGTATTTGTTGTTGGTGCTGGGTCAGGTTCTGAGTCAGGTAAGGGCGAGCGGCTTAAAGCGTCCGCGTGCGAGATTTTCTTACCTGGCTTGTGTAGCAGTTCGTAATTGTAGGCTGCCAGGAATTCCGACCATCTTGTCATTCGGGGTGACAAGATGTTGGGCGTGGCTCGGTTTCCCGCGAGGATGCCCAGCAGAGGCTTGTGATCCGTCACGATGGTGAACGGGCGGCCGTACAAATATTCATGAAAACGTTTAACGGCGGCAACTATAGCCAAAGCTTCCTTGTCCAGCTGGCTATAGTTGCGCTCTGGTTTGGTCAGAGTCCTGGAGAAAAAGGCGATGGGTGCTTCTCTCTGGTCTGGGAGGGTGTGGCTGAGGACAGCACCGACGCCGAAGGGTGATGCGTCGCAAGTGACAGCTAGGGGTAAAGTCTCACTAAATTGCATCAGGACAGCATCGGAGGTGAGGAGGTCCTTGGTTCTTTGAAAAGCGGCTTGTTCTCGCCTCCCCCAAGTCCAGGCTGCCTTCTTGTCTAGGAGTCTATGTAAAGGCTCCGCCGCCGTTGCCTTTTGAGGTAGGAAAACATTATAGAAATTTAGTAATCCTAGGAACGCTTGTAATTCCGTTTTGGATTTTGGGGTGGGGGCTTCCTTGATGGCTTTTACTTTTTTAGTTGTAGGGTGAATGCCCTTCTGGTCTAGGAGATAGCCCAAAAACTCTACTTGCTTTGTACATAGATTGCATTTTTCTCGCTTAACCTTAAGTCCTGTTTCTTTAAATTTTGTTAAGACTTGTCTGAGTCGGTTCTCTAATTCGGCTTCATTTGGCGCCGCTATTAATACGTCATCAAAATAGGGCACCACCCCTTTTATGCCCTGTAACAAACGTTCCATCAGGCTTTGAAAAATGCCTGGTGCCACGCTGACTCCGAATTGGAGCCGGTTACACTTGAAAGCCCCTCGATGGGTCACTATTATTTGGGCTTCCGCCGTTTTCTCGTCTACAGGTAGCTGCTGATATGCCTGGGCAAGGTCGAGCTTTGCAAAGACTTTGCCCCCTCCTAGCGAGTGTAGTAAATGTTGTACTATAGGGACTGGGTAGGCGCTTTGTTGTAATGCGCCATTTAGGGTGGCCTTATAGTCCCCGCAAATTCTCACGGACCCGTCTGGTTTTACTGGGGTCACTATAGGGGTTTCCCATCTGGCATGGTCTATCGGTTGCAATACCCCTTGTTTGAAGAGCTTGTCGAGCTGCTCGTCAATTTTTGGTTTTAATGCAAACGGTACCCTTCTAGGTTTAAGTCTCTTAGGGAGAACCCTTGGGTCTAAGTCAAACGAGATAAGGGGCCCCTGGTACTTGCCCAAGCCTCCATCGAACACCTCCTGGAACTCCTGGGTTAGCCGCTGTTCCCAAGCTTCGATGGTGACTTGGTTGACACCTGTCAGCGCGATGTTAAGCGGGGCGAACCATTGTAGACCCAGTAGGCTTGGGCGGTCGCGATCGACGATTGTGAGTGGTAGTTGTTCCGTGTGGCCTTTGTAAGTTATGTTGAAATTCTTGGTGCCCACTACCGGGACACGGTTCCCTTGGTAGTCTTTAATGATGATCTTTTGTGTATGCACGTTTCTCTTTTGTAGAGTAGGCACCAGTCTTTTGATTTCGTGCCATGCAATCATGGAAAGGTAGGACCCAGAGTCCACTTCCATCTTGCATGGCTGGCCTTCTATATGTACTTCTACATGTACCTTTCTGGCGCCGTCGGAGATGGCGTGGCCGATGGTCACCGTCTGGTGGGTTTCTTCTTTCCGCCGACCGTCGCCGCTTCTTTGAGATCGTTGAGCGCGGTCCCACCGACCGTCTGGCTGGCGTTCTCTGGTTCTGGGCGGGGAGTTTTCTCTCCGTCTGTCGTGCTGTTCCCATTTGGGCGGGCTGCGAGTCTTCTTTTGGCGGCAAACTCGGGCGATGTGACCCCTTCGTTCACAATGCCTACAGATAGAGTCAAAAAATTGGCATTCTGACCTGGGGTGGTCGCCGCCGCACCCGGCGCAGCTGGTCCTCGACTTGCGACCTTTTCGACTTCGTTGATCGCCACGTCCCGTCTGTACTCGGTGAATGTCCTCCTCGTCTTCTGACGTGCTGGAGTTTGACTGGTATTCACCGTAGTGTGCGGTTGCTTCACTTCTTGCGTCGGCCGACCTTGCCGGGTTGTTGTTTCCGCCCTTCACGTCAGATCTTCGCATGCTGTCTGCCGATGTGCGCGTTGCTTCAGCGGCTGCGGCTGCTGTAAGGGCATCGGCTAGGCTGATGTCGCCCTTGGCCATAAGTCGGCTCTGAAGTGTAGGATCCCATAACCCGAGTACGAAGCAGTCTCTTATGAGACTGTTTAGACCCTCGAACTCACAGAGTCCTCCCAGGCGCCGAAGTTCTGCGACGAAATCGCTCAATTTTTCGTCTGGTTTCTGGTTTCGGCGGTAGAACTCGTTGCGCCGTATCAGGATGGGGACTTCGGGAGCGTAATGGCGCCGTAGTATGGGTTCCAGGACGTCCCAGTCCATGGCTGTGGCGTCTGCTGGCTTGGCCAAGGCTTTGGCCATTTGGAAGACCTCTGGTCCGCAGTGTGTGAGAAAGACGGCGCGTTTTAGCGGGGCCGGGGCGTCCTTCATCCCGGCGCATTCCAGGTACATCCGGAACCGATCTGAGTATGATTCCCAGTCCTCGGCGGCGGGGTTGAACGGGGCGGGCGGTGCTATTTTCGCCATCTTCGCGCTGGAACTGGTTCTTGGACACGGGGTTCGGTTCAGGGGCGAGATCCCATCCTCGTCGCCAGTGTCGTGTCCGCAAACAGACGATTAGAGTCGGTGACTTTCATTCAAAGCTCTTTATTAACTAGGGAGAACCGAACCGGCGAAAGGCAAAAAGCCCGCGGCTTTTATACCTTTCGCAAGGCGGCCGCGGCCAATGGCAGCGATTCAAGTCTCCCGCTCTTGGTTTGCACCAATCGCGGGAGATCTCAATCGGGCCAATCAGCGCGGCTCGCCTGGCCAATCAGAAATCCCCGTGCCTTGGCCAATCAAGGCTCGGGGATTTCGAGTATACCATTTGAATACATAACAATAACATTATGATAATAGGTACTGTTATGGATTAAACCATCACAGCGATACAACCGAAACAGCTTTGTCTTACAACAGGCTTGTAATCCTGCAATTCTTATTGGCCCGTGAATAGTGAGTCGTGATTGGTCAGGCTTGGCCAGTCTGATTGGCTGTTAACGAAAGCCCCTGATTGGACGCTTGTGAAAGCGATAGACTCATTTCATTGGTTGTTTAACGGCAGCAAGCTCTATAAAAGAGCTACTGCTGCCCAGGTTTTCTGCTCCAGTCTTTCTTGTTAAATAAAGAGTTGAAGTCACAGTCCGATGTCTCGTCTCCATTCTTACGCCCACGCCCAGGACATAACAGGTACTTTTGAAATTCAGAAGAGAAAATAACCTGGGAGAAGATAGTGTTAAGTACTCTTTTTTACTCTATTCCAGAAAATTACATGTTGTACCAATAAAATTATCAGAGAATGAGTATGATGTGATGACATCTTTAATTTTACATCTTTTTGTTTATATGTCAACAGAAACAGCAGTAGGACCTATAATGATATAAATAAATATGTGCATGCATGTAACCTTTTTCACTTCTATGGGTGGTATGGTATTTCAGGTCTTTTACCAGAATTCTGGGAGTTTCAGAGTTCTACACTGTACTTTAGCTGTTCCTAGCACTGTACTCTTCTGGACAGACAACTCTAATGTTGTTCCTGGAGTCTGTTGGAGTCACTCTCCAAGATTAGTAGTCACAACCTCAAGTGCTCCTACCACCACTGGGACCCTTTGACCTTTACTTTCCTCATCCTCTCTAATTCCTCCTTCAAGCCCTGGTACTTCTCCAATTTCTCATATTAGTTCTTTCTGATGTTTCTGTCACACATGGCACCATCACTGTCTTCCAGTCCTTGTTTACTATCATGGTATCAAGTTGATTGGCCAGTATATGCCCATCTGTCTGGGTTTGGAAGTCCCACAGGATCTTAGCTCCATAACCTTCTGTGGAATCACCCTTTGTATTAGGAGGGGAAAACACCTACCCTGCTGTTCACTGTATGCTATTCCTGCCTGCATGCTACACTCTTGTCACTATATGCCAGAGTGTCTGTGAGACCTCTCTGTACAGACTGCCCCTTGGGTCCTGTCTTATGTGATATATCTCCATCTTCTATGGATCTAGTGCTTGGAATATATATTCTTATTTTATTAACATTTGCTTTTTCATTCATTGTTCAATTAGTTAAATATTTCA
This sequence comes from Hydrophis major, assembly GCA_033807585.1. Lineage (NCBI taxonomy): Eukaryota > Metazoa > Chordata > Lepidosauria > Squamata > Elapidae > Hydrophis > Hydrophis major. Next base: position 70,095,967 of record CM066328.1, on the reverse strand, counting down.
AACATTAACATAGGTCATTTTGGAAAAACTAGAGGTTTAATTTGTAAATTAATAAATGAAAGTTCATTACCAGACAGAATGACACATTTAGAACTTCAAAATTTCATTCACTAGTCAGCTAAAACCAGCAAAAAACATCCTTAATTGTGTCATGCTTTTATGCTCTAAGTAAAAGTGGGCTCCTGCAAATTTGCTAGCTAAAGAACTGGGCAATAAATGTTATGAAACTCAAGAACTATTTCCCTATTTGTTAAATACTGAGCGTGGGCACGAAGAATGGAGACGAGCCGGTGTAATAGTGAACTTCAAAACTCTTTATTAACATGGTGTGACAGCTCAGCTCAATGGCTGTAACGGGCCTCCTTATATAGGCAACTTATTAACTATTCAACCAATGAAAACTTGGGAGTGCTAGCTCCGTTAACCAATGGGAGAGGCTCGTTAATGGCCAATCAGATTCACCTGAACAGACCAATCTGATGTCACCATTAACGGCCAATCAGAAGTGCAGGGCCAGAACCCTGCACTTGACTTCAAGCTCTTGATAACTTTATTAACACATTTATTCATTCACAACACCCCTTCTCCCCCGGGTTCTGTTTACGGGGTGCGGTTACGTAGTCCTTGAGGTAGGCCAGTTGTTTTGTTAGTCTATTTGATTTTCGTATTGCACCCGGTATTTGGCTGCAATCTTGTTGAGGTAGGACGTTATCTGGAGAAAGGGGTGCCTCTAACTCTGATTTCGAATTTTTGTTGTCCACAACATCTTCGGTATCACCATGAGGCGAACTCACTCCCATCCCCAATTCTTCTTCACGTGTTTCCGTTCTGCCGTCGTTTCTATCATTAAAACTTTCTGCTATTCCAAGCTCATCTTCCTCCATATCTCCTCCCCCCTCAATTTGGATATCAGGGGACTTGGAGGTTCCTGACAGTAGCCTTGATCGTAGCTGATCAATGTGGCACTTCCATAGTCTATTATCGTGACACTCCACGAGGTACGATCTGGGGCCGGTTACTCGGACCACAGTCGCCTCGACCCACAACGGATCGCCTGACAAGTTCTTAGCAAATACTAAGTCACCTATCTGGAAGGTACGGCATTGCCCGCTGGATCCGTGTGGTTTCTCAGGTTCGTACGATGGGTGTAGTCGGTCGAGGTGGGAACGGAGCTTCCGCCCCATTAGCAATTCGGCGGGAGTTTTGTTGGTGACGCTGTGCGGAGTGATATGCTGCAGGAGGAGTATCCGGTTTATTTTTTCTTCGATATTGTCATAGTCCATTTTGTGTAGTGTTTTCTTGATGAATTGTACCATGCGCTCGGCCCTTCTGTTGGCTGCAGGATACTCCGGCGAAGTCAGCGCATGGCGAATACCGCGGTCCGCCAGGTACTGCTCAAAGGACAACGCGGTAAATTGGGGTCTGTCATCGGATACCAGAACGTCTGGTAATCCATGTGTTGTAAACAGTCTGTCTAATTTCTTGATGACCGCTTCGGTTGTTGTATTCCTCATTCCATAGATTTTGAGCCAGTTTGAGTAGGCATCTACTATTAGCAAGAATGTGTGGCCATTGGTAGGTCCCACAAAGTCCAGATGAATACGGGACCAGGGCCCCTGCAGTGTTTCCCATTCGTTTGGGGTCGCTTTCGGTGGGGCATTGCTTACTTTCTGGCATTTGTGACAAGCTTTGACCCTCGTCTCAATTTGCTTGTTGATGCCCGGCCACCATGCCTAGCTACATGCGAGGGCTTTCATGTGCACGATGCCGGGGTGGCCATCGTGCAAGGTTCTTAGTACTGCTCGTTGTAGCCGCTCTATCTCCCCAGATAATGTAGCCTTTCTGTGAGAACAATTCCATTTGTCAACTCTTGAATGGGGCATAGTCATCAGGTATCTGGTCCAATGGCCATCCGCGCTTGACCCAACTGAGAACTCGTGCTAAGATGGGGTCGCATTTCATTTCCATCGTGATATCTCGGGCTGTTAATGGTGGTGTCCGAAGTGTCTCAATCTGCAACGTTGTCACCATAGGCGTGAGTCATCCATGGTCTCTGGAAGCGGTGCTCGGCTCAATGTGTCGGCATGGGGAATGGCTTTTCCCGGGCGGTGTTGCAGCCGATAATTATAGGCAGCCAAGAATTCTGACCAGCAAGTCATTCTGGGAGATAATATATAGGGGGTTGACTTATCTCCCACTATTATTCCCAGCAAAGGTTTGTGGTCAGTCACTGTAGTAAAGGCTCGGCCGTACACATACTCATGAAATCTCTTGACAGCAGACACAATGGCAAGGGCTTCTTTATCAATCTGACTATAATTGTGTTCCGCTTTTGAAAGCGTCTTGGAAAAATAAGCAACAGGGGCTTCGCTACCATTTGGCAAAACGTGGCTCAAAATGGTGCCTACTCCAAAAGGTGATGCATCACACGTGATCGTTAATGGCAAAGTCTCATTGTGCTGCATTAGTACAGCGTCAGAAGTCAATAATTTTTTTACATTTCGAAACGCCTGCTCTTCTCTTTGTCTTCATACCCAGATTGCTTTCTTGTCCAGTAAACAATGTAGGGGTTTGGCTACGGTTGCTTTGTGCGGCAGGAAAACATTATAAAAATTGATAAGGCCTAGAAACGCCTGGAGGTCGGCCTTATTTCGGGATCTTGGGGCATTCTTGATTGCCCTCAATTTGCTATCGGTAGGATGAATACCATTACTGTCAATCAAATATCCTAAGAATTCGACACGATCAGTGCATAGTTTACACGTGTTCTTCTTAACCTTAAGCCCTGCGTCTTTGAATCTCTGGAGAACCGATCTCAGGCGCTCTCGTAAAATGTTCAGGGTAGGTGATTAACACATCATCAAAGTATGGAACAACGCCTTTGAGTCCTTGTAATAGTCTTTCCATCAAACTTTGAAAGATTCCAGGGGCTACGCTCACTCCGAATTGGGGCCGGGTACATTTAAAGGCACCTCGGTGTGTAACGATTGTCTGTGCCTCTGCTGTTTTTTTGTGTACAGGCAGTTGTTGGTATGCCTGGGCTGTCTAGTTTAGCAAAGACCTTTCCGCCCCCCAGGGAATGGAGGAGGTGCTGCACCACTGGTACCGGATATGCGTTTTATTGAAGGGCGTGGTTCAGGGTGGCTCAGTAGTCCCCACAATTCTTATCGAACCATCCGGTTTAATGGGTGTAACGATTGGGGTTTCCCAGGGAGAATGATCGGTTGGCTCTAACACACCCTGGGCTATCAATTTATCAAGCTGCTCGTCGATCTTTGGTTTAAGGGCAAATGGCACTCGATGAGGCTTAAGGTGGATGGGAGCTATTTTGGGATCGAGATTAAATGATATCAGGGTCCCCTTGTACTCGTCTAGTTTTTCTGCAAAGACATCCTTGAATTCTTGGACGAGGTCCTCTTCCCAGTTACTGCTACCGATTCGGTGAATGCCTGCCACCTCAATTCCGAGCAGAGAGAACCATTGGAAGCCTAACAGACTAGGCCGGTCCTTGTTGATCACAGTCAGGGGAAGGAATGCTGTACGGTTCTTGAATGATACCCGGACTCAACTGGATCCTATGACTGGAATCCGATTCTCTTGATAGTCTTTGAGTATGAGTCTTTGGAATCAGAGATCTTGTCGCCGGATGGTAGGAATGAGTTGCTTGAGGGTCTTCCATGAAACCATTGAGAGAGATGATCCTGAGTCGACTTCCATCAGGCAGGGCTGGTTTTCAATGGCCACTTTCACTTGGATCTTCTTGGCATCCAAAGAGGAGGCGTGACCGATCGTGATAGTTTGGTGAGCCTCTTCTCGCTTTGTGGGGCAGTTTATGGTCTTGTTTCTGTAGGGGTGGTTGTTCCATTGGTGGTTCACTGGTTCTCGCCTTACAGGACGGCTTCCTGTCGGTTGGCGATAGTTAGCCCCCCTCGAGGGTTGGCTGGGTCCTATTTGGCTTCTACAGACCCATCCAATATGGCCTCATTTCCCGCACACATGACAGAGCGCGTCAAGGAATTTGCATTCTGATCGGGGGTGGCTTGCCCCACAACCAGCACATTGATATTGATATTTCTGGCATTGGTCCCATTCGGACCTTAGTCGATGGACCTCTTCTTCGTCGCTGTCTGACGATGAAGAGAGGTCCTCGTGGTGGGCCGTTATGAGCTGCCCTTCTGACTGAGGTGAAATTTCATAGGTCAGTTGGTGAACCGGGGCGCGGTTGTGGCACATTCGGGCAGCCGACTTCCTGGTTGCTTCTGCTGCAGTAGCCTCAGCTATAGCATTGGCAAGGCTGATGTCGCCTTTCACCATCAACTTGCTTTGGATGTGTGGTGCATCCATTCCCAGAACTATTCTGTCTCTTAAGGCTTCTTTGAGATCAGCAAACCCACATAGGCCTCCCAAATTCCGGAGATCCGCTATGAAATCGGCAACACTTTCGTCCTTCTGTTGACTTCTTTGATAAAATTCATGCCTTCTGACGAGCGTTGGAACGACTGGAGTGTAGTGGGCTCTCAGTAGAGGTTCGAGGACATCCCAGTCCATAGACTTCACTTCTGCCAGTTTTGCTAGTGCCTTGGCCATCTTGAATACAGTCGTCCCGCAATGCATTAGGAATACCGCCCGTTTATTTCCAGTATTGGCATTTTTCAAATTGTTGGTTTCCAAGAACATTTGGAAACGATCCATATAAGAGTCCCAGTCTTCTTGCACTGGATCGAATGGAGCGGGTGGTATGATGCCACCGGACATGGTTCTGCCGTTGTGCGTTCGGTCACGTGCTCGGTTATCGATCTTCGTTGTTCAGTCAGCTCTGATGTCTCCACATCCCACCTTCGTTGCCAGAGTTAAGTACTGAGCGTGGGCATGAAGAATGGAGACAAGCTGGTGTAATAGTGAACTTCAAAACTCTTTATTAATGACTTCCGGTTTCGCGTGGCTTCGGGGCAGCAGGAATTCGTGACAGCTCGCGATTCCTGCTGTGCTAGCCATCGAGGTACCCCCGATCCAGATGGGTCAGGGGGATATGGCTGCCCTGTAGGGACAGCTGAAGAGAGAGGGGAGTCGGATAGGGAGGTGGGGGTGTCGCAGACCCCCCCTTCTCCGGAAAAACCCCTTTTTCCCAAGGCGGTGGAGCGGCGGTCAGCAATGGCCGCCACGAAGAAGCCAGCAACCGGGTAAGAACTGTGCTGGAGGAAGTGTGAAGAGTGAAAGTTCTGTCTGAGCCGGGTCAAGTAACATCTTTTAAATTGCCTGGAATTGAGCTGTTTGAATTGCTGGAGGATACATTGTATCCCTAAGAAGAGCGAAAAGCGGCGGAGAAGCTGTTAAAGGGAACTTTTTTTTTTTTTTTTACTCTCCCACCCCACGGAAACAGCAGAAATATTTGGATATATTAGACATTGAAAGTGGATTGCTTTGAAAGTTGAAACTGAGAGACAAAAGGATTTTTGGACATTGAAAAATTTAAGAAATTGGAAAATCTTTGTTGGAGGTATGGATTTCTGATTATTTAAAATTGTCATTGCAAGTGGGAAGGGAGAAAAAAAATTGGAGCAGAAGCTGAAAAAGGAGGAGATTGCCTAGAACGTCTTTGTGGATCCCAAAGGAAGATATATGGTAATTGGACCTCTTTGATTAAAAATTAACCCCAGAAAGAGAAAGAGAAGAAGGAAAAAAAAAGTATTAACTTTTGGAACTTTTTTCTTTAATTGCTTTTGATTGTCTTTGATTAAAAATACTTGTGGTTGTTTTGGAAAAAGTTTCCCTTTTTATAATGGCATCGTCTGTGGATGAACTAGAGATTGAATATCAAAAATATAAAAAAGAAGATACTTTGGGCGCTTTGTTTCAATTCTTAGAAATGGCGTTATGTTCTTTTGAAAAGTTGATTACGCAGCAGAAGGACTGGAACAAGGAAGAAGAGGAAGAAGAAGCCATCTTTGATGAACAATGGGTCCCTTCCGGAGAGGAGGAGAAAAAGGATAAGGGGATTTTAAGAATTATAAAAACAACCAAAAGAGAGAAAAAGGAGCGAAAAGATGGAGGCAAGGTTAGAAAGCAAAGGAAAAGGAGCAAGAAAAGCGAAGAGAAAAAGCAAAGGGGTAGAAAGGGCAAGGAGAAGAATAAGCAAGAGAGAAAGGGGGGGAGGAGAAGCCTTAATGGGGGGAAGCAAGACTTAAAAAAAAAAAGTTTATTTAGAGACAATGGGTGAATTTAATTTAGATTAAAAGAGGGATTCTGGAGGGTATATAAGATTGTGTTTTTATATGTGTATTTAGAATATAAAATTTATTATGTAATCTTAGAATCTTTTAAACAGAATCCCAAGAAAAATTGTTATACGTAGTATTTCTAAGTTAGGGTAATGAGTTATAGGTGTTATTCCAATTGGTGTACAGGAGAAGTATAGTAAAAGGAAAAAAAAAAAAGATGAATGGATAACTGGAAATAGAACAGACAAAGAATGTTGTTGAAAATGGTAATAAGATATGGAAGGATATATATGCTTTTTTTTGGATTTTGTATATTGATAAAAGGCAATAAAATTTTAATTAATAAATAATTTGGATGGAAAGGAGAAGTAGGGACAAGATATGAAGTTAATACTATATGAAGTATTGATATTATAATCTGGAAATGTTATGCCTTATTGGTCTTTTATTATTATTTTTTCCTAGAAAAGAATTTATAAGCTGTTATGCCTTGACTCTTTGTTCATTGTTTTTATAAAACTGATAAAAATGGTTTATATATATATATATATAAAAAAGAAAATGATAATAAGATATGGAAGGATATATGGGATGAATATGATGTTTGAATTTGTGTCTGTGTGAAGAGTTTTAACCCGGGAACAGACAACCTTCAGAAAAGATCTTTTAGTTTTGTTTATGTTTTGTGTTTGTATGTTTGTGTATTGTGTTTTTGGTAAAACTAACAAAATTTGTTTTTTATAAAAAAAAAGGAAAAAGAATCAATAAAACCTTGGAGGAATGTTAGATGACAATAATTTAAACAAGCCAGAAATGAATATGATGACTATAAAATGGATAAATATGGAAGAGAAATGAAATTGAATAGGAGTAAAGAGAAATAATGAGAAATTTGCTGAAAGATATTTGTGTGTCCATATGGAGATGGGATAAATTGGAATTATGTTGTATAAAAATAATGTTTTGTTCGATTTGTAAGGATTTATGATGTTAAGAGGTTTTATGTGTTTATGTATTTAATGGTTAATGATGTGTTGTTTTATCTTTAAAATTAATAAAAAATTGTTTCAAAAAAAAAAAAACCTCTTTATTAACATGGTGTGACAGCTCAGCTCAATGGCTGTAATGGCCTCCTTATATAGGCAACTTATTAACTATTCAACCAATGAAAACCTGGGAGCGCTAGCTCCATTAACCAATGGGAGAGGCTCGTTAATGGCCAATCAGATTCACCTGAATGGACCAATCTGATGTCGCCATTAACAGCCAATCAGAAGTGCAGGGCCAGAACCCTGCACTTGACTTCAAGCTCTTGATAACTTTATTAATACATTTATTCATTCACAACACTATTGCTGTCTTTGTTTTGTAGCATCTGTCAGCTTTAATAACTTTGTTATTAAATCTGACAAATGCTACAAAACCAATCCAGCAAAGGGATGGTAATTCTTCCTTTAGAAGCACAATGTGTACCCCACCTTGTTTGCTTCAGTTGATAAGTGATGATTTCTCAGGAGCAGATTATCCTAAGTAAGAAATACTAATAGTAACCAATCCATACTTTATCTGAAGTTTCATTCTAGATATACTGCTGCAGATTTTTTTTCTACAATATGATCCTGTATGCTAGGGTAGAAAGCAAGACTGAGAAAGCTACTGATTTCATGACATTTGTGTTTTTCTCAGTCACCTACTTGGAGAATAGAAAACATGATGCTAGGTTAGGTGGACCTTTGATCTTATCAAGTACATTTCTTTTTGTGGTATTATTTCTTCACTTTAGTTACACATTATTATATTATTTCATTTGATGAAAAAAGTGCAGCTGCTCAGTTTATTGTCTGTATGCTGATCCAATATATTTTCTTTATGAATTTTTTTTCATAAAACATTAAATTTTACTTGTAAGTATAAAATAAATTAGCAGGAAATTGGAGGTCACTATTCAAAATAAGTTTCCCTAAAATCTGTAACATATCTTGAGCAGTTTAAGTTATCATCAAGCTAGTCTCTCTACAATGTTTAACTTTGAAGAGTCTTAATAATTCTTAACTACAAGAAGCAGTCATTTTTATTTTAATTCCTTGAAAAGAATGACTATCCAGAGACTAATATTCTCAGGAAGTAGCATTCTCTACTGAATTTGGCTAGAGTGGAGAAGAACCTTGTCTCTTTCACAAAAATAAGATCAGTGTCCTTTCATTGTAATCTGCAGCTCACAGTAAAGCAATGAAGCAAACTCCTAAATTACTGTGCTAATGTCCAGAAATGTAAATTTGCTTCATTATTCTTCATAGCTTTGTTATATATTAGACAGGATTAAAAGTACATTGATTTAAATTCCTTTAGAGGTGACAAGGTCATGCGTGTCATATAATTTGCTCAAGTTTTTCCCTACATTTTGAACAAGAAATGTCTATTACTTTCAAGTTCTTATATAATGAATAAATGAAGGGAAAAATTAGAAATGTTCTTCCAAGCAAACACATAATGTACTACCTGCATCCTTTCTATTGTCCTATTGTCTATTGAAGTTATTCAGAGAGAGAGAGAGAGAGAGAGAACAGAAAACTATAAGTGATCTAGCATCTGTCAGTCATAGAGCCATTTAGTTATACACTTTATATATCTAACACAGAATAAAAAGCACAAGTACTGTTATATATAACACAACATTAGGTAGATTTCTTTGAAAGCAAAATACAAATAGGACTTCATGTTCACAATCCTGAGTACATAAGTTACAGAGAGAGAGAGAGAGAGAGAGAGAAACACACAGAGAGACACACACACATAGAGAGACAGAGACAGACACACAGACGCAAGCAGACAGACACACAGAGAAACACAAACACACAGAGAGAGACACAGACACTCATGTATATCACCCTTTTCTTCAATTTTAAATGTACAAACTTTGTTTTATACATATATCATTTTATAATGGCTACTGTTATGAACTAATAAAACGCTTAAATAAAGTTTTATCAAACGTTTAGAAAAAGCAGGGTTCTAATCCTGTACTTCTGATTGGCCGTTAATAGCAATATCGGATTGGTCCGTTCAGGAGAATCTGATTGGCTGTTAACGAGCCAATCTCATTGGTTCAAGGGGTTAACACTCCACGTTTCTCATTGCTTACAAGATCAGCAGCCTGCCCTATAAAAGATCAGCAGCCTGCCCTAGGTTTTTCCTTGATTCAGAATGATTAATAAAGAGTTGAAGTTCACTGTTCACTGCCTCGTCTCCGTTCCTTGCGCCCATGCGCAGAACTTAACACTGGCAACGAGGATTGGATGCGGAGACGTCAGAGCTGACTGAACACTACAGAGCACCAAACAGAGCACGTGGCTGAAGGCACATCGACAGCGGAAACCATGTCCGGCGGCGCCATAACACCCGCTCCATTTGACCCGGCACAAGAAGACTGGGACTCGTACATGGACCGGTTCCAGATGTTTCTGGAGACCAACAACTTGAAGGATGCCACTACGGGAAAAAAGCGAGCAGTATTCCTGACCCACTGTGGACCTGCCATTTTTAAGATGGCCAAGACACTGGCGAAACCGGCTGAGGTGAAATCCATGGACTGGGACATCCTTGAGCCCCTCCTATGAGTCCACTGTGCACCTACCATACCAACGCTTGTCCGAAGACATGAATTTTACCAGAGAGACCAGCAGAAAGGAGAGAGCATTGCAGATTTCATCACGGATCTCCGGAACCTGGGAGGCCTCTGTGGGTTTGCCAACCTCGAAAAAGCTTTGAGAGACCGAATAATTCTGGGATTAGATGAACCACATGTGCAGAGTAAGCTGATGGCGAAAGGCTACATTAGCCTTGCAGATGCCATCGTTGATGCTACTGCAGCAGAAGCAACCAGGAACTCGGCTGCCTGAATGCGCCGCACCAACACACCACTCCACCAACTCGCCAGCGAAAACTCACCGCACCTAGAGAGACACACAATGGCAACCCACCACGAGGAACTCAAATCGTCATCAGAAAATGAGGAGGAGGAGGTCAACCGGCTCTGGTCTGAACGTGACCAACGCCACCAGCGTAATCAAAGACTACAGCATCAATGCGCAGGTTGTGGGGCAAACAACCTGCGATCAGACTGCAAATTCCTCGACGCGCTCTGCCATGTTTGTGGGAAAAGAGGCCACATTGGAAAGGTTTGTTGAAGCAAGCAAGGATCCAGCCCACTTAAGAGGGGGACCAACTACTGCCAAACCACAGGGAATCGTCCTGTGAGTCGGGAACATTTGAACCACCAATGGAACAACCACTCCTACAGAAATAAACCACTGGCCAATTCAACGAAATGAGAAGAGGCACACCAAACCATTACAATTGGTCACGCCTCATCACTAGATGCAAAGAAGATCCGAGTGAAGGTTGCCATTGAAAACCAGCCCTGCATGATGGAAGTCGATTCAGGATCATCTCTCTCGATGGTTTCCTGGAAGACCCTTAAACAGTAATTAGGGATCATCAAGCCAGAGAGAGAGAGCTGCCTTGGTCTCACTTCTTTTATGCTGCTTTTTACAACCACTCCCTTAATTACATTCCTACAGTTAAAGTTGCAGACATTTTAACTAATAAACCATGATAACATATTTATTATTTTACCCAAACCAGTTAGAGTAAACAATGTTATCCCTAACATTCTCTCCTTTTAGGTAAATATATAATATGACTATTTACATCTTTAAATCATCTACATAGGCACTAAGACTCAAATCACCCTTTGGTTCTATATACAATGCATGGTTCATTGTTCCTTTAAGACACCTTAAAATTCTTTTTAATGATTGCCAATGACATTGATGCAGATCTGAATTAAAACGTGCCATCTGATTTACACTATAAGCTATATCTGGCCTAGACCAATTGCTTATATATGATAAGCTGCCAATCAAAGATTGATATATAGACTTATCAAATTTGGGACTTTGGTCATCAGTTTGGCAAACTTCCTGACTCATTGGAGTCTTTGCTGGTTTACAAAGTTCCATTTTATACATTTTAATTAATTGGCAAATTTTATCTTCTTGAGATATCTTAAAACCATTTTTTGTTTTGTTAATTGTCAATCCTAGATACCTTTTAATTTCACCTAAATGCTTTAATTTTATCTTTTTGGCTAATAATGATATAATCTCATTAGCTTCATTATGAGTCTTAGTTATCAAAGCAATATGACCTGTAAATAATAACAATAATGACACCGTTCCATTATTTTCTCTTTTAAATAAAAATTGATCTGCTAAACCAGATTTAAAACCTATATTGTTTAATTCTTTCACAATATATTGGTTCCACTCAAAGCCAGATTGTTTCAACCCGTAAAGACTCTTTTTGAGTTTCCAACAATCATTACTATTTACTTTATTGGTTTTTATAATCATTGGCTTTTTCAAATATATAGTGTGCTGCAATGGTGCATGCAAATAAGCAGTTTCTACATCTGAATGGTTAATGACATAGTTTTTCTTAGCTGCCCACACTAAAGCTGCTCTCAAAGATGTTGCTTTAAGACTTGGTGCGAAAACTTCATCGTAATCAAATGCAGTTTGATTAAATCCTTGAGCTACCAACCTAGCTTTATGGGTAACAGTCCCATCATTGCCAGTTTTTACTTTAAATATCCATTTGCACCCAATGGATTTTTCTCCTGGAGGTAATTTAGCATCTTCATAAACTTTCATTACCTTTAATGAATTTAGTTCCTTTTCCATTGCCTTTTGCCAATTCTCCTGATCCTTAGCAGGATACATCCTAAGTTCATCTACACTAGTTGGAACTTTAGTTACTTGGCAAACTATACTTGCTTGATACCTATCAGGTGGTCTAGTTACACGTGTAGTACGTCTAGGTATTACAGGACTTACAGGTGGACTTTCATTTATTAACTCTTCTTGATTAACTAACTCTTCCTGATCAACTGTTTCCTCTTGTTCTGGTCCTATTACCTCTTCATGGACTTCTTCTTTAATTGGGCTCTTATAACTAGTCTGTTCTTTTTCCCTTTTGTAGGGTTCAATAATTACTTCATTATTTAAATCTTGCTATAATCTATTCCATCCTACATGTTCTAGGAATTTAGCACTAGCACTGGTGTAAACTCTAGATGTACCTGGTTCCCAGAATCTATAAAATCTATGATTACATTTATATCCTACAAAAAATAATCTTTTAGCTCTATGCTGTCCTTTGTGTCTAAGTTGTGAAGGGATATGCACCCATGCTGGTGCTCCAAATGTGTGCATGTAACTTAAATCAGGTTTTGTACCATGCCACAATGTGAATGGTAATTCACCTGTTTTTGAATTAACAACATTATTTAATATATGATTACCACACATTATTGCTTCTCCCCATAAATTGTCAGGTAATCCTGAATCAGACAACATAGTACGTGCCATTGACTGCAGTGTTTGGCCACGTCTCTCTATAAAGGCATTATGTTGTGGCCTATATGGTGCAGACTTATTATGTTGAATACCTAACATTCTTAGTCTGTTCTGGAATTTATTATTTGTAAATTCTGTACCATTATCTGTTATAAGAGTTTCGAATTTCTTTTTAGTTTTCCTTTCTCCAAATTTTATCCAATTAAAGAGATTTTGATACGTTTCAGTTTTACTCTTCATTAAATAGCAAAACCCATGTCTAGAATAATGGTCCATTATACTTAGTATGTATCGAGCTCCTCCTACACTTGGTTTTTTCGGACCCATTAAATCAGCAAATACTACTTCTAAAGGCTCTTTGGTAGTAAATCCATCAACTCTTTTAGCCGGTTTGACCTTGCTCTTGCTTTGATTGCAAGCATTACATTGCAAATACTTATTACAAGGTTTTAAACTTATTCCTTTAGATAATTCAACAGTTTTCTTAAGCATTTTAAAATTTAAATGCCCTAGCCGTCGGTGTAACAAGTGAATACATTCATCATGAGGTTTCTTATTTTCATAAACATGTTAGCCACCTTTAAACCATTATCATTTAACACATATAATTCACCTCTTAAAGATGCAGTAATTTTCTTATCTTCTTTCTCAATTATGCAGTTATCTCCTTTAAATGTAACTACATATCCTAGTTTAACCAAAATTCTAACTGAAATTAAATTAAACTTAAGTTGTGGTACATATAACATTTTTACATTCTCTTTTATAAAAGAATATGTTATACCTTGACCTTTAGCTTTCAGTTTCCAGCCATTGGGTAACGATATCTGCTGTGTACTCTGGGACATTTTAATAAAATTTTTGTTATCATTTGTTATACAGTGGGATGCTCCACTGTCAACCACCCATAAATTATTTTTACAGCTCCGTTAATATACATGGCTAACTCTAAATTTTTATTTATCTTTTGATGACTTTTAGTATTCTGGCCAGTGTTCTGGCATTTTGCTTTTTTACAAAATCTTGCCAAATATCCTCTTCCTCCACAATTAAAACACTTTTTAATTGTGTATGCAGTAGGAGATTCATTATCTTCTTTTTGAGGTTGCTGCCTCCTTAACTCATTTCTTTCAAGTCTTCTTCTTGCCTCTTCAATCAATCTGCCAGTTATACCAGTTAAAGTTAAACTTTCCTTTGGCAAAATTTCAAGGGAAGTGACGTAGTTGTCATAACTTTCATCTAGTGAAGATAGAATTATATAGACTTGGTGTAGTTCAGAGAAAATAAGCTTTTTCTCGTGCAGTTCTTGAAAAATGCTTTTCATAGTTTCCAAATGACTCAGCATATCACCATTCGTCTGGAGATGCATCCTGAAAAGCTTTCGTGCAAGATTTATGTGTGCACCAACGTTATCTCGGACATAAATCCTCTTCAGCTTCTACCAACACCCAACAGCCGTTTGCTCTCCACGGATATGAACAAGTTGTTGGTCAGACAGTGTTAAACCTATTATGCAAATAGCTTGTTCATTTTTATGCATAAATTCTTCTATTTTTAATCTATCTTTATCATCCTCTGGATCCCATTTTTCTACGTTTGGTGGGTTTTCAATTATGTTCCACAGACCTTCTTTTCGTAGAAGCAGACTACATTTCATAGACCATGATACATAGTTTGTTCCATCTAGCTTGGATATAAGGGACAAACTTTGCAGATTGACTTGTGCCATGCTTTCATATATATGGATATAAAAACTATAATTAATAAAACACAGCTGTCTGTTTACTGTAATGTATAACAACACAAATTCTTACTTTTTACATGAATCTGTTTTATCCTAGTTAAACTGACTTTGCAGCCTCTGGGCCCATAACCAGTGTTAAGCCTGGGTTCCCCAACCAGGGTTAAGGAGACAAGCTAAACAGAATGTGCAGCGTTAGTCAGATAGGCACACAGATAAATGAGTGAGCTAAGCTTGTATGTTTATTAACATACAGTAAAAATTACAGATACGCTTGTGCTATGAAAAATATAGTTTATTCCATTTATAGCATAGTCAAAATAACAGTCCATTAGTCATGCATCATTTAGTCAGTCCATTCAAGGATATTCAGTTAGCAAAGTCCGTGTTGAATATCCTATGTCAGTTCACTTACAAATCAGTCCTTTGTTTATCTCTCCCGTTCGAGTAATGCAGTCTTGAGTTCATGCAGTAATTAGGGATCATCAAAGTCAGAGAGAGAGCAAGCTGTCGTCTTGCTTCTTTTAAAGTGCTTTCACAACCACTCCCCTAATTACATTCCCATATTTAAAGTTGCAGACACTTTAACTAACAAACTATGATTACATATTTATTATTTTACCTAAACCAGTTAGGGTAAACAATGTTATCCCTAACACACCCAATGGATTTTTCTCCTGGAGGTAATTTGGCATCTTCATATACTTTCATTACCTTTAAAGAATTTAGGGAGAGAAGGCGGAGCATCGTCGCCGCGATACAGCTGCGATCTCGGGGCTCCAAGATCACAGCTGATATCTTCTCCCCTGGTCGGTCCCAACGGACCTAAACCGTCTCGTAGTGATGGTGACAGTAAGGGGCGCGTTCTGTAGATTCCGGGGACATCGCAAGTCCCTGGTCGATCCAGAAGAAGCCCTTTTGCCAACGGTGGAGAGGCAGCCATTAGGCTGTTGAAGCTGGGACAGCTCCGGAAGAACGGGATAGAAAGAAGTGTATATAATGGTGAGGATCTTTTTTTTTTTGCTTGGTATTCAAGAACACTCTAATATTAGAAGAAATCTGTAAACTTATTGACAGAATTTGATTTAGCAGCAATTTTTTTTTAGTAATGTCAAAGTGAGGCTTGGCTTTTTATTTTTACTTTTTTTTTTTTCTTTACTGAATTTCTATTGCGATCTAGTTAACCAGACTGGCTTTTTTCTTTTACATTTTTATATTTACTTGCTTTCTCTTTGCCTTTCTGACTGTTTATATTTTTAAAAAATAGAGGCCTCCTTTAATATTTTTTTTTAATATACATAAATATACAAACATACTTTTTTTTT
Source organism: Hydrophis major (assembly GCA_033807585.1). Lineage (NCBI taxonomy): Eukaryota > Metazoa > Chordata > Lepidosauria > Squamata > Elapidae > Hydrophis > Hydrophis major. Next base: position 70,080,264 of record CM066328.1, on the reverse strand, counting down.
CTCTTTTTAGGCTTTTTTCTGGGGGGAAGAAGGGGGAGTGCATTGAAGAAACTTTGTAACACTGCCAACTAGAGGCTTGAAAATATTTTGTTTGAAGTTAAAAACTTTTGTTTGAAAAACTTTTCTCAAGGCTACTGGAAATTATAAGATAGAGGGAAGAGTACTGGAGGATGTTTATACAGGTGCTCTTTGGAACTTCTATTTTTAAATGAATATTTGAAGTTTGGCTTTGAAATTTGTGGAGAAGTTAAATAAGAGCCTTGGATAAATAAAAGGCAGTGTGTGTCTTTTTTTTTTTAACTCCTTATTAATTGTTTCATCCCTCCCCTCCAACCCTACACTTTTTTGTAATATTGATATATTTATTTTTTTATCTTTTATCATATCTCATTTTTATTTATTTATTTTTAAAGGGGAAGCCTCAGAATATCCTCTTTTTTTGTTTTTTTCCTCTTTTTCATGGGGATGTCTGCCTTTTGATTTCTATTTTTGACCTATTTTTATGGCTTTTTTTCATTTTCTGAGGTTTTTCAATTGGATTAAGGTGGGAAGAATTTGAAGAACTCTCTTTTTCTTTTTTTCTTTTCCTTTTTCTTTGCTTATTATTTTTTGATATTATTGGGCTTTATTTTGCTTCTTTTTTTCCTCTTCATCTTTTAATTTTTACTTTTGAATTATATTTGCATAATTTACAATTGGATTAAGGTCTTGAAGAACCTGAAGAATCTTTTTCTTTTTAATTTTGGGCTTTTTACTTATTACTGGTTTTGTTTTTCGTTTTTTGGGGTGTTTTCCTTTTTTTAAATTGGATTATAATTGGCTACCTCACTAATTGGATTAAAAGACCCGGAAGACCCTGAGTTATCGAAATGAGTAAGAAAATTTTACCTTCGGGCATCTCAACTTCTGCTCCTGTTTCCCCATCATCTGGAGGACGACTCTCAACAATGGTGAAGCAAGACAAAGTGCAAGTGGATTTAACGATGGTTATGCAAGGAATACAAGATCTTAAAATGAGTATGGAACAAAGAATGGAGAGTATTGACCAAAGAATTGGAAAGATGGATGAGAAAATTGAAAATTTTCAACAAATGATGGTGAAAGATGATGAGAGAATCCAAAAAATAGAAGAGAAAGACAAGCAAAGAGATGATACAATTGGGAATATTGATAACAGATTAATAATGGTCGAACAAGAAAAAGGTGGAATGTTGAAGTGGGAGATGGACAGGTCAGAATTTTATCTTAGATTCCAAACTATTGAGGAAGAAAAAGGACAAAACTTGGCGGCAGTAATAATTGAAAATCTGGCTGGAGTCTTGGAAATAACAGAGGAAAAGATGATGGATGGAGTAGATGAGATATATTTAGTCTTCATAAGATATGCGACGAGGAACCAATTACCAAGAGAGGTCCATGTTAGATTCACTAAAAAAACTATTAAAAACCAAATATTACAAGTGGTAAGAGAGAAGGGGTTGAAATATAAAGGCAAAGAGATTTTGGTCTTAAAACAAGTACCTCGAAAAGTGAGAGTGATTAGAAGAGAGTATCGATTTTTGACTAAAATGCTATTGAAAAAAGAGGTGAACTATAGATGGCTGATTCCAGAAGGATTAATGTTTACATGGCAAGAACAGAGACACAGAATTGATTCAATTGCGAAAGCAGAAATGTTTTACAAGGAATTTTTCGAAAGAAGAGAAATGGAGACAGAAAAAGAAAAGATTTAAACTGAATTTGAAGAGGACCAAATGGAGATGGAAAAAGAAGGTGCAATAGGTGGACAAATGGAGATCAAAGAACAACATGAAATAAGATCCACGAGAGCTGTTAGACCTAAATATAAAGCATAACCATGGGGAGGAAAAAAACTGATTTCCATGAATATAAATGGACTGAACTCAGCTATCAAAAGAAGGAAAACTTTTTATAAATTAGAGAAGCTAAAATTTGATATAATTTGTTTACAAGAAGTACACATTAAAAAACAAGATGAACAATTATTGATACGACCAAAGTTAGGGAAAATATTTACTTCTCTGACTCATTGTAAGAAAAGAGGAGTGGTTTTGTATGTTAAAGAAACCATTCCAGCCAAATTGATTTATACTGATGAAGACGGAAGAGTATTAATAGTTGAAATAGTGGATAATAATATAAAAACACTCTTGGTTGCAATTTATGCCCCAAATGATAAACAAGAAGAATTTTATAAAAAAATTACATATGAAAATAATTGAACTGGATTATGCTAACATACTTATGATGGGGGACATTAATGGATTTGTAGACAATAAACTGGACTATACAGTAAAAACAACACGACAAAATAGGAAAACTCTCCCTAAATCCTTTTTTAAAATGACAGATGAACTAAATTTAAAAGATATATGGAGAGAAAGAAATGCTAAAACTCAACAATATACTTTTTATTCAAACAGGCATTTATCGTGGTCCAGAATAGATATGATTTGGACATCAACAGAATTATTATCTAATATTCAAGAAATAAATATTGAAACAAGTACATGGGCAGACCATAATCCAATGACAATTAAATGGAAAGGACAAAAAAGAAGATCTAGGTGGACATTAAACAATACTATTCAAAAGGGAAAAGATTTTATACAATGGATGGAAAAAGAATTGGCTTTCTTCTTCAATGAAAATAAAAAAGAAGATACTTCAATACAGAATGTTTGGGATACAATGAAGGCATATGCAAGAGGATTAATAACTGACTATACAAAGAAAAAGAACATTAGGAAGAGACAAATGATTAAAGCGCGAGAAGATGACCATAAAAAACTGGTAAAAGAATGACAGAAGATGCCACAGAAAAAAGATATAAAACTTAAAATGGACATAATTAAACATAAAATGGATCAAGCAGAGAAAGAAGAACTGGCACAAAAAATTAGAAGTGCTAAACAGAACTATTTCGAAGATGCAAATAGGCCAGTAGATTTTTAGCATATAAGTTGAGAAAAGAGAAAGAGTCAAGGAAAATATCACAGTTAATAGATGATCATGGTCAAATTTGTATTGGTCATAAGGAGAAAAAGGCAATCATTCGAGATTTTTATGGACAATTATATAAACAGGAGGATCTTGATGAGGGAAAAATTAAACAGTATTTACAAAATGCTAACCTACCTAAGATACCTGATGAAACTCGGAAAATGTTAGAAAGTGCTATAACAATGATGGAATTAACTGAAGCACTTTACAGACAGAACAATGGAAAAGCACCAGGACCAGATGGTTTCCCGGCAGAATTTTATAAAACATTACAAGAATTGTTGAGCATTCCACTGTTAGAAGTCATGAATGAAGTTATGATAAATAAGAAAATACCTGAAACATGGTCAGAAGCTTATATTACACATATTCCAAAAGAAGGGGTTGACCCATTACAAATTAAGAACTATAGACCTATTTTTTTATTGAATGCAGACTATAAAATCTTTGCTTCAATCTTGGCAGAAAGGCTTAAAAAATGCCTAAATAACTTTATTCACTCTGATCAGAATGGATTTCTACCAAAGAAACAGATTAAAGACAATATGAGGGTAATCCTGGACACATTGGAATATTATGAAGTGCACCTGGAAAAATAAATGGCTTTGATATTCTTAGATGCCCAAAAGGCATTTGATAATGTGAACTGGAGATTTATGTTATTACTATTGGAACAGATGGACTTTGCTAGAAAATTTATCCAAGCAATAGAAGCCGTATATTATAAGCAAACGGCAAAAGTAATGATAGATGGAGAATTCACAGACTCTATTAATATTAAAAAAGGTACAAGACAAGGATGTCCATTATCTCCTTTGTTATTTGTATTGACCTTGGAAGTCTTAAATAGAAATATTAGAGAGGATATAAACATAAAAGGAATGAAAGTCAAAAAGGAGGAATTCAAATTGCAAGCCTTTGCGGATAGCTTGGTCTTTGTTTTGGAAGACCCTTTCGAGACAGCTCTAAAACTATTGGAAAAGATAGAGACGTATGATGAGATGGCTGGTTTGAAAATAAATAAAGACAAAACAAAGATTCTGACAAAGAACATGTTATTAAGACAAAGAGAAGAGCTGGCAGATTTATTGAAAATTCAAGTTACGAACAAAGTTAAATATTTGGGGATATATTTGACGTCAAGATGTACTACATTGAAAGAGAATAACTATATTAAGCTTAAACAGCAGATAGCATCCGACCTGAAAAAATGGGAAAACCTACAATTGTCATTGATAGGTAGAATTTCAACAATCAAGATGAATATTTTACCCAGAATTTTATATTTGTTCCAAACAATACCAATTAGGTTAAGTATGGATTACTTCGAAGATCTAAATAAAATTGTGTTGAAGTATATATGGCAAGGCAAGAAAGCGAGAATAAAATTAAAACTTTTACAGGATGTTAGAATTAGAGGAGGATTTGGACTTCCTAATTGGGAGTTGTATTATCAAGCTGCAAACTTAATGTGGGTTAAAGAATGGATAATGTTAAGAAAGACTAGATTGTTGGCATTAGAAGGTCATGATTTATTATTGGGTTGGCATGCTTTTTATGGTATAAGGGAGCTAAATCACAGGGTTATTTTAGAAGGCATTATATATGGGAATCATTATGGTTGAATTGGTAGAAAACTAAGAAACAATGTTATTTGAAAATTCCAGTTTGGTTATCAACTATTGAAGCTTTTTCGTATCCTATAACTTATAAGAAGGAACAAACAGTTAGATATGGGGAAATATTGGATGAAAAGGGTGAACTTAAAACAATGCAAAATTTAGAAGAACAAGGTATAAAGATGAATTGGTTTTCATATGCGCAAATACATGCAAGGTATCTTAAAGATTCTAAAACAGAAGGATTTTATGATAAATTGACTGACTTAGATAGGATTTTGACAAGTGATTAAAAAAGTGATTAAAAAAACTATATAACGTATATACTCGAGTATAAGTTGACCCGAATATAAGTCGAGGCACCCAATTTTACCACAAAAAACTGGGAAAACTTATTGACTCGAGTATAAGTCGAGGGTGAGAAATGCAGCAGCTACTGGTAAATTTCAAAAATAAAAATAGATACCAATAAAATTACATTAATTGAGGCATCAGTAGGTTAAATGTTTTTGAATATTTATTTCAAAGAAAAACAGTAAACTAGCTCTGTAAGTGGAAAAGAGAGCCAACAAAACCAATATGGTATCAACAATAACTTTAAAAGTACAAAAACCTTAGCTCAATCAGCAACCAAGCTAAAACACAAGAGTTAAAATCCTTCAAAACTGGATTCCTCCTCATCATCTGTATGTCCAAACAGAGTCACTCTCTCCCTTGCAAGAAAAAAGCATGTGTATGTGCTGCATGTACATCCTGTTTTGGAGAGCCACCATCTCTTTCACAGCTCTCCCTCATGCCTCCATTGCATGTGCACACTTGCCATGGCTCAGTAGTAGGTCAACATACAGATGTCAAACTAGGTTCCCTCCTCAAAAGGAACATCCAACCTTTCTTGAGAAGTACAAACTTCATCTGTTCAGGATTGTGGTGACAAAGGTGAAGGAGGATGGGGCTGAGAGAAAGGAAGGGAAGAAAAGATCATTGACAGGGAGAAAGACAGGGAGAAACACCTGGAAGTGTGAGCCCTCGAGTTTCCTTAGGGAAGACCAGACAACAAGGGGAGAGGAGAGGAGGAGGAGGAGAGTTAAAAAAAAAAGAGTGGGAAGCCAACTCACGTGTGCTATCAAAGCCAGGGGGAAGCGGGGCTTTCTCCGCCTGCTGCTGCCAGAGGAGTGCGGGGGGGGAGTGCGGGGAAAGGGAGTTCGTGCCGAGGCTCCGCAAGCGATTACCAGATTTGCAGCTCCGTTTGTTGGCGAAGCTGGAAGCGCGCCCGTCAATGGGGAAGGAGAGCCCACAGCTCCGAAAGTCTTTTCACCGTTGGGGACTGAACAGGAGAACCGCAAACGCCGCACTCCCTAGGACACAAACCACCAGGCTCAGGCAGCCTCCTCCGCCCCCTACCCTAGCAGTGAAGAGCTGCTCCGGGGGCTCCCACCACGGCGCAGCCAGGCACTTTGTCTCGCTGCCCCCAGAGCAGCTCTTCGCTGCTAGGGGAGGGGGCGGAGGAGGCTGCCTGAGCCTGGTGGTTTGTTTCCTGGGGAATGCGGCGTTTGCGGTTTTCCTGTTCAGTCCCCAAAGGTGAAAAGACTTTCGGAGCTGTGGGCTCTCCTTCCCCATTAACGGGCACGCTTCCAGCTTTGCCAAAAAACCGCCAGGCTCAGGCAGCCTCCTCCGCCCCCTCCCCTAGCAGCGAAGAGCTGCTCCGGGGGCAGCGAAACAAAGTGCCTGACTGCGCCGTAGTGGGAGCCCCCGGAGCAGCTCTTCGATGCTAGGGGAGGAGGTGGAGGAGGCTGCCTGAGCCTGGTGGTTTGTTTCCTGGGGAGTGCGGCGTTTGCGCTGTGGCAGGAGCCCCCGGAGCAGCTCTTCGATGCTAGGGGAAGAGGTGGAGGAGGATGCCTGAGCCTGGTGGTTTGTTTCCTGGGGAGTGCGGCGTTTGCGCTGTGGCAGGAGCCCCCGGAGCAGCTCTTCGCTGCAAGGGGAGGGGGTGGAGGAGGCTGCCTGAGCCTGGCAGTTTGTTTCCTGGGGAACGCGGCATTTGCGCCGTGGCGGGAGCCCCCGGAGCAGCTCTTCGCTGTTAGGGGAGGGGGCGGAGGAGGCTGCCTGAGCCTGGCGGTTTGTTGGTGAAGCTGGAAGCGCGCCCGTTAATGGGGAAGGAGAGCCTGCAGCTCCGAAAGTCTTTTCACCGTTGGGAACTGAACAGGAGAGCCACAAATGCCGCGCTCCCCAGGAAACAAACCGCCAGGCTCAGGCAGCCTCCTCCGCCCCCTACCCTAGCAGCGAAGAGCTGCTCCGGGGGCAGCGAGAGAAAGTGCCTGGCTGCGCCGTGGCGGGAGCCGCCAAGAGGAAGAGGACCGCCCTTTCCTGCGGAGCGTGGCGTTTGCGGCTCTCCTGTTCAGTCCCCAACGGTGAAAAGATTTTCGGAGCTGCGGGCTCTCCTTCCCCATTAACGGGCGCGCTTCCAGCTTCGCCAAGAAACCGCCAGGCTCAGGCAGCCTCCTCTGCCCCCTCCCCTAGCAGCGAAGAGCTGCTCTGGGGGCAGTGAGACAAAGTGCCTGGCTGCGCCCTGGCGGGAGCCGCCAAGAGGAAGAAGGTCGCCCTTTCCTGGGGAGCGCGGTGTTTGCGGCTCTCCTGTTCAGTCCCCACTGGTGAAAAGACTTTCGGAGCTGCGGGCTCTCCTTCCCCATTAACGGGCGCGCTTCCAGCTTCGCCAACAAACCGCCAGGCTCAGGCAGCCTCCTCCGCCCCCTACCCTAGCAGTGAAGAGCTGCTCCGGGGGCTCCCACCACGGCGCAGCCAGGCACTTTGTCTCGCTGCCCCCAGAGCAGCTCTTCGCTGCTAGGGGAGGGGGCGGAGGAGGCTGCCTGAGCCTGGTTGTTTGTTTCCTGGGGAATGCGGCGTTTGCGGTTTTCCTGTTCAGTCCCCAATGGTGAAAAGACTTTCGGAGCTGTGGGCTCTCCTTCCCCATTAACGGGCACGCTTCCAGCTTTGCCAAAAAACTGCCAGGCTCAGGCAGCCTCCTCTGCCCCCTCCCCTAGCAGCGAAGAGCTGCTCCGGGGGCAGCGAAACAAAGTGCCTGACTGCGCCGTAGTGGGAGCCCCCGGAGCAGCTCTTCGATGCTAGGGGAGGAGGTGGAGGAGGCTGCCTGAGCCTGGTGGTTTGTTTCCTGGGGAGTGCGGCGTTTGCGCTGTGGCAGGAGCCCCCGGAGCAGCTCTTCACTGCAAGGGGAGGGGGTGGAGGAGGCTGCCTGAGCCTGGCAGTTTGTTTCCTGGGGAACGCGGCATTTGCGCCGTGGCGGGAGCCCCCGGAGCAGCTCTTCGCTGTTAGGGGAGGGGGAGGAGGAGGCTGCCTGAGGCTGGCGGTTTGTTGGCGAAGCTGGAAGCGTGCAACGAAGGAGCTCGCAGGGGCCCCGGGCGCCCGTTAATGGGGAAGGAGAGGCCACTTGGGGTCGCCTGTGAGGTCCTCAGCGGGTAGACAGCCATGGCGGCGATGCTGCTCTGGAGGCGCGATCGGTTGCAGCCACGCCAGCACAGGCCAGGTATGGTGCCATAGCGGCTGACTCGAGTATAAGCCGAGGGCGGTTTTTTCAGCACAAAAAATGGGCTGAAAAACTCGGCTTATACTCGAGTATATACGGTAGTTATTTGTTGGAAATTAAATTAGAGGAAGAACAAGTTAAAGAAACAATGATTGCTTAGGGGAAGAATTTTGGATATGGGATTGATTTAGAGAAATGGCAAAAATTGTGGTCACAAAATTATAAAATGACAATGTCAGCAGCATATAAAGAAAATTTGTATAAGATGTTTTACAGGTGACACTTTCCCCCGACAAGAATAGCAAGAATGTTCAAGAATAAATCTGAAAAGTGCTGGAAATGTCATCAGATACCTGGCTCATATTACCATATGTGGTGGACTTGTGAGGAGGCCAGGAAATATTGCACTAGAATTCGCATATAGCTGGAAAAAATGATAAAGAAACACATAGATTTGAAACCAGAGATTTTTTTTAATCGGGAATCGTACCTGATATATATCATAAAAATTTAAAGTATCTGATTGTAAATGTATTAACAGCAGCTAAGATTATATTTGCTAAACATTGGAAGGGTGAGAAAATACCATTAGAGGAAGAAATTATTAAGAAAATAATCGAATGTGCTGAAATGAGTAGATTGACATTTGAAATTAGAGAACAAGAAGATAAAAAATTTTATGAAGTTTGGGATCTTTTTTTTATCAATGGTTAGATAATACAATATAATAATAGAATATTTAGAAATTTTGGAAATAATGAATATATTTTTTTTCTTGGTTTTGATAATTTTTAAGAATATTTTATTAAGATAGATTTGGTATGATTTTATGATTTGTTATAAAATAATTTAACTTATTTATAGTTATCTTGCTTAAGTATGAATTAGTAAAATTATAGTCAAATGATTGTTCAATAATGATATTGGGATATTTTATTGATGATTGATAATGTGAGTTATTATGTAATATAATTATTCTGATGACTATGAAATGGATGCACAAAAGGGAGTGGTAAACCAACAGATACACTGTAAATTTATGAAGAATGTTATAATTTTTTTATTTTTTATTTTTTTATGTCATGTTTTATGTCTTATATGTTTTTTGTCTGTCGTTAAAATCAATAAAACTTTTACCAAAAAAAAAAAAAGAATTTAGTTCTTTTTCCATTGCCTTTTGCCAATTCTCCTGATCCTTAGCAGGATATATCCTAAGTTCATCTATACTAGTTGGAACTTTAGTTACTTGGCAAACTATACTTGCTTGATACCTATCAGGTGGTCTAGTTACACGTTTAGTACGTCTAGGTATTACAGGACTTACAGGTGGACTTTCATTTACTAACTGTTCTTGATTATCTAACTCTTCCTGATCAACTGTTTCCTCTTGTTCTGGTCCTATTTGCTCTTCATGGACTTCTTCTTTAATTGGACTCTTCTTATAACTAGTCTGTTCTTTCTGCTTTTTGTAGGGTTCAATAATTACTTCGTTATTTAAATCTTGCTCTAATCTATTCCATCCTACATGTTCTAGGAATTTAGCACTAGCACTGGTGTAAACTCTAGTGTACCTGGTTCCCAGAATCTATAAGATCTATGATTAGATTCATATCCTACAAAAAATAATCTTTTAGCTCTATGCTATCCTTTGTGTCTGAGTTGTGAAGGGATATGCACCCATGCTGGTGCTCCAAATGTGTGCATGTAACTTAAATCAGGTTTTGTACCATGCCACAATGTGAATGGTAATTCACCTGTTGTTGAATTAACAACATTATTTAATATATGATTACCACACATTATTGCTTCTCCCCACAAATAGTCAGGTAATCCTGAATCAGACAACATAATATGTGCCATTGACTGCAGTGTTTGGCCTCGTCTCTCTATAAAGGCATTATGTTGTAGCCTATATGGTGCAGACTTTTTATGTTGAATACCTAACATTCTTAGTCTATTCTGGAATTTATTATTTGTAAATTCCGCACCATTATCTGTTATAAGAGTTACTAATTTCTTTTTAGTTTTCCTTTCTCCAAATTTAATCCAATTAAAGAGATTTAGATACGTTTCAGTTTTGTTCTTCATTAAATAGCAAAGCCCATATCTAGAATAGTGGTCCATTATACTTAGTATGTATCGAGCTCCTCCTACACTTGGTTTTTTCGGACCTATTAAATCGGCAAATACTACTTCTAAAGGCTCTTTGGTAGTAAATCCATCAACTCTATTAGCCGGTATGACTTTGCTCTTGCTTTGATTGCAAGCATTACATTGCAAATACTTATTACAAGGTTTTAAACTTATTCCTTTAGATAATTCAACAGTTTTCTTAAGCATTTTAAAATTTAAATGCCCTAGCCTTCGGTGTAACAAGTGAATACATTCATCATGAGGTTTCTTATTTTCATAAACCATGTTAGCCAACTCTAAACCATTATTATTTAACACATATAATTCACCTCTTAAAGATGCAGTAATTTTCTTATCTTCTTTCTCAATTATGCAGTTATCTCCTTTAAATGTAACTACATATCCTAGTTTAACCAAAATTCTAACTGAAATTAAATTAAACTTAAGTTGTGGTACATATAACATTTTTACATTCTCTTTTATGAAAGAACAATATGTTATACCTTGACCTTTAGCTTTCAGTTTCCAGCCATTGGGTAACGATATCTGCTATGTACTCTGGGACATTTTAATAAAATTTTTGTTATCATTTGTTATAAAGTGGGATGCTCCACTGTCAACCACCCATAAATTATTTTTTACAGCTCCGTTAATATACATGGCTAACTCTAAATTTTTATTTTTCTTTTGATTACTTTTAGTATTCTGGCCAGCATTCTGGCGCTTTGCTTTTTTACAAAATCTTGCCAAATGTCCTCTTCCTCCACAATTAAAACACTTTTTAATTGCGTATGCAGTAGGAGATTCATTATCTTCTTTTTGAGGTTGCTCCCTCCTTATCTGATCTTTTTCAAGTCTTCTTCTTGCCTCTTCAATCAATCTGCCAGTTATATCAGTCAAAGTTAGACTTTCCTTAGGCAATATTTCAAGGGAAGTGACGTAGTTATCATAACTTTCATTTAGTGATGATAAAATTATATAGACTTGGTGTAGTTCAGAGAAAATAAACTCTTTCTCGTGCAGTTCTTGAAAAATGCTTTTCATAGTTTGCAAATGACTAAGCATATCACCATTCGTTTGGAGATGCGTCCTGAAAAGCTTCCATGTTAGATTTATGTGAGCACCAATGTTCTCTCGGATATAAATCCTCTTCAGCTTCTGCCAACACCCAACAGCCGTTTGCTCTCCACGGATATGAACAAGTTGCTGGTCAGTTAATGTTAATCCTATTATGCAAATAGCTTGTTCATTCTTCTGTTTAAATTCTTTTATTTTTTGTTTATCTTCCTCAACCTCTGGATCCCATTCCTCTACGTTTGGCGAGTTTTCAATTATGTTCCACAGATCTTCTCTTCGTAGAAGTAGACTACATTTTATAGACCATGATACATAGTTTGTTCCATCCAACTTGGATATAAGGGACAAACTTTGTAGATTGACTTGTGCCATGTTTTCTTATATGGATATAAAACTGTAATTAATAAAACACAGCTGTCTGTTTACTGTAATATGTAACAACACAAACTCTCACTTTTTACATAAATCTGTTTTATCCTAGTTAAGCTGACTTTGCAGCCTCTGGGCCCATAACCAGTGTTAAGCCTGTGTTCCCCAACCAGGGTTAAGGAGACAAGCTAAACAGAATGTGCAGCGTTAGTCAGATAGGCACACAGATAAATTAGTGAGATATGTTTGTATGTTTGTTAACATACAGTAAAAATAATAGATACGCTTGTAATATCAAAAATGTAGTTTATTCCACTTAGAATTATATAGCATAATCAAAATAACAGTCCATTAGTCATGTATCATTTTAGTTTGTCCATTCAAGGATATTCAATTAGCAAAGTCCGTGTAGAATATCCTATGTCAGTTCACTTACAAATCAGTCCTTTCTCTCTCCTTTTCAGTAGGGGAAAAACGCAGTCTTCATCCAGTAATTAGTGATCATCAAGACAGAGAAAGAGAGATGCCCTTGTATTGCTTCTTTTATGGTGCTTTTTACAACCACTCCCTTAATTACATTCCTTCAGTTAAAGTTGCAGACACTTTAACTAATAAATCATGATAACATATTTATTATTTTACCTAAACCAGTTAGGGTAAACAATGTTATCCCTAACAAAGGTCACTGAGATAAGCAAAGAAATTAAAAACAAACACCAGGAACAATTAAGCAGCTCAGACAATTGTAAACAGTTCTGTGTGCTATATCTAATTATTGTAATCCACAATGTGAATGCTTACTATGTACGAAATTCTCAATAGAAGGGAGCACTAGAATTTGCTCTAGGCTCCCATCCCGAGTACACCAGCCTCTGTGTCTCATTCTTTCCATGGGAGACTACCACAAGTGGTGACCCCGACGTGATCCACTGCAGGTGGTACGTGTCCGGACCTCCGTGTTTCCTCGCCTGGAATAGGTAAAGTACGTACTTAACTATTGCTGGACAATAGGATTATTCAGGGAACATGGGGGAAAAACTCTCTCAGCCACAGGAACGGCATGTTAGTGAGCTGCTGAAGTTAGTCAGGACAAACTTCTTTATCTTTAAACCCTCTGGGGGGAGCAAATAGTTCTTTCAAAAAATAATGTGAGAGAGCTGCTGCAAGAGATCTGGCGGCAATGTCCCTGGTATCCAGAGAAAGGCTCTTTAAAGTTAGACACATGGAGGAGAATTGGAACTATCCTTCATGAAGAGCCACGGGCAACAGCTGAAATTTTGATATGTTGGAAGATTATTATGACTGCTTTAGAGACCCAGCAACAACCTCTTTTAAAAACTTTAGTAGAACCTTCTCCTTACAAATGAATTATATTGCACCCGCCTTCTCCAAAACTGGAGTGTGCTTTATCATTTCCACAGCCTATGCCTGTGGATGAGAAAATCCAACCAAAAACGGGAAAAGTTCAAGCCATGATGCATCAGGCTTTCAATGAGGGGATATTAGAGTCTGATGAGATTACCCAGATGAATTTGTTTCCAGTCAACAGGCAAGTGGATGCTCAAGGCAATCTGCAGACTGAATGGGTTCCGATTCCTTTAGCAGTTCTTAGGGAAATTAAAAAAGCAGTAAAAGATTATAGTATTCAAAGTCCTTTTACAAAGGGGCTTCTGACAAGTTTGGCTACCTCACGCATGATTCCTAGTGACTGGAAGGATTTAATGAGAATGATATTGAGCTCTACTCAGTATGTGGTCTTTGACTCAGAATACCAAAGGGAAGCTGTCACTAGGGGAAGGAATTCGGGGGGGGGGCTGTATACGCCAGACCAAATCTATGGGGCAGGCTTGTTTGAATCCACTGTTGATCAAGCTGCTAATTTGCCTGATCACGTATTTCCAGTGGTTATGGCAGCTGTCCTTGGGGCGTTGTCCTGCATCCAGGATATGGGAACACCAGCACAGTCTTTTTCTCAAATTAAGCAAACAGCATCTGAGTCTTATAATGATTTTGTGGAAAGGCTACAATTGGCTATTACCAGGCAAATCTCTAATGAGAAAGCTGCAAAAGAACTTTTGCTGAATTTGGCAGTTAAAAATGCAAATGCTGACTGCAAGCGTATCTTACAGCCCTTGGTGGCTAGAGGTGAGGTTACTCTAGCTGATCTGTTAAAGGCATGTGCAGTGGTGGATTTTCAGGCTTACAACATGGAGACTTTGGCTACGGCATTACAAAAAGGGATGAAACTTACAGGGAATTGTTTTAATTGTGGAAAACCTGGCCATTTTAAAGCCCAGTGCTGTGCCCCTGGAGGGGGTGTAGGCATTTTGCTTCCTCCCCTTCTGCAGGTATAACAAGACCGAAAGTTCGGTATAAGAGACTACCAGATCCAATGTGGAAAGGAACTGCCCCGCTGATAACTTGGGGCCAAGGATATGCTGCTGTTGAAGATGAGGGGACAGTTGTTTGGGTTCCTGCTCACTGTGTGCATCCTTATCATCAGCCAAAGGGGCAAGGGGATGGATTTGGGGGAATGGAAAAGAAATACGTTGATCCAGGACATGGGGAAGCTAGCAAACCTTCATAATAAAACTGATTGTTGGATATGTATGCACATGCCAACTCACAAAACATCAGGGCTTCCAATGGTTGCAGTACTTCTGGCTGAAGGTGACTGGTATAAGGGACAATGCTATGGTTGTTCAGGGATGTGGTCTAACAGTTGGACTACAAGTAACATAAATACATTGCATCTTGCAAGCCGAATCCAAGAGGTGGCGGGTATCTGCTGGACTCACAATGAGACAGTAGAGAATATGACTTACTTGGGAACATATCCATTTTGTAATAAAATAATTATTATTGGCAATGGAAGTCGGGTTTATTCGGATGACATGAAAACTAAAAATCTCACTTACTTTGTACATAATATTTCTAAATTTGATATCATATCTTTGATCAATGAAAATGGGTGTCCAATTATCCCTGCCACATGTTGTCCCATCATGATAGAAAACCAGCTGCCCAAATGTGCAAATGGGAAATACGCACCACCGCCCACTTATTTGGCTATGTTAATGGAATCTTTTGCACAATTAATCTATGCTGAACCAAATGCGGTTGGCCATCTCCTGGGAGCAAATCTATGGTTGCTGTGTGGACAGATGGCCTATGATCGCATGCCAGCATGATGGAAAGGAGTCTACACCTTTGGAAAAGTGATCCCATCTCATATCATTTTAAAATCTTTGGGGACTGCTCATATCCGCAATGCGCGTTCTGCAACGGAAGTAAACTCTGTTTTGAATCATGACTACTGGACACAGATATCAAGGGGAGTTATTCCTCCTTTAGAAGTCATGATGAACAATAGAGATTTGCATTGTTTAAACAATTGGACAGTTACTATGTTTAAAGACACCCTTAAAACTCTAAAGCTGCTTGAAGAAGAGCAAGGAAAAATCCTTGACTTTGTCCTGCAAACCAGATATGCGGTGGACACTATTTTGGCTGTGCAAGGGGGTGTTTGCGCTGTGATTCATACACATTGTTGCATGTATATCTCTGATTATTCTTCAAACATTACAGCTACTATACAGCATATGGAACAAACCCTGAGTAAGAATCCATTACAATCGGAGGACGAGGGACTGGACGTGTGGTCTGCACTTTGGTTCTGGTTGCCAGATGGTTCATGGATTCATCACCTAATTGTTGGAGTGATATTGCTTTTTATACTTTCTCTTTGTGTATGCTATTGTATCCAATGTTTCCCTGGACTTTTAGGAATTTGTCAGGTGAAGCCTATGGAAGGAGAAGTGTTGTTGCAAATGGCGAAAAGCTACCAAGGCATCCGCGATCATCAAAAAACTAAAACAGGGGAGATGTGGGAATAAACTTTGGCTTCAGTATTGGTTAATGATTAGTCTAAGACCTTATACATACATGTCTGCCTAAGGATCACTGAGATAAGCAAGGAAATTAAAAACAAACACCAGGAACAATTAAGCAGCTCAGACAATTGTAAACAGTTCTGTGTGCTATATCTAATTATTGTAATCCACAATGTGAATGCTTACTATGTATGAAATTCTCAATAAAAGGGAGCACTAGAATTTTCTCTAGGCTCCCATCCTAAGCACACCAGCCTCTGTGTCTCATTCTTTCCATGGGAGACCACCGCAGTGGCCGGGCATCGACAAATGGATCGAAGCCTGGGTAAAGACTTGTTTAAAGTGCCAAGAAGTTAGCAGTGCTCCACCTAAAGCAACTCCAACAGAATGGGAAACACCCCGGGGACCGTGGTCCCGCATCCACATTGACTTTGCGGGACCTACTAAGGAACATACGTTCCTACTAACAGTGTATGCCTATTCCAACTGACTCAAGATCCACGAAATGAAGAGTACTACAACTGAGTCCATCATCCAGAAATTGATAAGGCTATTCGCGTCGCAAGGACTGCCAGACGTTCTGGTCTCCGACAACGGACCCCAGTTTACTGCTCTACCCTTTGAACAACACTTAGCAGACTGGGATATTCGCCATGTGCTAACTTCGCCAGTGCACCCTGTGGCTGAAGGAAGAGCCGAGAGCATGGTACAATTTGTTAAAAAACCCTCTACAAAATGGACTATGGGGACATTGAAGATAAAATAAACAGAATACTCCTTCTCCAACACATCACTCTGCATAGCGTCACCAACAAGACTCCAGCTGAACTATTGATGGGACACAAAATCCGTTCCCACCTCGACCAGCTTCACCCGTCTTACGAGCCAGAGAAATCCTGTGGATCTAGCAGAAAATGCTGCGAGTTCAAGATAGACGACTTAGTTTTCACCAGAAACTTTTCCGGCGAACCATTGTGGGTCGAGGCAACCGTAATTCAAGCCACCGAACCCAGGTCATACCGTGTGAAAACCTGCGATGGAAAAATATGGAAATGCCATATAGATCAGCTTCACTCGAGGCTGCAACCCAGTTTCCGCGACTCCGGTAACTCCCAAACTGAGGGGGGAGGGGATGTCGAAGAAACCGAATTTGAGATGGTGGAAAGCAGGAGTGAAAGAAGTCAGCAATCGGGCGTGACAAATGAAGAAGAATCAGGGAGGGGAGTGTCCTCTCCACAGAGGAACACCTCAACAGAAGCAAACCCGCAAAGATCAGAGGACAACAATGAAAACATTAGCGGCACCGAGTCATCCAATGAGGATACGGAACCACCAGTACCTGACTTACCCAAAAACGTCCCACCAAAACCGGATTACAGACAGGAACCGTGGGATAGTGTAAATCTAATAGACAGTCAAAACAACCTTCATACCTCAGGGATTACGTCACTGCACCCCTTAAATGGAACCCGGGGGGAAGGGTTGTTATGAACTAATAAAACGCTTAAATAAAGTTTTATCAAATCTTTAGAAAAAGCAGGGTTCTAATCCTGCACTTCTGATTGGCCGATAATAGCGATATAGGATTGGTCTGTTCAGGAGAATCTGAATGGCTGTTAACTAGCCACTCTCATTGGTTCAAGGGGTTAACACTCCACGTTTCTCATTGGTTGCTAGATCAGCAGCCTGCCCTATAAAAGGGCTGCTGCTGGCCTAGGTTTTTGCTCTGTTCAGAATGATTAATGAAGAGTTGAAGTTCACTGTTCACTGCCTCGTCTCAGTTCCTTGCACCCATGCGCAGAACTTAACAGCTACTGTGATAAAAACCCAAGGCAAGTAAGAAAACTGTGGAGGAGGGGGTGGATTCCAAAATATAAACAAAAGTCAAACATAATACTAATGTTAAATAAAAATAGTGTTTGGATACAGTATTGCATGATAGTGATGGGAATGAAGGAAAAAAAAAAACCTCAACTGGACTTAAAACAATTTACAGAGTAATGCTAGTGGCATTCAGCATTAATTAAATTATTTTCTTATCATGAAAGCTAATATTTTATGTCTTGGAAGGCTTTCTTCAGGGAATATAACAATGATTGAAATTCCATTCCAACTCCAATATTTTCTTCTTGCAGACATTTCATTACCAGAAATGTAGCATCATCAATGCTTTGTCAAGGAGAAGTGAGGTTGTCAGCTGTTTATTTAACAAATTCTATCTTGTGACTAATACAGTTTGCAGAGCCAGTAGTGTCATATGACAAATAATATCCAAATTTCAAAAATGGGATTATATTTCCAATTATCTATGTGTCAGTATTAAATTAAAGATGCTGTTTGTTATTTCTTTACTTATTTTGAAGCTATATGTCAGTCATCACATGATTCCTTATGTTCAAAATCAATTAAGCTTCTGAATATATGTAGTGAGATGATCAAGACAGATGCTCAATTTTT
This sequence comes from Hydrophis major, assembly GCA_033807585.1. NCBI lineage: Eukaryota > Metazoa > Chordata > Lepidosauria > Squamata > Elapidae > Hydrophis > Hydrophis major. The sequence goes on along the minus strand of CM066328.1, from coordinate 70,062,157 downwards.
TATTTTTTTTTAGAATCTAGAAAAGAGGCATTGTTTAAGAAATTTACTGAATTTGTAGATGATAACTGTCAAACAATATTCAGGAGTTTCTGGGCCAATAAATATAGAAAAATGGATTTTGTAAATTTAAAATTGAAGAAGAGGGTAATAATTGATATGCATTGCCCAGTAAAACTTTTTAAAAATTGTGTTCATCATGTCACAAGAACAATGGGGGTTGACATTGTTGAGATAGTTAATTTTAAAAGAGTACTTTATTCTATCAGCATGACACATAAAATATCATCTTGCATTATGCATTGGACAGATTTTCTATAACAATTAGATGAGCAGAGTTTCCAAAAACAAGCAGACTTTACAAACTTGAAAGAGAAATGCTAAGAAAAAGAACAACAGCAACAACTATGAGTGTAAGTTACCAATTGGAGAAAGCTTTCTCAAAATAGCTCACAATAGCTGATGCTATTTCCACTTATTACAAAGCTCATCTGTAACTTTTTGGCCTTGAAAAAAATATTTCTCTGACAGAGTAAACTGCCCACTGTCAAGACATTTTTCTGACATGAGTTCAGCGACATTTACCTTTTGTGCATGCACTCACTCACTACAGAAAACTAGAAGAAAATTCTGTTCTGGAACACCTCCATTTAGATGGATAAATGTAAGACTTGAAATTTAAATGTCCTTGAAAGTTTAGTGACTATTAGAACTCCAGTGCAAAGAAGCAAATGCTGTAAGTTGTTTCTCCAGCATGCAATATATTTAGAATATTTAGATAATGGGAGAAGTCCTCTGAAAGCTTTCTCATGTTTCATGCGGATTGTACTCATGATTATACTTGTTTGTCCAATATTTAATAGACAAGGACACTAGATGAATATGTGATATGATTCATCAGTTCATGGAAGGTTACAAAATGATGAAGAGTGCAATATTTTCTACAAGAAAAGTGCACAAAATATGCTAAAGATTATGTTAGCATTAAGTTCCTATTCATGAAATCTGGAATAGAATATTACTGAGCCATGTCAAGTCCAATATTTCTTGCTTTTGATCATTATGTCCTTGCAGAGACCAGGATGCAGTTAACACCAGAGCCAATTGCTACTATTGTAATTGGCAGAACTTTTTCAAGAGCTAAAGGACTATGTGCTATAACTACAAGGAGGAGGCTTCTAGTTCTTGGACAAGTAGGGGATATTGTGTAGATGCCTATAATAGCTCATTGTGACCCCCTTCTCTATTTCCTTGTCTCTAAACTGTCTATATAAGAGGGCTTATCTGTGTGTCTGAAGTCTTGTGCTGGACCAGATTATCTAGACTTTTAGTAAAGTTATTGGAAACTTTGCAGTCTGCATTCTGATTAAATAGAGAAATGAACTTGATGTCAGACTTGGAAGCCACATTTTACTTGGAAGCTTCGAAGCTGACACATTTAGTGCCTGGGAATTTGGGAAGGGGTATTTAGTAGAGAGGTGGAAGATTAGACTCAGCAACAGTCTTCTCAGAAAGTCAAGGACATGTTACTCTGCACCTGGAGAGGAGTGTCTGAAGGAATGTCTCCAGTTGGGATGACGGTTTGATTGGACCATGTGATGGATTGGTGCAGTGGATGGGTCTTTGAATTTCTTTTGGAAGGGATACCCAGAACTCTCAGATTTGGGTTTTCCCAGATGTGCCAATATGATAGCTTTAATAAAATGGAACTTTGAGAAAATGCTTGTCTCTGAGTTTATTGGGTTGGAGTTTGTTAGTTCGAACACTGACACTTGAATTTTGACACTTCAGTGGCTGAGGAAACTCAAGTAATTTTCTCCAACAGCTGACACTGAATTTTGCTTTACTAGATCTTCTCCCCTCTCCCCTTCAAGACAGAATTGGAAACTAAAACTGTGTATTCATTTTATAATCTGAAAAGATTGGAACTTCAAACAGACTGCTCAGAATGGAAAGCTGGTAGCTATAGTTTCAATGCAAAAAGGTGCTTCTGAGATATAACAATTACCAAGCCATTAATAATGTCAAGGTAACATCCATGTACACTTTGATATGCATGATTTCCAGTTAATGCCTGGGGTTAAGGCAGAATCAATGTGATACTGACAGAAAGAATGTTCCCAGAGAGCTGATATGAATATGACAAAGAAAAGTGTTGTTTATTTACAATTAATTAATGAGCCACTTGCACAATATCTCCCACATGCACTTAGACATGCACGGCTTAATCTTGAGGGAAACATATGCTTTTAGCAGAGTCAACCAAGGGCTTGGGGAAGTTTGCTCCCAGAGATTGCATTAATCCAGAGTGCAGATTTTTACACAAAGAGAAATTACAATTTAGACACTGTGTCAGATGCAGATAGATTTAGCTCACACTCAATATTGGAATGTACATTTTTGTCCTAATGTAAGTGGAGATTTCTACCAGTAGTAATCATGCTTTAGACCTGTGCCATTGTGATTAGAAGGACCCAAGAAACCATATTGGGTTTCATTGTCCATAGTATTAGATTGGACTTTGACTCGGGGGTTGGTATAAGGCTCCTGTCTTGAGCAGGTTATTGGACTAGAAGCACTTCAAGATCCCTTCTAGCCCTATGATTCTGTTCCATACTCTAATTAAATGACTTGTTTTTTCAGATCTATCCTTTTAGAATTGGAACAAGAGTTCACTTTTTCAGAAGTCAAAATAATAAATGATCTGTAAACATTGACCCACAAGTACTTCAGAAGATATTTTCTGTGAATATTCATGCTACATTTCTCTCATTTCATACATGTTAATAAATATACTGTATATCTTCCAATTGAAAAAAAAATGCTTGGAGTCCCCACCCAAAATAAATAATTATGACCTCATTATACATGAATTTTCTCCAGTCTGTCTGGCAGATTTTCCAAGATTATTATTCTCAAAATTTTAGACAAGTAGAGATTGATTGACATTTTGGAAAGATAGCAGACTGAAGAAGCTTTTTTATTTCAGAGTAAGTCTAACCAAATTCTACAAGACATTCTTCCAGAAAAGTCTGCAGATATATAGTTCATAGTTTGCATGTGTGTGCTGTCCACATACATACACAATTTGTCTGATAGAAACTTAGAACCATCTTGCTGTGTACAATATTGGTTCCAAATTAAAATGCTGCTTAAGAGAGGTAAATTCCTCTACAGAGATTAGTGCAAATGGTTTATTAATAGACTATTCAATTCATGGAAAATGTAAGCTACAGTGGTCCATACCAGGTCAAAGATGTCACAAAATTTTATTATTGAGCGGCAATAATTGATAAGCCTGAAGAAAAATGTCAAAGCTAAAGACATAGTTAAGAATGAAAAAATCCCAGCTCAAATTGTCATTTTATTGCTCTTTTGTGTAGACATTGTATCCTGAAGTCCATTCTTTCATTTGCTGATTTTGGAAAAAGTGACATGTAAATGAAAAGACTTTGCAGCTGAGATTGGGTGCACATTTGACAAGTCATAATGGAATTGTTTGCAAAGTTTTATTGAAATCCCGGCTTTCATTTATCTTTGTTAGCACAAGCTACAAAAAACTGTGATAGAGAATTTTGTATAATTTAAACTAAATACAACCAATTTAACCAGAAAGCACAGAGAGTATTACATATTTTATTCTAATACAAAATAATTACTTGTGAAGGTTTTTTATTATGCTTCAGAACTTTGGGAAAGTAAGAACAATTTGTTTGGACTCATCCTTTTTTAAAAGGTAGAAATCAGTGTAAGAAGCTTTTGCTGCAATTTGGCATTTTTTGTATTGGCACCTTTTATTATTAATTAATTTACCCTGTACCCTGCCCAAGATATAAAGATTTGAGATTTGATGCAAAGGACCACATTTTGGAGGTAGTTAGTTCCCTAATTAACAGCATGTAGTTTCATCATTTTTAATTATTATTATTATTACTGCCTTGGATGAAGAGATTCTTTCTTGTAAAGGCAGCATATTCTGAGGGAAAAGATTCACTTCATGGAAAATGCAATCTCCCTACCAGATGTGAACGCACACATTCACATAAACACAAGGTGAAATTAGATAAACAATTATCATGAGTGCTACTGAGATTTTTTTTACCCCAACAGTTTCTTTTACATGGGATAGGATTTCCTCTGTAAATGCAGTCAGGTCATCAAAGCTTAACCATTCCTTGCACCCCTTCCACTGTTATTTTTTAAAATAAGAATGCATAAACTTTGCATGTAAACTGAAACCTATAAGCTGTTTGCTTAGCAAGAACAGAACTAGTGTAATATTGTAATTAAGATGTTGGGCTGGTACTGAGGCAATTCAGCTGCTTCCTCACCTATAAAATCTTAGTGAAATGTTTCATTCTGGGGCAGTTACTTTCTTTCAGCCCAACCTACTCCACATAGGCCTATTGCTTTTGAGGAAACAGGAGGAAGGAGCCCTACTTTTCCTATGTTGAGCCCCTGAAATGAAAGACAGGGTATGCATCATATTATCTTGTATTTTCATTCTTATAAAACTCACAAATTTATTATTTGTTTTCATTTCTTCTTTAATATTTCTCACTCAGTATGTTCAAGCTGCATTGGATTCCCTGGATAGTGCACTTATAAATAATTTTAGGTAGGCAGTTTAGTCCTTTGCAGCAAAAACAAAGCAATCCACAGAGATCCAGAAAGTTTGTGCTGTTCAGTGGGTAATGGCAAAGAAGTGTTGAAGTCTACCCACCTTGAAGTTACTAAGGTTGAGAAACATAGTTATATATAATTTGAAACTTCAAACCTGTTTAAAGCCTTAGGGAAGAAGAATCACTGCCATTAGATTTCCCAAACATATTGCTTAATTCTATATGTAATCTCATTCAAAGCAATGAGTCAATGAATGTATAATGAAAAACTACCCCTGTTTTAAATCAGCATTTAATCACTTGAAGGTTGCCTGGGAAGGAATACAACTTCATCTATCTCCAGTCTGCAACACAGTCCTTTCAACAGTTCCAAGAAGGCTCCATACCCATTTGCACTATTCAGGTAATGCTGAGGACACAGATAAATCTACAAGAAGCCTCAACAACTCTCTAAAAGAATGCAAATGACAAGTTGTCTGTAAGGAGTATAAATCCTTCCATTCTCCACCATCCACTAGAGCTGAAGAAGCTTCTTGGATGAGAAGTAAAATGTCTTCAAAGAAAAACAAGAAAGTACAGTTGCCGCTTGAAAGAACACCTTTAGGACAACCATGATTTGGATGACTGAGAATCTCTATAGGCATCGCCCTTATTGAATTTTGAAATTCTGGAACAGCTCAACTAACATAATGTATATATACTGAGGTAGAATGCATATCATTTTAAATATAACTCATTAGGATTGAAATAGATATTGAATAGATACCTTATACACTACAAATTTTGTTAGAAGAAAAGATGTCTCCTGCCTATGATCTAGCGTTAAAACTTATAAATTGTTTGTAAACTGCTTAGAGTCACTTTGGTGAGATAGGCAGCATAGAAATGTAAAAATAAATAAATAAATAAATTTTGACACATTAATATGCAAATATCATTCTATCTTCTTTATATTCAGATGAATAATACAATACAAGTAGGATTGCCAACTAGTAGAAAAAAACTGAAAAAGAACATGCCTCTAGTTTCCTTTTTGATCTTCTGTATTGATATCAAATTTACAAATGAGATGATCTGTGATGTGTCTGTTTTTCTTTTTTTAATAATTATAAGCTTGCTTCAACTTTATTTTTTTTTTTACAAATTCTACATTTATACGTAATGCTGTATGAATATTGTTATACATTTTTATGTACCATTCTTCTGACGTCTATTTTCATATGCACTTTTATATACTTTTTGTATATACCTTTAATAATACATAAGACTTGTTCTAATATACATGTTTCTGTTTCTTTAATGCACATTTTTGAATGTATGTATTTATTCAATACGTATGACCACCCATCTTACCACAGATACTACTACATCTAAATTCAATCCCAAATTCATTGCATGAATTCTGAATAATATCATAAAACTCTAAGTTATTAATGTTAGTTTCATTATACTTTTCTTATCAGCTTTAAAGGAATAAATTGGATTAACTCATGCAAAAAAGATGAATTGGGGGGATGGGAGGCAGGCAGAAAAGCTAAGACTAGTTTCTTTTGTTGTCCTCAGCTCTTGCTGGTCCTTCTATTTTTTTTCTTTCAAATAATGATATTAGAAGAGCAGAAAACATTTACTGGGCTTGACCTTTACTACCTGGGATCCCTGTCTTCATCCTCTCTCAACAGCTACAGGTGAAACTCGAAAAATTAGAATATCGTGCAAAAGTTCATTTATTTCAGGAATGCAACTTAAAAGGTGAAACTAATATATGAGATAGACTCATTACATGCAAAGCAAGATAGTTCAAGCCGTGATTTGTCCTACTTGAGATGATTATGGCTTACAGCTCATGAAAACCCCAAATCCATTATATGCTGTTTACATTGTCATTTTATAATTTTGAGACCACAATTTCTGCCATTTCTCTAAATCAATCCCATATCCAAAATTCTTCCCCCAAACAATCATAGTTTCTTTAACTTGTTCTTCCTCTAATTTCATTCCCAGTAAATAACCATATAATTTTTTAATCACCTTCTTATCAGTACCCATCAAGATCTTATCTAAATCAGTCTGCTTATCATAAAATCCCTCCGTTTTGGAATCTTCATCATACCTTGAATGTATTTGTGCATATGAAAACCAATTCATCCTTATACCTTGTTCCTCTAAGTTTTGGATTGATTTAAGTTCACCCTTTTCATCCAAAAGTTCCCCATATCTAACTGTTTGTTCCTTCTTGTAAATTATAGGATAGGAAAATGCTTCAATGGTCGATAACCAAACTGGAATTTTCAAATAACATTGTCTTTTTATCTTCTCCCAATTTAACCACAAAGACTCCCGTACATAATGTCTTCTAAAATAACCCTGTGTTTTAGTTCCCTTATACCATAAAAAAGCATGCCAGCCCAACAGCAAGTCATGCCCTTCTAATGTCAACAACCTATGTTTCCTTAATGTTATCCATTCTTTGACCCACATCAAACTTGCAGCTTGATAATACAATTCCCAATTAGGCAGGTCAAAACCTCCTCTAATTCTAGCATCTTGCAAAAGCTTTAGCTTTATTCTCGCTTTTTTACCTTGCCATATAAACTTCAACATAATTTTATTTAAATCTTCAAAATAGTCTTTTCCAAGCCTAATTGGTATTGTTTGAAACAAAAATAAAATTCTAGGTAAAATATTCATCTTAATTGTTGAAATTCTCCCTATTAATGACAATTGCAAGTTTTCCCACTTCTTCAAATCTGTAGTTATCTGTTGTTTAAGTTTAATATAATTATTCTCCTTTAATGTGCTACATCTTGTTGTCAAATATATCCCCAGATACTTAACCTTATTTGTAACTTGAATTTTCAAAAGATCTGCCAGTTCTTCTCTCTGTCTCAAAAGCATATTCTTTGTCAAAATCTTTGTTTTATCTTTATTTATTTTCAAACCAGCCACCTCTCCATATGTCTCTATCCTTTCCAATAACTTTGGAGCTGTTTTTAGTGGGTCTTCCAAAATAAAAGCTAAATCATCAGCAAAAGCTTGTAGCTTCAATTCTTCCTTCTTAATTTTCATTCCTTTTATGTTTTTATCATCCCTAATATTTCTATTTAACACTTCCAAGGTCAACACAAATAGCAAAGGAGATAGGGGGCATCCTTGTCTTGTGCCTTTCCTTATATTAATAAAATCTGTAAGTTCCCCCTCCATCATTACCCTTGCTGTCTGTTTATTATATATGGCTTCTATTGCTTGAATAAATTTTTTAGCAAAACCCATCTGCTCCAATAATAATAACATAAATCTCCAGTTCACGTTGTCAAATGCTTTTTGAGCATCTAGGAATATCAAAGCCATTTGCTTTTCAGGATGAGCCTCATAGTATTCCAAAGTGTCCAAGATTACTCTCATATTGTCTCTAATTTGTCTCTTTGGCAGAAATCCATTTTGATCTGGATGAATAAAATTATTTAAATATTTTTTAAGTCTTTCTGCTAAGATTGAAGCAAAGATTTTATAGTCTGCATTCAATAAAGAAATAGGTCTATAATTCTTAATTTGCAGTGGGTCAGTCTCTTCCTTCGGTATAAGTGTAATATAAGCCTCTGACCATGTTTTAGGTATCATCTTTTTTAACATAACTTCATTCATAACTTCTAACAATAGGATGCTCAGTGATTCTTGAAATGTTTTATAGAATTCTGCTGGAAGCCCATCTGGACCCGGTGCTTTCCCATTATTTTGTCTCTTAAATGCTTCATTTAGTTCCATCATTGTTATATTGCTTTCTAGCATTTCTTCAGTCTCTTTAGGTATCTTTGGTAAGTTAGCTTCCTGTAAATACTGTTTGACTTTTTCCTCATCAATATTCTCTTGTTTATATAGTTGCCCATAAAAATCTCGAATAATTTCTTTTTTCTCCTTATTCCCATAACAAACTTGGCCTTGTTCATCTATTAACTTCAATATTTTTCTTGATTCCTTCTCTTTTCTCAATTTATATGCTAGCCATCTACCTGGTTTATTTGCATCTTCAAAATAATTCTGTTTAGAGTTTCTGATTTTCTGTGCCAGTTCTTCTTTCTCTATTAATTCCATTTTATGTTTAATTACATCCAGCTTCAATTTAATATCCTTTTTCTGTGGCATTTTCTGTAATTCTTTTTCAAGAATTTTATACTCATCTTCCAAGGCCTCAGAAGCTTGCCTTTTCCTAATATTCTTTTTTCTTGTATAATCTATTATCAAACCTCTAGCGTATGCCTTCATTGTATCCCACACATTCTGCGTTGAAGTATCTTCTTTTTTATTTTCTCTGAAGAAAAAAGCCAATTCCTTCTCCATCCATTATGTAAAATCTTTCTCCTTTAAAATAGTATTATTTAATGTCCATCTCGATCTTTTTTTTTGTCCCTTCCATTTAATTGTCATTGGGCTATGATCTGCCCAAGTACTTGTTTCAATATTTGTTTCTTTAATATTGGATATTAATTCTGTTGAGATCCAAATCATATCTAATCTGGACCATGATAAATGTCTATTTGAATAAAAAGTATATTGTTTAGCTTTAACATTTCTTTCTCTCCAAATATCTTTTAAAGTTAATTCATCTGTCATTTAAAAAAAAAGACCTTGGGAGAGCCTTTCTATTTTGCTTTGTTGTTGTTGCTATATAGTCCAATTTCTTGTCCACAATTCCATTAAAATCTCCCATCATAATTATATTAACATAGTCCAGTCCAATTATTTTCATGTGTAGCTTTTTATAAAACTCTTCTTGTTTATCATTCGGAGCATAAATTGCAATCAAGAGTATTTTTATATTATTGTCCATTATTTCTATCATTAATACTCTTCTATCTTCATCCGTGTAAATCAATTTTGCTGGGATAGCCTCTTTAATGTATAGAACCATTCCTCTTTTCTTACATTGAGTCAAAGAAGTAAATATTTTCCCCAATTTTGGCTGTAATAACAATTGTTCATGTTGTTTTTTAATATGAACTTCTTGTAAACAAATTATATCAAATTTTAATTTCTCTAATTTATGAAAAGTTTTCCTTCTTTTAACAGCTGAATTAAGCCCATTTATATTCATTGTAATCAGTTTTTTTTCTTTCATGATTATGCTTTATATTTAGGTCTAACCGCTCTCGTGGATCTCACTTCACGCTGTTCTTTGCTATCCATCTGTCCCCCTACTGCTCCTTTCTCTTTTTCAGTCTCCAGTTGTTCCTCTTGAAACTCAATTAATGAGACCTCTTTCTCTGCTTCCTCTCTTCTTCCTCCAAAAAATTCTGCATTGAAAAGTTCTGCTTTCTCAATTGAATCAATTCTATATCTCTGCTCTTGCCACCTAAACATTAGTCCTTCTGGGATCAGCCATCTATAATTCACTTCGTTTTCCAACAGCATTTTGGTCAGAAATCGATATTCTCTTCTCATCTCTCTCACTCTTCTGGGTATTTGTTTTAAAACCACAACCTCTTTACCTTTGTATTTCAATGTTTTCTCTCTTACTACTTGTAATATTTGCATTTTAATGGATTTTTTGGTAAATCTAATATGGACTTCCTTGGGTAATTTATTTCTCATCGCATACCTTGTATAGACTCAATATATCTCATCAATTCCATCCATCATCTTTTCCTCTGTAATTTCCAAAGCATCTGCCAAAATTTCTATCATTACCGCTGCCAAGTTTTCTCCTTTTTCCTCTTCTATATTTTGAAATCTGAGGTAAAATTCTGACCTTTCCATCTCCCACCTCAACATCCCACCTTTTTCTTGTTCAACCGCTGTTAATCTACTGTCAATATTTCCAATCTTCTTCTCTCTTTGTTTTCCTTCTTCCTCATTTTTTTGGAATTTCTCCTCATACTTAACCATCATTTGTTTAATGTTTTCCACTTTTTCATCAGTCTTCTCTATTCTTTGTTCAATATTTTCTGTTCTTTGTTCAATATTTTCTGTTCTTTGTTCAATGATGTCTGATTTTGTCTTGAGATCTTGGATTCCTTGTATAAGATGTTTTACAGGTGGCACTTTCCTCCGACAAGAATAGCAAGAATGTTTAAGAACAAATCTGAAAAATGCTGGAAATGTCATCAGATACCCGGCTCGTATTACCATATGTGGTGGACTTGTGAGGATGCTAGAAAATATTGGACTATAATTCGCATGTGGTTGGAAAAAATGACAAAGAAACATATAGACTTGAAACCAGAGATCTTCTTATTGGGAATTTTACCTGATATATATAGTAAAGATTTGAAATACCTGATTGTAAATGTATTAACAGCGGCCAGGATTGTATTTGCTAAAAATTGGAAGAACGAGAAAATACCATTTCAGGAAGAAATTATTAAGAAAATATTGGAATGTGCTGAGATGAGCAGATTGACATTTGAAATTAGAGAGCAAGAGGATAAACAATTTTATGAAATTTGGAATCTTTTTTATAAATGGCTAGATGATAAAATACGATAATAGAATATTTTAGATAGTAAGAAATATCTTTATCTTGCTATTTTGCTATTATCTTGTTATTTGATATTATATTTATAAAGGTTTTTTTTTAGGATTGATTTGGTATGATTATATGATTTGTTGAATAAAGTATTGTTAGCTCATAAAGCATGAATGATTAAAAGTATAGTCAATTTTTTTTTTTTTTTTTTTTTTTAGTGATTATAGGATATATAAGTTTGGATTGATAATATGAGTTGTTATGTAACATAATTGTAACTGGGACTACAGAATGAATGCACAAAAATGATGAACCAACTGACACACTGGATGTACATACGAGAGTTGAATGTTTTAATGTTTTGTTTGTCTTGTTTGTTTGTAGAAAATTAATAAAATTTAAAAAAAAAGAAAAAAGAAAACCCCAAATCCACAATCTCAGAAAATTAGAATATTGTGAAAAGGTTCAATATTCTAGGCTCAAAGTGTCCCACTCTAATCAGCTATTAAGCCATAACACCTGCAAAGGGTTCCTTAGCCTTTAAATGATCTCTCAGTCTGGTTCAGTAGGAATCACAATCATGGGAAACACTGCTGACCTGACACTTGTGCAGAAAACCATCATTGACACCCTCCATAAGGAGTAAAAGCCTCAAAAGGTAATTGCAAAAGAAATTGGCTGTTCCCAAAGTGCTGTATCAAAGAACATTAATAGAAAGTTATGTGGAAGAGAAAAGTGTAGAAGAAAAAGGTGCACAAGCAGCAGGGGTGACTGCAGCCTGGAGAGGATTGTCAGGAAAAGGCCATTCAAAAGTGTTGGGGACTTTCACAAGGAGTGGACCAAGGCTGGAGTCAGTGCATCAAGAGCCAACACACACAGACGGATCCTGGACATGGGCTTCAAATGTCATATTCCTCTTATCAAGCCGTTCCTGAACAACAAACAACATAAGAAGCATCTTACCTGGGCTAATGAAAAACAGAACTGGTCTGTTGCTCAGTGGTCCATGTTATGAAATAATAAAGGCGTTTAATAAAGTTTTAACAACCTTAAGAAAAAGCAGGGTTCTAATCCTGCACTTCTGATTGGCCGATAATAGCGACATCGGATTGGTCCTTTCTGGGAAATCTGATTGGCTGTTATGAGGCCAACTCTCATTGGTTCAAGGGGTTAACACTTCCATGTTTTTCATTGGCTAATAGGACAGCAGCCAACCCTATAAAAGGGCTGCTGCTGCCCTAGGTGATTGCTCTGTTCAGTATGTTTAATAAAGAGTTGAAGTTCACTGTTCTCTGCCTCGTCTCCGCTCCTTGCACCCATGCGCAGAACTTAACACTGGCAACGAGGATAGGATGCGGAGACATCTGAGCTGATTGAACACTCACAGAGCACCAAACAGAGCACATGGCTGAAGGCACATTGACAACGGAAAACATGTCCGGAGGCGCCATACCACCCGCTCCATTTGACCCGGCACAAGAAGACTGGGACTCGTACATGGACCGGTTCCAGATGTTTCTGGAGACCAAGAACTTGAAAGACGCAACTACGGGGAAAAAGCGAGCAGTGTTCCTGACCCATTGCGGGCCTGCCATCTTTAAGATCGCCAAGGCACTAGCGAAACCGGCTGAGCTGAAATCCATGGGCTGGGACATCCTCACGCCCCTTCTACGGGCCCACTATGCACCCGCCATACCAACACTTGTCCAAAGACATGAGTTTTATCAGAGGGACCAACGGAAAGGAGAGAGCATCACAGATTTCATTGTGGACCTCCGGAACCTGGGAGGCCTCTGTGGGTTTGCAAACCTCCAAGAAGCTCTGAGAAACCGAATAGTTCTGGGATTAGATGACCATACGGCACAGTGCAAGATCATAGCCAAAGGGGACATTGATTTTGCCGAGGTCATCAAAGACACTACTGCAGCAGAAGCAACAAGGAAGTCGGCCGCCCAAATGCGCCTCACCAACGCACTGCTCCGTCAACTCGCCAACGATATCTCACCTTGCCTAGAGAGGCACACAACAGCGGCCCACCACGAGGACCTGGAATTTCCATCAGAAAGTGATGAGGAGGAGGTCAACCGGCTCCAGTCCGAATGCAACCAACACAACCCGCGGAATCGAAGACTACCGCACCAATGCGCGGGTTGTGGGGCAAACCACCCGCGATCAGATTGCAAATTCCTCGACGCGCCCTGCCATGCCTGTGGGAAAAGAGACCACATCGGGAAGGTCTGTAGAAGCAAGCGAGGATCCAGCCCAATTCGGAGAGAAAAAAACTACCGCCAGACCACAGGGAATCATCCTGTGAGTCGGGAACACTTGAACCACCAATGGAACAACCACTCCGACAGAAATAAAACACTTGCCACTTCAACGAGATGGGAAGAGGCACACCAAACCATTACCATCGGTCATGTTTCATCGTTAGATGCAAAGAAGATCCGAGTGAGGTTCGCCATCGAGAACCAACCTTGTGTGATGGAAGTGACTCAGGGTCGTCCCTCTTGATGGTTTCCTGGAAGACCCTTAAACAGTTAATCCCTGCCATCCGGTGTCAAGACCTCAGACCCCAAAGAATTATACTCAAAGATTACCAGGGGAACCGAATTCCAGTTGTCAGCTCCAGCCAAGTCAAAGTATCATTCAAAAATCGTACTGCGTCGTTACGGCTGACCGTCGTCGATCGCGACCGGCCTAGTTTGTTAAGCCTTCAATAGTTTGCCACACTTGGGATCGAGGTAGCCGGCATTCACCAAACCAGAAGCGACGACTGGGAGGAGGCCCTCATCCAGGAATTCCAGGACGTTTTTGCAGACAAACTAGGCAAGTGCAAGGGGACCCCGATATCATTTAACCTTAACCCTGAAGTAGCCCCCATCCTCCTTAAGCCTCGTCGGGTACCTTTTGCCCTAAAACCAAAGATCGACGAGCAGCTCGATAAATTAATAGCCCAGGGTGTTTTAGAACCAACTGACCACGCCCGTTGGAAAACCCCAATTGTAACACCCATCAAACCGGATGGATCGTTAAGGGACTACCGGGCCACCCTCAATCACGCCCTTCAACAGAACTCTTACCTGGTGCTGGTGGTTCAACACCTTCTCCATTCCCTGGGGGGCGGAAAAGTCTTCGCTAAATTGGATTTAGTGCAGTCGTACCAACAACTGCCTGTAGATAAAAAAATCACGGAAGCACAGACGATCGTTATGCACCGAGGCGCTTTTAAATGCAACTGACTCCAATTCGGAGTGAGCGTGGCCCCAGGGATTTTTCAAAGTCTGATGGAGAGACTCTTGCAAGAGATCAAGGGGGTCGTTCCATATTTTGATGATGTTTTAATTGCGGCCCCGAATAGAGAAGTACTAGAAAGGCGTCTTAGAATGGTTCTCCAGAAATTTAAAGACTCCGGCCTAAAGGTTAAAAAAAATAAATGTCAACTGTGTACAGAGAAAGTAGAGCTCCTGGGGTACCTAATCGATAAGCAAGGCATTCACCCCACTAATAGCAAACTAAGAGCGATCAAAAATGCCCCAAGACCCAAGAATAGGACAGACCTCCAAGCTTTCCTGGGGCTCACTAACTTTTACAACATCTTCTTGCCCCAGAAAGCGACCGTAGCTGAGTCCCTACATAGACTTCTCGACAAAAAAGCAACCTGGGTCTGAGGGCACTGAGAGGAGCACACGTTCCAACAAGTTAAAATCTTACTAACCTCCGATGCTGTTTTAATGCAGTATAACGAGACTTTGCCTTTAACCATTACGTGTGACGCGTCACCTTTGGAGTAGGAGCCATTTTAAGTCATGTGTTATCAAATGGTAGAGAGGCCCCTATTGCCTATTTTTCAAGGACCTTATCGAGAGCTGAATGCAACTATAGCCAAATAGACAAAGAGGCTCTTGCGGTTGTATCTGCCGTGAAACGGTTTCATGAATATGTGTTTGGACGAGCTTTTACTATTATTACTGATCACAAGCCTTTGCTGGGGATCATAGTGGGAGATAAGCCAACCCCCTATATATTGTCACCTAGAATGACTTGTTGGTCAGAGTTCTTAGCTGCGTACAATTATAAATTGCAACACCGCCCGGGGAAAGCCATTCCCCACGCTGATGCATTGAGCCGTGTCCCACTTCCAGAAACCGTCAACGACCCAGCTCCAACCCTCATGACACTCCAGATTGAAACCCTACATTCACTATTGCTAACAGCCAGAGACATAGCTATCGAAATGAAATGAGATCCTGTCCTGGCGCGAGTTCTCAGCTGAGTCGAATGAGGATGGCCAGTAGAACAAACCCCTGACGACTTCACCCCTTCAGGAACCGGCAAACAGAACTTTTCTCGCAGAAAGGCTGCATCCTATGGGGAGACAGAGTCGTCCCCCCAGAGCGGTTACAGAGAACAGTTTTGAAAGCATTGCATGATGGTCACCCCGGCATCATGCATATGAAAGCACTCACATGAAGCTACGCGTGGTGGCCAGGCATCGATAAGCAGATCGAAGCCTGGTTGAAGACTTGTCTAAAGTGCCAAGAAGTCAGCAGTGCCCCACCTAGAGCAACTCCAACGGAGTGGGAAACCCCCCGGGGGCCGTGGTCCCACATCCACATTGACTTTGCAGGACCTACTAAGGGACATACGTTCCTCCTAACAGTGGATGCCTATTCCAACTGGCTTGAAATCCACAAGATGAAGACTACTACAACCGATTCAGTTATCTGCAAATTAAATAAACTATTCGCAACACATGGACTGCCAGACATTTTAGTCTCCGATAATGGACCTCAGTTCACAGCCCTGGCGTTCGAACAATACTTAGCGGACCGGGGCATCCTCCATGCACTAACCTCGCCGGTGAACCCTGTGGCCAATGGAAGGGCCGAGCGCATGGTCCAATTTCTTAAAAAAACTCCCCACAAGATGGACCATGGGGACATTGATGACAAGCTGAACAGAATACTCCTACTCCAACACATCACCCCACACAGCGTAACTAACAAAATGCCAGCTGAACTGTTGATGGGACGCAGGCTTCGTTCCCACCTTGAACGTCTCCACCCAGCCTATGCGCCAGAGAAACCCTGTGGATCTATCAGAAAGTGCCGCAAATTCAAGGAAGATGACTTAATCTTCACTAAAAATCTTTCTGGCGAACCTTTGTTGGTCGAAACAACCGTAACCCAAGCCACTGGGCCCAGATCGTACCGGGTACAAACAAGGGACGGGAAAATATGGAAACGCCATATAGATCACCTTCGCTTTAGGTTGCAACCCAGTTCCCATGACTCCTGTGACCCTCAAACTGAGGGGGGAGGGGATGTCGAGGGAACCGAATTTGAGATGCTGGATGACGAAATCGAAGGAAGTCAGCAGCCCGGCGCGTTCCATGAAGAAGAATCAGGAATGGGGGTTGCCTCGCCACAGAGAAATACCTCAATGGAAGTGAGCCTGCAGAGACCGGAGGACAACAACGACAGAATCAGCGGCACCGAGTTGTCCAGTGAAGATGTGGAACCGCCTGTACCAGATAAATAAAAAAAATGTTCCACTGAAACCGGACTACAGACAGGAACCGGTGGGACAGCGCAAATCTAACAGACAGTTGAAACAACCTGCATATCTACGGGATTACGTCACCGCACCCCTCAAACGGAACCTAGGGGGAAGGGGTGTTATGAACTAATAAAGGCATTTAATAAAGTTTTAACAACCTTAAGTAAAAAGCAGGGTTCTAATCCTGCATTTCTGATTGGCCGATAATAGCGACATCGGATTGGTCCTTTCTGCGAAATCTGATTGGCTGTTAACAGGCCAACTCTCATTGGTTCAAGGGTTTAACACTTCCATGTTTTTCATTGGCTAATAGGACAGCAGCCAACCCTATAAAAGGGCTACTGCTGCCCTAGGTGATTGCTCTGTTCAGTATGCTTAATAAAGAGTTGAAGTTCACTGTTCACTGCCTCGTCTCCGTTCCTTGCACCCATGCACAGAACTTAACAGTCCAAAGTCCTCTTTTCTGATGAGAGCAACTTTTGCATCTCATTTGGAAACCAAGGACCCAGAGTCTGGAGGAAGAATGGAGAGGCACACATTGTAAGATGCTTGAAGTCCAGTGTAAAGTTTCTACAGTCTGTGTTGATTTGGGGAGCCAAGTCATCTGCTGGTGTTTGTTCACTGTGCTTTATTAAGTCCAGGGTCAACACAGCTGTCTACCAGGAGATTTTGGAGCACTTCATACTTCCTTCCACAGACAAGCTTTATGGGGATGCTGACTTCATTTTCCAGCAGGACTTGGCATCTGCCTGAACTGCCAAAAGCACCAAAACCTGGTTCAATGACTGTTGGATTACTGTGTTTGATTGGCCAGCAAACTCGTCTGACCCATAGAGAATCTATGGGGCATTGTCAAGAGAAAGATGAGAGACATGAGACCGAACAATACAGAAGAGCTGAAGGCTGCTATTAAAGCATCCTGGTCTTCCATAACACCTTAGCAGTGCCACAGTCTGATAGCTTCCATGCCACGCTGCATTGAGGCAGTAATTGCTGCAAAATGGGCCCAAACCAAGTACTGAGTACTTATGCATGCTTATACTTTTCAGAGGTCCAATATTGTTTTATGTACAATCCTTGTTTGCGGTATCTGCCATCCCGCATCTGATGGGCGGCTCATGAAAGGGAGCAAGGGAGAGAGAAACGACACAAGACAAGGTTTCCTTGGGATGAACGCGCCCAGAATGTCTTGGCACTCGCTCTTTTATTATGCTTTTTCACAGGGGGGGTGAAATTTTTCAGAGCCCAAGTCAAACAGGGTATTCAAGATTTACAATGGTTCAGGTCAGTTAAGATACCAGGTTAAACAGGATGCGTGTGATTTACAATAGTTCAGGTCAGTTAAGATACCAGGTTAACAGGATGTGTGTGATTTACAACAGTTCAAGTCAGTTAGGATATCATTCTGTATTGACAGTTGTTTATCTTCCCATCCCTTGTTCGTGCCTTGAAAAGATCACTGAAGAGACAGAAGTCTAATGTTTACACGTGAATGATACAATGTTGCAATGCTTGAATGATACATAGTTGCAATGATACATAGTTGCAATCACATGAATGATACATAGTTACAACATCTCCTCTGTTTTTATTATTTATGACGAGTCTTCTTCCTCATCCAAGAAGACAGGAACTATTTTTCTAAAATGTTCGCCGTCCCCGTCATCTAGGCAGGAGTGCGACCCGTCAGCGTCAGGGTTGTCCAAGGAGCGGTAACTCAGCAATGACATTTTTTCATCCGGTGTTAAAGACATAACATGAGCTTGCAATAACACATTAACATCAGCAGTTATGGAAGATAATTGATTTTTCAAAAATTGCAATATTCTATTAAAACAACAAGGTCCTATAATACATATCAATATAATGATTATTAATGGTCCTGCCAATGCAGTTAAAAAGGTTGTAAGCCATGGTGAAATAGAAAACGAACCCCCCCCCCTGCTATCAGCATAAAGACAACATTCTTTTTTAATTAGAAAACGAACCCCCCCCCTGCTATCAGCATAAAGACAACATTCTTTTTTAAGCGCAGCACACAATCCCCCTTTGTTTTAAAAATAACAGATCTAAATCTTTACAATTTTGCAAGAGAGGGGGTGTTCCATGGATACCTGTAGGGATATAAAATCATCAGAGTTGTACACACAAGCCACACTTGAATGCAAAAATGATTTGAATTTAACAATTTCATCCCCGTGGATACATGCCATGAAACCATTGTAACAAGTCCAAACAAAATTATTGCCAGAGTTAAAATACATTCCTTTCAGGCGTGATGTT
The DNA here is from genome assembly GCA_033807585.1 of Hydrophis major. NCBI lineage: Eukaryota > Metazoa > Chordata > Lepidosauria > Squamata > Elapidae > Hydrophis > Hydrophis major. The sequence goes on along the minus strand of CM066328.1, from coordinate 70,043,233 downwards.
AAAGTTCCTCCTGCAGTGGTGTGGATTGCAGGATATCCCCTGGTTGTGTGGGTGCGTCTGCCAAATCGAATTGAAGTGGTGGGTAGAAGTCTTCTATGCAAGAGAAATTGGTTGTAGAACTTAAACGAACTTTTTGAAAGTCAGTTATAGTCCAGGCAATATTATCTCTTCTATGAGGCTTCTGCGGATCGTCATCGACAGTTCTTTTGAAGCGTCGTTTGTTGACAGGATCAGAGTTCGGGTATATAAAAACATCACAAGCAGGAGAGAGGCTTATGGACAAGTTAGTTGTAGAACATTTACGAGATGAGGAGGGAATTCAATTAATGGAAAAGGATAATAATTACAATAATGACAATAAAGATTAATTTGGTAATTCATCAAGGATGTTAATTGGGATGGGGAAACCCATGATACAATATAAGGACATTTGGGTCCCCCTATGTTTTAGATTGAATAGAGGAAAAGATTTTAAGGTTCCTTTCCATAGGAAGAGTAAAGAAGGAACAAAAGAGCGAGGGGTAGAGTGTTCTTTAAAATAAAACAGAAGTGACAGAGTGAAAACTATGGGTAGCATTTTCATGACGTACCCACATGGAACAAGTATAATAGCCTTCTGTTAATGAAATGATTTTAACACGAATAGTCTTTTTACAGGAAGCATAGGTTTTGTTGAAATAAGGTAGAAATTGCAAAGAAGATATAGGCAAGAATATCAGGAAAGATTTTTAAGATACAGATGTAGCAGAGGAATTCCCATGATAGGGTCTTACTGCCCAATCAGGGATCCAGAGAGTGGTTTTGTCTGGCAGTAAGATCGCAGCGTATCCTCATCCCCAAGTGAGAAGCTCAGCGGGACCCTGCCAGGCAGGATCTGGCAATCTGCGATAATATACCAGAGGTCTGTTAGGAGGGGGTGAGGGGGAGGAAAAGTGACAAGAAGCAGCAGAAGTGGGAGGAATACCAGTCAGATTGAGAAAGTTTAAAGTGTAAAGACAAAGGTTAAGAGAATTTTGCAATGTTGGGAGGTTCGGGGGTTTTTCCCGCCATGAATATCAATCAAAAGCACGTTTCAGAGATAAGTGAGCTCATTCCATAATAGCCTAATAGCCTGCCCCTGGCTGTTGTAGGGAATCCCAAACTTGTGGATTAAATCCCATCTGTTACAGAAGTCTTGAAAAGCAGAACTTGTCTTGGCAGATCCATTGTCTGTTTTGATTTCTTTTGGACATCCCAGCGAGGCAAAGGTACAAATTGAATGATTGATGACATGTTTTACAGCTTCTCCCCTTTGAGGAGTAGCCAGAATAAATCCTGAATATGTATCTATTGAAACGTGCAAATATTTCCTAGGGGCAAAAGTTGGATACTGAGTTACATCCATTTGTCAAATTTCACAAGCTTTTAATCCTCTAGGGTTTTACTCCTATGGGAATGGAATGTCCTTGCTTACTACATTTGGGGCATTGTTGAATAATGGCAGCAGCTTCTGCCTGAGTTAGGGAAAATTGAAAACTTATCATAACTTGGCAGGGAGATTCAAACACACTCCCTGCTTCTATTTTTTAATGGACTTTTAAAGCCTCCATAATTTTCCTCCAAGTGACCAAAATGCCAAAAGGTGCACGAGGAGGACTATGGAGATGTTCACCAATTTTTTGCCAATTGGAAATTTTTAAGGACCCTTCCTCTGAATAATTAGGACAATGTTGCCACACATAAGCCAATGATGTAGCAATAGGTTTCTTTTTTATGGGAGAGCCCTTTAAATTAGCAGAGTATTTAGAAGAAGAAGCGAATAGCTCTCTCAATTCCTTCAGATGCTGCGTCTGCTGTTGAGAAAAGCCTCCACCCATACTTACGAAAGTCGAGACCGTCTTTCAGATCCGATGAATGTGCCAGGCCTGGCAATGCTCCCACCGAGCGAATAAGATATGGGCGCGCCGCTGCGTATCCCCCTTAGGGAATCACATCGGGGTCACCAGAATGCGGTATCTGCCATCCCGCATCTGATGGGCGGCTCATGAAAGGGAGCAAGGGAGAGAGAAACGACACGAGACAAGGTTTCCTCGGGATGCGCCCAGAATGTCTTGGCACTCGCTCTTTTATTATGCTTTTTCACAGGGGGGGTGAAATTTTTCAGAGCCCAAGTCAAACAGGGTATTCAAGATTTACAATGGTTCAGGTCAGTTAAGATACCAGGTTAACAGGATGTGTGTGATTTACAACAGTTCAAGTCAGTTAGGATATCATTCTGTATTGACAGTTGTTTATCTTCCCATCCCTTGTTCGTGCCTTGAAAAGATCACTGAAGAGACAGAAGTCTAACGTTTACACGTGAATGATACAACGTTGCAATGCTTGAATGATACATAGTTGCAATGATACATAGTTGCAATCACATGAATGATACATAGTTACAACACTTGTTTTATTAATTGCATGTAATATTCTAATTTTCTGAGATTGTGGATTTGGAGTTTTCATGAGCTGTAAGCCATAATCATCTCAATTGTGACAAATCACAGCTTGAATTATCTTGCTTTTCATGTTATGAGTATCACCTTTTAAGTTGCATTATTGAAATAAATGAACTTTTGCATGATATTCTAATTTTTTGAGTTTCACCTGTACATTTAACTCTATTCCAAAGTTATCATCCATAAATGCACTTTTAGTAAAGCTAACTAATGGTTCTTTGTGACCATGTTTCCCAAGACCTTGAGCAGTTCAAGGCAAACAAATAGTAGTGCTTCCCCATACTATTCACTATTGCAAAATAATAAGTCTTTTTCTCTCTCTAACATTTAGAATCTTATTTATTATAGACTAAAGACATCATATGCCTGGAAGAAATCTCAGCAATCTTCTAGTATAACCCCTTGGTCAAGGTAGAATACCATCCCAGCTAAATGGTTTTGAAAACTCCCAGTGATGGAGCACCCACAACTCCAGTAGGTAAGCTGTTCCATTGCTTAATTGTTCTCACTGTCAGAAAATTTCCCCTCACTTCTTGGTTATATCTTTTTTTGACAAGCTTCCATGCATCACTTATTGTCCTGGCCTCTAGTATCCTAGATAATAGGTCAATCCCCTCTTCTTAAATACTGTAAGATAGTTATCATGTCCTTCCTGATTCTTCTCTTCCGTAAGTAGACATACCTAGGCCCCTCAACTGTTCTTCATGCAATTTAGCCAGACTCTCTTTAATCTTTGCTTTGCTCTTCTCTGCACATTTTCCATTTTCCATTTTTCTCTTTCTATTATGCTTTTATTTATAAGGCATATGTTCTAATTCAGAAGGAATGTCCAGCAAACACAGATTTTCAAAGATTAATCTAATATTTTCCCCATTTTGTATGTGTATGTGATTTGTGATACAATGGTTAAGATTCTGGACTAGGTTCAAGCCCTCCCTTATGCATACAAGCTTGCTGTGTGACTTTAGGCCAATCAATCATCTTTAAACTAGGAAGTAAAAATAATCTATTTATCAACTGACACCAGATGAGTTTCTCAGATTGCAGCCCATAATCTGTAATAAAGAGGGCTTCCATCTGCAATGGATGAATATGAAATGAGACAGATACAGAGACCTGTTTCTTGAGAGTTCAATATATGGTTTAGGACAGGGGTCACCAACCTTTTGGACCTCAGGGACCACCAAACTTATAATTTTAAATCCCATGGACCAGAAACCTTGGAAAAATCCCCCAAAAAGTCTGCAGGAAAATTTCCCACTCTGTTTTCCTACCGATCAATCATTCTTTATTTGGGTTCACAGGATACTGTCTCCAGCTCCATTCTCAGGGGGAAACAGAGAGAGAAAAAGGCTTTTGGCTTCATGCAAGGAAAGCAGCAGAAGCAGTAAAAGTCTTTCTTTCTCTGCTCCAAACTCCACGAGAAATGAGTCTTTGATGGCACAGCCTCGTGGAGCAGGAGGCCTTGACTCATTTCTGGCAGAGTTTGGGAGAGGAAAGAAAAACTTTTGCTGCTTTCTTGCTGCATGAAGCCAAAAGTAGAAGAGCAAAGAACTAGAAAGAAGCAGCCTGGTGGCCAGGCCAGGCACATCAGGTGCACAGGGGGAGTCCCCACCTCCGCACTTTCCCTCTTCTCCTCACTATCTCGTGTTTTTCACAATGCAAGTGACACAAGCCTTGTGTTCCTGGGGGCCGTGTGAGCAGCACAGCCTTGTGTTCCCGCACAGCCTGGATTAATTGCTTTGGGGGTGACATTTCTCTGCAGACCACCAAAATTTTCTCATGGACCACCAGTGGTCCCGGCCCACTGGTTGGTGACCACTCATTTAGGAGACTCATCAATCACCATCTTCTGTCAAACTTAAGGCCCATGGGCCACATCTGGCACACAGGATGCTTAGATCTGGCCCAGGGGGCCTCCCTGGAAACAGCAAAGGATCAGATCACAGTGCCTCTGCCAGCAAAAGCAGAGCTCTGTTTTCACTGGCAGAGGGTTGCAGGAGACAAGCACAGCAGAAAACAAAACTTAGGAGCCCATTTTCACATGCAGAACATTGCAAGAGGCCAGAATAGCCAAAAATAGATCTCAAGAGCCCATTTTCACTGGCAGAGTGCTCAGGCCACCACAGGCACCCCTGCACAAACTGCCCATGCCCACTCTGGCTACACCTACCCCAGCCTCCCAAGATCAAACATAACCCTGATGCAAACATCAATGAAATTAAGCTTGATACCCCTGTACTAGACCAAAACTATGTACAAATGGTATTTATTTAAAGGTTGGTACTTCCATTTGGGTATCTGGAATAATTGTACTTCTACTGCTGTGAGATAGAATGGACTGAATTAAAAATCTTGCCACCCATTGTTCTTAATGTGAAATACCTTGCTGTTCCTGAAGACTAAACTTCTTGGAAGATCATGCTGTTATTTGTATATGAAATAATATTGCACTGGAGATATGGAGATTTTTTTTAAAAAAAAATCTCATTGCTGCAGGAAGATAAGCAGTCCATCTTGATTTGATGTCACTGTTTTCATGCTAAGTTCAATCTGCTTTTTTTCCAGCTTTTATTCATTCATAATCATAAAACAATGTAAAACAATCTTATCGTATCACTTGCTAGAAAATCTATTATGTTTCCCTTTAACTGACTTATATATCATTTACTCCCGAGAGGCTCTAGGCAACTTGCAATAGGCATTTCTTAATGTATTTGCTTATTCAAGTGGCATTCACTTATATATTGCCCATTGTCAGCACAAATTAAATAAATTTACAAATTAAAATTATCCAACCCACCAGCATCAAAACTCAGAAAGACCTGAAAGAAGCAAAATATAAGTTTCCTTCCCTCTCCTAGATTATTATAAGGTAGGTGCCTATAACAATCATGGCATATTATTTCATATGAAAAAAATAGAATCATTTAATATAAACATGTTGGTAATGGGATCTTCCAAACACACTGTAGGCAACTTGGATCTAAACCACTTACAATTTGAATTCCCTTACTCAATATTTGAAATTGAGCCCAACAAGTGTAGCATATTTTATATGCTGAGCTATGGATCAATTGCACTTCTATTCCATGACTATCCCATGAAGTCTGCATTTTAATAATCCAGTCTTGCAGTTGCCAGCCTGTTTCACCAATAGCAGGTCTTGGTTATCAGAAACTTATTTTCATCTAAAGTCAATAAACGCCCAACCCTTTGTTATTAATGTCACATTATGATTCACTTCAATTATGGGTCTTGGAGGAACTTCTGAAGAGGAAACCATCAATAAGCCTGAAATAAAATACCAACCACCACTATACCAGTCTAAAAGTTGGTAGTACCTTGACTGATTGTTTGAAGAAAATTTCTATGGATACCTAACTCAACCTCAGTGACTGGGTGGTTTACAAACTTTTCAGATTAAAAATAAATATTAGAAAAGATAAGCTTTTCATAATTATAGCTCACATAATCAAATCTATAGAATAGAAGAGAAAGGGGAGAGGGAGAGAATGAAAGGAAGAATGAAAGAAGAATGGGAGACTAATAGGTAGGCTCAGGAGAACTGCCATAGACTGCTGTCTTCCTATATAACCTGGAAGATGTAATCCAACACATTTGGTTATTGAGGAATATAATGCTACATTGTACTGATATCACTTCTTTTTTCTATTATTATTATTATTATTATTATTATTATTATTATTATTATTATTATTATTATTATTATCTTTTATTATTTAAGTTTGCACTGTTAGAGAGCAAATCATAGTCCTGTAACTCGTTTTTTTTATATCATCTATACTTTTGCTTTTCATCCGATTCCATAACACTTATAACTACAAAGCAAGAATTGCAAACTCATTATCTATACAGCTCACTGAAAAGCAATACTTTAGAAAAATATAATCCTTCTCTCTGCTACTCTTGCCTAAGCATTAGGTGATGCTAGAAGTTATTGTAAGAGCTTTAGAAACTTTGGATAACTTTATATACCATATTTATATGAATTATTCAATTGTTCATTAATAATTTTAGTAAGTATTATATTAACTTTAGGTGATTTGATAGATTTGCATTAAAATCTATATTAACTTTATTTTGTACTATCCTATGTTAGACTTTTTCTGAATATTATATTTGATTTTATTCATCAGTTATATGTTATGACATTTTGTTGTTTGATTAAGTTGCAATGTCCCTTGATAATTTATTTTATGAGTTATTTAATAAATGGAACAAATGTTTAATTCATATATAATTCAATGCTTGTTCAGAAAAAAGAATAGTACATAGTCATAAACTATCATAAATATAAATATTGTTCTTGACTTATGTGTCCAAAACATTTAATGCCCTATATTTAGATGAATAGTATAAATCTCCATATTACAAATTAAAACCGGCTATTCTAAAAGGTGACATATCTTGATACAACAGTGAATAAACTTTATTTAAATCTCTTGAATAAAGAAGGGGAAAAACATCCATGGCTCTAAATGGGGAAGATCCAAATCTATACAATCTGTCTGACCTGATGGTATTTTTCATTGATGTTCATATTATATCTTTTTCTCAACATAAACAGTTACAGATCCTTGTTCCCACTTTATTATTCCAGAGTTTTTAGTGATAGCTGACATTGTATTACAGTACTGCTATGAGATAGCCACATATCCTGTGATTGTGATTGTCCAGGAAATTGAGGCCATTATCAAGGTCAAGAGTGAGTGAAAGACTGTTTCAGATTCTCATAAATTCAGGTAGTCCAGAAGAATGTTCAATCTTAAGTATACCTCTGGTAGCTCTTGGTAAAGGGTAAGAAGCTTTGCTGAAGGCACATGTGCTAAACTATAACTCACATTATGAGCAATCAAGTTTTTTTTTTTTCACACACATTTTTATATAATAGTCATCTTTAACTTTGTACCCTGCAGATCTGTTGGGACTCTTCGGATTTTCTACCAGTCTGGCATAACATTTTCAGTTTGGTAGTAATAAGGAAGACTGATGGTGATATTTAATTTTTTTTCAATTCATATCAGTGAATTCAGAATTCATAACTCCTCAATATTGGTATGATACTGTCAAATAGCAGTGAGCTTTCATGTTGAATGATCAGAATCAAGTTTTCTGGTTCAGAAAAGCCAATGTTATGTAACTTTCAGGTAACTGAGTGAGGACTGACTAGGTCTTGTATCTGAATATGGCAAACTGATCTCTGATATGCCCATGTCATGGAAGTCCATGTCATGGTTAGTGTTTGATTATTCACCAAGGTAGATTTCTGATAGGTTCATTTTGAAGACATTTGAAGAGAATGGATTCCTTATTAACCTGTCCTCAAGGTCTTCCAAAACAGACCAATCAGAAGTCTGCAACATTCTCTATGTACCAGCTTTCTTGGACTATGTGTCAAGGACCAGTTAGACATCAGTTTGCAAAATTCAAATGAAGGGTTCAGAAAGCTACTATAGACCAAGACCATCCAGCCTGAAACCTTATAATTTCTTGATTTACACTGGCCTACACTGATGCAATACTGTATTTAGAACAACACTGATTGTGAAAGTCTACAATTTGGTACTTAGAATGTAGTACAGTTCAGTACTACAGAATTTGGAAAGGCTTATATAATTCAATCCAACAACCAAAGACTCCTAGGTGGCTGTGAATGTCCACAATACCGAAGGCCATTTGACCTATAACAGATACAAATATTGAATTTGTAAAATTAAGATTCTGTCTGTATATACCAGCTACCATCTTGCCTCTGCATAGAAATACAAAACCACATCTCTCTCTCTCTCTCTCTCTCTCTCTCTCACACACACACACACACACACACACACACACACACTATCTATTTCCTTTACAGCAGAAATCACAAAGAAAAATAATTTCTGTTTATTGTGTTCCAAAAAGCATTAAAATTTACTCCATAAGAAACTCCTCAGGAGCACCTACTAATCCAGTTTTCAGCATCCTGAAAATAGAGAAAATTACAGATATTTAATTCCTATCCATTCCTTTGCTCAACAGATTCTTCTTTTCTTCTCAGACCATGTAAGGCAACTTCCTTAATTCAGTGGTAATTATTTGGGGGGGAGAAAAACCTTGCTGTCTCATCCAGGGAGATATAACAGATTTATATACTTGGAAATTAATACTGAATTCTTTATTTGACATGCTGATATACTGTATTAAAATCTTAATGCTGCTGGATTTATGTTTCTCAGAGGAAAATTTAATTGTCACCAGGTTGTCCAGACCATTCATGCAATAATATACAGCATGAGTGTCATTCAAGTAAGGTGGGAAATTTATACTTTTATTTATACTTATATTTAAAGTGGCTTTTACTAACTTGTTTGTTCAAATCTGCTCAGATTTTTAATTTTTGTGCTCTGAATTTGAGGAGTAAATGTCCTGTTGAACTCAATTGCAGTTGTGAATGTTCAGCATTTTTTGAATTCAAATCCCACCATCTCAGGTAAGCACTGAGGAAATAATGAATGCCCAGACCTATCAATTTCATTTAAGAATCCAGAGTGATACAACCAACAACTTAGTTTTCTAAGAGGTTGTTCACTTTTTTAATGCAGGTGGTTATTTTTCCTTTATTTAAAAGCCCATTTCCATTCATTACTCAAATTTGCACAACAATTCTTTATGTCAATGTCATTGTTTACTGAAGAACTAAATGACTCAAATTGTTTACTGAATGACTCAAATTATCACTGAAAAGAGTAAATACTGAATATATGCAATATCTAAAAAAAGATTTATTTGGATCAAAGGTCTGGCTGGCTGCTATATGTGCCAGCAAGTTGGTCTTGATTCTTAGCAATCACTAAGACTATAACCCTTCCTGTTTTCCATTGACAGACTATCACTAATGAAATTGAGTCCTTCCATCTTGCTGCTGGTCACCTTCTTCTCTTTCCTATCATTTTAGACTTCAAAAGAACAGTTTCAATATCAAAGATCTCCTCCCATCCTTCCTTTCATGCATCTCCTCCCATTTATGACTGTAATCTTGTTGCTTGTATCCTAATTATTTTTGACTGTTTCCTAGTATGATTTGATTGCTAATTATACCCTATTACTATTATTAAGTGCCGTACCTTATGATGCTTGACTCTTGATGAATGTATCTTTTCTTTAGGCACATGGAGAGGATATGCACCAAGGCAAATTCCTTGTGTGTCCAATCACACTTGGCCAATAAAGAATTCTATTCTATTCTATTCTATTCTATTCTATTCTATTCTATTCTATTCTATTCTATTCTATTCTATTCTTTACATTCTACTAGAGTGACATAAATGGTGGCATAAACTGGTGTAAAATGATAAATAAAATACACTGAAACCTAATGCATAAATATGTAATACCAAATATTTGGCTCCAACACTTCCATATTAATCAGGTCCCAGAGACCTTCTGGAGCACTAAACTTTTACAGTATTCCAAAACTCCTGAATATGAAGACCACTGGTTTCAGGTGGAAAATTGTCCCATTGGAGAGCTATCAGTGCTTTTGTGTGTGTGTGACAGAGATGGTGGGAAATGTCCTTTTGGAATGTGTTCTTTTGATTTTGCTAGTTACCCCGGCCTTTTGTAACAGCCTCCCACCTGAGATCAGATGTTCCCTTAGCCAAGATGACTATTCTGTCAAGTATTCTCTTCTATCAATACTCAGACAATCTTATCCATTACTCTTGTCCTTTGTATATTTCAGAGATGTTCTGAGTGCAACTGGAACTGCCTGCTTGATTGCTTTGAAAACCCCTATATGCTCACAGAAAGCAATTGATTCCATAAGGCATCTCTGATGGATCTTGCTAATTGACTTTTTTCATCTTTTCATTCCAGAGAAGAAATACCCCTACCTTCTCTTTAGCACCCAGTCAAGGAATGTAATTATCACCAGACCTCCATGATCTAATAATCTAGAGGTCTGGCTTCAGAAAGGAATGCGACTATTGAGTTGATAAATTAATAGGTGTGACTTGTGTTATCCTACTGCTTTTTCTTAACTATCATTTCTTTTTGGAAGCCTTGGAATAAAGGATTGATATTCTGCTACCAGTAGTTGGAGGAATTCTTTATTGTGTTTATTGTCTCTTTCTGGTCTTGCTCCTTAAGGGAGGGTTTTTTGTAGGGAGAAAGTATTGCAAAAGAGTGCAATTGTGACTACTTGGGGAGTAATAATGTTATTTAATGCAGGTAAATATATTTTCTCTGTAGCCGAGGCAAAATAGCCTTTCTTCCTTACCTCAGGTTTATCTTCAAGGTGCAGGTTCAAGTTATTTTGTTCTAATTTCTAGTCCTTTTCCTGGAGTAACTGAAAAAGAAGAGATCCGGGTGGGGCAACTTGTAGAAAAGGAGGTTAGCAAACTTCTAATTCTAAGCATGGGTATAGTTAATGAAAAAAGCCAAGTTAAAATTTTACTTTGCTTTAATTTTACAAGAACTGATCTTGTTAATAGCTTCTCTGATTAGTATTTTTTTTACCTCTTCATACCTTCATTATATTTTTGAGGTACACAATCAATCAGCTAACCATGGTAAACAAAAGCAGAGAGAAGAAATGCTTGTGCAGATGGAGGAGATGAGGTTTGGAAGAAGATAATACAGGTCACTTCTTGGATTGGAAAAATGGGTACAGAATCAACAAAAGAAAAGAGTCCATGAAAAAAACAGTATCTCGTGTTTAATAAAATACAACCAAATGAAGGAGAGGTAAAAGGAATGTCCAAAGGTAGAATGACCAACCCAAAAGTTGACATTTTTCCCAGCCATCTCTCTTTCACTCACCTGACTTTGGAGAGGTCAACATAATACAAAGGAAGGGTTGTTTTTTTTTTAACTCTGAAAAGTTTTTGCAACAGGTTATGAGAGTTTAATTCAGAAAGAAAATCATTCTTCCTTGAAAGGACTATTAGACTGTCTCTCATGCCCACCTTCCCTCCTTTCCATTTTTTTTTCCTTTGTCTTGCGATTAGGATAATCTAGATAATAAGTATCTAGTAAGCCTTGAGTAAAGAAACAATTTAGTGTAAAACTTGACCTGATTCTTAAGCCTTATGCATACAATTTACTTAAATAGTGGGTTATTTTATAATGGGCATAATCTGGATATTTATGGCATGATTATGCCTGATGGAATTGTATATGTGACTGTATGAGAGATGGAATTAATGCATATATTGGCAAAATATTACTGGAGCTAAATGTAGGAAATTCAAAGGGTTATTTCTAAAGTATAGGTTAGCCTCAAATCTCAGGTAAATGTAGGATATTTGGAAGAGATTTCTAGACATCAGGGTTAACTGATAGACCCACATCATTACAGGTTTAGTCCACAAATTTACAATACATTCAGGATCACTGGATGTCAGGGTCAACTGATGGATCCATAATATTTAAGGGAGAAAGAAAGTGTGCAGATACACTCACAATGTTCACACAGCAATTCTTGTTTGAACTAAATGCCTATAGTCAGTCCCAAGTACAACAGAAATCCAATGACTCTGGAATATAAATCAAGGAAATGAGTTAATGTGGTCCTGTAAAATCTCTAATGCACGATATAGAAATATTTAAAATTAAAGTTATTGAAAAAGACAGTGTCTGGTCTCCATGTTACACAATGATAGCCATATGATTATAAAAGTAGAAATGCTATTCTATGCTCCTCCACTTATGATATGGCGCCCTGATGAGAAACTGAAAGATGTTGCTGAAACTATGTAGAATGACAATGCTCTGGAATTGGTTTGGAATATTGTTGTTGCTTAAAAGAGACAGTTGACCATAAACTAAGCAGGCAAGTAGTGTAGACTGGTGTAGGAGTAAGTACTTTATCACAAAAGACTTGGCTGAAGGACTCTTTACTGAGAATAGGTGAGTGCAGCAATAGTTTTCTATATATCCCTCAACTATGCCTGGGGGGGGGGGAGTATTGAAAATGGTTTGAAAATATGAAAGAAGCCATACATTTCAACCCCCGGAGTCTTTCAAGTCATAGTATATTGATGCATTACACTCACTGTGAAAGTCAGATATACAAATGGATAATTAGGAACCGAAAAGATTTTTCTTTGGGAAAGCAGCTTTGATGAAAGATTTGGTTCAGCTTTAGGGTTTTCCTCTAGAGACATATGAAGTGGAGCTGTGTAAAGTTCATTGCTCTAGGGGGCAGAAAGAAAATCTTGAGTCAAAATTTATGTCTTAAAGGCCAAGGACCTTCTTACTTCTCCAAAAGACATGAATTATAGTTGAAAATATCCCTTAGAAAAACAGTCATTTCTTCCATTATGGAAAAAAGAGGATTGATGGAAACTTTAATGTCAGACAGAGAAAATATAAATCCTCTTCACCTGGAGAGCCCTTTAAATGGGAAGGGAAACCTGTTTTTCATAGTTGGAAGGTCACCACCTTAGAAAATCCCAGCGCAGAAGAAATTCCAAAAACCCTTTTTATTAATACAAGTAGTCCTCAACTTACAACCACAAATAAGCACCAACTGTATGCTATTAAGTAAGTAATCTATTGATTTTTGAGTCATTTTTATGACTTTTCTTGCCCTATTTGGTGCTTCTTAACAACTTAGTAATATGCTTGTTAAGTAAATCTGGCTTCCCCATTGACTTTGCTTGTCAGAATGTCACAAAAGGGACATTGGGACACTGCAACTGTTATAAATATGAGTCAGTTGACAAGCATCCAAATTTTATTCACGTGAGTGGGGATGCTGCAACAATCATAAGTATGAAAAGTGGTCATGTCACCTTTTTTTCAGTGCCACTGTAACTTCAAATGGCCACTGAATGAACTGTTGTAAGTCAGGGACTATCTGTAGTGGATATCTATAGCTAGAGAAGCAAAGTAATCCTATATTTTCAACATATGAGGATGCAGAGTCTTTACTAAGGGAGAAGAAGAGCCTATAATTGAACAAGGTCCAGCCATATTCCACAACTAAGCTCAATCAATGCAAGTCTACAGTAGAGAATTCCATCAGACCCTATGCTCCTAGAAGATTAAGAATTTAGTTGAGGTTCTCATAACTGTAACTTGACGAACAGGAAATTCTTAGCAGAAATGCAGCAGGTAGATTTTATTCTGTTTTAGCTCATAAGATAGGGAGATAAACTTTACTGACTAAATAACCTAAGAAGGCAATTATCCAAAGGTGTTTTTTTTTTTTTTTTTTTATAAGAGGCAACTGGACTTTTTTGTTTTTCTTTGAAGATGTTTTGCTTCTCATCCAATAAGTTTCTTCAGCTTCAACTGGATGATGAGAAATGGAAGGATTTGTATTCAGCTGGTCATTTGCATTCTTTTAGTGAGTCTATCTTGATGACACATATAAATCTCCATGTGGCCTTAATGACTCATTAAAAGAATGCAAATGACCAGCTGTGTGCAAAGAATATAAATCTTTCTATTCACCAACATCCAGTCAGAACTGAAGAAGCTTCTTGGATGAGGAGCAAAATTTCTTCAAAGAAAAACAAGAAAGTCAATTTGTCTCTTGAAAAAAACACCTTTGAGACAACCATGACCTGGATGACTGATAATCTTCATAGATATTCAGTTTTGTTTTAATTATGGAAGATAGCTCATTGGAGGACTCATGCAAGGGAAGATGATTTCCTTGTCATTCTGCAAGGAGAAATATATTATTTGTGTGTAAGAAATCTGGATCATTGGGAAAGATGTTTGCCAGGATATCATTTATAGACTCTCAGCTCAGATGTAGGCAAGGCATTAGTTGCTTAATGTGGAATTTGGTATGCACAAATATCAGGTCCACTGAGAGACTTTTAGCTTTGATCCCCAAAACAGGTGCTAAATGGCCCTTTATATTAGTGAGTAATTTGCATTCCCATTCTAGATCTAGATATTTATTCAAGGACCATTGGGACATGCTTTTCAATCAGGTAAACTTAAGCTACCCTGCATGAGCTATCCTTATGCAGAGATTTCAAAGCCAGTGTGGGGAATGATAAGTTAATTTTGATAACTTTGGGAATTGTTGAAGAGTATTTCTTTTTTCAGCTAACTTGGAGGTTATAAGATATGCATATTAATAAAAGCAAAATAGCATTACTTAGGCTGCTGTACAAAACAAATTATTATAAACTAAATTGGAATGGTGTCAAAATACTGATTGGAAGCTTACATCTGTCAGGAGAGAGAAAGCTGGTGGTAGATTATGTTTGTATTTCTGCATGCCACCATGAAATTATTCCCCCTCCTGGAGATAGAAATCATGCAGTTATTTCAGAAGTCACTATATCCTCTATCTATAATCAAATATAAAAGTTTGGAGATATACTTTTCTATGTTCCCTTCCATACTCAAGCTAGTATTTTTCCCAAGATAATATTTTGTACTCTAGTGCAAACTTCAGATCTTTTTCCAGGGATTTGGATGATTGCTTTGACACTTCGATTTTCTATTTGTTGGTAACCCACATATGCAAAACACACATTTAGTACTTTCATAATTATATAACTTAGTTCACAGTCCACAAATGCAAAACATTCCCTGCAGGAAACAGCTTGTTTTCAAATAGTTTGTGATAAAACTAAGAGATGTGTATTCAAAGTAATGTTTCAAGGGAAGAAGAAATAGCCAAGAACATCTGTGATATATGTTGTGTATAGTGTATCAGATGGTAAAGGAGGTGCCGGAAAGATTGGGGCATGTAGGTCATTTATATATGTCATGCCTCAAGGTCAGCAGCTAAGTGGAAACAGCAGGGGAAGGAAGGTACAGAGAAATCAGAGGCTATTGGCTAGTTGGCTATACCACTTTTACAGCCATGGGCATCAATAGCAGTACCTAAAACAAGGCCAGGAAAGGAGAACGCTAGGGAGAAAACCTACAAATATTTTAGATTGAAATTATGTTTATTATTTGACATACTGTAGTTTACTGATGGTTTTGAGAATGCAAGAAAAATGCAAATTTATGTTACAGGTAAATCTCATAATAAAATGGGATCGAATGATCCTATTGTATTTTTTATTTGCTCCTTTTATGTCAACGTCATTTCTTTTGGATTACCTCAGATTTTTATTACTTTCCTCTTTTGATTGACAATATATTTAGAAACAATGTAATCAGCCCATAGAACCACCATGCTAATCATTTTTTTGCAATTTTTCTAAATAGGGTACTTAGTAAATGTGATTTGTATCTATCATAGTTTGCAAGTCTTTCCTAGCTTTGGTGACAAGCCTCTTTTAGTAGCTGATCCCTAAGAAAAAAAGATTCTCACAAATTCAGACCAGGCACATTTGCTACAGTAAGTGAGATGTTAAATAATGACTCTAGGAAACTGGATCTGTGTACCTTGGTCTTTATTTATCAGTGAATACATTAAGACCAAATCTCTACCATCTTTGATCTTTTTAACAAAGTTTTCCTTTAATGGAAAAAATGCTGATCATTTATTTGAAAGCACAAGAACATCCAGTAGTAGATAGATGAACTCTGAGCTTTTGAAGATCAGTGCTGAAGTAATGATTGGGTTGGGTTTTTATGTATATACATATATTTCATTTCATGATTAGTTCCTCAGTACAGTGATTCAGAAATGAGGATTACCTTATGGTATTTATAGCTTATGTAAAATTTTAACTTGGTGGTGGGAGGTTGTTGGTAATTGGAGGTTTTCTGGGAGGCATTGAATATTTGGTTGCCAGAAATAATATTCCTTATATTTTGATTGACCTACCTTATCTGTTTGCTGTGCATGGTCTGGATCTGGCACCTGAAAAGGGTGGTGATCATATCTTGATTCCATGATATGTTGATGGCTATTTAGTTGAGTGCCAGACTTTTGGGAATTTTCTGGTTCTCCTATGTGCATGATATTTATTATTACTGTGTTCTTGCAGTCAAATGTGTGATTTGTATTGAGAATATGGATGGTTGTTAAGTTTCACTATTGCCGTTATATTTTCTTTAATTCTTTGATACTGTTGGCATACCATTTGCCCTGTCCACAAACTCTTGGAAATATCCATTCTAATTCCATACTTACAGTATAGCTTGCTCTCCTACCCCCTTTAAGCAATGTCTCTTTATAACTTGAAGAAAGTTTGCAGAGCTGCAGCTTTGGAGAAAATGAAATGGCAGCTGTTCTCAGGCATCAGCTTGTTAAATATTGCTATGAAGCTACTGGCAAGCCTGGGGGAGCTTCTTCTCCTATAGGATAGTACTTAAGGCTCTAAGTGCTTTCATCGAGCCTTAGGCCATGCTTTCAAAAGTAGTCTTTTGCTGCAGTAAAATATAGGCAGGAGGATTGTGGATTCCAATGCAATAAACAAATGGAAATTTCAGGTAGAAGATGAAAGGATTTATTGGACAAAGCAAAACAAAAGAGTAACTCAAATTATAGAGAAACAGGAAATAGCCATAAACAAGACAATAAAATAAGAGGGATAAAAATACAGAACAGAAAATCTCATATCCCTATGGGATCTGACACCCCATATTCTCATCAAAGGCAACTGGATATTATTCATCTATTTATTTAAGTCTATTTAGATGCCAATACAAATTGACTCTTCTCATATTATTCTAGCTAATGAATAAGAACTAGTAGGGTGCATTGATTAAGGTTCTATACTAGGAGTGAAGAAAGCCATGTTGTAGTCCTTTCCTATGCCTGGAACCCAGCTGAGTAACCAGGGTCCAGTCATTTACTCTCATCTCTGCATCAGGGTCTGCAACAATTCATACTTCTAATTCAAGTGCACTTACTGTTATTGCTGTAGTGGTTTTCAAAAGTTGGTGTGAGGTGGTACCAGTTCAACTATCCCATACTCCCTGCCAGAGGGCTGACCTTGTCAAAGCATTTCTAAAAGAAAAGAATAACATGCTAGAACTAAAATTTTATGAAAAAGCAATTATGCAGAAGAGAAGATGAAGGACTATTTGATTTGGAAAACATAAACACCTCTTTGCCTTTAAATTATCTTCCATAATAGCAGTGTAGATGGATTTAAGAATGCTACCTGCCATCTATCAAGCTCACTTCACAAGCATTACTAACACATCCAATATAATTCAGTTGCACTGATAAACAACAAGCACAGTATTGTGTTCAGATTCTAGCAGTACAATTAAGATTCTGTTATGTGTGGAGCATGGGTGCGAAGAATGGAGACAAGCTGGTGAAACAGTGAACTTCAACTCTTTATTTACATGGTGTGACAGCTCAAACTCGATGGCTGCTATAGCCTTCCTTATATAGACAACTTATTAACTATTCAACCAATGGCGACCTGGGAACACTAGCTTAACCAATGAGAACGGCTTGCTAATGGCCAAGCAGATTCTCCTGAACGGACCAATCTGATCTCGCCATTTAACAGCCAATCAGAAGTGCAGGGCCAGAACCCTGCACTTGACTTCAAGCTCTAGATAACTTTATTAAACATTTTTTCATTCACAACACCCCTTCCCCCTGGGTTCCGTTTATGGGGTGCGGTCACGTAGTCCTTGAGGTAGGACGGTTGTTTTGTTAGTCTTTTTGATTTTCGCTGTGCACCCGGTATTTGGCTGTACTCTTGTTTAGGCAGGGCGTTGTTTGGCGAAAGGGGTGCCTCTGATTCAGAATTCACGTTTTCATTGTCACCAACATCTTTGGTATCACCCTGAGGTGAACTCACTCCCATCCCTGATTCCTGTTCTCACGTTTCTGTTCCGCTATCGTTTCTTTCAAAAAGGTTTTCTGCTAATTGAAATTCATCTTCTTCTGTATCTCCCCCCCCCTCAGTTTGGTTATTAGGGAGTTCAGAAATGCCTGACTGCAGCCTTGATCGTAGTTGATCGATATGGCGCTTCCAAAGTCTATCGTCAGGGCATTGTACAAGGTATGATCTCAGACCGGTTATACGGACCACAGTCGCTTCTACCCACAGCGGATTGCCTGATAAGTTTTTAGCGAACACCAAATCGCCTACCTGGAAGGTACAGCATCGGCTGCTGGATCCGAGTGGTTTCTCCGGTTCGTACGCTGGGTGTAACTGGTCGAGGTGGGAGCGGAGCTTTTGTCCCATTTGCAGCTCGGCAGGAGTTTTGTTGGTGACGCTGTGAGGAGTGATATGCTGTAAAAAGAGGATTCGGTTTATCTTCTCTTCGATGTTGTCATAGTCCACTTTCTGTAGCGTTTTCTTGACGAATTGTACCATGCGCTCGGCCCTACCGTTGGCCGCAGGATGCGCAGGTGAAGTGAGCGCATGTCAAATACTGCAGTCCGCCAGGTACTGCTCATAGGACAGCGCAGTAAATTGGGGCCCATTGTCGGATACCAGAATATCTGGTAATCCGTGGGTTGCAAACAGTCTTTCTAGTTTTTTGATGACCGCTTCGGTTGTTGTGTTCCTCATTCAGTGGATTTTGAGCCACTTCAAGTAGGCGTCTACAGTTAACAAGAAGGTGTGGCCTTTGGTCGGCCCAGCAAAATCCAGATGGATACGGGACCAGGGTCCCCGCGGTGTCTCCTATTTGGTTGGGATTGCCTTTGGTGGAGCGTTGCTTACTTCTTGGCATCTATGACAAGTTTTGGCCCACGACTCAATTTGTTTGTCGATGCCTGGCCACCACACGTAGCTTCGTGCGAGGGCCTTCATGCACACGATGCTGGGGTGGCCATCGTGCAAGGTTCTTAGTAGTGCCTGTTGGAGTCATTCTGGAATAACGACTCTATTGCCCCAGATGATGCAGCCCTTTTGAGAAAACAACTCTGTTTGTCGACTTTTGAATGGTGCGAAGTCATCTGATACTGGGTCCAATGGCCATCCGCGTTCCACCCACATGAGGACTCATGCTAAGGTGGGGTCGCGTTTTGTTT
Source organism: Hydrophis major (assembly GCA_033807585.1). Taxonomy (NCBI): domain Eukaryota; kingdom Metazoa; phylum Chordata; class Lepidosauria; order Squamata; family Elapidae; genus Hydrophis; species Hydrophis major. The sequence goes on along the minus strand of CM066328.1, from coordinate 70,023,865 downwards.
CTCTCGTGATATCACGGGCAGTTAATGGCGGTGCACGGAGTGTCTTGATCTGCAACGTTGTCATTATTGGCGCGGGGTCGTCAATAGTCTCTGGAAGTGGTGCCCAGCTCAACGCATCGGCGTGGGGAATGGCTTTCCCGGGGCGGTATTGCAGCTGATAATTATAAGCAGCCAAGAATTCTGACCAGCGAGTCATCCTGAGAGATAATATATAGGGGGTTGGCTTATCCCCAGCTATTATTCCCAGCAAAGGTTTGTGGTCAGTCACTATAGTAAAAGCCCGGCCATACACGTACTCATGAAATCTTTTGACAGCCGACACAATTGCAAGGGCCTCTTTATCAATCTGGCTATAATTTCGCTCAGATTTTGAGAGCGTCTTTGAAAAATAGGCAACAGGGGCTTCACTACCGTTAGGCAATATGTGGCTCAAAATGGCGCCCACTCCGAAAGGCGATGCATCACATGTGATATTTAACGGTAACGTTTCATTGTACTGCATTAGTACAGTGTCAGAAGTCAGTAGTTTTTTTACATTACGGAACGCCTGCTCTTCTCTATGACCCCATACCCAAATTGCTTTTTTGTTCAGTAGACAATGTAAAGGTTCAGCGACAGTCGCCTTGTGCGGCAAGAATACATTATAAAAATTGATGAGGCCTAGAAAAGCCTGGAGGTCGGCTTATGGGAGCATTTTTTATTGCTCTCAATTTGCTATCTGTAGGGTGAATACCCTGACTGTCAATTAAGTACCCTAAAAATTCGACACGATCTGTACACAGCTTATACTTATTTTTCTTCACCTTAAGGCCTGCGTCTTGGAATTTTTGGAGAACCAGTCTTAAACGATCCCGTAAAATTTTTGAAGTAGGGACAGCAATTAACACATCGTCAAAGTAGGGGACAATGCCTTTAATCCCTTGTAAGAGTCTTTCCATTAGGTTCTGAAAGATCCCCAGGGCTACACTCACTCCGAATTGGAGCCGTGTACATTTAAAGGCACCTCGGTGCGTCACGATTGTCTGTGCCTGTGCCGTTTTTTCATCAACTGGCAGTTGCTGATAAGCCTGAGCTAAGTCTAGTTTAGCGAAGACTTTTCCATCCCCCAGGGAATGGAGGAGGTGTTGCACCACCGGCACGGATATGGGTTTTGCTGCACGGCGTGGTTCAGGGTGGCTCGGTAGTCCCCACAAATTCTAATCGAACCATCCAGCTTAATGGGTGTCACGATTGGGGTCTCCCAGGGAGAGTGATCAGTTGGCTCTAACACTCCCTGGGCTATTAACTTATCGAGCTGTTCGTCGATTTTCGGCTTTAGTGTGAACGGAATTCGACAAGGCTTAAGGCGGATGGGAGCTATTTTTGGATTAAGGCTAAATGATATCAGGGTCTCCTTGTATTCACCTATTTTTTCCGCGAAGACATCCCTGAATTCATGGACGAGGTCCTCCTCCCAGTCACTGCCGCCGATTTGGTTAATGCCTGCCACTTCAATGCCGAGTGATGCGAACCATTGGAGGCCTAACAGGCTAGGCCGGTCCTTGTCAATCACAGTCAGGGGTAAGTACGCTGTGTGGTTTTTGAACGAAACCCGGACTCAACTGGATCCCATGACTGGAATCCAGTTCCCCTGATAGTCTTTAAGTATGAGTCTTTGGGAATGAAAGTCTTGGTGCCGGAAAGTAGGGATGAGTTGCTTGAGGGTCTTCCAGGAAACCATCGAGAGAGATGATCCTAAGTCGACTTCCATTTGGCAGGGCTGATTTTCGATGGCCACTTTAATTCGGATTTTCTTGGCATCCAAGGAAGAGGTGTGACCGATAGTGATAGTTTGGTGAGCCTCTTCTCGCTTTGTTAGGCAATTCATGGGTCGGTTTCTGTAGGAGTGGTTTACTGGTTCTTGCCTTACAGGACGGTTTCCTGTCGATTGGCAATAGTTGTCCCCCTTCGAGGTCTGGCTGGCTCCTAGGAGACTTCTACAGACCCGTCCGATATGGCCTCATTTCCCACACTCATGGCAGAGCATGTCGCGGAATTTGCATTCAGACCGGTAATGGTTGGCCCCGCAGCCAGCGCATGGTTGCTGGAACTTTGGGTAATGGTCCCGATCGGACTACAGTCGATGGACCTCTTCTTCGTCGCTGTCTGACGACGAAGAGAGGTCCTCATGGTGGGCCGTCGATAGCTGTCCTTCTGACGTCGGTGAAATGTCGCAGGCTGGTTGGTGTGTCAGAGTGCGGTTGTGGCGCAGTTGGGCAGCCGACTTCCTGGTTGCTTCTGCTGCAGTAGCATCAGCGATGGCATCGGCAAGGCTAATGTCACCCTTTGCCATTATCTTGCTCTGCACATTTAGCGCATCTTATCCCAGAACTACTCGATCTCTCAAAGCCTCTTCCAGGTCGGCAAAATCTCAGAGGCCTCCCAAGTTTCGGAGGTCCGCAATGAAATCGGCAACGCTCTCTCCTTTCTGCTGGTTTCTTTGGTAGAACTCGTGCCGTCTTATGAGCGTTGGTACGGTCAGTGCATAGTGGGCCCTTAGTGGAGGTTTGAGGACGTCCCAGTTCATAGTCTTCACTTCAGCCGGTTTTGCTAGTGCCTTGGCCATCTTGAATACGGTCGGCCCGTAATGCATTAGGAATACCGCCCATTTCTTCCCGGTTGTGGCATCCTCCAAATTATTGGTTTCCAAGAACATTTGGAAACGATCCATATAGGACTTTCAGTCTTCTTGCGCAGGGTCGAACAGAGCAGGTAGTATGACGACGACGGACATGGTTCCGCCATTGTGCGTTTCAGCCACATACTCGGTTGTCTTCTTTGTTGTTTAGTCAGCTCTGATGTCTCCACATCCCATCCTCATCACCAGTGTTATGTGTGGATCATGGGTGTGAAGAATGGAGACGAGCCGGTGAAACAGTGAACTTCAACTCTTTATTTACATGGTGTGACAGCTCAAACTGGATGGCTGCTATAGCCTTCCTTATATAGGCAACTTATTAACTATTCAACCAATGGTGACCTGGGAGCGCTAGCTCCGTTAACCAATGAGAACAACTTGCTAATGGCTAATCAGATTCTCCTGAACGGATCAAACTTTTTTTTTTTTTAAACAAATTTTATTAATTTTAAAGACAAACAACATATCATTAACCATTAAGTACATAAAACCTCTTAACATTATAAATTTTTACAAGTCGGATAAAACATTATTTTTATACAACATAATTCTAATTTATCGCATTTCCATATGGACACATAAATATCTTTCAGCAAATTTCTCATTATTTCTCTTTACTCTTATTCAATTTCATTTCTTTTCTATATTTATCCATTTTATAGTCATCGTATTCATTTCTTTCTGACTTGTTTATAATTACATTCCTCCAAGGTTTTATTAATTCTTTTTTTTAAAAAAAACAAAACAGATTTTTAACAATTTTACAGAAGACACAATACACAAACATACAAAACACAAAACATAAACAAAACTAAAAGATTTTTTCTGAAGATTGTCTGATCCCGGGTTAAAACTCTTCATACAGACACAAATTCAAATATCATATTCACCCCATATATCCTTCCATATCTTATTATCATTTTCTTTTTTTATATAAATATATAAAAACCATTTTTATAAAAACAATGCACAAAGAATCAAGGCATAACAGCTTATAAATTCTTTTCTAAGAAAAAATAATAGTAAAAAACCAATAGAGCATAACAATTCCAAATTATAGTATCAATACTTTATCCATTTAACTTCATATCTTATCCCTACTTCTCCTTTTCATCCAAATTATTTCTTGTTAATTAAAATTTTATTGCCTTTTATCAATATACAAAATCCAAAAAAAAAAACAAAAACAAAGCCTTTATATATCCTTCCATATCTTATTACCATTTTCAATAACATTCTTTGTCTGTTCTATTTCCAACTATCCATTCATCTTTTTTCTTTTACTATACTTCTCCTATACACCAATTGGAGTAACATCTATAACTCATTACCCTAACTTAAAAGTACCTCGTGTAACAATTTTTCTTGGGATTCTGTTTAAAAGATTCTAAAATTACATAATGAATTTTATACTCAAAATACACATATAAAAACACAAACCTATGTACCCTCCAGAATCCCTCTCTTATCCTAAATTAAATTCACCCATTAAATAAACTTTTTTTCTTTAGATCTTGCTTCCCCCCACCAAGTCCTCTCCTCCCCCCCTTTCTCTCCTGCTTATTCTTCTCCTTGCCCTTTTTACCCCTTTGTTTTTTCTCCTCTCTTTTTCCACTCCTTTTCCTTTGCTTTCTAACCTTGCCTCCACCTTTTCGCTCATTTTTCTCTCCTTTGGTTTTTTTTTACAATTCTTAAAATCCCCTTTTTCTTATCCTTTTTCTCCTCCTCTCCGGAAGGGACCCATTGTTCATCAAAGATGGCTTCTTCTTCCTCTTCTTCCTTGTCCCAGTCCTTCTGCTGCGTAATCAACTTTTCATAAGTACATAACGCCATTTCCAAGAATTGAAACAAAGCGCCCAAAGTATCTTCCTTTTTATATTTTTGATATTCAGTCTTTAGATCATCCACAAACAATGCCATTATGAAGAGAGAAACTTTTCCCAAAACAACCACAAGTATTTTTAATCAAAAACAATTAAAAAAAAATTCCAAAAGTTAATACTTTTCTTCCTTCTTCTCTTTCTCTTTCTGGGGTTAATGTTTAGTCAAAGAGGTCCAATTACCATATATCTTTCTTTGGGATTCTAGGCAATCTCCTCCTTTTTCAGCTTCTGCTCCAATTTTTTTTTCCTCTCCCTTCCCACTTAAAATGTCAATTTTAAATAATCAGAAATCCATACCTCCAACAAGGGTTTCCAATTTCTTAAATTTTTCAATGTCCAAAAATCCTTTTGTTCCTTAGCTTCAACTCTCAAAACAATTCACTTTCGATGTCCAATATATCCAAACATTTCTGCTGTTTCCATGGGGTGGGAGAGTGAAGAAAAAACGAAAGTTCCCTTTAACAGCTTCTCCGCCGCTTTCGCTCTTCTTAGGGATACAATGTATCCTCCAGCAATTCAAACAGCTCAGTTCCAGGCAATTTAAAGGATGTTACTTGACCCGGCTCAGACAAAACTTTCACTCTTCACATTTCCTCCAGCGCAATCTTACCCGGTTGCTGGCTTCTTCGTGGCGGCCATTGCTGACCACCGCTCCACCGCCTTGGGAAAAAGGGGTTTTTCCGGAGAAGGGGGGGGTCTGCGACACCCCCACCTCCCTGTCCGACTCCCCTCTTTCTTCAGCTGTCCCTACAGGGCAGCCATATCGGCTAGCACAGCAGGAATCGCGAGCTGTCGCGAATTCCTGCTGCCCCGAAGCCACGCGAAACCGGAAACCCCCTGAACGGACCAATCTTATCTCGCCGTTTAACAGCCAATCAGAAGTGCAGGGCCAGAACCCTGCACTTGACTTCAAGGTCTAGATAACTTTATTAAACATTTATTCATTCACAACAGATTCTACAATGTAATTTGAGAAAATTCATCTTGTAAACTAGTGTTTTACAACCTAGACAAATTTAAGATGTGTGGACTTCAACTTCCAGAATTTCAGAGTTGAAAAATATGTTCTAAGCTGGCATTTAAAAACAGTACTTAGGAAATTGGTTCCAGTTTTCTTCATCTGGGATCCTATATCTCAAAATTAGAACTAGAAAAAGTACAATGGGTTAAAATGGCCTGAAATATATTTTGTTTAATGACAGGGCTTATTAAGGAATTTGAGACACTTCAGAACTAACCCTTGCATTGAAACAAAGTTAATACAATTAGGAAAATCAAAGCTGTAATATAATGATTTTAAGCCCTGCAGTATAAATCTCTTCTATATTAAGCAAGGCATCATGAATGACACAGTATACTTTTAAGACAGTGAACAAAGATTTGTGAGAAATAAAACTTTAGATGCTTTTGCACCATATACAAAGGGTTGATTTGTTTTAATGAATTTAATTATGTTTAGATTACAATATAATATGGATTTTTTGTATTAACCTTAAGCTAATATATTATTGGCACATAAAAGTGTTATTGACATTTTTTTCTTCCTACCATACAGAATCTAATATATTTGATGTGTAAGAGAATTCATTAAAAGGAGAAAGGTTTACTGTGAATACATCAAAATTGTGGATAATCTTCAGGGAACATCAAGGGACGTAAATGATGAAAGCAACTTCTCATGGATATGATACAAGTTCCACACCTTTCATACATGCATGGTGATGCCATGCATCTATATGAATGGAATTCAGCTTACAAGATGATGACATGATATTGCATATTTTTACAAGAGGAGTGGGTCCTGCAGAAACCAAAGCTTCTAGCTCTGGACTTCTTCACTTCTTCTTCTCAAACTAGTCTACCATTTATTGAAGTTATTTCTTTTTAAAAAATATCTTGACCAAATATATTTCATTATTCAGTTCAAATTTAAAAATTTGCATGTGTGTATTTATGTCTGTTACCAATAGAAGAGAATATGCAGGGCTAAGGTTCTAACTGTGCATCCCTTGGTGCTCTCTGAGCTTGTTGATTTCCCATAGGCATGTAGGTAACATCATTCAGCATTCAATCTTGACATTGCCTAGTTGAATAATGGAATATCTGCAAAAAAACAACCAAGTTCAAAGAGCACCAAAGAAATATCATGGAATGAATCTTGATGCAAACTATTGAGGGATTATCCAAATACATAGATCAGAATAAGGAATAATAATAATGTTAGCCAATATGTGGCTATTTCATTTTAAAAATGAAAAAAGTATTTTGCAATATTTTCCTATGTTGAAGAATTCTCTTGTTTTGGGAAATACAAGTCTGTATTTTTTTTTTTCAGACATCCAGTTTGTGATTTTCTAAGTCAACTGAGAAATTATCTGGTACCCCCGCTATATCACTCTCACACTTCCTTTCTGCTTCCATTCCTAGACCAAGAAGAATTATTCAGCTACAATTTCTAATTATTCAGAACTACCAACTATAATTTAATTTGTATTCAAGATTAACTCCAGGATCTATTCTTAGTGTACAAAGGCAAATTATACTACCATTCACATGAAAAGTGAATCAAATAACCATTCAAAGTGTGAATGCAGAAGAGTGGGAGGAAGCAAGGCTCATTCTAATAACAGCCTACTAGAATTAGATCATTACGCCTGAATCTTGGCGTTTATAGGCAATAGAAGTCAAAGTTCAGTGCCAAACAATAGAGTACCAGAGGAAAGAAATCTAATTGAACATACTGCACTCTGCACTTTTAATACAATTTCTTTTTGACAGTTTTAATGATACTTAACTGAATTACTGTAGTGGACTATTTGCTTTCTATTGGAGAAAAGGTATGATGGATATGGCAGCCAAAGTTTGTCAATGCTATTGAATGTGCTTTGAGTGATGTCTGGTAATGAAATATATTAAATGCAAAAATATTGTCAAGATAATGCTTACAGATCAGTCCTTTCTTTTTTCTTTTTGCTTATATTTTCCTTATATTTGTTAAAGCCTAAAGGTATAGTCTGTAAATTAAATAAGTGCTGCATATTTGTGAGGAGGGGAAAGGTAGAAGCAGCAATTGTGGATATTAAAAATATAAGGCCAGATTAAACATGTAACTACTAAATAAATATTGCAAAATAATTTAATACCCTGACTGGCCTAGGGAGGGGTTAATTTTCATTTGGATTGCATCTAATGTGAATTTTCATTCCTTCAGCTACTTACTGAATTGAGTCTGAAGGGAGAATTATTGTCAAGGATGAAGCTGGAGTAAAACTAAATAAACTAAAAACTAAATAAAACCTTCCCTACATATTAGTCCTAGTACAAATAAACCGTATACAAATATTTTTAATCTCTATGCAGATTAATATTTCGCATTTCTAACTTGACCTTCAGAAATAAACATCTGCAAAGCATTTCCAAGTAAATCAGATTCTGATAGCCTCAACCTGCTGGTCTTTAGAAAGACCCCAAAGACTTGGCTCTTTCTTTAATTCCTGGGTTTACATGATCTATTAGCATATGTTAGCATATATTATGTGAGTTATTGTTCCTGTTGCTAAATATCTTTGTACATCTTTATGTGTGACTCTAATGGGGAGGGGTGTTGATGTGTGTAACTTGTTAGTATTCCAGAACAGTGGACAAGGGGAAGCCCATGTAAATCAAATTAAGAAATCTTATTTTTTTAAACTTTCATACAGAGTGCAGCTGATATACTGAGGAGATAAGTGATGGCATAGAGTCTTTAATCTCCTTGGTGTGGGCTTGTTGGGTATAATATAAAGACATTTTGCAATTTATTCAAACTTACATTGAATGCTGTCATAAATCACATTTGTATAGTTCATAACATGCATCATCCCTAAAAAAAAATCTGTTTCCAGAAAATGACATTTACAATGGATGATTCCTGATATGATTGAGCTCTAACTCCCTATTTTGCCCATAAATGTTGCCATAAGAAGAATGCAAAAGATCCTTGTATTAAACTGCTGCTGGTTCGCGATACTGAATAAGATGGAACAGCAATCTAACTCAAAAACTGGTAGCTTCTAATATTCCTGTGATTAGATTCACTCATCAATAGTGCAACTATTTCTTTCAAGTTCTGAGCATCTCTCCCTCCCTCCCTCCCTCCCTCCCTCCCTCCCTCCCTCCTTCCCTCCCTCCCTCTCTCTCTCTCTCTCTCTCTCTCTCTCTCTCTCTCTCTCACACACACACACACACACACACATTTTAAAAAATACTGTTGGAAGATCGGAATATGACTAATAGGTACCTAGAAAAGAATAAGTGCAGTGTTTAGCCTGTGAAATTATTTATTGACTAGACATTTCTACCAGACTCTATTTTTGATTGACCTTTTCTGGAATAAAACGATTGCTTTAAGTTTGTGTCACTATGTTTATGAGGTTTACTTCCAATGATTAATGGCTGAGGAGGTCCAAATAGCTATTAATGATTTATCCCTATAAAACTATACCAGAAAGATGTTTTAGCTTGTATTATATACACTTTTTATATTAAAAATGGAAACTTATGTTGATATTTTATGTTTACTCAGACACAGCTCAATAAATATGCCTATGTTGAAATAGAAACTGATTATTTGATATAAGAATATCTATCACCTACATTCATACTGAGTAGTACTTCTTGCCTATTGTGAAACATATGTAAATGCACACAAACTAATTATACAAATCAGACCCCAAACCAGAGGTAGTATTCAGCAGGTTCTGACCAGTTCTGGAGAACCGGTAGCAGAAATTTTGAGTAGTTCCCTGAACCGGCAAAAATACCATCTCTGACTGGAGATTTTACAGTATCCTTCCCTTGCCACACCCACCAAGCCACGCGCACAGAACTGGTAGTAAAAAAAAAATTGAATTCCCACCATTGCCCCAAACCCATTTTTTATACCCTCATAATGCTGAATCTTATTTTTGGGGAATGACCTCATCAGTTTTTGTCTCCTGATGATTCCCTAGATTGGCTTTTAGTTTTCTTGGCAAAATTTTTAGCACTGATTGAGCATTGCTTCCTTTTTAGAGCTGAGAGAGGAAATGCCTGGTTCAAGGTCACCCAGCAGGCTTGGTGCCCAAGGTAGTACTAGAAATCATAGTCTCCTGGTTTCCAGTTTGGTGCCTTAACCATTATACCAAAGTGACTCTCTAAATCATACCATGTGGAAAAATCATTTAGTGCATGTTGCTTTATGTCTCTGGGTCTAACTTTAGTATTAATGTTGCAAAAAATTGTATCCAGAAAGTGGGGAGAAGTGTTTAAATATTACTCCCAGTGCAAATCAATGCAAATATTATTCCCAGAGCAATTCACAACTCTAGATGAATAAATCAATATACCAATTGGATCTGGATGTATTGATTTTGGATCAATCCTAGAATGAATAGTGAAAAATACAATTTGTATGAAAATTAGAATTTTTTTTTTCATTTTTCATTTTATTTCCATTTTTTATGACAGCAATTTTTAGTTGTATGCATAGATTTAAAATATTTATCTAGACTATTAATGTATCACTGGATCTTTAAGAAATTAGCTTAGGGCCACCAAAGTAATCAACTCAGGGGAAAAAATCAATTTCATTATGCTTATAACTTTATTTAGAATTTTTAAAGAATAGAAGTTTTAAAACATATTTTAATTAATGAATTTTAGTTAATCACCAGAACAAAGAAGGAGGAAATTTTTATTAATAAAATAAAATAAAATAACAAACAAAAGGGAGGCAAAGAGGGGGGAGAAAGAAGAATTCAGAAAGTTGTCTACTACTGACTGATGTCATTGGCTATTTAGCTTAATACTGCCAGCTATAACAACTCTGCTGTATTTAGGAATAGCTTTTGTCCTTTCTTTGATATACTGAACATATGGAGCTATACTTCATATCTCAGGAATGTAAAATAATTTTGAAACACAATAACAAAATGACAGTCCTTAAGCAGATGTACCAAGAAGAGCATATAAAATCATAACATGGTTTTCACTAAAAAAAAAAAAAGTCCAGCTTGTCAGTCTTGGCACATAGTATTTAGCCCATTATAGAATGATAACCCCGACGGCTACAATTATATGCAAACCATCATCACCAATTCAAATAGTCTAAAATTCTGAAAGAAATGTTAATTTGAAGCAACTTAAAATCAGTAAGCAATTGTATTTAGCAGAAGCATGGGAATTGCTGAACCATAAATTCAGAAGTTAAGCAAGATACTTTGAAATTATCTTTTGGCATCCTAAGGCAGTTTTCTGTGATCATATAGTAATTTCAAAAAGTTATTCATGGAAGAAGCTGTGCCTAAGGACTCCATTTTTCTGACCATATATAATATTTTTGCTGAGGGGAAAAAAAAGCCATGCATTTCCCGAGGTATATACAGTATGTAGTTTGTATAGTGCAAAATAATGCCATTCCCAAAACTCTGAACCCAGTTACTATGTTGAATTTTGTAATCAGTGCCTATCATAAAGAGCCATTTCATATTTCTGCAAAATATTCTGCAGGTAAAATGTATCTGCTATAAAGTTTGGTTTCAAAGAGGATATGGAAGAAATATATTTACGTGAAGAAAAAAATGCATTGGAAAGGAATGGATATGATGATGCTTCCACTGATGAGTCATAAATATAGTTGAATACTCATGAAGTGAAACTGATGACAGAAGTGAGAAAAATGTAATCAATAAGGTTGGTGAAATAGATAATAAATGCAAATATGCTTGCATAAGCATAGAACCTAGGAAAGAACTGGTGAATAAAAGAACTACAGGGTTTTTTTTAAATGTATCTGCTGAAGAAAAGATCTTTATCTGCAGATTAGAAAAGAAATATGAAAGTACTCCAAAATGTAAATTATGCAGATCTCTCCTAAGACATTAGTATTATAACTATAGTAATATTATAATTCCTTATTTACTGCTAATAATAATATCACATTATTAACCACACAAATTATTGTTAAGTTATCAAAATGCCAAGGGGACGAAAACACATTTTCTTTCAATCTGATTTGGGTGGAGGCCTTTATGTATGTATGTCATGCCCCTGGTGGAGACTGACTTTGAGGGAGAGGAGGAATAGCTAACAGGGAGTGGAAGTGTGGCTCCAGAGGTTGTGGAGAAGGCTGGGGAAGGGCAGAGGCCAGCTGGGCAGTCAAAGGAGGATCCAGGCCCATCACTTCTCCATCCTGGGATATGCAGGGAGGAGAGGATAAGGAAGAGATGTGGTCTACTGGAGAGGAGAGGGCCTTGATACTCTTCATAGGCTGCAGCTGTAACAACTGGATAAGAGGACAAATGGGCAAGTGCTGGAAATAAAGTGTGGAAATATCTCTAGTTTATTGTTCCTCTCTGAGTTTGGTGTCCTTCCCAGTGTGTGTTCTGATATCTGTGGACGCCTTCAAGCCCTTACCTTGCCTGGTTTGTGTTGTTTTTTTACTCTTTATAATTTCCTGCTTCTTTTAACTGCTTGTGTGTGAATTTTTTGTCTCCAGTCAAAAAGATTTGGAGCTTGGAAGCAAAGTGAAGGAATAAAAGGGGATTCACCTGTTTTTTGTGACTGTGTTTATTTTGTATCCTGCCCTGGGTCAACACAATGTATTAAATTGATAGGCTAGTTTGCAGGGCAAGATTTTAAAAAAGTCAAGATGGTGTTTGTTGATGTACATGTGATACAGATGCAGCTTCGATTGCACTACTTTGGCCATTATGTTGAGTTTTCCTGAGAATGGGCTGCAGCACAAATCTGGAAGCTCAGAAGACTAAATATCTGTTCCTGGTGATCGACCCAGATTGGATCCTGTAACATTATCCTGGGACATGTATATTTGTCTTCATTCATAGTAGTCATATTGACTGTATGAGTATCCATAGCAGGAGTTGGGGAAGAATTACTACATACTATATTTATTATGTTATAATCATACAAATACAGCAGTATTTACATTTGCATCAACATTAGGAAGTTAAGCACTTTATGGTGGCATTTGTATGGTGATAACACTGCACATATTAGGGTTTTTTGCGCAAATTGCTAATTCATCCATAGGCCACAGTAACAAACAAATGATTGTGTGTCATTGCATCTAGACACACAGTGATGTCTCATGCATGAAATGGACTTGTTACATCCTATTTCATTATTTTGACAAACCTTTAATTGCAGCAAATCCATGTGATGGTTGGGAAGCTATATCAGTACTGGGAGATCTGAGCTATGTGGACAAGTTCTACTGACTAGTGCTATCTTACTTATTGTGAATGTACCATATTAACTACAAATTCATAGAAAATGGAATAATCTCAGCTACCTTGTTTGGTTAATAAAGCATCACTTGGAGTCATTACTAATTTTAAAATTGGAAATGCACATTCAAATGTTGGATAAATTTTGCATTTGTCTAGCAATCATTCAACTGTGGATTCCCAACCAAATTTCCTCCCTGCTGGATTAATGGCATATTTTTATTATTTGCATTCAGAATAGGAATTATCCCACATTAGTCATATATCAGTTCAGATGATAGAACAGAAACTGATGCAACAATGAGTGATGAGTTATGAACTGATACACATTGATACTATTTATTATAACACTTTTTGAGTAATGTCAGACATTCTGGTTCTCCAGGGAAAATCTGGCAGAATCATTCTTCTTGGGTTTTTTTCCCTCTGTAATTCTTCAATTATTGTTCTTAATCCACCATTATTATTTTTGCCCTGGCTTATTATTTTGTCTTCCATAATATAATGTTATGTTCCTGAATCTGACCTCCAGTGAGAAATATGGGACTGATTAACCATATCATTCTTGTTTCTTATCTTTCAGAAATTGGACATATTAGATTTGAAGCATGCAAGGGAATTGAGTTACAGATGCCCTGTGTAATACTGGGAAGATTAATTTACAGTGCTACACCTCTGACTCTAGATGTTCCCAGTAGGCAGAAGAACAAGGAAGGCAGGATATTTTGTTATCTTCAGCCGAAACATTATGCTATGGTGCAGAATCAGTTACTCCAACAGAACTTTGTTATGGTGTAGAATCCGTTCCTCCAAAAGAACTTTTTTTTCAGGGAAGATGGAATTTCTGAAATTTAAAAAAAAAAAAAATTGGTTTACTTTTGGCATTGAGAGCTACTTAGAGAAATTGCACTTCTTTAAATTACATTTAACCTAATGAGATAATACAATTCAGGGCAAGAAGGCAGTTTTTACACTGTGTATAGCTTTAAAGGTCAACATCTAAGAAACCAATCCCCCTTTTAGCAATTGTTACACTTGTTGTTAATCTGCCCTCACTATTCTCTTTCAAATGTTGTGGCAAATGCAATGTGACTCTGTGTTGTGTATTTCAAGAACTTTGCACTGTAAAGACTTTTCATTTTTTTCAAGTTTTTGACATAAGAGCAAAAATTTACATTTCATTTTTTTTAAAAAAAAATTACAATGTATTCCAACTGATAATTTTATAAAAGCAAATAGTTAATGCAAAGTGTATTTTTAGAAGATGTATATTTGTTTGAGAACCCTGTGTGCTTTTAAAAATGCTGCAATTTGGATTGAAAATGAATAAATATTAGATTTGTGTATATTAGATTTGTCTATTTCTGTATATTAGATTTGTGCATTAGAAAGTGAAGATAAGTTGGGAGAAAATGGGGAAAAATAGAGAGGAAATCCTACTGAATTGCTTTCTATAAAATCTAATTATTATTTTTATCTTTGCTCAGATGAGAAACATCACTGATTTTGAAATATCTACTATCCTTTCTGCTTATTTGAATAAAGTATAGTTTTATGCTCTAGTTTAAAAAAAGAATCAGTTCAAGTCTAAGAGTATTGATTTATCTATGGCAGCATTTTCAAATATTCCAGGCAGATAAAAGGTTAAAAAATTAAAAATGAAGACATTTGCTGTGAAATTATAATTTAAGGGAATGCTAGCTTGTTTGTAATTGCTTGCAAAAAAATTTTCCCTTCTATAAATTACTAAATGTGATCCTTTATACAATCTGTGTTATTTATCAATATATTCAGTTACTTGTTTTTGAAGTCAAATTTTGGCAGCATCTTTAAAGAGTGTTCTCATATGCGCCTTTATTTCTACGTTATTTTTGTACACATTTTTCTCTAATCCATTTATGTTCAAAGGCATACGATATTCTGAACTCAAATTTCAGACATTTTTTTCCAGTTTGGGGGATAAATATATACCAAGTCCTATAGGAATTACGCAATTGCAGATTGATTAGGTCCATTTGTTTAAAAATGTAGCCACATGAAATATCTACAGTCTATCATGCATGCACTTTTCATAGAGAGATTTTACTTTGTGTTCTTAATTATAAACCTGAAATACCTTTTCAAGAAAGTAATTAAGCCCTGATGAATGAGCACTGGCTGATGTATGAAAGATCTGATTTTCAAGGTGGAAGTACCTCAGAGAAGCCATAAATGTGTAGAAAATTCTAATGTGCTAGACTTCATGCCAGGCATGGTAATAAATCTTGACTCTCCAGACACTAACCCATATTCAGAACTTGCTTACAGCAGAAGCTCAGAAAGACAACATAGATTATTTGTAATTGTACAGGCAGGAATGAATCCATTCTGCTAACTGGCAAGTGGAACAGAAAAACAAGGTCTATAGGGATAGATAGATGATAGATAGATAGATAGATAGATAGATAGATAGATAGATAGATAGATAGATAGATAGATAGATAGATAGATAGATAGATAGGGTTTAAATGCTAGGCTTTTTCTTTCCACCTTTTTGAATCAATAAAAAATTCTCTCTTCTCCCCCCGCCTCAGACAGGGTGGTCATTGGTAGAAGATGTGTATGAAAAAGTGAAGGTAGTAACCACAATTCCATGATCAAAGTTTTCACTTTTTTATTCAACACAGATAAGTCAGATGAAATCTGGCAGTTGAAGTCCATACATTTTACAAACACTGATGTACAATATTCTTCCTTCCCAATCTAGACTTTAGGAAACCACCTATGTTTGTTTTAATCTATCTGCTGGTACTCCTTCAATTCTACTTTATGAAGTCTCTAGTCTCTTTATGCAGGACTATAGTCATGTATTTATAATTTAAAAGATTTGTTTGGCCACCCAACTTAAACAATTATGGGCAATTCATAGCAACACTAAAATTCAATCCCAATCCCTGTATTTCTTCTGGAGTTTCCTGTTTTCAACACATTTCCTTTAAAACAACAGATTAGAGATCCCCCCCCCCTTTCTCTTTATCCAAGGACCATGGTTTCCCCTTTGTTTCATTTGCCAAAATATGCCCCAAGAGGTTGACCCAAAGCAAATGATAAATATTGGGCTGGAGTGCTTCACATTTTAGCATGTAATTATATTTTAAATCAAATTTTACTTTGTATTTTAGCTATGCAAAGTATACAGCCAAAATTTATCAATAAACCACAGTGAATTAATTCACTGGCATTTACAGAGGGGATTATGATCTATAGAATGGGAAATATTCATTCATTCATTCATTCTATTTCCATAGCACCCAACTCAACCAAGTGATTCTGGGCAACATATACAAATAATGAGGCACATATGTCTACTTTCTCATATTTTATAATATTTACAAGACATCAATTTATGTGGTTTCCTAACAGAAGATGGGTTTCAAAACTGGACCTGGATCAAGATGGACATGGGATTCCTGTTATTTCCTATATCAGTGAGCACATAGCATAGAAGAGAAAATTGAGAACGAAATGGGAATTATTGGGTGGATGAACTTCCCAACTGGATCTTCAGTTAAATAGTCCATACCCTGAAAAAGTTCTGATTTTTCTTAAAACAGTTATATGTAGCTACTTTTCTACTGTTACCTATTTATGATGGTGGGACATGAGAATGTAACCTCTGGGAATGGCAGCAAAGAGTACTCACTTTAGAATTAAATAGAGGACCTGAACATTTCCTGAATTTGGAAATGTACCAGAGTAACAATTAGGTAATATTTTCAGATAAGACTACATTACATTAAGAACATTTTATCTGTTGTTCATATGTTCATTGAGACTAATCATCTACTTCTCAGATCAAGTAACATGAATTTCTTATAAACTGGGAAGAAAGCAAACTCTGGTGAACTCTGCAAATTTTTTCAGGTGTAATTCCTGTACCTGTATAAAGAATGAAATATATGCAAAGATTTTAACAGCTTCAAAGAGAAATGAAATAACCACAATAATATTTTTGCATGCCCTATGTTATCATTATTATTTTTTCGGGGCTGCCTAAGCTGTGCTAGCAATGCAGTAACAGCAATCCAATTTTACTGTATCATATAATTAATTAACAGTTCTCAGGGGCATCCAAGATTGTGCATTTACATTCAGGAAGCACTTTTTTAAAAGAAAAAAAAATCCTCTCATTCAAATTGTGCACTCTCTACATATCTTTGCTCAAAAAAAAAAACTTTATTATGATTATTATTATTTTTAAAGAGATTTTGCTCCTTTTATATTTTTCACTAACAGGTCCCTTCCTAATCAGTGTATGAAAAGAACAAGAGTGTAGCCATTCTTATCAGACTATCCTATAGTAGCAAGGCACCTTAGGAAGAGCTCCATTTTATAATGCAGAATAAAAGATAATTTTCTTATTACTTTATTTCATCTAGTTTTGTAGAAAAATGTAATACAAGGAATACGTGTCTGAATTTCAAACAGCCTAGCAACTGCAAAATACTTGTGATCTTTATATAATAATATGGCAGTTGATATCCCACTTAAACCATCTACTAAAAGGATAAATACAACACGCTACTGCTCCCTATCAGACTAGCTGTTTTTAAACATGGTGGGGAGGAATGGAAGTTGTTACCAATAACTGACACACAGACCCACATAATCAGCATACTTTTGCTTTTCTCAGGCTTGATAGCATGGAATACTCTTCACAGCAAGTTATTTCTTCATGACTGAATTTTCTGTTCTGCCCAACTTCTGGTCTTAACAGGGGGCCATCATTTTCATTTTCATGCCCTCAAGATGGGCTGAATTTCCACCCAGTTTTGTTCAATCAAGAACAGTACCAAAATAATTTAGATGAATAAGGAAAAAGAAATCTGGGAGAAACTCTTGTATTAACTTACTTTATTATCCATAATGACTACATTGAAAAATAGATTATACTAGGGCTTTTTTCTCAGCTTAATTTTGGTAAGAATATTGCCAATGTATAAGAAAGAATATTGCCAATGTACAAGAAAATATACTAATTCCTAAACATTTTTGGAAAGCTACAAATTATTACAGGTGCAATATAAGGGAAGAAGGACAGGCCAGAATTGTTCTCTGTCACAATTTTGCAACAACCTGCAGAAAGTGTATCTATCATTTATACTTAGAAGCTGTCTTGAACTAAGCAGAAAAAGTAAGATGTGTGCATTTTAAATAATTATTTTGAAAAATGGTAAATATATTAATAGGCATGACATAATAGCAGTGTTCCAATATCTCAGGGGTTGCCACAAAAAAGAGAGTTGTAGGAAGTCCACCACCACCCAAGAGAATGAAATATTTTTGGGAATATTAAAAGAGGCAGAATATTATATTTCCCCAAAGAATAAATAGAGAAAAATCTTAACAAAAGCAGAAAGCAGCCCCAACAGCCTCCAGCAGATACCTGAAGTCTTTAGAGATGGATATTTTGTGCCCATTAAGAAAGACTGGGCCAACCTATTCACAAACAAAAAACTTTCATCTCCAGTTGTTGGAATTAAGAAGGACAGAACATGACCTTTAGGACATAATAGGATTAGCCCACCACCATGAGAGTAGCAAAAGACACAAAGCTCACTCCATTGCATAACCCTCTGGAGCACTTCAAACCCCCAAGAATGTATAAAAGCCTACCTATTTGAACCCCCATTTTGTCAGCTGTCCCAGAACTACATGTTGCTGTTTGTTCTGCTCATCAATAAACAGAGTCCTTCTTTCCAATAAGCCTCCATTATTTCCAGCATCTTTTTCCTGGCTTGGAATCAGATTTTTCTTCCAACAGAGTCAAGCTATTCTCCAAAGCACCTAAAGGCAGGATAAGAAGAAATAGATGTAAACTAATCAAGATGAGAACCAACCCAGAACTTTCCTGACAGAACAATTTATCAATGGAATAACTTGACTTCAGAAGCTGTGATTGCTCCAACACTGGAAGTTTTAAAGAAGAGATTGGACAACCATTTGTCTGAAATGATATGTAGTTTCTAGCCTGAGTTAGGAGTTGGACCAGAAGATCTCCAAGGTCCCTTCCAACTCTACCATGTTTCTCCAACAATACAGCCTCCACCAATAGGAAGGCCCAGCATGATTTCTAGGCATGAGGTGAAATTAAGCCCCGCCCCCCAAATTTAGGCCTATTTAAACCGTGCGTTTTCCCACCATTTCTCACATCGTTCGTTAGAACTACATGAGGTAAAGAGAAATGGGGGGGAGGGAAGGGGGGAAAAAACTTGCCTTTAGGAGCACCATGCACCAGCTTAGGCTAGAATACCCTGACCTACTACTGATAGAACACCAGCTGATAGAAGCTCCCCGAAGGCAGAGTCATCAGCTGCTTCTATCAGCTGGTAGAAGCGACCTTGGAGCAAGTGCCCATGCACACTCCCTTCACCACAAGGCCGTTTCTATCAGCCAATGGAAGCTCCCCAAAGGCAGAGTCACCAGCTACTTCTATTAGCTGGTAGAAGCGGCCTCAGGGAGAGCGCTTGTGCACGCTCCCCTCACCACAAGGCCATTTCTATCGGTTGATGGAAGCTCCCCAAAGGCAGATTCTCCAGCCACTTCTATTGGCCAGAAGAAGCAGCTGGTGACTCTGCCTTTGGGGAGCTTCCATCGGCCGATAGAAACAGCCTCGTGGTGAGGGGAGCATGCATTAGTTGTCTTTGAATCTACCAGTGGGGCAGGAGAGAAAGCACATGTGTATCTGTGTCTGGATAAAAATTGTGAGATTGTGACAGAGGGAATGGGAGAAAAGGCCTTAGCCCAAATATGTTCTTGTTTTGCTTTCCTGCCGATCCTCTGATAAATCTCTCCAGGGCAGCTTTTGGCCTAAAATCGCCCAGGTCTCCCTCAGCTAAAGGAGAGGGGAGGTCTCCAAAGACCATCCCTAACCTCCGCCATTTGAGAGGAGCGAACTCGTTGCTTCCCAAAGTTAGACCCGCAAGTTTTTCAAAAGTTCTTCTGAATGTCTCAGATGTCTGATGAAATCCAGAAATGTCTCATGATTGAACTCAATTAAAAAAAAAAAAAAAAGAATCTGCACCTCATCACCAGGTCCTTGGTTTTACAGCTCTCTCTCATCCCAAATTATGCTGAAATAAGGGATTCTGACGCTGGAGTTGGTTAATTGGTTGATGACAGGCACTCTTTCAGGCACTCAGAGAGAGAGAGAGAGAAAAGGAGGTGTTGAAGTTCTCAGAATCCCCCCAACTGTTAGCAGCTCCACCCGTGAGCTGTGGCAGGATTGCCTTGGATCATGTGCAGAGTGCCTTCACCATTCAACTCCCACCCCACGACTCAAGATTCATACTAAAATTAGGCCTTTCCAACCAGCCCCTGCAACTATTTGGCCCTCACCAGAGCAATAGAAAGGACGGTTTAGCTTCTCCCTGGCCCTTCTTTGCTCCAGCTCCCTCCCACTGTCCTGTGCCATGGCGGTGACCCTTTCACACTCACCCTGCTTCCCCACCGCATTCTCATGAGGACCGCTCCCACGTCTCCTTTCAGGAGCCTGTCCAATCTCCCTTCTAAGGGTAGCCGAGCTCTGCTGCCTCCTCTTCCCTTCCCGATGCCCCCACCCCCACAACCCAAACCATGTGGCGGCAGGAGATAAAGGGAGGTTGGCTGCTCTGGGACTTTGGCAGGGTGCCCAGAAAAGGTCTGGCCTGGGGAGGGGATGCTGAGACCTTCCCTCGCCAGAAGGGCTTGGCTGACCCAGTACAGGGATGAGGGCTAGCAGGGGTGGTGTGTGTGTGTGTGTGTGTGTGTGTGTATGTGTGTGTGTGTGTGAAAGAGAGAGAGAGAGAGATAAACTCAGCTTGCTTCTCTTCTGCTTAGAAAAGTTTGCAGCCGCTCTCCCATGCGCACAAAGCCATTTCTATCAGCCAATGGAAGGGCTGGTGACGCTGCCTTTTGGGAGCTTCCATCAGCCAATAAAACAGACTCGAGGAGAGTACGCATGGGGCGCTCCTCTCAGGAGACCCCTGCAGGCAGCCACATCCCAAAGCGGCTGGTGACTCTGCCTGTGGGGAGCTTCCATTGGCTGTTAGAAACAGCTTCGTGGTGAGGTGATTGCATGTGGGTGCTCGCCTCAAAGCCACTTCTACCGGCCGATAGAAACAGCTGGTGACTCTACCTTTGGGGAGCTTCTAGTGGCAGCCTCATGGAGAGGTGAGTGCACATGGGGTGCTCTAGGTGC
Source organism: Hydrophis major (assembly GCA_033807585.1). NCBI lineage: Eukaryota > Metazoa > Chordata > Lepidosauria > Squamata > Elapidae > Hydrophis > Hydrophis major. Next base: position 70,002,820 of record CM066328.1, on the reverse strand, counting down.
AGGCGCGCGTGGGGGAAGAAATTAAATCACCCCTGAAAAGACATCCTAACCATTTTTTCAGGGCTCAAAAAAAAATAAGATACGGCCTTATTTTATGAGAAACATGGTATTATTCTCTTCTGTTCTTGTAATATAAGATTCATTGACTTTTCGTAATGGCTTCCTTTGTTAATTGACTTTATTTATTAATACTGACTGCTTATTACATTTGAGGATCTGAATGCATCACATTCATCAGTTGATGGAAAGAATTGGAAATGTCCCTAATTTTGCTTTCCTGAAAATAAAGACCAGCTTTATACCAATACCAATACTTTGGTATTTCCCTTAATGCTTTTATTTTATCCATGGGAACGACACTAACTAAAGTGCCATACTACACAAACAAAACTAGCACAAACAAAAGTGCAATCCAAGTCAGCTTTACTCGCTGGACTTTGTGACTAATAAAGGCTGCCTACTGCTCCACCTCCCCCACACCTGATAATCATCTCCCCAAAAGGCAAATGCTCCCCTGCCTTAACAAAGTCTTGTTAAGCGCAACCTCCACCACACCTGGTGATTAGATTTCCGAAGAAGGGAAATGTTAGCTATAGCGTAATCAAGGCTTGAGCGTCGGCATATGCTTCTTCTGCCCGTCAGTGTCAATCAGCTGTTAGGTGCTCTTCCACTGCCACAGTTTTCCGTCAGGTAAGTAGCAATCATGCACACACACACCCCCCACACACACTTCCAGAATGGCAGCCCTATGCCAGGAAGGCAAACAGGGCTGACACCTAAGAACTTTATAGTGCTTTGGAGAGAGTAGTATGAGAAAAAGATAGGAGTTAACTGAGAGAGAGAAATAGCTGATCTTTTGATACTACTGCAGCTATAGCACATCATAAAATATGGCAGCAAATACCTAATAGCCTTTGCATTCTGTTAGTTCAGAAGGCCTTAAGGATTTGTTTATAGTTAAGAAATTGAAATGGCAAAAAAGATCATTTGTTGCATGTAAAAAGCTGATGTTACTGAAATTGCTTATAACTGTGATGTAAGAAGTAGTCATCTATTTATAAAATACTTTTCTTCTTCTTATATTCTTATATTTCTATTCTTATATTTTATTTTTCTTATATTTCTATTCTTATATTTCTATTTTTTCTTCACTGACTTTCTTTTTTCTTGTTTTAGTTTGCATTATTGTTTTAACTGTTTAAGTTATAATTGTTAGTACATTTGCTATTTTTTAATAAAAGAGATAGACCTACCTAATTATCCTCAGTATTGGTTCCATTGGGTCTAGAAATTTCTGTATTCTGCAATAATATAAATTGTTCATCAGGAGCATCAAACATGCCGAGCATTCTTTTTTTTTTGTTTTAAATAAAGTTTTATTGAGTTTTAACAAAACAAATAAAACATCTTATTTGAGTACAGCATTGTTCCAGATTATCACATTTCCATACGGACACAATTCCATAGGCATATTCATCTTATGTATTCAGCTTCATATCTTATTACTCTTTTTCCAACTTCTCACTATTTCTCCCTTTACTCCTCTTTATCTTCTTTTATGATTATCTCATTTTCTTCATATTCAACAGTATTTCATTTACCTAAATTTCTATATCTTTTTTATTCATTGTACTTTTACTTTCGTCTGTCTTGTTTACAATTTCATATGTTCTCTTCCAACATTCTTTTTTTTTTTTAAACAAATTTTATTAATTTTACAAACACAATACACAAGACATAAACTAAAACATCTTTTCTGAAGGCTGCCTGATCCCGGGTTAAAACTCTTCACACAGACACAAATTCAAACATCATATTCATTTTATATATCCTTCCATATCTTGTTATCATTTTCTTTTCTTTTTTTATAAACCAATTTTATTAATTTTACAAAAACAGTACACAAACAATCAAAGCATAACAGCTTATAACCATTTTCAGTAACATTCTTTGTCTGTTCTATTTCCAACTATCCATTCATCTTTTTTCTTTTACTATACTTCTCCTATACACTATTTGGAGTGACGCCTTTACCCTAACTTAAAAGTACTTCATATAACACTTAATTTATCTTGGGATTCTGTTTAATAAATTCTAAATTTACACAATAAATTTTATACTCTAAATACACATATAAAAACACAATCTTATATACCTTCCAGAATCCCCCTTTTATCCTTAATTAGATTCACCCATTGTCTCTAAGTAAGCTTTTTTTCTTTAGATCTTGCTTCCCACCATTGAGGCTTCTCCTCCCCCCCCTTTCTCTCTTGCTTATTCTTCTCCTTGCCCTTTTTACCCCTTTGTCTCTCCTCTTCCCTTTTCTTACTCCCTTTCCTTTGCTTTCTAACCTTGCATCCACCTTTCCTCTCATTTTTCTTTTTTTGGGTTGTTTTTTCAAACCTTAAAATCCCCTTTTTCTTATCCTCTTTCTCCTCCTCCCCGGAAAAAAACCATTGTTCATCAAAGATGGCTTCTTGTTCCTCTTCTTCTTTGTCCCAGTCATTCTGCTGTGTAATCAACTTTTCATAAGTACATAACACCATTTCTAAAAATTGAAATGAAGTGCCCAAAGTATCTTTTCCATCTTGTTCTTCCTTTTTATATTTTTGATATTCAATCTTTAGTTCATCCACAAGCGATGCCATCCTGAAAAGAAAAACTTTCCCCAAAACAACCACCCAAGTATTTTTAGTCAAAAGTAATTCAAAAAGAAAGTTCCAAAAGTTAATACTTTTCTTCCTTCTTCTATTTCTCTTTCTGGGGTTACTGTTTAATGAAAGAGGTCCAATTACCATATTTCTTTTTTTAGTATTCTTGGCAATCTCCTCCTTTTTCCACTTCTGCTCCAATATTTTTCCGCTCCCTTCCCACTTTCAACATCAATTTTTAAATGATCAGAAATCCATACCTCTCATAAAGGTTTTCCAATTTCATAAATTTTTAAGTCCAATGTCCAAGCAACTTTCAGAATATTTCACCTTCAGTGCCCAAACCAATTTTAAATCTTCTGCTTTTTTCATGGGGTGGGAGAGTGAAGAAAAAAAAAAAGTTCCCTTTAACAGCTTCTCCGCCACTTTCAATCTTCTTAGGGATACAATGTATCCTCCAGCAATTCAGACAGCTCAGTTCCAGCGAATTTAAAGGATGTTGATTGACCCGGCTCAGCCAGCACTTTCACTTTTCTTGCTTCCTCCAGCACGATCTTACCTGGTTGCAGACTTCTTCGTGGCGGCCATTGCTGACCGCCGCTCCACCGCCTTGGGAAAAAGGGGGTTTTCAGGATGAGGAGGGGGTCTGTGACACCCCCAACCCCCTGTCTGGCTCCCCTCTCTCTTTGGCTGTCCCTACAGGGCAGCCATATCCCCTGACCCATTTGGATCGGGGGTACCTCAGCAGCTAGCACAGCAGGAATCGCGAGTGGTCGCGAATTCCTGCTGCCCCGAAGCCATGCAAAAACTGGAAACCAACTCTTCCAACATTCTTAAGAAGCAAAATTCCCCCTATGATTGCCAATCGAAGTGCAACACCTTTAAATTTTATTGTTATTATTATATGAAATCTCATTAAACATTGAATTTGTGCATTCTAAAATTATAACATTCAAATTTCTAATATCTATTTTATATCAGGTAGATCTCATCATTCAGGCTCTGCTTGGTACTTCTTCTTGAAAATGTAAAAAAAAAAATCTAAAAACATACCAAAAGCAATATATATATATATATATAAACATTAGTAAACAAAAAAGTTATTAAAAATCATTCTAATACTGGTATGGACCTTGTAAATCTTTCATGTTTCTTTTCAATATCTATCAATCTTTGAGAACAATTGAAATGTTTCCCTCCCTTCTTCATTATTACTTAGCTGTTAATAAGCATACCACTGCATAGTCATAAAGTTTTATCTTATAAATTATTTACTATTAATAAGCAAAATAATTATACAAATTCATTCTAATAACTGGTATAAATTTCCTTATAAATCTTTCACATTTCTTTTCAATATTTTATCAATCTTTAGAAACAATTGCAATGTTTTCCTCTCTTCTTTATTATTGCATTAATTATAAATAAACATATCATTACATAATAATACAGTTTTATCTCATAGATTATTTACTTATTTCATTTCTAACTCATTACAGTATTCTACTGTCACAACACTATCTTTTGCACCTTTGCAGAATCCTCACTTTTAACTTAATTTAACCATTGTCTCTGTGCTTTCTAGCTGAGCAAATACCTTTAATCCTTGTACGGTTCCCCTTTTTCTTTGTTTCCTGTTTTTGTCCCTCACAAGTTCTTTCCCTTTCTGTCTTTCCCCCCTTTTTCTCATCCCTTTTTTATACCTTTCTCTCTCTAATTTTCCCTTCTGTAGTTTTCTTTTCTGCTTCTCCTTGCTGTTATATTTCTTTTTCAGACTACCCTATATACTCAAGTATAAGTCGACCCGAATATAAGCCGAGGCACCCAATTTTACCACAAAAAACTGGGAAAACTTATTGACACGAGTATAAATCGAGGGTGGGAAATGCAGCAGCTACTGGTAAATTTCAAAAATAAAAATAGATACCAATAAAATTACATTAATTGAGGCATCAGTAGGTTAAATGTTTTTGAATATTTATTTCAAAGAAAAACAGTAAACTAGCTCTGTAAGTGGAAAAGAGAGCCAACAAAACCAATATGGTATCAACAATAACTTTAAAAGTACAAAAACCTTAGCTCAATCAGCAACCAAGCTAAAACACAAGAGTTAAAATCCTTCAAAACTGGATTCCTCATCATCATCTGTTTGTCCAAACAGAGTCACTCTCTCCCTTGCAAGAAAAAAGCATGTGTATGTGCTGCATGTACATCCTGTTTTGGAGAGCCACCATCTCTTTCACAGCTCTCCCTCATGCCTCCATTGCATGTGCACACATGCCATGGCTCAGTAGTAGGTCAACATACAGATGTCACACTAGGTTCCCCCCTCAAAAGGAACATCCAACCTTTCTTGAGAAGTACAAACTTCATCTGTTCAGGATTGTGGTGACAAAGGTGAAGGAGGATGGGGCTGAGAGAAGGGAAGGGAAGAAAAGATCATTGACAGGGAGAAAGACAAGGAGAAACACCTGGAAGTGTGAGCCCTCGAGTTTCCTTAGGGAAGACCAGACAACAAGGGGAGAGGAGAGGAGGAGGAGGAGGAGAGTTTAAAAAAAAGAGTGGGAAGCCAACTCACGCGTGCCATCAAAGCGGGTTGATATGGTATCCAGGACTGAGAAGGACGGGAGCCGAGACGGTGCCCTTCGCTTCCTCTCCCCGAGACAGGCCAGGGGAAAGTGGGGCTTTCTCCGCCTGCTGCTGCCAGAGGGGTGCGGGGGGGAGTGTGGGGAAAGGGGGTTTGTGCCGAGGCTCCGCAAGCCACCGCTGCCTCCTCCAGACGAGCGCCCTGATGGGAGGCGATCACAGTCGCGACGGCAGAGACCGCGAGGTCAGACAGAGACGAGGGGTGCCCCCGAAGAGCTCCGACTGCAGTGAAGGCGAGCAGCCACCACTTCCCCGGTGCGCGGCGGCGGGGCAACTTCTGGCGCAGAAAGCTGAAAGGAGGACACCCAGGCGGATGCCGCCCCTGGATCCTAAATGGAAAGACCCCATCAGAGAGATCAGAGGGTTCTGCCTGCCCTCGTAAAGAAGCGATTACCAGATTTGCAGCTCCGAAAGTCTTTGGCGGGAACATGGCTGCCCGGGGCAGCATTGGGGACTGAACAGGAGAGCTACAAACACCGCACTCCCCAGGAGAGGGCGGCCCTCTCCCACTCGGTGGCTCCCGCCACGGCGCAACCAAGCACTTTGTCTCGTTGCCCCCGGAGCGCATGCGCTCTTCGCCGCTAGGGTAGGGGGTGGAGGAGGCTGCCTGAGCATGGCAGTTTGTTGGTGAAGCTGGAAGCGCGCAACACAGGAGCTCGCGGGGGGCCCGGGGGCCCATTAATGGGGAAGGAGAGCACGCTTGGGGTCACCTGTGTGGCCCTCAGCGGGTAGACAGCCGCGGCGGTGATGCTGCCCTGGAGGTGCGATCGGTTGCAGCCACGCCAGCACAGGCCAGGCATGGTGCCGTAGCAGCTGTTGGAGGAACTGCGCCGAGGTGGAGGAGGTAGGAAGACGGGCGCGGACGGGCAAAGCAAGCAGGGACCCCCTTCTCCAGCCCCGCTTGGGGTTAAGATTAATCGCACGGGCAGCAGGTCAGAGGGGAATCTGACTCGAGTATCAGCCGAGGGCGTTTTTTTCAGCACAAAAAATGGGCTGAAAAACTCGGCTTATAATCGAGTATATATGGTATTTTTCTTTTTGGTTGTCCCCTTTGATCTCAAACTTTTAACTCCTTTCCCCCTTTTCCCCCTTATTACCACACTTTGCATTATTTGATCATTGAGAATGGCTTCTTCTTTGTCCCACCCTTCTTCTTGCTCTTGAAGCTTTTCCTTTTCCTTTTCCTTTTCCTTTTCATAGTTCAGGATGTCCATTTCAAAAAATTTAAAAACGAAGCCAAAGGATCTTCCTCCCCTTTCTGCATCTTCTTTCTGTTTTTTAAGACTCATCTTCAGTTTCTCCAGGAGTGATGCCATTTTAAACACTTTTGAACAACCACCCGATTGACTTTAAGAAAAAAACAGAAAAAGAAAGAAAAAACCAATGCCAAAAACTTTTTTTTTAAATTACCAAATGATCCCAGACTGTTCCTGTTAAGTTCTGCGCATGGGCACAAGGAGCGGAGGCGAGGCAGTGAACAGTGAACTTCAACTCTTTATTGAACATACTGAACAGAGCAAAAACCCTAGGGCAGCAGCAGCCCTTTTATAGGGTAGGCTGCTGACTTATTAGCCAATGAGAAACATGGAAGTGTTAAACCCTTGAACCAATGAGAGTTGGCCCATTAACAGCCAATCAGATGCCCCAGAAAGGACTAATCCGATATCGCTATTATCGGCCAATCAGAAGTGCAGGATTAGAACCCTGCTTTTTCTTAAGGTTGTTAAAACTTTATTAAACACCTTTATTAGTTCATAACACCCCTTCCCCCTAGGTTCTGTTTGACGGGTGCGGTGACGTAATCCCGTAGATATGCAGGTTGTTTTAAGTGTCTATTAGATTTGCACTGTCCCACTGGTTCCTGTCTGTAATCCGGTTTCGGCGGGACTTTTTTTGATATATCTGGTACAGGTGGTTCCGCATCCTCACTGGACGACTCGGTGCTGCTAATTCTGGTGTTGTTGTCCTCTGATCTCTGCGGGCTCGCCTCCATTGAGGTATTCCTCTGTGGCGAGGCCATCCCTCTCCCTGCTTCTTCTTCATGTATTGCGCCCGGCTGCTGACTTCCTTCGATTCCACTTTCCACCATCTCGAATTCGGTTTCTTTGACATCCCTCCCCCCTCAGTTTGAGGGTCACAGGAGTCGCGGGAACTGGGTTGTAGCCTAGAGCAAAGCTGATCTATATGGCGTTTCCATATTTTTCTGTCCCATGTTTGCACACGGTATGATCTGGGCCCGGTGGTTTGAGTTACGGTTGCTTCGACCCATAATAGTTCGCCAGAAAGGTTTTTAGCGAAAACTAAGTCGCCTACCATGAACTCGTGAATTTTCTGCTAGATCCACAGGGTTTCTCTGGTGTGTAGGACGGGTGGAGCTGGTTGAGGTGGGAACGGAGCTTGCGTCCCATCAACAGTTCAGCTGAAGTCTTGTTGGTGATGCTGTGCGGGGGTGATGTGTTGGAGTAGGAGTATTCTGTTTAGTTTGTCATCAACGTCCCCATAGTCCATTTTGTGGAGAGTTTTTTTAACAAATTGGACCATGCGCTCGGCCCTGCCATTAGCCGCAGGGAGTGCCAGCGAGGTTAGCGCATGGCGGATACCCCGGTCCACTAAGTATTGTTCAAATGCCAGGGTGGTGAACTGGGGTCTGTTGTCAGAGACCAGAACATCTGGCAGCCCATGCGTTGCGAATAGCCTATTCAATTTTTGGATGACGGAATCGGTTGTAGTATTCTTCATTTTGTTGATCTCGAGCCAGTTGGAATAGGCATCCACTGTTAGGAGGAACGTATGTCCCTTAGTAGGTCCCGCAAAGTCAACGTGGATGCGGGACCACAGCCCCCGAGGGGTTTCCTACTCCATTGGAGTTGCTCTAGGTGGGGCACTGTTGACTTCTTGGCACTTTAGACAAGTCTTTACCCAGGTTTTGATCTGCTTGTCGATGCCTGGCCACCATGCGTAGCTTTGTGTGAGCGCTTTCATACGCACGATGCCGGGGTGACTGTCATGCAATGTTTTAATACTGCTCGTTGTAACTGCTCCTGGACGACGACTCTGTCTCCCCATAGGATGCAGCCTTTCTTCAAGAAAAGTTGTTTGCCGGTTTCTGAAAGGGGTGAAGTCATCAGGGGTTTGTTCTACTGGCCATCCTCGTTCGACCCAGCTGAGAACTCGCACCAGGACAGGGTCTCGTTTCGTTTCGATAGCAATATCTCTGGCTGTTAGCGGCGGTGAATGTAGTGTTTCAATCTGGAGTGTCGTAAGGGTTGGAGCTGGGTCATCGATGGTTTCCGGAAGTGGGGCACAGCTCAATGCATCAGCATGGGGAATGGCTTTCCCCGGGCAGTGTTATAATTTATAGTTGTACGCAGCTAAGAACTCTGACCAGCGAGTCATTCTTGGTGACAATATATAGGGGATTGGTTTGTCTCCCACTATAATCCCTAGCAAAGGCTTGTGATCGGTAATAATAGTAAAAACTCGTCTATACACATATTCATGAAACCTTTTCACAGCAGATACAACAGCAAGAAACTCTTTGTCAATTTGGCTATAGTTATGTTCAGCCCTCGATAGGGTCCTTGAAAAATAGGCAATAGGGGCCTCACTACCATTTGGTAACACATGACTCAAAATGGCTTGTTATACTGCATTAAAACAGCATCTGAGGTTAGTTAGTTTTTCACTTGTTGGAATGTGTGCTCCTCTCGGTGTCCCCAGACCCAGGTTGCTTTTTTGTCGAGAAGTCTATGTAGGGGATCAGCTACGGTTGCTTTCTGGGGCAAGAAGATGTTGTAAAAGTTAATGAGCTCCAGGAAAGCTTGGAGGTCAGTCTTATTTCTGGGTCTTGGGGCATTTTTGATTGCTTTTAGTTTGCTATTGGTGGGGTGAATGCTTTGTTTATCGATTTGGTACCCCAGGAACTCTACTTTATTTGTACACAGTTGACATTTATTTATTTTTAACCTTTAGGCTGGAGTCTTTAAATTTCTGGAGAACTATTTTAAGACACTTTTCTAGTACTTCTCTATTCGGGGCCGAATAGAGTATGGCACGACCCCCTTGATCCCTTGCAAGAGTCTCTCTCCATCAGACTTTGAAAAATCCCTGGGGCTACGCTCACTCTGAATTGGAGTCGGTTGCATTTAAAGGCACCTCATTGCGTAACGATCGTCTGTGCCTCCGCGGTTTTTTTATCTACAGGCAGTTGTTGGTACACCTGTGCTAAATCCAATTTAGCGAAGACTTTTCCGTCCCCCAGGGAATGGAGAAGGTATTGCACCGGGTAAGTGTTATGTTGAAGGGTGTGATTAAGGGTGGCCCGGTAGTCCCCACAAATCCTTAACGATCCATCCGGTTTGATGGGTATTACGATTGGGGTTTCCCAAAGGGCGTGGTCAGTTGGTTCTAAAACACCCTGGGCTATTAATATATCGAGCTGCTCATCGATCTTTGGTTTAAGGGCAAAATGTACCCGATGAGACTTAAGGCGGATGGGGGTTACTTCAGGGTTAAGGTTAAATGATATCGGGATCCCCTTGTACTTGCCTAGTTTGTCTGCAAAGATGTCCTGGAATTCCTGGATGAGGGCCTCCTCCCAGTCGTCACTTCTGGTTTGGTGAATGCCGGCTCCCTCGATCCTGAGTAGGGTGAACCATTGAAGGCCTAACAAACTAGGATGGTTGTGGTTGACGACGGTCAGTGGTAACGACACAGTATGATTTTTGAATGATACTTGGACTTGGCTGGATCCAACAACTGGAATTTGGTTCCCCTGATAATCTTTGAGTATGATTCTTTGGGCTCTGAGGTCTTGACGCCGGACAGCAGGGATTAATTGTTTAAGGGTCTTCCAGGAAACCATCGAGAGGGACGATCCTGAGTCAACTTCCATCACACAAGGCTGGTTTTCGATGGCGACCTTCACTCGGATCTTCTTTGCATCTAACGATGAAGCGTGACCAATTATAATGGTTTGATGTGCCTCTTCCCATCTCATTTAAGTGACCAGTGTTTTATTTCTACAGGAGTGGTTGTTCCATTGGTAGTTCAAATGTTCCTGACTCACAGGACAATTCCCTGTGGTCTGGCGGTAGTTGTTTCCCCTCTGAATTGGGCTGGATCCTTGCTTGCTTCTACAGACCTTCCCAATGCGGCCTCTTTTCCCACAGGAATGGCAGAGCGCGTCAGGGAATTTGCAATCTGATCGCGGGTGGTTTGCCCCACAACCCACGCATTGGTGCGGTAGTCTTTGATTCCGCTGGTTGCGTTGGTCACGTTCAGACCTGAGCCGGTTGACCTCCTCCTCATCACTTTATGATGGCAATTCGAGGTCCTCGTGGTGGGTCACTGTTGTGTGCCTCTCTAGGTGAGGTGAGGTATCGCTGGCGAGTTGACGGAGCGGTGTGTTGGTGCGGTGCATTCGAGCGGCCAACTTCCTGGTTGCTTCTGCTGCAATAGCGTCTTTGATGACATCAGCAAGATCGATATTCCCTTTGGCCATGATCTTGCTCTGTGCTGTCTGGTCATCTAATCCCAGAACTATTCGGTCTCTCAGAGCTTTTTCGAGGTCTGCAAACCCACAGAGGCCTCCCAGGTTCCGGAGGTCTGTGATGAAATCTGCGATGCTCTCTCCTTTCCGTTGTTCCCTCTGGTAAAACTCATGTCTTCGGACAAGCGTTGGTACAGCGGGTGCATAGTAGGCCCGTAGAAGGGGCGCGAGGACGTCTCAGTCCATGGATTTCAGCTCAGCTGGTTTCGCTAGTGCCTTGGCAATCCTAAAGATGGCAGGCCCGCAATGGGTCAGGAACACTGCTCGCTTTTTCCCCGTAGTGGCATCCTTCAAGTTGTTGGTCTCCAGAAACATCTGGAACTGGTCTATGTATGAGTCCCAGTCTTCTTGTGCCGGATCAAATCGAGTGGATGGTATGGTGCCGCCGGACATGGTTTCTGTTGTCGATGCACCTTCAGCCACATGCTCTGTTTGGTGCTCTGTGAGTGTTCAATCAGCTCAGATGTCTCCGCATCCCATCCTCGTCGCCAGTGTTAAGTTCTGCGCATGGGCGCAAGGAGCAGAGACGAGGCAGTAAACAGTGAACTTCAACTCTTTATTGAACATACTGAACAGAGCAAAACCCTAGGGCAGCAGCAGCCCTTTTATAGGGTAGGCTGCTGACCTATTAGCCAATGAGAAACATGGAAGTGTTAAACCTTTGAACCAATGAGAGTTGGCCCGTTAACAGCCAATCAGATGTCCCAGAAAGGACCAATCCGATATCGCTATTATCGGCCAATCAGAAGTGCAGGATTAGAACCTGCTTTTTCTTAAGGTTGTTAAAACTTTATTAAACGCCTTTATTAGTTCATAACAGTTCCTTCTTGTTTCTTTCCTTTCCTTTTCTTTTCTATGGGTTACTGTATCTTTTAATAAGATTTCAGTTACAACGTATCCTTGGGAGTCTTTTCAAAGTTTCACTATTAATCCTCTTTATTTTTCCAGGTGGCACTCCATTTTTTACATTATTCCAAGTCCCACCCTTTTGCTCCCACTCTTCTCCTTTGTAGGGCTTTAAAATGACCAAGAAAAAATCTTTATTCTCCTTTTGACACTTACATTTCAGCTTAAGGTTGCCTAATACTGTAAAAATAGATTAATATAAATGTCTTTCCATACTATTTGTAATTGTCAATATAAAGGTTAAAAAAGGGAGTTTTAACCTCCTTTTCTCTCTCCTTCGCAGCTTAAAGATCTTCTTTCAGAAGTATTCCTCTAGGTACTTTTAGATTCAGGGTACCTTGCTTAGATGTTGTTTAGCCCAGTCTGTCCTGCTTTCCTCTTTGTCTTCCTCCTGCACAATCTTATCCAGTCGGGTTCTTCTTTGAGGTGGCCATTTCTGACCACTGATGCAACCGCCTTCAGGGAAGGGAGTTTAGACCAACCAAGGAGGAGAGATGAGGCTCCCCTCCACTCAGCTAGCAATCTTCCCCCTCTTCACCATCTCTATGGGGTGCCTTCAGCCCCGAATCCAAAGGATCGGGGCACTCCAGCGGCAAGCACAGATCGAAACTGCGCATGATCATGGATTTCTGTCTGTCGCTGAAGAGACCCAAACCGGAAGTCCCTGCTGAGCATTCCTGTTTGTTGTGATAGGCTTCCCTTTTTTGTCAATAAACTACCATAGTATTTTGTCAGAGATCTGGTGATTGCCTTAATTAAATCATGAGCCTCAAGCCAAGCTTCAAAAAAATTTCAAGATTTATTAGGATCAACATGCCAGCATTAACTAAAATGAAGCCAACTCTGGCATATGTAATTTACAATCACCTGTGACCCTGTTTCCCCCCTCCCCCCGGGTGTATCATAAATCAGATTCTCCTATGAAGCGCGTTCACAGGCTGGGTGTCATCAATCACATTCTCTAATGAAGGATTTTTTCAGGCACAAGTTCTGGTAGCCTAGCTACAATTTTTGTAGATAAGCATGGAATGTGCTTCTGGTTTTAAACTGTCGTAATGCTCTTTCACATCCTCCTCCTCCTCCCCCCCCCCCGTTTATGGCAACTCAAAAACAGACATAGGAAAGTTTTATGGGTTGACATATTTATTTTTGTAACTATAATAGGGTCTGCCCCTTTTTTGTGGAATTAAATCTATTTTTAAAAATTAAGTGGCTTATGTTTATTTATATGTGTAGTCCTCAACTTATAAATAATTCAATTAACAACCAAAATTACAGTGGTACTGAAAAAAGAAACATATGAGCAGTTCTCCCACTTATTACCATCAAATCATTCTCATGGTCATGTGATCAAATTTGGACACTTGGGAACCAAGATGTATCTATGTCAGCTGCAGTGTCCCAGGGGTCATGTGATTGCTATACTTCCCAGCAGGGGTGGGATTCAATTTTTTAACAACCGGTTCTATAGGCAGGTTTAGGTGGTGGGTGTGGCTTGATGGTCATGTGACTGGGTGGACATGGCTTGGTGGTCATGTTATTGGCTGGGTGTGGCCAACTCAATATCACTCACATCAAGGCATGCATCTCCTCGCCTGGCCTCTAATGACTGTGGGGATGCTGCAACAGTCATAAGTGTGAAAAATGGTCATAAGTCACTTTTTCCGTGCCATTATAATTTTGAATGGGTCACTCTACCCAAGCAAAGTACCAGCAAAAAAGGGAAAGAAAACTTCAGAGATGGTCCTGAGACAGGAAGTCTAATCCTGCCAAGAATGTAATAAGGGTTAATGGAGAGGCAGTTTCTGTAAGCAACACTTGAATGTTTCCTTCCTGCCTTCCTTACAGGGTTAGGCCAGTAATTTCTTTTAACAACTGGTTCTCTGAACTGCTTAGAATGTAAACAACCAGTTCTAGTGAATAGGTGCAAACTGGTAGAATCCCACCCCTGCTTCCCAGCCAGCTTTCAACTATCAAAATCAATAGAGAAGCCAAACCCACTTAATGACCACATGATTCATTTCATAACTGAAATGATTCACTTAACAATCTTGGCAAAAGAGGTTGTAAAATCAGCTGCAATTCCCTTAGCAACTGTTTCGTTTAGCAGTGGAAATTTTGTCCCAATTCTGTCCTTGTAAGTCAAGGGCTATCTGTACAACAAAAATACAGTTATAAAATAATGCATGCTAGATCATGATGATTTCTTCGATCATTTACTAGATTTGACCACTTTTATTCTAATAGCAGACTTTTTCTCATACTGCTCATGGTGCTGTCAAAACGTTTGAAATGTACCATGATCTCAAGAAGTTTCATGGACTGTACAATAGTGATTGACCAAAATCTTATTTAAAACCTGTATCAATATTTTATTTTATGGGATTATATGAACATTTTGTCAAAATGCTTCATTTGCAAGCAAACTACACCTCTGAACTCATGTCTTGCAATGACAGAGCAGCTAGAGCTGTTTGAAATCCACTCAAGGACATTTGGACAAATTTCTCTTCTCTATATCTTATTGATATTTGAAGGTCTGCATTATTTTAACTCTAAATATTGTATCAACTCGTCCTTTAATTCATGCAGATTCTACAAAATAATGTAATCCCATTGTAATCCCAATCCCATGGATAACTGCATGCTAGTTCAAGAGGAACACATTGACTTTTGACAGTTGCAAAATTTGTATTTCTAAATACTTCCTTCCTTCCTTCCTTCCTTCCTTCCTTCCTTCCTTCCTTCCTTCCTTCCTTCCTTCCTTCCTTCCTTCCTTCCTTCCTTCCTTCCTTCCTTCCTTCCTTCTTTCCTCCCTTCCATTTCCTCTTTATGCTACTTTATTTCTTTTTGTCCTCCAGCAACTGATAATGAAAGGCTGTGACTTGCAGTCTTGTCATCATGCTGATATTTATAAACTCAAAGTTCAGATTAAGCTCTGCCCCTATTTTCAAATGATTTTTTTATCAATTTCGGTGGGAAGATGAATTCACAAATGACTTTGGCTTTACAGCATTATTGCTAAATGGATATGTTTTGAAGTACAACCTAATTTAGCCAATCTTCCAATTTACTTTGACATTAAATTGCAATGTTATGTAGGTATATTTGGGGGGTGGGTAAGTATTTCAATGCTGTTCTATAATAACAATTAATGTCATTATCACATTGGGTTTCCCTGTACTTTTACATCCAAAATATATTTAAAATGTCAGATTTTTATGCTGATAGAGGACTCTTATGTATGCACACATTCTTCCAACAAGAAATAGGCATGTATATTGTTGCAAGGCAGTGGTCTTATTACTGAGCTAATTGCTTTTACACATACAAAGAGGGAGATGGTGCACACATGAGCACATTTGTGGCTGCATTTTGTAAACTCACTGAATTACAACCAGGAAGGAAAGGATGATTTTATACATATTCAATTACTCATTTCCAAACAAAGATTTTCTACATGTCTTGAAGTTTACAAAAAATCTAAATATCACTATCAGCAAGAGTAGAGAAAATGACATTTATGTTTTGCTCCTTCTAGATCTTTTCATTTTTGGACAACCTATTTGTAGTTTTCCTTCCATTTTCTTATGAAGAAGTGTTGAAAGTAAGGGCCTTAATGAGGCAGTCATTCTAAACACGTACAGACAAAGAAGTGGTTTCCTTAGCAACGCGAACATTGCAAAAGCTCTTAGAGCAGTTATTTCCCTGTGTGGTAGACTTTCTCTCTGGTTTCCATAGCCTGTTAACCAGACTTCAGGAACAGAGGTGTCAGTCTGTTCAAGGGTTATGATCCTAAAAGGCATACAATAATTATCATAAATATTAACATATAGATGAAGTTTGATAGATGCAGGGTTTGGTTAAATAAAGGGGGCACAAGGAACTGACTCTTATTCATATCAGCCCCCAAGTGTAGCTCAAGTGACCTTAACAGGTAAGCTGAATACTTTTGCTAATATATGTATCCCGAGGAGAGCATGTGGAGAGCTTTCGTGTTATAAATAAAAGCTAATGTAGTAGAGTAGGCAAGGGTGCTGGATTTGGCCAGTGGGGTCATGGTGAATACGAATGCTAAAGTACTCTCTTTCCTGCCCTGATAGAGAGATGATGAGAGAGGCAGCAAAAAGGAGGGAAAAAAAATACACATATGCAAATATGCATGTACCTGGCACAATAGGTGGGGGCTGTGATTAAGAGAGAAAATCCAACTCCCCACAAAGACACATATATATGCCCTGAATTCTAAGGCAAGGCTTTTAAAAATATAATTGTTTTTTAAAAATATATATACAACTAGCTGACTTTCAATTTTTTGTATTCTACTAGGAATGCAAATTACCTTCTAAAAAGCATTATTATTATCTGGAGTCCTGAAACAAAGATACTAATAAGGAAAGGAAAGAATAAAAGTTCTGAGATAGTTTTTCCTTCCTATCCCTTTTATTTTCGCTAAATTTTCTATTCTCTGCTAAATTTATCTCAATTTCACAGTCATCTTCTTTGGGAATAAACAAGATAATAAACTTTGAAAATCTGGTCATTCCTTTATTCATATCTCAGAGCAAGCTATAGTAAAGAAGAATTCCGGCATATAAAGATTTTTTCCCTTTTTTGAAAAGGTTCAGATTTTTCCAAACTTTGGTGGAAAATCAAAAGCAAGTCACTATTCCATTCTTAAAGTTGCATGACATATTTAGTAGAGGTTAAGCTGATCTTCCATGGATGTGTTTGTGGTGAACACATATACACAAACCAATGAAGCTACTTTTAAGCTATGCTGTCTTGACATAAGTTAGTTCAAGGAAAGCTGTAAATATAAAGATAACCATTTTTTCTGCCATATTGAATGTAAGAAGTCTAGGATTTTTTTAAAAAATGAAAACATTAACATTCAAATACACCAACTCCACTTCGCACATTCAAATACAAAAAAGAAGCAAGAAAGCAGTGTAATTATAGAATACATATACAAAGTAATAATGTGGTTTTTAGATATTGCACAAAATGCTAGAACCTATTTAAAGTTGCATAATATAAAGAGTAAATGCTGAAGTGTTTTGTATACCTAGATACGTGCTATATGCTAGATAGTCTGCAAAGAAATTAAAATTAAATTTTGAGTTTCAGTTCAGATGACAAAAAAATCATTAAAAAGGCAGCTCAATTCTTAGACAACTATGAAATAAGCAATACAAATTTTCATTGGTCAACTTTAATATATGTATGTATGTATGTATGTATGTATGTATGTATGTATGTATGTATGGTATTCAGCTTTATTCGGGTATTTTCCCACATCATTATAGTTGTGCTTTTAAAGTTGTAGCAACGTTTCGGTAGAATCTCATCTGCTATCATCAGGCTTCTGTATTGTGTTCGTCTGTGAGTCAGACTTTCACAGCCGTTTCTGTTTTAAATTTGGGACTAGCCTACTGCTGTGCCAGAATGGTTTTTTTTCTTCATCCTGATTGGTTGGAAGTCTTGGTCTGTGTTTATTGGTCTTGGAGTTTGCTGTGTTTTGCTTGACTGGTGTTTCTAATATCTTCTGTCTGTTTTGTAGTGGGTTTTTTTTTTTTTTTTTTGTCTTGATTGGCTGGCAACATTGTGTTTCCTGTATTGGTGGCTTTTAGCACAGCTTGGCTTCGGGTAAATGGATGGCTATCATTTATTAGGAAGCTAGATTTCATCTGGGTGCCTGGTTGGTGTGTGTTTGTGCTGGAGCTATCGGGGGGGGGGGATCTGTTTATGCCCAGGTGTTTGCTTGGCTTGTGGTGTGGAGATTTTTTTGTTTGTGAGTGCAGGCTTCCAGATAATTGACAGTCTGGTGGAGTCATCTATTTTATTCATGCTTTCAGGTCTTTTTTCAATCTCTATGGCTTCTCTGATAATTGTGTAGTTGGGGTTTTCTATAGTGGCTAGGGTTTTGGTGCCATTGAAGTCGATGCTATGACTTGTGGCTTCCATGTGTTGGACTAGTGAGGAAGTGTGTTTCAGCTTTTTGACTGCATTTTTGTGTTCATCCAGGCGGGTACTTATTCTTCTATTGGTTTGTCCGATGTAGTTGGCAGGGAATGTTGCACAGGGGATTCATATATGCCTTGCTTTGCCAGGTCAATTTTATCTTTGGGGTTTCTTAGGATGGTTGCTATTTTCTGTCTGTTTAGAAGGCAGTCTTGATGTGATGCCTGTGTAGTATCTTACTGATTTTGTCTGTCGTACCTCTTATGTAGGAAAGGACAGCTGTTCCATAGGTCTGTTCATCTTCTAGGTCTCCATTATGTCTCAGTGTGTTTTTGTGGATCAAGCTGATGATTTTGCTTTTGTGGAAGCCGTTGGCTGTCAGTACTTTAGTCAGGGTGCATAGCTCAGTCTTTATGTGTGTCTTGTCTGCCAGGTGTTTGGTTCTGGTAATTAGTGTTTTGACCACAGAGTTTATCTGTGCTGGGTGGTGGTGGGATTGGGCATTGAAGTAGCGGTTGGTGTGTGTTTTCTTCTGGTATATGGTACGTCCTAGTGTGCCATCTGTTTTTTTGTAGATTAGTACATCTAGGAATGGTAGTTGTTTGTTTGTTTCCGTTTCCATAGTGAATTTGATTTTGGGATATGTGCTGTTTAGGTTTGTTAGGAAATTGTGTAGGTTTTCTTTTCCATGGGGCCAAATCACGAATGTGTCATCGATGTATCTTAACCATAGTTTGGGTTTGTGGGTGGCATTGGCTAGGACTCTGGATTCAAATTCTTCTATGAACAAGTTTGCAATGATGGGTGACAGTGGTGATCCCATAGGGGCTCCTTCAATTTGCTTGTATCTTTGTCCTTTGTATATGAAATATGTGTTGGTTAAGCAGTGTTCTGCTAGTTCCATGAGGTGTTTGGGTGGTTGGTATTTATTTTTGATGATTTCTATGGTTTCTTTTATTGGGACTTGAGTGAATAGCGAAACCACATTGAAACTTACAAGCAGTTCTTTTTGTTCCATTTGTAGATCTTTGATCATTTCTAAGAGGTGGTATGAGTTTTGTACATGAGAAGCTGCTGCTTCAGCATGGGGCTGTAGCTGCTTTGCTAGGTATTTGGCTAGGTTTTGTAGTGGTGCTCCTCTGGAGCTGACTATGGGTCTGAGCGGTATGCCTTCTTTGTGCATTTTGGGGAGGCCGTATAGTTTGGGACATCTGGAAGATTTTTCTCTTGGGATGATTGTCTGTTGGATCTCTTTCCTCATGTTGCTGGTTATGATTTTTTTTCTTGGTTATTTTTTCCAGATATGTGGTTGGGTCCATGTTTATGGGTTTTTATGTGCAGTCTTGGAGTAAGTCTATCAATTTTGTTTCATAGTTTTTTCTTTCCATTACTACTATGGCATTACCTTTATCTGCTGGAAGTATGATTATGATGCTGTCATTCCTTATGGCTTTCAGGGCTTTTTGTTCCTCTTTGTGTAAGTTGCTTTTGGATGGTTTGCTTGTACATAGGATGTTAGTGACTTGGTGTCTTATTCTATCAACTTATTCTGTATTTAATTTAGTTAGGCTGGATTCCACTCCGCATATGATGTGGGGATTTTTTTGGGTGCTATAGCATAATTGAATCCTTTGGTTCGGACATCTGTTTCTGTTTTGGTGAGTTCTCTCTTGGAAATGTTGTATACTAATTGTTTCAGGTTTTGTTGTGAGTTGTTGGGGGCTTTCTTGTCATGTTCTAATTTCTTTAGTTTCTTCAGGAGTTTCTCATTTTTGTAAGTGGTTTCAGTTTCAGCTCTCCAAGTTATAAGTTGTTTTATCTTGTCCCAAAGTAGAGGGTGGATTTTGTTGCTCAATTCTGTTGTAAAGACGAGGCAGTCGAATTGTTTGATCATGAATAACTGAATCATGATGATCTTTATTGGAGTCTAATCTTGCATTTATACACATTTTTAGTTATCCTCCATCACTGGTTAACTTTGGTTACTGATTAACTTTCATTACTGTTTAGCACAGTAATCCATACAATTAATTATCTCTAGTTAAAGTCTAACATATGTTTACTTCCTCTCTCTAATCCTTCTTTAGATTAGTGACTTTGTTTACCTGAGTTGTATTTGCTTGGAAACATTCTTTATCTGAGGTTCGCCATCCGAGATTGGAACATTCCTGCAATCACAACTCTACATATCCTCATTTTTTTTATTTTAAATGGAGGATTCACAGATTTATGAATGTATTGCAATTGTAGAGGATTAAGAGAGGGGGAAGCAGGATGAAACAATGCGTAGTCAGAACAATAACTATAATCCCCTAGCTTTTTAAATATGTGCTGAGCAGCATCATAACCAGACCAATTATGAAGCCAAGTGTGTTTAGCGTGACAACAGAAACACAGACTCCTTGTAAACTGACTAACTTTCAAGTAATGCCAATGGACAGAATTGAATTGCATAGGGGGTGTAGAAAATAGCCAGGAGTGTGAAATAGATTGTAGTTGTGAGACAATAAATGTAGAAGACATGATCAAGTTAGGGGTAAAAGAAATTTGACCAAATGCCATTGGGGGCTCATAGTATAAAATAATATTTGTGCCATGGGTCATAAACATGTATTGGGCATGATGAACCCACAGATTAGGCTTAAGACGAACCACAGAAGTGTCATTTTGAGCAGAAACACCATTAACCATAAACAAGAAAATACAAAGTAAAATGGTAACAGAGTTAGCAGTAATAATAGCAAAAACAGCAGCAACAAGATTTTCAGGAGTCTGAAAAGGCCTGTTGCAGTTGTTGTTGAGCTTGTTATGTAGTAGATTTAACCTGTCCCCAAGTGATGGGTTGTGAGTGCGTCGACCTTGAAAGACGGACTTCAGTGTTCAGATGAAGATTGAAATCTGGAATTGTGTTGTGAAGGGCCTGATGCCATGCCATGATACGGACGAACACAATGCGCTGGAACCCACACTGCTTGTCGAGTAGAAGGATCTTCCATGGCAGTGCAACCATGACCCCAGGTGATCAGCGGTGTAGGGCCTTTCCAGGTTGGATCTGGAGCTTGGTGATACTTTACCAAAGGCCTTGCTAAAGATTCAGTAGTTTGAAAATGCAAATTAACAGGTGAGTTTGCAAGAGAATCTAAAAAAGGTTAAATAATTCCAAGTATATAATGTTACAGCAATGAGATTTTGAATCTTTCACAGATGGTAAGGGCCAGACTCAGTTTGTAATTGTTTCTGAAGCAATGCCTTAAAAGTACGATGAGCTTGCTCAATTATTGCTTGACCTGAGAGTTGTAAGGAATTCCGTGCACTAAAGTAATATTCCATTTCTGACAAAAGGTTTGAAATTCCTTACTAATATAAGCAGGGCCATTGTCAGTTTTAAACTGAGAAGGCCAACCCATTACAGCAAAAGAGAGAATAACATCTGAAGTACGTTCATGTTTTGAAGCAGTAACCCAAAGGTAGTGTGAATGAGTGTCAATAGACATATGAAGATAACAGTATGGCTTAAAGGTTGAAAATTGAGTTACATCCATTTGCCAAATTTGATTAGCTTGGGTTCTTTGTGGGTTGATACCCACTGGAAAGGGAACTGCCAGTTGCTGACAAGCTGGACAAGCACGACAATATTCTGGGCTTGAGATAATGAAATTTTAAATTGCTTCGCAAGCGATTTGGCATTTTGATGAAAATAAGAATGACTAGCAACAGGATCAGCAAACAAAGACGCAACATCCTTTAAGGATTCATCTGCCTTCCAATTTCCTTCAGTCAAGGCATTAGTAAAGGGAGTATGACTTTGAATGTGTTCTACATACAAAGAATACAAGCGCGTTTCCAAACTATTCTTTAAAGATAAAAACAAGGGTAACAAATTCTTATCCAAAGAGAGAGCACAATAAGAAAAGGGAAGAGATTGCATAGCTAAATACATATATTGAATATCAACGATCAAGTTAATAGGTTGGTCATTGAACAATCGTAAAGCCAAAATCACAGCAGCCAGCTCAGCACATTGAGCTGAAGTCTGTATGGCATAAATTTAGAATACCATTGTTGTTGAATCTGCTAGACAACCACACCCCTTGTAGATGATCCATCAGTAAAGACTGTAAGAGCTTTAGAAATAGGATTTCGCACAAAAATGGAAGAAAAGGCCGGATTTAAAATAGTAGTAATCACTATTCTAGAATCCTTGGGTAAAGAATACAACAGTTTCCCACATATTGAGAAAAGGCTATCTGATATGATTCTGAAATCATCATCAAATGCTCATGTTTAACTTTTATACGAGTGAAAGCTATGCTAATGAGATCCTGTCCTGTAAGATGTAACGATAGTTTACGACCTTTAATAATCAAATCCTCTAATGCTGATTGATAAGGATAAATGTTTCTAGGCAGGGTAGCTGTCAAATTAATCCATTCATGAATGTTAACCGCTTGCGGGGATGCATTAGAATAAAGACATCCCAGGTGTTGTGGGAAGAATAGCTAAGCAAAGTCCTATTGTTAAGGATGTTATCCTGTCCACATATTGATGCTTAAACTTATTCAATATTTCTGGAAGGCATGTTCTTTGAGGATCAGTTAATACAACTAGATCTCCTGGTGATTGTGCTCCCTTCAAAGACTGAAATAAGGACAACATATCACCAGCTAGGTAGAAGAATGGATGTGCTCAATTAATAATGCCAAGTAATTTTTGCCATTGTACTAATATATATGATTTCTGCACTTGTAATTAGGAAGAATTGGAATGGAGGAATTATGCAGCATTCTATGTCCTAAGTAGGTATAAGGTTCTACTTTTTGAATTTTGTCTGAGGCTATATACAATCCCTGTTGTGCCACAATATCCGTTAACTCTTTTAACAACTTAGGTTCATCAAAATCCAGGGCTGCTATCAATATATCATCCATATAATGATAGACTAAATAGGAAGGAAATTTATTCTGAAAGGGTTGAAGGGCATTATCCATGAAATATTGACAAAGTGTAAGGGAATTAAGCCTTCCCTGAGGCAACACTCGTCAATGATATCATTTTGTGGGCATGCTATTATTAAAAACTGGGACAGTAACATTGGCTCCAGTATCCAATAACCCTTGAAATGGTTGTTTATTAAGGAAGAGCGTTAACAAAGGACGAGAGGAGTTCAGCTGATGAAGTAAGCCTACAGATAAAGAAGTTGATCCAAATCCTGCAGCCCCACGATTACCTATACCAGGATATGGAAGAAGAAGCAATTGAGCAACAGAAGAATTACAAGAAAGAACTTGAGGAAGATTCACCCAAATCTGAATCATGAGGATAGCAGTGTAATCTGAATCTATTACCCCAGGCACAACAAAACAGCCCTTTTTGTTTGCAGAAGAAGAGGCAAAATTAAGCCAACTAATCCCGAAAGAAGAGGACCTTTAAATTGAGATGGAACTATTTTAACTTCCATGGGAAATTTAAACTCAATTTCATCTTGAGTGATTAAATCGATCCCAGCGCTACTGGCTGTGGCTGGGGAGGAGTGAGAGAGACTGCTGGAGGAATCAGAGTGATGGGAAAGGCATGCTTTGGATTCTGGGTGGGTGCCACACCCATTGGCAAGTTTCCCAACTGAAACCGAGATTGATTGGCCCAATGAAATCCCTTTTTACAAATAGGGCACTTCTTAGAAGGACGATTCTGAGGCATAGAAGGTGTAGAACAACAGTCCTTCTGAAAGTGGCCAGGCTTCTTACACTTAAAATAGTTACCAATTGGCCGCTGTCCTTTCTGAATAGCAGCTGCTAGCATATGCATTTTATAAGTTTGTGATCCAATATCCTGGCAGACTCACAGCATATCTGCCAGAGTTTAATGAGCAGTAGCCTTTACTGGCATTCCAGTCTCTACCATTTTCTGAAAAGAAGACTGAACAATAGAGTCAGAAGGCTTTTGCCCTGTATCTACAGGAGATGAGGGAATTGAAGACATATATTCAGGTGAAGAAGGGGAACAAATGACAGCATTAGTATAACTTGAAGGTGGAGGTGTTAAAAGAGAAAGCTCATTGTGACCAAATTTTTCAATTGCATGCCTACATAAATGCCACAGATGCAAAACTTCTATTTTTACTCGAGGTTCAGCATGCAATGTTTTCCCTATATGTTCCCAATCAGTTAATTTTAAAGACCCCTTTTCTGGGTACCATAGGCACTGAGCT
This sequence comes from Hydrophis major, assembly GCA_033807585.1. Taxonomy (NCBI): domain Eukaryota; kingdom Metazoa; phylum Chordata; class Lepidosauria; order Squamata; family Elapidae; genus Hydrophis; species Hydrophis major. The sequence continues at coordinate 69,978,894 of CM066328.1, read as the reverse complement.
GCAATCTCCTGGACCAGCCTGATGAGATTTCTCTGTGGTATCTCAGTATTATTTTTCTTCAACAAATAGCCTAATTCATCTACATGCTTCCTTTGTTCCTCAGAAAGCGAAGACCCCATACTTACAGAAACCAAAAGGTTGAAGAAACCACAAAGGGTTGAAGGTGCACCAAATCCTTGCCGGCAAAGTAAGAGGGTCCCTGTTCATGTGCCACTTGTAATGATGAGGCAGTTGAGTTGTTTGATCATGAACAACTGAATCATGATGATCTTTATTGGAATCTAGTCTTGCATTTATACAAATTTTTAGTTATTCTCCATCACTGGTTAACTTTGGTTGCTGCTTAACTTTCATTACACAGTAATCCATAAAATTAATTATCTCTAGTTAAAGTCTAACATATGTTTACTTCCTCTCTCTAATCCTCCTTTAGATTAGTGACTTTGTCTACCTGAGTTGTATTTGTTTGGAAACATTCTTTATCTGAGGTTTGCCATCCAAGATTGGAACATTCCTGCAATTACAACTCTACATAATTCCAGGTGTAGGTTAGGAGGTCTTTGTTTAACTGATCAAGTTGGAATCGCTTTCTGTGGAGCTCATTCCTGAGTTCCATTTCAGTTCTTTTTAGGATACGTTTAGTAGCTGCTGTGCTGTGATGAAATGTTAATTTGAAGCAGGTCGGTGTTGCATTGTTTTCTCTGCAGCTGCGTAGGAATTTGAGGTCACATAGTATTCCTGCTCTTTTAACTTCCAGATTCTTGTAGGTTTTGGTCTGGCTGTTTATTTCCTCCCTGTAGAGGTCTGATATTTGTTTTTTTAAGTTTTCACGGGTATTTATATGTATGATATTCAGCTTTGTTCGGGTATTTTCCCATGTCATTATAGTTGTGCTTTTAAAGTTGTAACTGAATACCATGCATATAAATACTCGTGAAAACTTAAGAAAGCATATATATATATTGTTTTCTTAAGTTTTTGCAGGTACTTACATATATGGTATTCAACTTTGTTTGGGTATTTTCCCACATCATTATAGTTGTGCTTTTAAAGTTGTAGCAACGTTTCGGCAGAATCTCATCTGCCATCATCAGGCTTCTGTATTGTGTTTGTCTGTGAGTCAGACTTTCACAGCCATTTCAGTTTTAAATTTGGGGCTAGTTTACTGCTGTGCCAGAATGGTTTTTTCTTAATCCTGATTGGTTGGGAGTCTTGGTCTGTTTTTATTGGTCTTGGAGTTTGCTGCGTTCTGCTTGATTGGTGTTTCTAATATCTTCTGTCTGTTTTGTGGCTTTTTTTTGTGTCTTGATTGGCTGGCAACATCGTGTTCCTGTATTGGAGGCTTTTAGTGCAACTTGGCTTTGGATAAATGGATGGCTATCATTTATTAGGAAGCTAGTTGTTCCTCTCTTTTCTTTTTACTACGTGTAAATAGTATTTGAATTAAAAGAATACTGTGGAAAATTGTTGAAATCCAATTTCAGAATAACATGTCTGAACAAAATATGTAATGCATATTATGAAGATACTGTAAAGCAAGTGGGAAGTTAAACAACAAAAAAAATGGTCCAAAGTTGTTTATTGCTGTTGTGACTGAGATGCACATTATTATAAAAATCATGTATATCTCCTGTTTTGTATGCGTTCCACATTTATTTTCATGCTATATATCCTATCACATCAGCACTTGGAATTGAGTAAGAAACTAATGAATGTTGTATGGGGGTTGGCTAAAAAGAGAAAGTTTTGTTAAAAGTAGTAAAAAATGATCTGCCTGACTTCTTTCTTTCTTTCTTTTTTTAACCTAGGAAAAATTGCAGAGGAAAGACATTTTAGATTTGTAGAACTGCTGTAATCGCTTCAGACACAAAATTAATCAGACCTCCTGTTGGATTATGTGGGTGGCATTTCCACTCTTCCCTGGTGTGATAATTCACTGCCTGCAGCTGTGGCGTGCAAACTCAAATATTTTCTCTTTCTGTTTGGTTTTCAAAAGAGGAGTGTGAGACTTCATGGATCTTTTGGAGAGATATTAAAGTTGAGTAATGTAAGACAAAGCAATCATTAAATGAAAAGAAAGCTTAACCAACAATGTATGAATCAATGGAACAGCAATAGATTCACTGTAAGCCTTCATGAGGAGATCTAAGGATTACTTCTCATCTAACATTTTTATTGTAATATTGCTACTCAGGTGGAAAACAGAATTTTAAAAATGCACACATTACCAATTATACATCTACTGTTGCATTAGGGAAAGAAAATGGATTCTTGCTTGTTGATGATCTTTGTACATTGTGATTGCCAATTCTGTGTAACGTTTTGGATATTTTACCTTTTCTTCAAGGCAGTACACATAACTTTCCCTCCTCCACCACCCCATTTTTCTTACAAAAGCCCTGTGGGGTAGATTGTGCTGAGGTATAGTGACTAATCCAAAATTTTCCAGGCTAATTCCTTTAAACAATAATAAAAAAGCTTTGCTAAATCAGATCAAAGTTTTTTTTTCTAATCTAATATTTATTCTAGTCCAATATTTATTATTCATGCATAATGGTGCTCCCCTCTGTTGTTCTCCTTCAGCTGATATCAGGAATAATTTGCCACTGATGGTATTGCTGGTAATAGCTATTTTTAACATTATGCTCTGTGAATGTTTTTATAAATTAACTACCATCAATAATTCTTTTGTTAGCAAACTTTATAAGTGAAGAACCATGAAGCTTTGAACTAGGAGTATGAAGGAGCTAAAGATATGAATGCTACTTTCTTCACTCCTTTCTGTTGACATGGCCTTCTCATAGTGATGTATTTTAAGCCAAGAGATCACAAAGATCGTCTGGCTGCCCTTGTGGAAAAATTAACTGTCATTGCCCAGGAGACATTCAAGTTTAGGATTCCTACATTCTTTGGGGAGGCTTCTTCCTTGTGCCTGATCCATGTTATATACTGAAGAAGTACTGACAACTGATCTAGCTATCCTAGGACAATAAATGGAGACTTCAGCCAAACCCAAGTGAGAGGTAACATGCTTCCACCTCAAACACAAGATAACCCACTGTTAACTAAATGTACAGCTTGATAATATTTTACTTGCTCATAACAAATACCTGAAATACCTGTGGGTTATTTTCGATAGAGCATTATCCTTCAGAAAACATCTCAAGAAGCCAAACTGAGACCAAGGAATAACATCCTGCAAAAATTGTGTGATTATACCTGGGGTTCCTCAGCTTCCACCCTGTGAACCTCAGCTCTTGGCCTCATCTTCTCAATAGCAGAATATTGTTCCCTGGTCTAGCTAAATGGTAACCGTATCAGACTGATCAACACATAGCTGAATCACACTATATGTATCACACTTGACATAATAAGATTTAATCTAGTTATCAGTTTTCCAGTTATCAGCGTTAAGTCATATTCCTCTACCATATCTATGAGGTGAAAACACTCTACTGTGAGATTATAAGAAAATAATTTGTAATACCTGCCAATCAATGCAGATATTACTGATGCTATAAACAACAGGCTTCACTTCAGACACCTACCTATTAGGATAGCCAGAATCTTGCTGGGTAACAATTTCAATCTTCTTCAGGCTTGGGTGGAAGAATTGTCCTCTGTTGCTTTTCCAGAGTGTCACATCACACCCTGCTTTAGAGCTGAACTGAAAGGATTCAGTAGGACTTGGTCAATCCTCAATAGAATTAGGTGGGCAAGTTTCCTTTGTGACTGAAAAGTGTCTTGTAAATCTGATCTTGAAGGCTAAATTCTGAATCCTACTGGAGAATAAAAGACAACCAAGACAATAGCATGATACTACTATTGAGTACCAGAGGAAGAGTAATGCACAGAATGTGAAGATGCCCAATAAGGAGTCTGAAAATATAGGAAAGAATAGATCAAATTACTGACTCATGTTTTCTAGTATCTCTATAGATATGCTTCAAGTATGGTAAAGAAACAGGAAGAAATAAATGTTTTAATGCAGGACTGTAAGAAAATTTAGTAGGCAAGATTTAACAGTGGGATAAGTATACTGTATATGATTGAAATGTACAAATAGAAATAGTAACATAATGGCATGTGAATATAAACATGTATAAAGATCCAGAAATTAGAAATTTGAGAGCATTTAGCTAAAAAGGCAAAGAGAGAAAATAACAGTAACATTATTGCTAAGTCCAATGCCAGGACTGACAGACAATCTGGATAATGACCTTCTGGGCTAGATAATAGAACTTTCAAAGAGAATATGCATAATAATAATAATAATAATAATAATAATAATAATAATAATAATAACAACAACAACAACAACAACAACAACAACAACAACAACAACAACTTTCAATACATCTACTGAGAAACCATAATGGTCAAGATTACAAGTCCCTCAAATTCCTTAGTAGTTTTGCTTTTTTGTTTTCATAAAGGTTAAAGAAGAACACAGGAAATCAGCTTTCCTACATCTGATCCTAAACCATAGAGAAAGGCTAGTCAAAGAAGAGATTGCAGTGGAAACTTTTGAAGAAGTAACAGTGTCATATGGGGCTCAAGGTATCACAGAATGAGAAATTGTAGTAAAGTTGAACATGCACAATAGATGTCATAACAGCTAATTTCAACCATTCAGAAAAAGGTGAGCTACTATGTATTGAAATCAGCAGGTCACAATGAGGGTCAAAGACTCATGGAGAAGATAGCATAAAAAGCAATTATTGATAGAGAGGCTTTGCTTAAAAAGGACATCTATCAGAAATAATCAACAAAAAGGTCAATAAATAGTTGATATTTGCAGGAAGAAAATTAGAAATGGTAAAGCACAAAAAGATCTTCATCTCACACACAAAAAAACCCCTACAAACAATAAACTATTTTTTTGGCTGCATCAGTAGTAAAATGAAAAAAGAACAATGAGTGGGCCTGCTGCTAAGGAGAATAGGGAAGGATAGTCACAAGTGATGGATAAAAGGTAGAATTCCTTAACTCCTATTTTTGGAATTATCTCCAAATAGCTAAGCTTAAAGATCTAGATTTTCCAGATTCTATTTGTTTATGGATATTGGATTTTTTAACAAATCGTCCACGAAGAGTTAAATTGAATGACTATATTTCTACTGTCAAGACACTTAGCATTGGCACTCCACAAGGTTGTGTCCTTAGTCCACTTTTGTTCTCCATCTATTCATCTGATTGCACAAATAAACATCCCAACAATAGGATAATGAAATTTGCAGACGATACTACGCTTGTAGGACTTATTTCTGGGGATGATGAGTCTGCATATTGGGATGAGGTATTACAGCTATCCTGTTGGTGCAAAAATAATAATCTTCTATTTAATATTAAGAAGACCAAGGAGGTTATAATGGACTATAGGAAAAAAAGAGCAGACATTCAGCCACTGTATATAGAGGGAGTTCGTGTGCAACAGGTGGTTGAATGTAAGTTTCTCGGGACCATCATTACAAATAACCTGGAGTGCAAACACCGCTGCTTTAATTAAGAAGGCACAACAACGGTTGTATTTACTAAGGATTCTTAGGAAACAACAACTGGCTGAGAGTCTATTGACTATTTTCTATCGGAGTTCAATTGAGAGTATATTATCCTACTGTCTCTGTGTATGGTTCTTGAGCTGCACAGTGGCAGAGAAAAAGGCAATTCAGAGGGTGATTAAGATGGCCCAAAACATCATTGGCTGCTCACTTCCCTCTTTGGAAGAACTGTATAGGAATAGATGTAGGAGGAAGATACTTAATATATTGAATGACTCCTCTCATCCGGGACATCAGCTCTTTGAACTATTACCATCGAGAAGGAGATTTAGGGTATAAAGAACAAGGATGACCAGATTTAAGAACAGTTTTTATCCAAGTGCAGTTTTGAGTTTGAATGCAGGGTCATAAGATTTATGTGGAAGTGAATGGCTGAGAGTAATGGGGTTTTACATTTTTAAATTGCACAGAGATTATTGTATGGTCGGTTGTGTTTAGTTTTAATTTATTTTTTTTTTCTTTTAGTGGTGTTTGTCTAGTTTTACTTGTGGAAGAGCACCTCATTTCGTTGCACCCGCTTGCAAGTGTAATGACAAATAAACTCTTATGTCTTATGTCTCAAATAGAACTAAGCAGAATTATTGACAAAAAGAGGAAGTAGCAATTCAAACAAAGTAAAAAGGGAACTAGAGAAGCATGTAGCTAACATTAATAACTTTGCATCTCCAAACAAGAACAATTGCATCTGAGACTCTTGAAGAAGTTGCTGATGTCCTCTCACAATCCTTTTCTGTAATCTGAGAAGACACGAAGGACAGATGTAGGGCCAAATGAGTGGACAAGGGCAAATGTTTCTGCCTTCAAAATTATAGGCCAGTCAGCTTGATAGTGATGCTTGTCAGTGTCAGACACAAATCAGGAACAGACTATGAAGCAGTCACCTTCAGAGTAATTAAAATGCCAAACTTCAATGTGACCTCCTTTTCTGATAAAGTAGTTGACCATGAAAATGTTGTGAAGATAATGTACCTTGACTTCAGCCAGGCATTCAGCAAAGCTTCCTCTGACATTCTAGTTGAAAAGATGGAAAAAAGAATGCTGGACCATGTGACCATCAGATGGATATAGAGTTGCTTGAAAATTATACCTCATATGTATACATTTATGGCTTCATGCCAAGCTGGAAAAGTGTTGAGCGGCTGTGCTGTCAATGCATTTATAAATGACCTGGATGAAGCATTAGAAATATGTTTATTAAATTTGCTGTTGACAAAGAGATTTGGGTGAAGATAAATGTATTAGAGGACGGAGTAAAGATTCAGTAGGATCTTGACAAGCTGGAATAATAGGCAGAAAGCAGAGAGGAGATTTTCAACAGGAACAAATACAATGTATTCTATTTCAGGAGAGAAGAGATCACCCTAGAAAAAAACAATGAAAACTTTTTTTTTTTAGGAAAATTCTGAATGTCTTTGTGGATCATCAACTGAACATGAGCCAAACATGTAATATAGCCACCAAAAGAAAAAAGAAAAATCTAATACAGCCCTAAAAATCCAATACAGTAGAATGTAGTGTCATATTCAAGAGAGCTGTCATTCTTTTATTGTGAGTTGATCAGATTATCTTTAGATTAATGCAGGCACTTGAATATGTCCGTAGGATAGTAGACAATATTATAAAGGTTGGCTTATGACTGGAAACACTGATGGTGTGTGGCACAGAGAAAAGAGGACAGTAATAATATGGTAGTGTCTTCAGTTATCTAAAAGGTTGTCATAGAAGATGAGATAAAATTGTTCAGAGTTGTTCCAGAATAAGAAACAATGGACTTCACTTATAGTGAAATTTGGATTTGATGCTAGGAAATCATACCTAATGATAAACAATGGAACAGATTGCCTTAGAAAGTGATGGACTCACTGAAGATATTTAAACAGAAGCTGGATGGTCATCTCTTGGGGGCTCTTACTGTGCACTCCTGTCCTGAGCAAAGGGCTAGACCAAATGATCTGCTATATACATTCCAGGCTTAAATTATGTAGATGATTCTCTGTGTGAAATTCTCTTTTCCAGAATAATTGCCTATGTGGTCATTAGGAGTTGACAATGACTTAATAGCACATTAATCAATCAATCAATTGGAATGTGTTAACTTCTGTAAAGTCTGTTTAGATGTTTCACATTTTTCAATCTAGTGTTGGGTCACAATTCAAAATTCCCAGCACCTGGAATTCATGTCATAGTTACAGGCTCCAAAAACCAAAAAAAAAAAAAAAAAAAAGACTAATTGAAGTTCTCTAAGCAATTTCCTTTATAATTATTCTCATATAGACAGAAATCTTGTCAAACTACTGCAGACTTGTACTATAAAACATATACAATGCTCTGGGAATAATGAGAAGGGAGCTACCTTCCCCATTTTTCTCCCACACAAACTATCTAAATGTCTTTTGCTCTGTGTTTTGGTTAGCCAGCAGCAGGTAAGGACAGCTGAGGAGAGCAAGGACTCAGATAAGGCCAGGACTGTTGCCTTCAGAGATTGTGGGGGCTGGCAGCAGTGATGAGGAAGTTCCCAAGGCCTGTGCCAAGTGTGGGGGCGCACAGGATTGCTCCCAGGAAAGAGTAGCTACAACAGCACAGGTGACTCAGGAGTAAGGCTGCAAGGTAATGGTCCCTCCTTCAAGAAGATAAAAGGCAACTGTGCAGCGAATGTTCTTTGTAGGAAGCAAAGACATTTTGAAAAAGCCTCGTGGACATTACAGTTGGTATTTGAAGACTCTTGTGTTGTAAACTATTTCTTATCTATTGTTTTTTGGCAGTCTTGCAAAAACTTGGCAAGGCTCTTTCTTGTCAGAACTAATTAGTTGGAAGCAGCCTTTTATCTTTGAAGAAACAGGATTCTTAGCTGAAACATTATAAGGTTGTGCTGCTGCCTTTGTCTTGTGTTTGCTCTCTTGGAACCAGGTTTGGGTTAGAACACTCTGCCAGAATTCACACCTTCCTGTCTGAGAATCTGGACAATATTTCATCACACTTACTATCTTACATATTATCTTAAGCAATCCACAGAGGATCCTATCTTACATTGCTCACTTACAGGTTTATTGGCGTATTTTTTTCATCAATGAGAAATTTGGGGTGAATAAAGTAAGAAAACCTTTTATTCTTATAGCAACATTTTTAAAACATCTTTTTGGCATGTTTCTGAAAAATCAATCTATATAAATGCTTCCTTCTCTCCTCTTCTTCCTCCTTCCATCTATCAAAATCATACTGTTTCCCTAGTGCTTTGTTGCATTGTTTGCCAATTCAGTGAAGACCTATTGACACTTAAGTTAATTAAGAATTTCAAAAGATTCTGGCAGCATTTATCCTCATTAGCCAATTATATTTAAAAAAAAAAAAAACACTCCTCAGCATTATTCTTATGTATGAAACAAAAAAGATTGCTTCTAAATTTCAAGAAATGAATGTAAGCATTCATACACTGGTACATTAACAGTTGGTTCCAGTACATTGGTATTTTTTTGTGGAAGCCCTACTCAGTAATTAATATGCCTGAGACAAATTGAAAAACCCTAATCCATCCTTTCCAGTTGGAATGTAAGAGTATATTATTATTGAGAAACTACAGGATATCAGAGCCATTTTTAAACTTGAATGCTCATTACCTTACATCTGCATATAAAATAGTTTTGCATTCAGACAAAGTGAATTACTTAACTAAATACATTATGTTTCAAAGGAAGATGCAACTTAAACAACCTACCATGCTTCTTTTTCTAAAGCAATATTTATAACTTTAATATAGAGAAGTTTCTTATGAATTACAAAGTAAATATGAGTAGAATATTATCATTTTAAAAGAGAAAGTATTTTTACCACTCCATTTGCATGATTGAGTATAGGTGCTATTTATGACCCAAATCCTCATGTATAACTGACATTTTTTATGACTGATAGAAGGCATTGTTTTTCAAACCTGCTTAATTGTTTTAACAGTAATTAGTAAAATCAGTTTGGCAAAGGATTTTTAATGGCATGAAAATTTTAAAAAATGCTAATTGCAGAGATAACTTTTCATCAATAAATTGTATATCCTTGCCATATATGTATGATAGGAGATATTATTCTTGCCCTCCATTACTATACTTTGCTTAATAATTTATCTTGTATATACAGATACTTTACTGAAGTTACAAAGGTTGATAATTTTAAAATTCAATTGTAAAACTCAGTTTTGGAGAATTTAGAGAGAAAAGCTTTGTGTAAAGAACTCCTTTACATACCTTTAAGACAAGGGGTAATATATATGTCTACAGGACATTTAAGGGGGTCCTTATAGATTTGCTGCAACAGTAGCTGTGTCCAACATGGGAACCATTTCTTAAGCATGTGAATTATTGGAACATATCAAAGTTTGTGGTGGCAAGCAAGTGATCACTTATCTAAAATGAGGAGTCTGCAAAGGAATTAAACCAGAGAAGACCCTAAAGTTCAGTTCAATTCAGGGTTCAGGTGGTGTTTCCTTCACCAAAACAATAGGCTATGTAATTGACTCAAATTTTGATCAAGACTCTATGTTTCCCACAGACATCATATCAGTGTTACACGGTGTTTATTTTGCAGCTTATTAGAACATGATATCGATTCCCTTATCTGTGGGATTCCCATTGGCTCCTCTGTTCCCACCCATATCTTATGTTAGAAACTTCTGGATAAATACACTTTACCTAGTACTGTACTTAGATGCCACAGATGGTTCATGCTATTGGCCTAGTTATTGGAAGATGCTTTAATAACTATATACTAATTGGTGGAGTTTTCATAATTATATACTTATACTTTTGTTTCCAGATTTCCAGTAAACTTCTTAGTACAATGTAAAATGCTTGCTTTTAACAATAAAATCCATGTGGCTTGATACCCAGACCTCTGAATGACTTCCTGCTTCATTTAGAACTGAATTATAACTGCAGTTACAATTTTGACAACTCCTTATTCATAAAATAGGATACAGTATTTCTAAGTTTCTGTTCCATCAAGGTACAACAGCTTTTTTTAAAAAAAAAGATTGAATAATATCCACCATGCTAACCTTTAGGAAGGAGCTCAGGATGGAGCTCTCTCACAGAGTTTTTTATAGTTTGAATGTCAAATTCAGACTTGTGATAAACAGATTGAGAATTATGACATACATATTGAGAATATTGATAGACAGGTATTTTATGTATTGTACGTGACTCTTTTTACTGACTGATTATATTTATGGATTTTATAAACCAGCAAGAATCATTGGGAACTAACAATACACAATACAGTACAATATAATACAATAAATATAAATATAATACACAAACAAGCAAATTGAAATGTTGAAGATATAAAGAAAAAAGGGAGTGCATGCATGTACACAGACATGCATGTACCTAAAAGCAAATAACATCACAGTCTTCTTTTCCCAAGATTCTCATTACAATAATATTAATGAATTACCTGATTGCGTGAAGGGCACCCATTTGTTGTGGGTTTGGGGTGGAGGGAAATAAGGATGAAAGAATATTGGTTAGGTCTATGAAATCTGAAGGCAGCAAAAAGCAAAACATAAAACAAAAACTGGCAAAAGTCTAACAAACAGGCTCTGAGTCTTTTTTTTTTCCCTACCAAAAATGAAAGATAAAGTAGTTGTCCTTCAAATTTAAAAGCCCCTGAGGAAATGGCAGTAGCTTTACAATAGAGAAATATTCCCTACATTGGGTTCTGTTGGTTGGAAAAATGCATTGTGGTGATTGTAATTTCCTCTGCTTGGTTTAGATTCAGGAATTGTCTCTCTTCCTCCCAGGATTTTTGTATTTTAGGAATTTGTTTGGTCCTTCAAATTAAAAAAAAAAATCATTTTACTCTATTTTTTTTAATATATCAAGATTGTCTATTGGGAACATCATTTGGAGGATTCCGTTCATTAACTTTCAAGGAGCTTGACATTTGAAGAACTTTTAAATTCTTAGAGAAATGTTTTTGCTATGTTTCTAAGCAAGCTGAGCCAGTCCATCCTCTGCCATCAAGGCACAGATTCTTAGTATTGTTATTATATCAGCTTTTGTCATACAGTTTTAAGGGTATGCACTGAAATTATTATTGCCAGAAAATTATTTCTAATAGCAACAAAATAACAGAATAACAGTTTTGGAAGGGACTTTGGAGGTGCTGTAGTCCAATCTGCTGCTTAGGCAGGAAGTCCTTTACTATTTCAGATGGATGGTTGCCCAACCTCTTCTAAAAGCTTCCAGCTATGGACCACCCACAACTTCTGGAAGCAAATCATTCCGCTGATTAATTGTTCTAACTGTCAGGAAATGTCTCCTTAGTTCTAGGTTGCTTCTCTCCTTGATTACTTTCCATCCATTGCTTCTTGTCCTGCCCTCAGGTGCTTTGGAGAATAGCCTGACTCCCTCTTCTTAAAGACAACCCCATAGATCCATGATGGCAAACCTATGGCACATGTGCCACAGGTGGCACACAGAGCCATTTGTGCCGGCACGTGAGCTGCAGGCAAACTTACCTCACTGCGCATGTGCACACCGCACAGCTGATTTTTGGCCAGTTTGAGGCATTTTTCGGCCTCCCAAAGGTTTGAGGAAGGCTTCTTCAGGCTTCTACAAGCTTTGTAGGCTGAAAGCTAGCCCCATTTCATCACTTCCGGTATTTTCGGAAAAACAGTAAGTGATGAAACAGGGCTGGATTTCGGCCTACAAAGCTTGTAGAAGCCTAAAGAACCCTTCCTCAGGCCTTTGGGAGGCCAAAAAAGGCCTCAAACTGGCCAAAAATCAGCCGTGAGGCACAGTGCAGGTAAGGGGGTGGCAGGTGCGGGAGGTGGGATTGCACACACATATGTAGAGGCGCGCATTGCCTTCTGGGTGCTGGCAGGTGAACACAAGCGTGCAAGCACATGCTCAATTTTTGGCACAGGAGCCCAAAAAGGTTAGCCATCACTTCCTTAGATAGTCGAACACTCCTATCATGTTACCCAAGTGTTGTGAATGAATAATGCCAAATAAAGTTATCTTGAGCTTGAAGTCAAGTGCAAGGGTTCTGGCCCTGCATTTCTGATTGGCTGTTAATTGCAGGATCGGATTGGTCTGTTCAGGAGCATCTGATTGGTCATTAACAGGCTATTCCTATTGGTTAATGGAGCTAGCGCTCCAGGTTTGCTATTGGTTGAACAGTTAATAAGTTGCCTATATAAGGAAGGCTATAGCAGCCCTGCAGTTGGAGCTGTCACAATATGTAAATAAAGAGTTTGAAGTTCACTGTTTTTACCGGCTCGTCTCCATCATTTGCACCCATGCTCCAGACCTAACACTGGTGACGAGGGTGGGATTGGATGACATCAGAGCCAACTAAGACAACTAAGCTCATGGCTGAAGCGCACAATAGCGGAACCATGTCCAGCGGTGTAGTACCACCTGCTCCATTCAATCCAGCTCAAGAGGACTGGGAGTCCTACATGGATCATTTTCAAATGTTTTTTGGAAACGAATAATCTGAAGGATGCCACACCCAGGAAGAAACGGGCGGTATTCCTAACGCACTGCAGCCCGGCGGTTTTCAAAATGGCTAAGGCATTAGCGAAACCAGCGGAAGCGAAGGCCATGGACTGGGACGTCCTCGAACCACTACTAAGGGCCCATTATGCATCAACCGTTCCAACGCTTGTAAGACGACACGAGTTCTATCAAAGAAACCAGTGGAAAGGAGAAAGTGTCGCCGATTTCATTGCAGACCTCCGGAACATGGGAAGCCTTTGCGATTTCACCGACCTAGAAGAAGCCTTGAGAGACCGAGTAGTCCTCGGGCTAGACTCTCTAAATGTACAGAGCAAAGGGCGACATCACCCTTAAAGACGCCATTGCTGAAGCTACAGCAGCAGAGGCAACCAAGAAGTCGGCTGCCCAACTACGCCGAAATCGCCCTCCAACACACCCACTGGCCAGCGAAATTTCACCTAACGCAGAAGGGCAGCTACCGACGGCCCACCATGAGGACTCTCTTCATCGTCAGACAGCGACGAAGAAGAGGTCCATCACCTGCGGTCCGATTGGGGGGCCAACCATTACCGCTCCGACTGCAAATTCCGCGATGTGCTCTGCCACGAGTGCGGGAAACGAGGCCACATCGGACGGGTTTGCAGAAGCCTCCTCGGACCCAGCCAGACCTCGAAAGGAACCAATCTCCGCCAATCGACAGAGAATCGCCCTGTAAATCGAGAACCAGTAAATCACTTCTACAGAAACCAACCCATGAATCATCCAGTGAGACGGGAAGAGGCCCACCAAACACTCACTATTGGCCATGCCTCTTCACTAGACTCTAAGAAAATTTGGGTCAATGTGAACATTGAAAATCGGCCTTGCCAAATGGAAGTTGACTCGGGGTCTCTTTCAATGGTCTCATGGAAGACCCTCAAGCAACTCATCCCCACTATCCAGTGCCAAGACTTTCAATTCCAACGGCTCATGTTAAAGAACTACCAGGGGAACCAAATTCCAGTCGCAGGAACCAGTCGAGTCTGGGTTGCATTCAAGAACCGCACAGCTTACTTACCCCTGACGGTGATCGATAAGGACCAGCCTAGTCTGTTAGGCCTGCAATGGTTCGCACCACTCGGCATTGAAGTGGCTGGCATTAACCGAATCTGTGGCAGTGACTGGGAGGAAGACCTCGCCCACGAATTCAGGGACGTCTTTGAGAAAAGCTAGGTGAGTACAAGGAGACCCCGATATCTTTTATTCTTAATCCAAAGATAGCTCCCATCCGCCTTAAGCCTCGTCGAGTTTCATTCGCTCTAAAGCCAAAAATCGATGAGCAGCTTGATAAGTTGATTGCCCAGGGAGTGTTAAAGCCAACTGACCACTCCCCACGGGAAACGCTGATTGTGACACCAATTAAGCCGGACGGCTCCATTAGAATTTGTGGCGACTACCGAGCCACCCTAAACCACGCCTTGCAAAAGAACCCATATCCGGTGCCAGTGATACAACACCTCCTCCATTCCCTGGGGGGGCGGAAAAGTTCACTAAACTAGATTTAGCTCAGGCTAATCAGCAACTGCCGGTTGACGAAAAAACGGCACAGGCACAGACTATCGTAACACACCGAGGTGCCTTTAAGTGTACGCGGCTTCAATTCGGAGTCAGTGTGGCCCCAGGGATCTTTCAGAGCCTAATGGAGAGATTATTGCAGGGGATCAAGGGCGTTGTCCCCTATTTTGACGATGTGATCATTGCCGCCCCCACTCCAAAAATCTTACAGGAGCATTTAAGACTGGTATTACGAAAATTCCAGGAAGCAGGCTTGAAAGTCAAAAGAAATAAGTGCAAACTGTGTACCGATCGTGTTGAATTTTTAGGGTATTTAATTGACAGTCAGGGTATTCACCCTACCAATAGCAAATTGAGAGCAATAAAAAACGCTCCCAGACCCCAGAACAAGACCAACCTCCAGGCGTTCTTAGGTCTCATCAATTTTTATAATGTATGCTTGCCGCACAAGGTGACTGTCGCCAAACCTTTACATCGTCTATTAGATAAAAAATCGATTTGGGTATGGAGTCACAAAGAAGAGCAGGCGTTCCGTAATGTGAAAAAACTACTGACTTCGGACGCCGTACTAATGCAGTACAATGAGATTTTGCCAATAAACATTACATGTGATGCATCGCCTTTTGGAGTGGGCGCCATTTTGAGCCATGTGTTACCTAACGGTAACGAAGCACCTGTTGCTTACTTCTCAAAGATGCTCTCGAAAACCAAGCGAAATTACAGCCAGATCGATAAAGAAGCCCTGGCGATCATATCAGATGTTAAAAGATTTCATGAGTACATGTACGGCCGGGTTTTCACCATTGTAACTGACCACAAACCATTGCTGGGGATCATCGCTGGGGACAATCCAACTCCCTACATACTTTCTCCCAGAATGACCCGCTGGTCAGAATTCTTGGCTGCCTACAATTATCGGCTACAATATCGTCCCGGTAGTGCCGACGCGCTGAGCCGTACACCGCTCCCTGAAACTATCAACGATCCTGCACCAACGATGACAGCATTGCAGATCGAGACACTCCACACGCTGCCATTAACGGCCCATGACATGGCGAGAGAAACAAAACGCGACCCCATCTTAGCACGAGTCCTCACATGGGTGGAATGCGGATGGCCATTGGACCAAGTACCAGATGACTTTGCACCATTCAAAAGTCGTCAAACAGAATTGTTCTCGCAGAAGGGCTGTGTCATCTGGGGCGATAGAGTCGTTATCCCAGAACGACTCCAACAGACATTGCTAAGAACCTTGCACGATGGCCACCCTGGCATCGTGCGCATGAAGGGCCTCACACAAAGCTACGTATGGTGGCCAAGCATCGACAGACAAATCGAATCGTGGGTTAAAACTTGCAGGAGATGCTAAGAAGTAAGCAACGCTCCACCAGAGGCAAACCCAACTGAATGGGAGATGCTGCGGGGACCCTGGTCCCGCATCCATCTGGACTTTGCTGGTCCGACCAAAGGCCACACGTTTTTGCTAACCGTCGACGCCTACTCAAATTGGCTCGAGATTCACCGAATGAGCAACACGACCACTGATGCGGTCATCAAAAGGCTGGAAAGACTGTTTGCAACCCACGGATTACCAGATGTTCTGGTATCCGACAATGGGTCCCAGTTTACCGCACTGTCTTTTGAGCAGTACCTGGCTGACCGCGGTATCTGAGATGCGCTCACATCACCTGTACACCCTGCTGCCAATGGTAGGGCTGAGCGCATGGTACAATTCATCAAAAAGACTCTTCAAAAGATTGACTATGACAACATCGATGAGAAAATCAACCGGATCCTTTTCCTACAGCACATCACACCTCATAGTGTCACCAATAAAACTCCCGCCGAGCTGCTAATAGGACAAAAGCTCCACTCCCACCTCGATCGGTTACACCCAGCCTACGAACCGGAAAAACCACTCAGATTCGGCGGCCGATGCTGTACCTTCCAGGTAGGCGATTTAGTATTCGCTAAAAACTTATCGGGCGATCCGCTGTGGGTAGAAGCAACTGTAATCCGCGTAACCGGCCCAAGATCATACCTCGTTCAGTGCCCTGACAACAGACTTTGGAAGCGCCACATAGATCAATTACAATCGCGGCTACCGTCGCACACTTCCGAACTACCTTATGACCAAACTGAGGGGGGGGGAGATACAGAGGAAGGCGAATTGCAATTTGAGGGAAACCTTTTTGAAGAAACTGATAATGGGACTGAAACGCAGGAACAGGAACCAGGGACCGGAGTGAGTTCATCTCAGGGAGTGGCCAGTGATATTGGTGACGACGGGAACGCGAACTCGGAACCAGAGGCATCCCTACCAATAAACAACAATCTACCTCAACAGAAGTGCAGCCAACCACCAGGCACTTTGCGAAAATCGAAAAGACTAACAAAACAGCCGTCCTTCCTTAAGGACTATGTAACCGCGCCCCATGGGCAGAAGCCGGGGGAAAGGGGTGTTGGGAATGAATAATACCAATAAAGTATCTTGAGCTTGAAGTCAAGTGCAAGGGTTCTGGCCCTGCACTTCTGATTGGCTGTTAATGGCAGGATCGGATTGGTCCGTTCAGGAGCATCTGATTGGCCATTAACAGGCTATTCCTATTGGTTAACGGAGCTAGCGCTCCAGGTTTGCTATTGGTTGAACAGTTAATAAGTTGCCTATATAAGGAAGGCTATAGCAGCCCTCCAGTTGGAGCTGTCACAATATGTAAATAAAGAGTTTGAAGTTCACTGTTTTTACCGGCTTATCTCCATCATTCGCACCCATGATCCAGACCTAACACCAAGTCCTTCTTTTCATTAACTAGATTTATTCCATTCCTGCAACTGTTCTTCATAAGTTTTAGCCTCCAGTCTCCTAATCATCTTTGTTGCTCTTCTCTGCATTCTTTCTAGAGTCTCAACATCATTTTTTACATTGTGCTGACTAAATGTGACTAAGTGCCTAAAATGTGTATCAAATGAGTTATGTGGGGTATATATGTAAAAAGAAGTGTGTATCTCCTGAAAAATATAACTTTTTTTTTTTGTGTGTGTGTGTGTGTGATGTTTTAATTAGATTATTTTTTTAAAATAGAATCATCTGGATGTAAGAGTGAAACATGTGAAACAGATACAGACACAAAATAGATACAGTTATTCATGCTCTATAAGATGATATTGAATTCAACAGAGCAGGAAAGCTCAGCTGTTCACATAACACAAATCAATTCTAGAGTATATAATACCAATAAAACTATGTGGACATTGATGTATTACAAAAACCTCACAGAGGCCTTCACAGGCAACTTTTTCCATGCTCATATACGGGTGCTATTCTTTGTTCTGTAGGATTCCAATAATGGTTTAATAACCTTTATGAACTTCATACATCAATGTTGAATATAGATAAAAACTAATTCAGGTGCCAACGTTTTAAGCACATCAATAGTTAAAAGCCTAATCTGTGCATCTTCAATAATAAATTAGCGCTGCTGACAGCTAAATATATCTATAAATCTTTTCAAGATTGCTTCAGTGAAGATTAGTCTTCTGGTTATGGAATTCACCATTTTTCGTTTGTGTTTGCTTTTTTTAGATTCCTCATTTATCTCACCAAGTAGCTGATAATTGCACCTTTTATACATGAACATATTAACTTATTAAATTCAGTGATAGATTAACCACTATACTTAACACTACACAGTGTAGACCTGACCTAGTTAGGTCACTTGCTGTGATCTAATTATATGGGATTTTCTAATGCAAACTTTTACTCATATTGCTTACTCCTAGGAACTGTACCTTATAATATGGTAACTGCTTATTTCCCTTGAGATGGGGATGATTATGTTGTTGTTTCCTTAAGTAACATATTACAAATCAAAGTTCATAAAACTAATAATGTTCAATATTCAGGATTAATTCCTGAAAATTAATTCCTTGTGCCTTTTTTAAATATTCCCATAAAATCTGATGAAAAAGAAATTTGTTTTCATGCCACCATCTTTTGAATAAAGGGCATTGTCCTTGCACTTATCTAAGTTGTGAGTGGCCAAAAAGTATGCATACATGTCCTTTTTACCTTCTTCTGTTTCAACAAAATGTTAAAGAATGTCACTACAAGAGAAGATTTACATTGGTCCTTTTCAGGTCCATTTTCTGTTAAGCTACAGAGCCAAAGATAAAATGTAACAGAAAATAAAAACAACAACATCCTCTGTCATTTCAGCGCAAATAAGCAAATTAATAAAGGTCCACTAACACACTGTAAATAATAAGGCTGTATAAATCAACCCTATTTGATTATGATTCAAAGTTCAACTTGCAAAAGGCTTGATTCAAGTTTGCCAAATCAATCTTATTCAAGCACCCTGAGGTGATGGTGGCAATAGTAGTTTGTGGTGACTGTTGACAAGTTCAGAAACTATTTAAAGGGCTTTTCTCTGATTTGAAGTTTGGCATAGCACTAAAGAATGTGCTTCATTTTTGGCACTGAAGACGTCCTTTTGTTGGATTATGCACTTTGCTGCCTCCCAGGTTTTATGGAACTGCCAGAAGAGCTGACAAATCTGTTTATCATGTTTACTCCTGGCAATAAAATTTTCTTATTTATTTATTTATTTATTGTTTATTTATTTATTCATTATTTATTTATTTGTTTATTTATTTATCAAACAAAGATAACAAGTATAGGTATGAACATAAACATGATCAAAGAAAGTAAATACAGATAAATGGGGACAGTAAGATCGAGGTAGACACACTGGTGTGTTTTTGCATGCCCCTTTAAGGACATCTTAGGAATGGAGTGAGGTCCACAGCAGACAGTTTGAGGTTAAAACTGCAAGGGTTTGAGGCTGTAACAACAAAGTTGGGTAGGGCGCTCCAGGCGTTGAGCTCTCTGTTGCTGAAGTCGTATTTTCTACAATCGAGTATGGACCAGTTTGTATCAATTTTTTGCCCATGTATAATTGTGGTTGAAGCTGAAGAAGTCCTTTACAGGCAAGATGTTGTAGCAGAAAATGTTGTGTACTATACTTATATTGGACTTCATGTGGCATGGTTCCAGATTGTCCAAGCCCAAAATTTCGAGCCTGGAGGCATAGGGAATTCTATTGTGAGTAGAAGAGTGGAGTATTCTTCTCAAGAAATACCTCTGAACCCTTTCAATTGTGTTAACATCCAATATACGTTGCAGATTCCAGGCAGATAGGCTGTATTCAAGAATTGGTCTGGCAAAGGTTTTGTATGCCCTAGTTAGCAATTCAATGAAGAAGCTTCACAAAATAAGGTTAACAACTTTTAATGCCTTTTTGGCAATGTTGTTACAGTGAGCTCTGGGGCTTAGATTGTTTGAGATAAGTAATCCTAAATTCTTGACAGAATGAAGGTTCATCTTCAAAAGGTATCATCTTCAAAAGAGTGTCAGATTGGGCAGAGCTCAGAAGGATGACAATTTCCTTAGCTCTGTAGCTCTGCAGATGGTCAGGAAAGCTTTGCTTTCCAGGACATTGGTTGGAACCTTGACACTGATCTCTGCTGATCTCATGCCAGTGATAGGAGGACTCCCTCAGTAATAGGATTCAGTTTTGTCAGGGTTGTGGTTTCTTGGCAATATGTCATATTAATTAATAAGCTGAGGCAGCAGAAGCAAGCTAGCACAATGAAATAAAGAGCCACAGAACTAGATCATAAAGAAAGTGAACTAGCCTTGACATCTCAATTTTTAAAATAGTAAATAGTTCTGTGTTTATGGTAAGCTAACACCTATTCATTCATAGCCAAGTAACTTAATATTTCAACATTTAAAAATGTAAAAGTAATGTTGACCCAAAAGTGAGAGCAGATCTGACAAGAATCAGAGTACTGTGTTATTCCACTAGCTCAAAAGAGAACTACACTGTGGTTCACAATATAAAAGAAGTTTCTGCCTAATAGGCAGAAAGTTTGATGAGGTTTATCATTACCTAATAACTTTGGTTATTATGTCAATCAAACTGATGCTGCTTGCACCTGTTCTTTCTCTACTTATGAATGTCAAGAAATGTCTTCCAGGTTGAATCTCTTCTTAACAAGCTTCCACCCATCACTTCTTTTCCTTCCCTCTGGGGTTTTGGAGACTAAGTCAATCTCTTCTTTGTGACAGCCCCATAAATACTGGAAGACAGTTATCATAACCCCCAATCATTCTTTTCAATAGGCTAGACATATCCAGGTCCCTCAACTGTTCATCATACACTTTAGCCTCCAGATCCTTTATCATCTTTGTTATCTTCTCTGCACACTTTCTAGTTGCATTTTTCTAGCACCATTTTTAGATCATGGTAACTAAAACTTTATATAGTATTCCAAATATGATCTCACCAGTGTGATATAAAACAGCATTATTATATCCAGGGTTTTTTTTTTTTTTTGGCAGCTGCGGTACATTACTGTCTCATGCTCAAGTAGTGGTCCATGAGGACAACTTGATTTCTCTCACAGTTGGTACTAATGAGCCAGGTACTACTTATTCTACACCTGTGCATTTGATTTTTCCTGTCTAAGTGCATGACCTTACTTTTCTCACCACTGAGCTGCATCTTATTGGTTAGGGTCCAATGTTGAAGTCTGTCAAGATCCTTCTGAATATTCAGCAAAGATAATGATAGAGGGAGAATTAACAGACGCTGTTGATAAAAGAAAAGGAACAAGACAAGGGTGCCCACTGTCACCTTTGTTGTTTGTGTTAACCTTGGAAGTGCTAAACAGAAAAAAAAGGACATGAAAGGGATGGAAATTAAAAAGGAAGAATTTAAATTGCAAGCATTCGCAGATGATCTGGTTTTTATCTTAGAAGACCCACTAGAAACAGCATTAAAATTTATAGAAAAGATAGAGGTATATGGGAAGGTGGCTGGTTTGAAAATAAATAAAGACAAAACAAAGATTTTGACAAAGAATATGTTATCAAGACAAAAGGAAGAACTGGCAGATGTATTGAAAATCCAGGTCACAAATAAGATTAAGTACTTGGGGATACATTTGACAGCAAGATGTAGTACATTAAAAGAGAATAACTATATTAAACTTAAGCAGCAGATAGCGCTAGATTTAGCAAAATGGCAAATTTTACAACTGTCATTAATAGGGAGAATATCAACAAACAAGATGAATATATTACCCAGAATTTTATATTTGTTCCAAACAATTCCAATTAGGCTTGGAAAAGATTGTTTTGAAGATTTAAATAAAATTGTGTTGAAATATATATGGCAAGGTAAGAAAGCGCGAATAAAATTAAAACTTTTACAAGATGCTAGAATAAGAGAAGGTTTTGGTTTGCCTAATTGGGAGTTGTACTACCAAGCTACAAATCTGATGTGGGTTAAGGAATGGATAACATTAAGAAATGCTAGATTGTTAACATTAGAAGGACATGATCTGTTATTGGGGTGGCATGCTTTTTTTATGGTATAAAGGAACTAAAACACAGGGATATTTTAGAAGACATTATATACGGGAGTCTCTGTGGTTAAACTGGGAAAAGACTAAAAGGCAATGTTATTTGAAAATTCCAGTCTGGCTATCGACTATTGAAGCATTTTCCTATTCTATAATATACAAACAGGAACGAACAGTTAGATAAGGTAAAATATTGAATGAAAAGGATGAACTTAAATTTATACAAAAACTAGAGGAAGAAGCTATAAGGATGAATTGGTTTTCACATGCGCAAATACATTCAAGTTATGATAAAGATTCTAAAATAGAAGGTTTCTATGATAAATTGACTGATTTAGATAAGATTTTGACAGGTACTGATGAAAAGGTGATTTAAAAATTGTATGGATATTTATTAGAAATTAAACTAGAAGAAGAACAAGTTAAAGAAATAATGATTGCTTGAGGGAAGAATTTTGGATATGGGATTGATCTAGAGAAATGGCAAAAATTGTGATCTCAAAATTATAAAATGACAATGTCAACAGCATATAAAGAAAACTTGTACAATATGTTTTACAGGTGGCATTTCCCTCCAACAAGAATAGGAAGAATGTTCAAGAACAAATCTGAAAAATGTTGGAAATGTCATCAGGTACTTGGCTCATATTACCATGTGTGGTGGACTTGTGCGGATGCCCAAAAATATTGGACTAAAATCCACACGTGATTGGAAAAAATGACAAAAAAGCATATAGACTTGAAACCAGATATTTTTATTGGGTATTTTACCTGAAATATATTGTAAAGAATTGAAATGTTTGATTGTAAATGTATTAACAGTGGCTAGGATTGTATTTGCCAAAAACTGGAAAAATGAGAAAATACTATCACAGGAGGAAATTATTAAGAAAATATTGGAATGTGCTGAAATGAGTAGATCGACATTTGAAATCAGAGAAGAAGATAAACAATTTTATAAAATTTGTGATCTATTCTATCAATAGTTAGACAATAAAACATGGTAATGAATATGTAGATTTTTAGAACATAATGAATATATAAAGGTGTATTTTTTATTATATCTACAAATAATTATAGGATAGATCTGAGATAATAATATGAACTGTCATAAAACAAATTAAGTAAAATATGGATTATCTTGTAAAATATGAATAAATAATAGTATAGTCAAATGATTGATTAACAATGATATTAATGTATTTAGGAATATTTGATTGACAATATGAGAATATATACAATGTAATTGTAATTGAAGACTACGAAGTGGAAGCACAAAACAATTTGTAAACCAACTGATACACTGTATGTACATGTATGGAAGATGGCTTGATGTTTTTATGTTGTGTTTGTCTAATAAAACTTTTATTTTTGAAAAAAGAACCTTCTGAATATTGAGTTTGTCTTCCAAATTCCTCCCAGCTTGGTGACACCACACTGACAAAGTTACATATATCTAAGGTGATAATTTTCTCAGTTACAGAAAATGACTGTGAAAGCCCAGGCATCAAAAAAAGATCTGAAGAAAAACTGATGGCACTGAATTGTGATGTTGGAGGATATTTATTGGTTTTTAAAACAAACATAAACAAACAAAACATAAAAACATCAAATCATTTCCATATATGTACATACAGTGTGCCGGTTGGTTTACAAATTGTTTTGTGCTTCCATTTCATAGACTTCAATTATAATTACATTACATATAATCTTGTATTTTCAATCAATATATTAAATACATTAATATCATTATTAAAATCAATCATTTGACTATACTTTTATTCATTCATGTTTTCCAAAATGATCATATTTTACTTAATTTGTTTTATGACAATTCGTGTCATCGTCCCAGATCTATCCTAGAATCATTTTGTAGATAAAATTAGAAAAGAATACATCTTTATATATTTATTATTTCTAAAAGTCAACATATTTCATTACTATATTTTATTGTTTAATCATCGATAGAATAGAATCCAAATTTTATAAAATTGTTTATCATTTTGTTCTCTGATTTCAAATGTCAATCTACTCATTTCAGCACATTCCAATATTTTCTTAATGATTTCCTCTTGTGATGGTATTTTCTCATTTTTCCAGTTTTTAGCAAATACAATCCTAGCCACTGTTAATACATTTACAGGTATTTCAAGTCTTTACAATATATTTCAGGTAAAATTCCCAATAAAAATATTTCTGGTTTCAAATCTATATGCTTTTTTGTCATTTTTTCCAACCACGTGTGGATTTTAGTCCAGTATTTTTTAGCATCCGCACAAGTCCACCATATATGGTAATATGAGCCAGGTGTCTGATGACACTTCCAACATTTTTCAGATTTATTCTTGAACATTCTTGTTATTCTTGTCAGGGGGAAATACCACCTGTAAAACATCTTATACAAATTTTCTTTATATACTGTTGACATTGTCATTCTATAATTTTGAGACCACAATTTTTGCCATTTCTCTAGATCAATCCCATATCCAAAATTCTTCCCACAAGCAATCATCGTTTCTTCTTCTTCTAGTTTAATTTCTAATAAATATCCATACAATTTTTAAATCACCTTTTCATCAGTACTTATCAAAATCTTATCTAAATCAGTCAATTTATCATAGAAACCTTCTATTTTAGAATCTTTATCATACCTTGAATGTATTTGTGCATATGAAAACCAATTCATCTTTATACCTTGTTCCTCTAGGTTTTGTATAGATTTAAGTTCATCCTTTTCATTCAATATTTTATGATATCTAACTGTTTGTTCCTGTTTGTATATTATAGGATAAGAAAATGCTTCAATAGTCAATAGCCAGACTGGAATTTTCAAATAACATTGTCTTTTAGTCTTCTCCCAGTTTAACCACAGAGACTCCCATATATAATGTCTTCTAAAATATCCCTGTGTTTTAGTTCCTTTATACCATAAAAAAGCATGCCACCCCAACAACAGATCATGTCCTTCTAATGTCAACAATCTAGTATATCTTCAATAAGTCTGCCAATTCTTCCTTTTGTCTTGATAGCATATTCTTTGCAAGATCTTTGTCTTATCTTTATTTATTTTGAAACCAGCCACCTTTCCATATGTCTCTATCTTTTCTATCAATTTTGATGCTGTTTCTAGTGGGTCTTCTAAGATAAAAGCCAGATCACCTGCAAATGCTTGCAACTTAAATTGTTCCTTTTTAATTTTCATCCCTTTTATATTCTTTTCATCTCTAATATTTCTATTTAGAACTTCCAAAGTTAACACAAACAACAGAGGTGATAGTGGGCACCCTTGTCTTGTTCTTTTTCTTATATCATAAGAGTCTGCCAGTTCTCCCTCTACCTTTGCCATTTGCTTATGATATATAGCTTCTATTGCTTGAATAATTTTTTCAGCAAAGCCAATCTGTTCCAACAGTAATAACATGAATCGCCAATTCACATTATCAAATGCCTTCTGTGCATCTAGAAACATCAAAGCCATTTGTTTTTCGGGATGTGCCTCATAGTATTCCAAAGGGTCCAAAATTACTCTCATATTGTCTTTGATTTTTCTCTTTGGCAGAAATCCATTTTGGTCAGGATGGATAAAATTATTTAAATATTTTTTAAGTCTTTCTGTCAATATTGAAGAAAAGATTTTATAATCTGCGTTTAGTAGGGAGATAGGTCTATAGTTCTTGATTTGTAATGGATTGGGCTCCTCTTTTGGAGCAAGTGTGATATAAGCTTCTGACCATGATTTAGGTATCCTCTTCTTTAACATAACTTCATTCATAATTTCTAGCAATAGAAAATTCAATGATTCTTGTAATGTTTTGTAAAATTCTGCTGGAAGTCCATCTGGGCCTGGTGCCTTTCCATTATTTTGTTTCTTAAGTGCTTCAGTTAACTCCATCATCGTTATATTGCTTTTGAACATTGTTTCAATCTCTTTAGGTATCAGGGGTAAATTAGCATTCTGTAAATACTGTTTAACTCTTTCCTCATCAATATTCTCTTGTGTGTATAGTTTCCCATAATAATCTTGAATAATTTCCTTCTCTTTACTACCATAGCAAACTTGGCCTTGGTCATCTATTAATTGCAATATTTTCCTTGATTCTTTCTCTTTTCTCAATTTATATGCTGACTATCTACCTGGTTTATTTGCATCTTCAAAATAGTTCTGTTTGGCACCTCTATTTTTTTTTTTTTTGCTAGATCTTTTTCTATTAGACCCATTTTATGTTTGGTTATATCCATTTTTAACTTAATGTCCTTTCTCTGTGGCATTTTCTGTAGCTCTTTTTCAAGTCCTTTATACTCATCTTCTAATGCCTTAGAGGCTAATCTTTTCATGGTATTTCTTTTCCTTGTATAGTCTATTACCAAGCCTCTGGCATATGCCTTCATTGTATCCCATACATTCTGGATTGATGTATCTTCTTTTTTGTTTTCTCCAAAGAAAAAGCCAATTCTTTCTCCATCCGCTATGTGAAGTCTTTTCCCTTTAAAATAGTATTATTTAATGTCCATCTAGATCTTCTTCTTTGTCCTTTCCATTTAATTGTCATTGGATTGTGATCTGCTCAAGTACTTGTTTCAATATTTATTTCCTGAATATCAGTTAACAATTCTGTTGACATCCATATCATATCTATTCTGGACCATGTTAAGTGTCTATTTGAGTAGAAGGTGTATTGTTTAGTTTTAGCATTTCTTTCTCTCGATGTATCTTTTAAGTTTATTTCATCTACCATTTAAAAAAAAGATTTAGGGAGAGTCTTTCTATTTTGCTTTATTGTTTTCTGTGTTGTATAGTCCAGTTTATTGTCTACAATTCCATTAAAATCTCCCATTAAAATATATTAACATAATCCAGTTCAACTATTTTCATAAGTAATTTTTTTACAGAATTCTTCTTGATTGTCATTCGGGGCATAGATTGCAATCAGGAGTGTTTTCATGTTATTGTCCATTAGTTCCACCATTAGTATTCTTCCATCATCATCGGTATAGATTAATTTTTCTGGGGTGGTCTCTTTAATATATAAAACCACTCCTCTTTCTTACATTGGGTCAAGGAAATAAATATTTTCCCTAATTTTGGCTGTACCAACAATTATTCATATTGTTTTTTAATATGTACTTCTTGTAGACAAATTATATCAAATTTTAATTTCTCCAATTTATGAAAGGTTTTCCTTCTTTTAATGGCTGAGTTAAGTCCATTTATATTAATTGTAAACAATTTTTTCTCTTCCATGGTTATATTTTGTAATTAGGTTCGACAGCTCTCGTGGATCTTGGTTCATGTTGTTCTTTGGCTTCCTCCTTTCCACCTACTGCATCTTCTTCTTTTTCAGTCATCATTTGGGAGTTTTCTTGGAATTCAATTGGTGAAATTTCTTTTTCTGCCTCTTCCTCCCCTCTGAAAAATTCTGTGTAAAATGATTCAGCTTCCTCAATTGAATCAATTCTATATCTCTGTTCTTGCAATGTAAACATTAAACCTTCTGGAATCAGCCATCTATAATTCACCTTTTTTTAAAGTAACAATTTGGTCAAGAATCGGTATTCTCTTCTCATCTCTCTCACTCTTCTGGGTACTTGTTTCAAGACCACAATCTCCTTATCTTTGTATTTCAATGTTTTCTCTCTTGCCACTTGCAATATTTGTGTTTTAATGGCTTTCTTTGTAAATCTGATGTGAACTTCTCTTGGTAAGCTATTTCTCATTGCATATCTTGTGAACACTCTATACACCTCATCTATTCCATCCATAATCTTCTCTTCAGTTATTTCCAAAACTTCAGCCAATATTTCTATCATTATCTCAGCTAGATTTTGTCCTTTTTCTTCCCCTGTGTTTTGGAATCTAAGATAAAATTCTGATCTATTCATCTCCCATCTCAGCATATCACTTTTATCTTGTTCAACCACAGTTAATCTGTTATCAATGTCTCCAATCTTCTTGTCTCTTTGTTTATCTTCTTCAATTTTTTGGAGTCTCTCATCATACTTCATCATCATTTGTTGGATGTTCTCCACTTTTTCATTGGTTTTCCCTGTTCTTTGTTCAATATTCTCTGTTCTTTGTTCAATGTTCTCTATTCTCTTTTCAATATTCTCTGATCTTGTTTGAATATTTTGAATTCCTTGCATAATCATCTGTAGGGTCACTTTTTCTTATTCCTTTTCTTGCCTTAATATTGTCTGTATTGAATGTTGTCCTCCAGATGGTGGAGAGGAAGAAGTGGAAGTTGAAGAACCAGGAGCTGTTAATTTCCTACTCATTTTGAGGAGTTCAAAATTTGCAGGTTCTTCTAAACCTTAATCCAGTTGTAAAATAACCAATTGCAGTTCCAAATAAAAATAGTAGGAAAAAAGTAGAAAAATAGTAAGAAAAGAGAAGCCAAATAGCAATAATAATAGAAAAAGAAGAAAACATTTCTTCAGGTTCTTGTATACCTTAATCCAATCGGTTGGTTAGATGACAGTAAACATTCAAAAATGAAGGAAAAGACCATAAACACACCATGGACACACACACAAAAAGGAAAAGTTCTAAAATCCTAAAAATGGTGGAAAAGTGAAGAAAAAGGCTAAAAAAGAAAGGAAAAATTCTTCAGGTTCTTCAACACCTTAATTCAATTAAGAAGTCTCAAATATAAAAGTGTGCATAAAAATAAACCAAAAAGAAAAAAAAAAACAATATGGAAGGTGGATAGAAAGACAAAAATACCAAGAAGTGAAAGAGAAGAAAATGGCTACTCCCTTAAAAAGAAAAAGAAGGGAAGCATTAATACTAAAGCTTTTCCTTTAAAATAAAAAGCAGACATAAAAATTTAACTTCCAAAGACAAGAAAAAAAAACAAAAAACAAAGACAAGTTCCAAATAGCCAAAAATCCAAATAGCTATTGCAAAAAAAAAAAAAAAAAGTAAACTGATGAGGAGGGGTAGCACAGCTTAAAAAGAATAAAAAGAGCACACTGCACTTTGTTTAATTATCCAAGGCTCTTGTTGTAACTCTCTTCTCCAAAGACTTATCACCTTTTCTTTTCCTAAGCTTCAACACCAGACTCCAGCTGTTGATAGAAACCAAGAAGCGCACCTGTAATAATACTCTCCCATGCTCTTCCCTCTATCTTATCAAACAGGCAATGTCCTTGAAACAAATTCTCAGTTCTTTCTCAGCTTTGTCTGGTCAAAAGAAAAATAAAATATTTCCAAGACTCTAGTTGGCAGTGTTACAAAGTTTCTTTAGCTTTCACTTTCCCCCTCCTTTTCCAAGCAAAATATAATAAGAATTAATTAAAAAAAAGATATTTAAAAAATAACTAAAAGGGAGTCTCTGGCTTAGAATATTGTAAAATCAAAAAGGAGAGAAGAATATATAAAAAGAAGGAAAAAAACCCAGTCCAGTTTCAAAATATAAGATCATGTGTAGAAAATCCAGCAATGAAAAAAAAAAATTACTCTGACATTCTTGTTTAAAATCACCGCTTAATCACTTCTGTCAAAACTTTTACAGATTCTTTCTTTCCCCTAGAGTGTCCTTTCAACTCTTAAAATAAAGAAAAAGTTCTCACCAAACTGGCACACTCTCTCTTTCCATTCTCTTTTGTTTCGGAGCTGTCCCAACTTCAGCAGCTTTAATGGCTGCCTCTTTGCCACTGGCAAAAAGAGCTTCTCCTGGATCTACCACGGAATTTGCGATATCCCTGGGATCAACAGGATGTGCTCTTTACATTCACTATCTCTTTGGGATGGTTTAGATCCACTTGGACCGTCCAGGAGCAAAGATATTGGCTGCGATCTCAGATCTCCAAGATCGCATGCCATATCATCACGACGCCAGCTCTGCCCTCCCAGATCCAAATTTCTTGAAGTGACTTCAGACTGATGTCATCTGTGCCCAAGAGAAAAAGGGGCCAACAATGTACAGCAAAAAGGCACAGAGGAAAATAATGAAGATAGTCACAGTATTTTTACAAATATAAATGGTCTTATTATAAATATCAGGTTTTGCAAAAAGAACAATTTGAGATGATATTCCAAGGCATAAGATATAGTATATCTCAGGGCTCTAACTGTGAAAAATCAGTTTGCAAGGGTAGCCATGGAATTCTGTAACAGAAAAAATGAAGAGAGATATTAATAACATTATTCAAAAGCAGTATTATTCCAAAAGGTAAGATTGTTTATCAGGGTAACACCATCTACACAACATCCTTTATAAAGATAGACATAAACATTTATTTTTGTATGTATTCTGCTTACTCATTCATATGTTTTGAATATAAACAAATTTGAAAGATGAATTTTTATAAAGAACAGGTGTAGCTTCTGGGCATCTCTTATACTTGCTTATTCAAATTAACCTTTCTGAAAAGACTCATTTCTTGATCTGATTCTGAGACTAGAAACAGTCTTTTAAGAAGCACAAATAACCAAATATCTTGATATTCCTTTCCCCCCTTTCATTTGACCATTCAAGTTTTTTTCAGGGATTCTTGATAGAAGTTCAGGTTTATTGGTTTACAACCATGGACCAAAATACCCCATGAAATAACAATATGTAAATGCAATTATTAGAAGAAAATCTCATACCTAGTTATCTTGTATCATTGCACAGTATGACAGTATTAAGACAGAACTTAATAATACTTAAAAGTTTCTTTACAGAGATTATGATTGATTATGATTATTTTCTCTTTTTGAAACTCTGAGGTTTCATTGACTAATAAAAGAAAGTATTCTCTTCTATGATCGAATAGGAACAATTTACAAGGTGGGTTCATATTAATGTGTGGGAATAAACTTTGGCTTGGCTTGGGTAATGATTAATCTAATGCTTTATACATACATGCCTGCTTAAAGGTCACTGAGATAATGCAAAGAAATTAAAAGCAAACACTAGAAACAACTAAGCAGCTCAGACAACTGTAAACAAGCCTGTGCTATATCTAATTATTGTAATCCACAATGTGATTATGCTTACTATGTACTAAAATCTCAATAAAAGGGAGTACTGGAATTTACTCTGGGCTCCCATCCTGAGAACACACGCTTGTGTCTCATTCTTTCCATGGGAGACCACCTCAAGTGGTGACCCCGACATGATCCACTGCAGGTGGTACATGTCCGGACCTCCATGTTTCCTCACCTGGAATAGGTAAAGTACGTACTTAACTATTGCTGGACAATAGGATTTTTCAGGGAACATGGGGGGAAAACTTTCTCAGCCACAGGAATGTCATGTCAGTGAGCTGCTGAAATTGGTCAGGACAAATTTCTTAATCTTTAAACCCTCTGGGGGGGAGCAAATAGTTCTTTCAAAAAGTAATGTGAAACAGCAGCTGCAAGAGATCTGGCAGCAATGCCCCTGGTACTCAGAGAGGGGATCTTTAAAGTTAGACACGTGGAGGAAAATTGGAACTATCCTTCATGAGGAACCACAGGCAACAGCTGAAATTTTGACATGTTGGAAGGTTATCATGACTGCTTTAGAGACCCAGCAACAACCTCTTTTAAAACCTTTTATAGAACCTCCTCCTTATAAAGGAGTTGTGTTGCATCCTCCCACTCCAAAACTGGAGTATGTTTTCTCACCTCCAACAGCGACTACGCCTTTGGAGGAGAAACCCCAGCCACAAATGGGAAAAGTTCAAGCAATGATGCATCAGGCTTTCAATGAGGGGAAGCTAGAGCTTGATGAGATTCCCCAGATGAATTTGTTTCCAGTTAATAGGCAAGTGGATGCTCAAGGCAACATGCAGGCTGAATAGTTTCTGATTCCATTGGCAGTACTTAGGGAAATTAAGAAAGCTGTTAAAAATTACGATATTCAAAGTCCTTTTACAAAGGGTCTCCTGACAAGTTTGGCTACCTCACGCATGATTCTAATGACTGGAAAGATTTAATGAGAATGGTATTGAGCTCTACTCAATATGTGGTTTTTGATTTAGAGTACCAAAGGGAAGCTATCACTAGGGGACGGAATTCGGGGGGGCTGTATATGCCAGACCAAATCTATGGGGCAGGCTTGTTTGAATCCACTGCTGATCAAACTACTAATTTGCCTGATCACATATTTCCCATGGTTATGGCAGCTGTCCTTGGGGCGCTGTCCCACATCCAGGATGCGGGAACCCCGGCATGGTTTTTTTCTCAAATTAAGCAAACAGCATCTAAGTCCTATAATGATTTTGTGGAAAGGCTACAATTGGCTATTACCCGGCAAATCTCTAATGAGGAAATGGCAAAGGAACTTTTGCTGAAATCAGCAGTTGAAAATGCAAACGCTGACTGCAAGCGTATCTTACAGCCTTTGGTGGCTAGAGGTGAGGTTACTCTGGCTGATCTGTTAAAGGCATATGCAGTGGTGGGTTCTCAGGCTTACAACATGGAGACTTTGGCTATGGCATTACAAAAAGGGATGAAACCTATGGGGAACTGTTTTAATTGTGGGAAACCTGGCTGTCACAAAAGCATCGCCTGCAACTACCGGGAGTGCAGGTTTGGGTTTAAAAATGTTGAACTCAATTGATGTGACTTTTCCTAATCAAGTGTACATTGAGGACACTCATTTGCATGGGCCACTGCCAGAAAAAACAGTGGAATTGGTACTTCCCAGGTCTTCTGCATCCCCCCCCCCAAAAAAAAAGGGTTCTTTGTTATTCCAGGGGTTATTGATCAAGATTATAAAGGGGTTATTAAGGTACAATTGTACATTGATACTCCTACATCATTAATGGCTGGTGACTCTATTGACCAGTTATTATTGCTTCCATACATTCCTATAAATCCTTTAATTGGGATCCCACGAACTGGCAGTTTTGGGCCCACTGAAATGGCCAGTTCTCCAGTTGCTGCAGAATTGCTAGTGCTGACAAAAATTTGACTACAGACCAACCTAAAATGACAATTGAAATTCAAGAAAAATCATTTTCTGGCCTTATAGATTCTGGAGCAGATGTCTCTGTGATACGCCAAAAGGAATGGCCAAATGAATGGGTGCTTGAGGATTCTCTGGCTGTTCATGGAGTGGGTGGTATGCAGTTTGCAAGAAGTAGTGTACATTGGTTGATGGCATTGCATAGAGCAACTGGCAAGACCACAAGGATTCAACCTCTTGTGTTGCCCTTGCATATAAACTTGTGGGGCAGAAATTTACTGTCATAGTTCCGCACAAAAAAATTGTTATTGGATAATGGAAAAATTACAATTGTTAACCTCTCAGCCAGTTTGGATTGACCAATGGCCACTTCCACAGGAAAATCTTATAGCTTTACATCAATTGGTAGCTGAGCAGCTACAATTAGGACATATTGAGCCAACTTCTAGTCCGTATAACACTCCGGTGTTTGTTATCAAAAAGAAAAGTGGAAAATGAAGATTTTTACATGATTTGAGAGCTGTCAACACCACCCTTCAACCAATGGGGGCATTACAATGTGGCTTGCCTAACCCGAACCTGATCCTGCGCAATTGGGATCTAGTTGTAGCAGATTTGCAGGATTGCTTCTTTTCTATCCCTTTGCAAGCAGATGACAAGCAATTATTTGCCTTTACCATACCTGAGTTAAATAACAATGCACCTACCTTTCATTATCAATGGAAGGTTTTGCCACAAGGAAACAGTCCAACGATGTGCCAGTCATATGTTTGAATGGCTCTGGTTCTGTTCAGAACTTCCCATCCTGGATGGAAGGTTTACCATTCCATGGATGATATTTTAATTGCAGCTCCTGGCCCAACGGGAATAGTTAAGGCAGTGTTACCTTGCCTTAAAGAGGTATTATTGTGATTTGGACTTCATATTGTCCCAGAAAAAATTCAAAGTCAAATGCCATATGCCTACCTAGGGCATAAGGTCCTTGCAACCTATACTCATCCGGTCATTCCGGAAATCAAAATTGAGGAAAAGATTTCTCTAGTAAAATTACAACAAATACTAGGAACAATTAACTGGGTTAGACCCTATCTGGAGTTAACTACAGCGGTACTCCAGCCCTTGTTCTTGGCCCTAAAGGGCTCCGCGAGACCGGATTCTGCTATTGACTTATCAGCAGAACAGAGGGAGGTACTGACAAACGTAAATGCGGCTTTAACGCAGCATTGGGTTGATCGATGCATTCCCGATACCCCATTTGCTTTGGCAATTTTACAAACTCCAGCCTTGCCTACGGCAGCTTTATTTCAATTATATGAGGTGCAGGTTTATATCTTTGAATGGTTGCATCTGCAGAATACTCACAGAAAAACAGTTTCTACTATGGCTATGCTTTATAGTGAGTTAATCATCAAAGGCCAAAATCACAGTATGCATTTATATGGCATAGATCTAGTTCAGTTATTTTTACCTATCTCCCTCACTTTGTGGGAAACATGGTATAGTCAATCCATTCAATTGCAAATTTCTCTTGAAAATTGGCCAGGGAAGATTTCTTGCCATACACCCAGTGACCCCCATTTCCAGTTGCTTCGAAACGTACCTGTAAATTTTAATTCAATTATTGCTAAGCAGCCAGTTGAGGGCGTGACCATTTATGTGGACGATGGTAAGACCTACGGCGCTTGTGCATGGAGACAGGAAGGGGTATGGAAAACAAAAATTACCCTTCCTCAGCAATCAGCACAAAGGGCTGAATTATCTGCTGCTATTTTGGCCTTACAGGAATTTGCACAAGAACCACTAAATCTAATTGTGGATTCTCTTTACGTTTATCAATTGATACTTAACATTGAATTTGCTTATCTTTCCCCATCTGTTGATGCTAATCTTATGAGTTTGTTTTTAGCCCTGCAAAGCTGTCTTCATTCTCGCATACA
Organism: Hydrophis major; assembly: GCA_033807585.1. NCBI lineage: Eukaryota > Metazoa > Chordata > Lepidosauria > Squamata > Elapidae > Hydrophis > Hydrophis major. Next base: position 69,944,044 of record CM066328.1, on the reverse strand, counting down.
TTCTTTGCATGTCACACACATTCGCAGCCACCAGCCACTTCCCAGGGAGCTGCAGGAAGGGAATGACGTGGCCGACATGGCTGCCTCGGCCATGTCCTGTCTCTCGCTTTCCCTTGTTACTTTGTGGGACTCACATAGCTATTTTCATCAATATGCCAAAGCCCTTTATAAACAATTTGGGCTCACTGCTTCAGAAGCAACAGCTATTATCCAGCAATGTCCTAGTTGCAGTGCCCAATCCACTGCTCTTCCTCAAGGAGTAAATCCTCGGGGGACATCTGCTTGTCAGCTATGGCAGATGGATGTCACACAACACCATCCTTTCAAACCATGGCACCATTGATACCTATTCAGGATTTATTATGGCAACACCTCAATGAGGAGAGGCTACAAAACATGTAGTCAACCATTGTCTCCTTACCTTCACACATGTGGGGCCACCAATGGAAATAAAAACCGGTAATGGCCCTGCTTACGTCAGCACCGCCTTTGCGGAATTTTGTCATCGATGGTCAATTATACATAAATTTGGCATTCCTTATAACTCCACTGGTCAGGCCATTGTGGAACGAAATAATCAGACACTCAAATAAGCACTCCTTCATATAAAACCAAAACAAAAACGGGGGAAGTAGATGGATATGGTTTGCCTTACATACAAAACATTCCTAATATTACCTAATATACTTTAAATTCTCCAAACATTACAGCTACTATACAGCATATGGAACAAATCCTGAAGGAGAATCCATTACAATTGGAGGGTGAGAGACTGGACGTGTGGTCTGCACTTTGGTCCTGGTTGCCAAATGGTTCATGGATTCATCACCTAATTGTTGGAGTGATATTGCTTTTTATACTTTCTGTTTGTGCATGCTGTATTATCCAATGTCTCCCTGGACTTCTAGGAATGTGTCCGATGAAGCCTACGGAAGGAGAACTGCTGTTGCAGATGGCAAAAAACTATCGAGGCATCCACGATCATCAACAAACTAAAACAGGAGAGATGTGGGAATAAACTTTGGCTTGGCTTGGGTAATGATTAATCTAATGCGTTATACCTACATGCCTGCTTAAAGGTCACTGAGATAATGCAAGGAAATTAAAAGCAAACACTAGAACCAAGCAGCTCAGACAACTGTAAACAAGCCTGTGCTATATCTAATTATTGTAATCCACAATGTGATTATGCTTACTATGTACTAAAATCTCAATAAAAGGGAGTACTGGAATTTACTCTGGGCTCCCATCCCAAGAACACACGCTTGTGTCTCATTCTTTCCATGGGAGACCACCACATTAATGTATAGCACATTGCATGTTATAACAGACAGCTCAGCAAAACATGTGATGTTGATTCATAACAACCTCTATGCAAGTTCAGCTTTATTCCTGAAAGAAAAGATTTTCATACCACCCTTTCAGTACTTTGGTGGCAAAACTGAACTTCGTTTAAGAATCCCTGAAAAAAAACTTGAATGGTCAAATGAAAGGAATAGAAGGAATATCAAGTTATTTGATTGTTGTGCCTCTTAAAACACAGTTTCTAGTCTCAGATCAAGAAATGAGTCTTCTCAGAAAATCTTGCAGAATTAAAAGCACTTCTGTGACGGACAATTGCGTCTATGTACATAGGAGTAGATGAAGGCTTCTTCTAAAGACCAATGTTACAACAGCAAGAGAATCTATTTCTCTTCTGTAAGTCATAGAACTGGGATACCATTCATTTCTTGTAAGGCCTTCTCAAACTTTAGTATTATTATTGTTTGACCTGAGAATCCATGGTAGTAAAATTTGAAGCTGTTATTTCTTCATGAGAAGCTTGCTAATAAAAAATAGTTAGCATAGAGTTATCTCATGCCAAAAATAATGTAGACTTTATTTTTATTGGCAAATTCCCATGTGAGCCTCAACTGATAAATTATACAGTTTAGCTCCTACTTCAAGACTACATTTGAAATGAAGTGAGGGACACAAAACAATGCTCTAATAACTTGAGCTAAGTTGTCTCCAAAATGTGGATGTCATTATAGGGACAAATTTCAGGGCCATAGAACATTAGATGCATCCCTTTGGACCAAAAAAGCATGCTTGCAGGTAAAGCATAATTATTTCCATGGTGGCTGGAAAACTTAATTATTGCATTAGATTTTAAGTGTGAGAGAGATGAAATATATTTTTTCTAATCATTTTCAGGTACTAGAGCAGGGGTGTCAAAGTCATGTCATCATGGCAGTGTCATGTGACATATTGGGACTTTTTCCCCCTTCACCAAACCAGGCATGGGCATGGCCAGTTCATGACACATTCAGCCTGTGGGCCATGAATTTGACTGCTCTGTACTAGAGCATTGGAGCACAGTGACTGAGTATTTAATGGTTTTGATCAGTTCAATTTCAATGCTGTTGGTTTTTCATTTACGGACATTGGTGTGTTATTTTGTGCATATGTCCATTTTTGTTTTAGTATAATTTTTTTTTTTCTTCTTTATGATAAACACTTAAAGCTTGTAGACTTTGTTAAAGACCACCTTATGTCAGCAAGAGGATGACTGCACTGTCTACAAAAAACAAATTTACCATTTGCTAACATTAGGGATTGAACCTGACTTTTTATGAGGACTTGAACTACCAAGTTGATATAAGAATTAACAGAAGTCAGCATACAATAACTTTTTGTCGTGGAAATTGTGGCAGAAAGATTTTCACTTGCTGGAGATTTAACTTGAATGTATATATTTTAATGGAACGTTATGTTTAATTTTAAAAGATAGTGATACATAAGTACATTTAATAATTTCCATTGTAATCTTCCCTAGAAATTCAATAAGATCTATAATGGCAGCAAAAAGAGACTCAAAAACAAGAGGAATACATTTTTCTAATGAGTAATTCAGGAAAATATATTTATCTCATCTTGATTGTCCTGCCCTGAAGTCTGCTTATTCATCAGCCAAAACTTGCTCTGGTTCTAACTTACCAATGCATTCCTCACAGGAATTTTTAATATATAGTTTATTAGGAAGATTTAAAAGACTAATTGGACAAAAGTTAGCAGGAATAGATTTGTTACCTTTCATAAAGTTTATAACTGTAATAGTATAGCACCAGTTGGGGGGCATCTGACTGAAGTTATCAATATGTGTGAAGAGGTACACAAATACAAATGCCTATCAAATTCTCTTCACAAAATGTCTTCTTCAATACTGCAGTTGTGGTGACAAAAAATGGGCTTTATTTAGTTTTAAAAAGAAGAAGGGATACAAAAATTGCTAATCCATATAAATGATTCATATAAAACTGTGACCCATATAGAATTATGGGATGAGATATTCTTAAAATTTATCTTTTTCCCTGAAAATAATTCTGTAATTGAATGTAGCTGGATTTTTCATCTTTCTGCCAAAACTGAGACATTCACCCTAACATTCTTTTAAAGTGTTTTTGATGCTCCAGTGGTAGATGAAAGACATCTTACCAGCAATACAAGAATTAACACATGTTCAGGACTTCCGGTTTGCGTGGCTTCGGGGCAGCAGGAATTCGCGACAGCTCGCGATTCCTGCTGTGCTAGCCGTCGAGGTACCCCCGATCCAGATGGGTCAGGGGGATATGGCTGCCCTGTAGGGACAGCTGAAGAGAGAGGGGAGTCGGATAGGGAGGTGGGGGTATCGCAGACCCCCCCCTTCTCCGGGAAAACCCCTTTTTCCCAAGGCGGTGGAGCGGCGGTCAGCAATGGCCGCCACGAAGAAGCCAGCAACCGGGTAAGAACTGTGCTGGAGGAAGTGTGAAGAGTGAAAGTTCTGTCTGAGCCGGGTCAAGTAACACCTTTTAAATTGCCTGGAATTGAGCTGCTTGAATTGCTGGAGGATACATTGTATCCCTAAGAAGAGCGAAAAGCGGCGGAGAAGCTGTTAAAGGGAATTTTTTTTTTTTTTTTATTATTCTCCCACCCCACGGAAAAAGCAGAAATATTTGGATATATTAGACATTGAAAGTGGATTGCCTTGAAAGCTGAAGCTAAGAGACAAAGGGATTTTTGGACATTGAAAAATTTAAGAAATTGGAAAATCTCTGCTGGAGGTATGGATTTTTGATTATTTAAAATTGTCATTGCAAGTGGGAAGGGAGAAAAAAAAATTGGAGCAGAAGATGAAAAAGGAGGAGATTGTCTAGAACGTCTTTGTGGACCCCAAAAGAAGATATATGGTAATTGGACCTCTTTGATTAAAAATTAATTCAGAAAGAGAAAGAGAAGAAGGAAGAAAAGTATTAATTTTTGGAACTTTTTTTTTTTTTAATTGCTTTTGATTGTCTTTGATTAAAAATACTTGTGACTGTTTTGGAAAAAGTTTCCCTTTTCATAATGGCATCGTCTGTGGATGAACTAGAGATTGAATATCAAAAATATAAAAAAGAAGATACTTTGGGCGCTTTGTTTCAATTCTTAGAAATGGCGTTATGTTCTTTTGAAAAGTTGATTACGCAGCAGAAGGACTGGGACAAGGAAGAAGAGGAAGAAGAAGCCATCTTTGATGAACAATGGGTCCCTTCCGTAGAGGAGGAGAAAAAGGATAAGAAAAAGGGGATTTTAAGAATTATAAAAACAACCAAAAGAGAGAAAAAGGAGCGAAAAGATGGAGGCAAGGTTAGAAAGCAAAGGGAAAGGAGCAAGAAAAGCGAAGAGAAAAAGCAAAGGGGTAGAAAGGGCAAGGAGAAGAATAAGCAAGAGAGAAAGGGGGGGAGGAGAAGCCTTAATGGGGGGAAGCAAGACCTAAAGAAAAAAAGTTTATTTAGAGATAATGGGTGAATTTAATTTAGATTAAAAGAGGGATTCTGGAGGGTATATAAGAGTGTGTTTTTATATGTATATTTAGAATATAAAATTTATTATGTAATTTTAGAATCTTTTAAACAGAATCCCAAGAAAGATTGCTATATGTAGTATTTCTAAGTTAGGGTAATGAGTTATAGATGTTACTCCAATTGGTGTACAGGAGAAGTATAGTAAAAGAAAAAAAAGATGAATGGATAATTGGAAATAGAACAGACAAAGAATGTTATTGAAAATGGTAATAAGATATGGAAGGATATATATGCTTTTTTTTTTTTTTTTTGGATTTTGTATATTGATAAAAGGCAATAAAATTTTAATTAATAAATAATTTGGATGGAAAAGAGAAGTAGGGACAAGATATGAAGTTAATACTATATGAAATATTGATATTATAATCTGGAAATGTTATGCCTTATTGGTCTTTTATTATTATTTTTTCTTAGAAAAGAATTTATAAGCTGCTATGCCTTGATTCTTTGTGCATTGTTTTTATAAAACTGATAAAAATGGTTTTATATATATATATTAAAAAGAAAATGATAATAAGATATGGAAGGAGATATGGGTTGAATATGATGTTTGAATTTGTGTCTGTGTAAAGAGTTTTAACCCGGGAACAGACAACCTTCAGAAAAGATCTTTTAGTTTTGTTTATGTTTAGTGTTTGTATGTTTGTGTATTGTGTTTAAGGTAAAACTAACAAAATTTGTTTTTTATAAAAAAAAAAGGAAAAAAGAATCAATAAAACCTTGGAGGAATGTTAGACGAGAATAATTTAAACAAGCCAGAAAGAAAAGAATATGATGACTATAAAATGGACAAATATGGAAGAGAAATGAAATTGAATAGGAGTAAAGAGAAATAATGAGAAATTTGCTGAAAGATATTTGTGTGTCCATATGGAGATGGGATAAATTGGAATTATGCTGTATAAAAATAATGTTTTGTTTGACTTGTAAGGATTTACAATGTTAGGAGGTTTTATGTGTTTATGTATTTAATGGTTAATGATGTGTTGTTTTATCTTTAAAATTAATAAAAATTTGTTTCAAAAAAAAAAAAAAAGAATTAACACATGTTCTTTATCCAGCAGGACAGAATAAAGATGGGAACTCATTTAGTGCATTTAAATTTTTCACTGGCTTTTATTAAATAATACCTGATTGGCATGAAGATAGAACTTGGGAAAACAACTATTTCACTCTGTGATAATTGGATGCTCTATATGAATTTCAAGAAATTGACAAATACTATCCAAATCTTCTAAAAATGGATATGGAAATTTTTATGAAGTAAAGCATTTTCATTAAAGTCAAGGTTAGCTTAATAATTGATTATATTTTCACAAACTCTTGAGAATCATAAGAAACAGTTGATAAAAGTTCTTCAACTTTTTACAGGAACTTGATGTGAGTTAAAGTTGACAATTCCCAACACCAGTTAAGTCTATTTGGTTTCACATGATCCTGACTACTCATCAACTTTGAAAGGGAGCTGCCCTGCTGTGTTGAGTCTCCCAGGCCGTTACTGGAATATGACAGTCTAGACAAAAAGGCTCATCTTTAGTCCTGGTTGTAACTAAATGCCAAAATGTGGGTGATTTTTAAAAGTATCTTTAATTTTTTTGAATCTCATATAACCAGTTGCTGCCAGTTTAAATGAGTATATTCTCTCTATAAATATGGGGTGTAATTTGAATCTTGCCTGTAGTGTAGCTGGCAAATAAGTTCATTCCAAACATACATGCAGACTAAGTCAAATGATTGTTTCAATCTATGGAGTTTAGTTTGTGAGTTCTGTGTCATGCATTTAAGAGAGCTTGTCCACAAATAAGTTCTGATAATGGTAGTGACTTAGCAGTTTTTCCTCTAAAGATACATAATACTTTTTTGAACAAGTCTGAGTTGATCAGAGTTTAAAAGTTGGGCCAGAACTTTTAGGTGATATTTTATAGTTGATGATCTAAAATCTAAAGCATCCAGTCTTCTACAAATCCTATTTTTATAGAACTAAAAGTTAATGGTTACTAGTGGTGGATTCTATTAATTTAAGGTATTACGTTTATTAAAACCCAAATTTTGGAAATGTTCCATTCCTGAAATGGTTCCTAGTCAACCTCAAGGACACCAATGGCCACAAGAAACGGGCCGTGTTCCTCACGCACTGCGGGCCCGCAGTCTTCAAAATGGCCAAAGCCTTGGCCAACCTGATGGATGTCAAAGCGATGGAATGGGATGATATCGAGCCCCTGCTGCGGAGCCACTATGTCCCCGTTGTGCCCATCCTCATCTGGCGGCACGACTTCTACAGGTGGGATCAACGTGAGGGCAAAGGGCTGGCCAACTTCATAGTGGCACTACGGGACCTGGGGGGTCTGTGCGAGTTCACCGACCTGGACGAGGCCCTGCGAGTCCGCGTTGTCCTGGGACTCCGAGACCCCATCCTCCAGAGCTGCATCATGGCAAAGGGAGACATCTCCCTCACTGATGCCCTCACTGAAGCTGCTGCAGTGGAAGCGGCCAAGAAATCAGCGGCTCGGATGCGACAATCGAGCATCATGCCGCGAGCAGCGACCGGAGAGGCAACGTCGACCCCCAAGAGGAGGCCAGCGACAGACCCAACAACCACACACCATGGTGACATCGACTCCTTCTCAGAAACCGAAGACGAGGAGGAGATCCACCACCTCCAAACAGCGAGGGAGCAGCGGGAACCACGAGGTCGTAAGTCAAGGTTCCAGTGTGCCGGCTGTGGTGGCAATCACCCCCCGAGCAGACTGTCATTTTCTGAAAGCCATTTGCAGGCATTGCGAGAAATGGGGGCACATCACCAAAGTGTGCCAGAATAAGAAGCACTACAGCCCGCGGCAATGAGATGCCAGCCCCTGACAGAGAAACAGCACCCCCACCAGGACCCGAGATCACCAGACGGAGAACCGCTGGAGCCGGGAAGGTCGGAACAGGCGACTCCAGGAGACGAGACAGAGAGAGGAAACACACCAGACTGTCATCATCGGCCATTCCTCCACCAGCGACGCCAGAAAGGTATATGTGACAGTCGGGATAGAAGATCAGCAATGCGACATGGAGGTGGACTCAGGGTCTTTCCTCTCAATGGTCTCCTGGCGCACACTCAAGCACCTGGTCCCCACCATCCGCTGCCAAGAACTGGAAGACCAAACACTAACCCTCAAAGACTATCAGGGAAACCAAATCCCTGTAGTCGGTAGAGGCCATTTTAAAGTCACCTTCAAGGGCCACACAGAAGTGCTACCCCTGACGATTGTTGATCGAGATTGGCCGAGCCTGTTGGGACTGCAGTGGTTCGCACCCCTGGGCATCAAAGTAACAGGCATACACCACATCAGAGAGGCAGACTGGGAAGCGGCGCTCATGAGGGACTTCCGGGAAGTCTTTGACAACCATTTAGGCAAGTACTGGAGGTCCCCTATTTCATTTAACATAGACCCAAGCATCGCGCCAATCTGCCTTAAGCCCAGGCAAGTGCCATTTGCACTCAAGCCCAAGATAAGCTCATCGTGCAAGGGGTGCTGGAACTGATTGATCATGCCCAGTGGGAGACCCCAATTGTCACCCCCATCAAGCCAGATGGGTCAGTGAGAATTTGTGGTGACTACAAGGCCACCCTAAACCATGCGCTCCAACAAAGTGCATACCCCATCCCAGTAGTCCAGCATCTTCTGCACTCACTGGGAGGAGGCCGGATCTTCGCAAAGCTCGACCTGGCACAAGCCTACCAGCAACTGCCAGTCAACGCCATGACAGCAGAAGCCCAAACCATTGTAACACAGCGAGGGGTTTCCGCTGCAACCGGCTCCAGTTTGGAGTCAGCGTGGCACCTGGGGTCTTCCAAAGCCTTATGGAAAGACTCCTCCAAGGAATAGAAGGGGTGGTGCCCTACTTTGATGACGTCTTGGTGGCCGCGAAAAATGAGAAACAACTAGAAGCCAGGTTGAGGGAGGTACTGCAGAAGTTCAGAGACTCAGGACTTAAAGTCAAGAAAGGGAAGTGCCAGCTACGGGCCAAAAGGGTCGAATTTCTGGGGTACCTCCTAGACAAACAAGGGATTCACCCCACAGAAAAGAAACTGAGAGCCATAAGGGAAGCACCGCGACCAAAAAACAAAATGGAATTACAGGCTTTCTTGGGACTGTTAAACTTTTACAATGTCTTTCTACCTCAAAAGGTGACGGTGGTGGAACCGCTACATAGGCTGTTAGATAAAACAGCCACCTGGACCTGGGGAGCATGGGAGGAGAGCACTTTCAACAACACAAAGAACCTGCTAACATCCGACGTGGTACTAATCCAGTACAGCGAGACTCTGCCATTGACGGTAACTTGCGACACGTCACCTTTTGGAATCGGTGCCATCCTCAGCCACTAGCTACCAGACAGGAGGGAAGCACCCATCGCTTTCTCATCAAGGACACTTTCAAAGCCAGAGTGGAACTACCGCCAGCTCGACAAAGAGGCCCTAGCAGTCGTCGCTGGTGTCAAAAAATTTCACGAATACCTTTACGGTAGGACTTTTACAATCTGCTGCTAGGAATCTTGGCAGGGAACAGGGCCACACCGAACATTCTATTACCAAGAATGACAAGGTGGTCTGAATTCCTAGCAGCATACAATTACCAGCTGATACACCGACCTGGCAAGGACATCACCCATGCAGATGCCCTAAGCCGGTCACCCTTACTGGACTGGGAAGATGACCCGGCACCCACAACAGAGGTACTCCAAATAGAGACAATATCCAACCCACTCGTGACCACGCCAGACATTGCCAGAGAAACAAATAAAGACAAATGGCTGGCACGAGTGTTGAGCTGGGTGGGAAAAGGGTGGCCGGAAGGGGACATAGACAAACTATTCAGACCCTTCTGGAACAGACAAACTGAACTCTTTACCGAAAAGGGCTGCATACTTTGGGGGGACAGAGTGGTAATTCCTGAAAAATTACAGGAAAAGGTATTGGGAATGTTGCATGAGGGGCACCCGGGGATGGTTAAGATGAAAAGCCTGGCCAGAAGCTACGCATGGTGGCCAGGAATGGATAAACACATCAAAACCTGGGTTGCCAAATGTAAACAATGCCAAGAGTCCAGATCCAATCCACCCGCCACCCCAACCCAAGAATGGGAAAAACCAAGAAGTCCGTGGTCCAGAATTCATATAGATTTCACGGGGCCAACCAAGGGACATATGTACCTTATCACAGTAGATGCTTACTCCAACTGGCTGGAGGTAAGCACTATGAAGTCAACCACGACGGAGGCGGTGATAAGGAAACTGAGCAAACTTTTCACTACGCATGGCCTGCCAGATGTAATAGTGTCAGACAACGGGCCCCAGTTCACCGCACTAGCGTTTGAACAATTTCTGGCAGGCCAAGGGATACGCCATGCATTAACTGCACCGGCCAACCCGGCAGCGAACGGGCGGGTAGAACGCATGGTCCAATACACCAAGAAAGCTATCCAGAAAATAAAAACAGCCAAAATACAGGACAAAATCAATAAAATGCTCCTCATTCAACACATTACACCTAGCGCAACCACAAACAAAAGCCCGGCGGAACTAATGATGGGCCGGAAACTACACTTTACACTAGACAGAATGCACCCAACATATAACCCAGACAAACCCCCAGGTTCCTCCAGCAAATACAGAATATTCAACATAGGGGACCCAGTATACGCCAAAAACCTCACAGGAGAACCACTCTGGGAAAAACTGGAAATGGCACATAAACCAACTTAGGTCAAGAATAGCCGCCACAACCAGCCAAACACCCGAACAAGAAACTAGAAGGGGAGGGGAATCGGTAAGCGATAGAGAAGGAACTGAAGGAAACCAACTAACGCAAGCAGAACACCCCCCACCTAGAATAGATAAACCACTAAACTGATGCTACTCACCTGTAGACACAGGACCAATGGAGCACGAAACCCTGGGGTCTTCATCTGGAAGGAGCAGCCAAACCAGCTCACCCGGCCAGGAAAAACCAAGCAGGAGCAGAAGTGGCAGCTCAACCAGCCCAGGAGAACTGGGCGGGAGCTACCAAGAAAGGCCCAGCTCAACATTCCAGGCGGTTCCATCCCAAGGAACCGGAGCGACAGAGGAGGCATCCAAACCGGTCAACGACCACACCAGAACTGAACCGCGCAGGTCAAGGAGGCAGGGAAAAAGCCCCACCTACCTACGTGACTACATCACTACGCACCGCAGGACGAAACCAAGAGGGGAGGGGTGTACAGTATTAGCATACTCAGAAACCCTCGCACCCGATTGGTCCGGACCAGTGGAGACCTGATTGGTCAACAGGTCGGCTGTGATTTGAGCACTAGGAATCTACCGCAATTGGCTATGCCGATCGTGGGAGATTCAAAGTGCTGCCATTGGCTGCCGAGCCTATATGAAGGGCTGCCGCAGCTCGCATTCTCAGACTTTTACCTATACCTAATAAAGAGCTGAACTCACATAAATGGTCTCGCGTCTCTGTCGAACCGATCTGCCTCAGATCTAACAATCTCTTTGCTAAAATCTTCTCAAGCTGGCCAAAGACAACAATAACAACTTTGTTCCTTCCTTGCATCAGCTTTGATGCCTTGGCAAGAAATGTGAATGTATATAGCATTTTAGAGATTTAAGTACTTCTACATGTTTTCATTAATCTCTCTCTATTTTTATTAGAATAGTGCCAGAAATAGAAAGATATACTTTGGCTTGAGAAGAAAGTCTTAAGGATTAGGAGAACAGTTGACAAATACCAGGACCCTCTTGGACATACCCACAACAGCACTATACTCTAAAAATAGGAGTTTTTGTTTTAATAAATATATTAATAAATATATGAGATTACTGAAGGAATGGGGATATAAATTGAAGTAGCCTAAAGTCTTGTAGAGAGATGTAGGAAGTAGATTCTGAAAAAGATTCAAGAATGGGATTTCTTCTTCACACATTAAAAAAAAAAAACATTAGGAAAAAAACAAACTTTTTAAATAAGAGTTAGTGGCTTTTTGCATTTTCTACAAGTGAAATGTCTACATATATTTTTGCAAAGTTTAACACATACCCCATGTCTCCATTTCTCCTCCAACAAGCAATGAAATAAATGACCATGGGAATTAGTGCCTGTGTTAAGCCTTTCTAAAGAAAATGAAACCAGTAAAAAAATCTGCAACTCACAGCAAAGCAAAGATACACCTTCCAAATGACTGCAGACATGCCCAAAAAGTGTCCAAGAAGAGATTTGATACAGGTCCAGGCATGTCTGGAAGAAGGCCTGCTAAAAACAAACTGCAAGGATAAACATCTGTTTTAGTAAAGCTCATATATCCCAGAAAACAGGCTGCATTTGACTTCTACTTTTTAAAGTTCTATGTGCTTCTGCAAAATAAAGGCCTCTAGTTTTGAAGATCAAATCTCAGATACCAAAGATTCTACAAAACATTTTGCAATATTGGAAATATTCTTTAGCAGCTCAAAGCAGCTCAAAGCTCAAAGTCATATATCTCAGAGTCTGCTAAGCTACATTCTCCATACACAGAGTGCCCTCATCCAACAAGCTGCAATAAAGTCTTTTGTCAGAGTTTTGATGAACAACATTATATCTTTGGGCCAAACTTGTTTGGGTGTCATAAGCTGTGTTTCAATTCTGGCACAGAAGAGGAAAATGGAGGCAATATTAGGTAATACTTACTGGGCAACTTGTAAAGTGGTGAATCATCCTATTTCAATCCCCTTCAAGTGCCCCAGTAAGTAAATAATTGGTTTTTATTTCTTGTTATGTACATACCAATGCTTGGATGTCAACCTAAAGAATCTGATTTTCATAACACAATCTGTGAATTAAATACCACCTAGAAAGAAAGCTGTCCTGCTCCCACCCACTCCCACACACAACATAGAGGATTCAAGGGGTTTATTGAACTTTCCAAGCCCTCCCAAGAATCTTCTCCAGGGAATCTCCATTCAATTTCTTAATAACTCCAGCATGAATTCATGAAGCTGGAGCTGTCCATAAAGCAAGGAAAAGTAGAGGGAAAGTGTTATGAATGAATAAAACACTTAAATAAAGTTTATCTAAAGCTTTAGAAAATAGCAGGGTTCTAGCCCTGCACTTCTGATTGGCCTATAATAGCAATATCGGATTGGTCCATTCAGGAGAATCTGAATGACTGTTAACGAGCGACTCTCATTGGTTAAGGGAGTTAACACTCCATGTTTCTTATTGGTTACTAGATCAGGAGCTTACCTATAAAAGGGCTGCTGCTGCCCTAGGGTTTTGCTCTGCTCAGAATGTATAATAAAGAATTGAAGTTCACTGTTCACCGTCTCGTTTCCGTTCCTTGCGCCCATGCGCAGTACTTAACACTGGCGACGAGGATGGGATGCGGAGATGTCAGAGCTGACTGAACACTACAGAGCACTAAACAGAGCACGTGGCTGAAGGCGCATCAACGGCGGAAATCATGACCGGCGGCACCATACCACCCGCTCCATTCGACCCAGCACAAGAAGACTGGGAGTCATACATGGACCGGTTCTAGATGTTTCTGGAGGCCAACAACTTGAAGGATGCCACTACTGGGAAAAAGAGAGCGGTATTCCTGATTCACTGCGAACCTGCCATTTTCAAGATGGCCAAGGCACTGGCGAAATGGGCTGAGGTGAAATCCATGGACTGGGACATCCTCGAGCCCCTCCTACGGGCCCACTATGCACCTACCATACCAACGCTTGTGCGAAGACATGAATTCTACCAGAGAGACCAACAGAAAGGAGAAAGTGTTGCAGATTTCATCGCGAATCTCCGGAACCTGGGAGGCCTCTGTGGGTTCACCGACCTTGAAGAAGCTCTAAGAGACCGAATAGTTCTGGGATTAGATGCACCGTATGTGCAAAGCAAGCTGATGGCAAAAGGCGACATCAGCCTTGCAGATACCATCGCTGACGCTACTGCAGCAGAAGCAACCAGGAAGTCGGCTGCCCGAATGCGCCACACCAATGCCCCGCTCCGCCAACTCGCCGATGAAACCTCACCTTGCCTTGAGGGACATGCAATGGCAACCCACCACGAGGACCTCGAATCATCATCAGAAAGTGATGAGGAAGAAGTCAACTGGCTCCGGTCTGAACGAGACCAATGCCACCAGCGTAACCAGAGATTGCAGTATCAATGCGCAGGTTGTGGGGCAAACCACCCACGATCAGACTGCAAATTCCTCGACGCATTCTGCCATATTTGTGGAAAGAGAGGCCACATCGGAAAGGTCTGTAGAAGCAAACTAGGATCCAGCCCACTTCAGAGGGGGACCAATTACTGCCAAACCACAGGAAGTCGTCCTGTGAATCGGGAACTTTCGAACCACCAATGGAACAACCACTCCTACATAAATAAAATACCGGCCATTTTATCGAGACAAGAAGAGGCACACCAGACCATTACAATCGGTCACACCTCATCGCTAGACACAAAGAAGATCCAAGTGAAGGTCGCCATCGAAAACCAGCCTTGTGTGATGGAAGTCAATTCAGGATCGTCTCTCTCGATGGTTTCCTGGAAGACCCTTAAACAATTAATCCCTGCCGTCTGGCGACTAGACCTCAGAGTCCAAAGAATCATTCTCAAGGACTATCAAGGAAACCAAATTCCGGTCGTTGGATCAAGCCTAGTCCAGGTCTCATTCAAAAATTGTACTGCATCCTTACCATTGAACGTCATCGACCGTGATCGGCCTAGTTTGTTAGGCCTTCAATGGTTCACTCCACTTGGGATTGAGGTAGCCGGCATTCACCAAACCAGCAGCGACAACTGGGAGGAGGCCATCGTCCAGGAATTCCAGGACGTTTTTGCAGACAAACTAGGCGGGTACAAGGGGACCCCGATATCATTTAACCTTAACCCTGAAGTAGCCCCCATCCGCCTTAAGCCTCCTCGAGTCCCTTTTGCCCTTAAACCAAAGATTGATGAGCAGCTTGATAAATTAACAGCCCAGGGTGTTTTAGAACCAACTGACCATGCTCCTTGGGAAACCCCAATCGTAACACCCATCAAACCGGATGGATCGTTAAGGATTTGTGGGGACTACCATGCCACCCTGAATCACGCCCTTCAACAGAACGCTTACCTGGTACCAATGGTACAACACCTTCTCCATTCCCTGGGGGGGCAGAAAAGTCTTCGCTAAATTGGATTTAGCACAGGCGTACCAACAACTGCCTCTAGATAAAAAAACAGCAGAGGCACAAACGATCGTTACGCACGGAGGCGCTTTTAAGTGCAACTGACTCCAATTCGGAGTTAGCGTGGCCCCAGGGATCTTTCAGAATTTGATGGAGAGGCTATTACAGGGAATAAAAGGGGTCGTACCATACTTTGATGACGTTTTAATTGCTGCCCCAAATAGAGAAATAATAAAGGAGCGTCTTAGACTGGTTCTCCAGAAATTTAAAGACTCTGGCCTGAAAGTTAAAAAAATAATAAATGTCAACTGTGTACAGATAAAGTAGAGTTCCTAGGGTACCTAATCGATAAACAAGGCATTCACCCCACCAATAGCAAGTTAAGGGCAATCAAGAATGCCCCAAGACCCAGAAACAAGATTGATCTCCAAGCTTTCCTGGGGCTTATTAATTTTTACATCTTCCTGCCCCACAAAGCGACCGTAGCCGAGCCCCTACATCGGCTTCTCGATAAAAAAGCAACCTGGGTTTGGGGGCACCGAGAGGAGCACGCGTTCCGACAAGTGAAAAACCTGTTAACTTCAGAGGCTGTTTTAATGCAGTATAACAAGACTTTGCCTTTAACAATCACATGTGATGTGTCACCATTTGGAGTAGGAGCCATTTTGAGCCATGTGTTTCCAAACAGTAGTGAAGCCCTTATTGCCTATTTTTCAAGAACTTTATCAAAGGCTGAACGTAACTATAGTCAAATCGATAAAGAGGCTCTTGCTGTTGTATCTGCTGTGAAACGGTTTCATGAATATGTTTATGGATGAGTTTTTACTATTGGTACTGACCACAAACCGTTGCTGGGGATCATAGCGGGAGACAAGCCAACCCCCTATATATTATCACCTAGAATGACTCGCTGGTCGGAGTTTTTGGCTGTGTACAATTATAAGCTGCAACACCGCCCGGGGAAAGCCATTCCCCACGCTGACGCATTGAGCCATGCACCACTTCCGGAAACCATCAATGACCCAGCTCCAACCCTTACAACACTCCAGATTGAAATGCTACAGTCACCACTGCTAACAGCAAGAGATATCACGATCGAAACAAAACACGATCTTATCTTAAAATGAGTTCTTAGCTGGGTCGAACAAGGATGGCCAGTAGATCAAACCCCTGATGACTTCATCCCCTTCAAGAATAGGCAAACAGAACTATTTTCGCAAAAAGGCTGCATCCTGTGGGGAGATAGAGTCGTCATCCCAGAGCGGTTACGACAAGCGGTATTAAAGACACTGCATGAGGGCCACCCCGGCATCGTGCGAATGATAGCGCTCGCACGAAGCTACGCGTGGTGGCCGGGCATTGACAAACAAATCGAAGCCTGGGTAAAGACTTGTTATAAGTGCCAGGAAGTTAGCAATGCCCCACCAAAAGCAACTCCGACAGAATGGGAAACACCTCGGGGACCATGGTCCCGCATCCATATTGACTTTGCGGGACCTACTAAGGGATATACATTCCTATTAACAGTGGATGCCTATTCAAACTGGCTCAAGATCCACGAAATGAAGAGTACCACAACCAAGTCCATCATCCGGAAGTTGAACAGATTATTCGCGACGCATGGACTGCCAGATGTTCTGGTATTCGACAACGGACCCCAGTTTACCATGCTCCCTTTTGAACAATACTTAGTGGACCGCGGTATTCGCCATGCGCTAACTTCGCCAGCACACCCTGCGGCTAACGGAAGAGCTGAACTCATGGTACAGTTTGTGAAAAAAACCCTCTACAAAATGGACTATGGGGACATTGAAGATAAGATAAATAGAATACTCCTTCTCCAACACATCACTCTGCACAGCGTCACCAACAAGACTCCAGCGGAACTATTGATGGGACGAAAACTCCGCTCCCACCTCGACCGGCTTCACCCATCTTACGAGCCAGAGAAACCCTGTGGATCTAGCGGGAAATGCCACGAGTTCAAGATAGGCAACTTAGTTTTCACCAGAAACTTTTCTGGTGAACCGTTGTGGATCGAGGCCACTGTTATTCAAGTCACCGGATCCAGGTCGTACCGGGTGAAAACCTGCGATGGAAAAATATGGAAACGCCATATAGATCAGCTTCGCTTGAGGCTACAACCTAGTTTCCGTGACTCCGGTAACTCCCAAACTGAGGGGGGAGGGGATGTTGAAGAAACCGAATTCGAGATGGTGGAAAGCAGGAATGAAAGAAGTCAGCCATCGGGTGTAACAAGTGAAGAAGGATCAGGGAAGGGTGTGGCCTCACCACAGAGGAACAACCCAACAGAGGCAAGCCCGCAAGGGCCAGAGGACAACGACGAGAACATTAGCGGCACCAAGTCTTCCAACGAGGAACCACCGGCACCCGACTTGCCCAAAAACGCCCCGCCAAAACAGGCTTACGGACAAGAACCGGTGGGACAGCGTAAATCCAATAGACAGTCAAAGCAACCTTCCTACCTCAGAGATTATGTCACCGCACCCCGCTAAATGGAACCCGGGGGGAAGGGGTGTTATGAACTAATAAAACACTTAAATAAAGTTTATCAAAAGCTTTAGAAAATAGCAGGGTTCTAGCCCAGCACTTCTGATTGGCCGATAATAGCAATATCAGATTGGTCCATTCAGGAGAATCTGATTGGCTGTTAACGAGCCATTCTCATTGGTTAAGGGGGTTAACACTCCATGTATCTTATTGGTTACTAGATCAGCAGCTTGCCTATAAAAGGGCTGCTGTTGCCCTAGGGTTTTGCTCTGTTCAGAATGTATAATAAAGAGTTGAAGTTCACTGTTCACCGTCTCATCTCCGTTCCTTGCGCCCATGCACAGAACTTAACAAAAAGCACATATACCAAGGTCTGCTCCTGGTGTCTGGGGTACAGGATTCAAAGTAAAGGCAAGTTCAAAGGTCAAGGCATGAATCTAGTGTCTAAGTCCACAGTCTGGGTCACACAAAGAGCACACAAAGAGACTGGCAAATGCTAACCACTAAAATAGATATGTTGTTCCTGCAACATCTCCCTCTTTTTGCTACACTGAATAGCCCATCAAGAGGGTCAAGGCTTGTGAATAGCTGGGATGATTGCCATTGCTTCTGCCTCCTACACGCATTCAGATCAGGCACAGGAGGCAGTTCCTTCTGATCCATACTGGCTGACTGCAGTTGTTACTCTCTGTCCAAAGCCTCAAGGTTGTTCTGCTGTAACTGTGTCCCAACTGTCCCAAGCTCAGACAGCTGCTCATCTGGTTGCTCATTCTGTGACTACTCTGCCATATCTAGCCTCAGTGAACCTGGCTCAGAGCCACCAGCCACCTCTAGATGTGCTAGAACTTCTTCCTGGACATTCCTGGGACCCATTCATCCTTCTCTGAGCTGGCATCCAGAGAGGCATCTGGGGAAGCTCCAGGGAAGCATTTGAGAAGGCCATCACTCAGTTACTGTGATATCACAAATCTGGGCTGTTTTTCCCCATCTGGAACATGGCTATGATTCTATTAGAGAGTAGATTACATTGGAGTCACTAATCTATTTGGAATATTATAATTAAACTTTGTGACTGTAGCTCTGATTTGTATGATATTGATCAGAAAGGTGTCCATGTTGTAAAATAGGGTCACGTGACATTTTTTCTGAAGATGATGATAAGTGGGTAGCATCCATTGAAACAGAAATGCTTCTGTGCTCTTCATATAATTACATTAACAATCAAAATTGATTGCATCATCAATCAAAATACACTTTCAAGTCAGTGTTATTGTTTCACCATAGTCCTTTGATATGTTTGAAGAGGAAAACATTCTAAAAATCATTTATTACATGCCTAGTCATGGAGTAAATAAATTTCCTGTTTCTTTTTTCTTTTTTAATTTCAAAAACAATTTTATTTACAAAATTTAAAAAAACATGCAAATTCAAAAATACAGAAACATTAATATGTGCATAACACATGGTTCTTTACATTTGTTATCGAACTGATGAGTCCTATTTATCAATATTGACTAGTACTGGTCACAACTTCATTCGTTATCACTTCCTAAACACTAAATAGCTCGCAATGTACTCTATTTATTTTCACGTTGGTTTATAAATACTCTTCAATTACAAATACTTTCATATTATTTAACTATTAAACAAAGAAATATAATAAATGATGACTAATAATAATAATAATAATAATAATAACAACAACAACAGAAAAAAGAAGGTTTAAGACCTTTAGTTATTTTTATATATTTGGTATGAACAGCTGAATATAAATTATTTCTTGGGTTCATTTACCTGCTTTCCCTTTTATTATCTATCCACTTATACCATTTATCCCATATCCGGTAGTATTCTGTATCATCCTTCCCATTGATTTTAAGTGTGAGCCTCTCTAGTTGGGCGCACTCATATGTTTTCTGAATAGCAACATGTATCAGTGGTACTTTTGGGTTTTTCCAATACTGTGCTAGTGAAATATGTGTCACAGTTAATAAGTGGATGGTCAGATATTTTACTTTAGAGGGGTACTCCCCTTTGATAATTCCCAACAAAAACATTTCTGGTTTCCACTCCACCCCACACTCTGTCATTTCTTCTATCCACACTTTTATTTTTAACCCATATTTCTTTACCTCAGGACAAGTCCACCATAGATGAAAATATGTACCAAATTTCTCTTTACATTTCTAGCAGCAAGGGTTTGCTGTTGGAAATATTTTGGCCAATCTAGAAGGTAAATTTCCTGTTTCAAGAAGATCAGAAAATGCAATTAAAAAACTACCCAGCAAGAGAGTGAAACATGGCTTTTGTGGCAATAAGCTTATTATCCTTCATAAGCCTACAAGGGTTACAAGGTTTATCATGCCTAGATTTTCCTTAGAAAAAGAATGGCAATGTCTTATCTACATCAGGCTAATTTTCAGATTTCCCATAGAAAACCATGGGGAAAAAAATTAATCATATCAATGATAGACATATTATGTAACTATGATTGAGTCATCTCTTTATCCAATATGATGGAGAGAATGATAGCCATTGCCTTTTCAGTGTATGTTCCAAATGGGCCCCCAAACTAAAAACAAATGCAGGTAAAGCATTCCTAAACAACTCTCCAAAGAATCTTTTTGAACATTATAGCATTGATTACTTTGTCATTCATAATAAAGAATACCCACCAATACATTGATACTGAGACTTTGATGCTACAGTAGGACCTACTGTAGACTGGTCCTGGCATTTTAAATTCATCTAATAAATGAGATGTTTAAAGAAGATTGTATGGGGAAATTTCAAAAGGCAAATGAATAAGGGGAACCTTTTCAAAGTATCCTGGTGAGATTTGAATGAGATATCAGGTATCAATGGTCAAATTATTCATCATCAAGGAATTGGGAACAGGGAGGGAAAGAGTGATACAAATTAGATTACTATCCAGATAAGCTTATAAGGACTATTTTTTTATATCAAAGAGTTCCATAAAATTCCCCATGACAATATGGCATTTGCAGAATTGAAAAAGTGCTCAAAAACAATAACAAAAGAGTAGAGAAAATTCAGAAAAATCTAATGAAATGATTGGCTGACCAGAAACATTCAACAGTTGGATTAAGGAAACTGAAGTCTAACACCTTTAACATAGAAGGATTTTGTAGGTCTCTATACAATAACGCATTATTGCAGTAGTGGGGTTAAATATTTTAACAATCAGTTCTCCCAGGGTCAGGTTGACTGTCATGAGAGGCATGGCCCATCCCCATCCTCCAGCTCTGCCGCACATGCAGATTGAGCCTCCTGCAATGGCCAACCTGTCGTGTCCTCGAAAATGATGCCAGGAGTTGGTGACTTCAAATCATGCTCTTTTATTAAAGTAGGAACCGAACTGGCGCTTTGCAAAAGGTTCGCGGCTTTTATTCTTTTAGCCGTGGTGGCCGCGGCCAATGGCACTGCTTTGAATCTCCCGCGATTCGAATTGACCAATCGCGGGAGATTCTTAGCGAGCCAATCGGCGCGGCTCGCCTGACCAATCAGAGTGCCCCGCGCTTTGGCCAATCAAAGCGCGGGGATCTCAAGAATGCTTATTAGGGGACAGAACACAACCTGACCCTGGGTAAACCGGTTGTTAAATTTTGATCCTTTGCCAAAAGGCTGTTTCCAAGAGTGCTTGTCTGCAATTTGGTCTTGTGGCTGTTTCAGCATTCTGGATGGCTCCTTTAAGAGGTAAGGTTTCCAACGAATGAGGGGGAGTGTACTGTAGAGATAATGCTCATGAGGTTCCTAAGGGAAAATGAAGAATTGAGGGGAAGTGGAGGAAGGGATTTTCCCCCTCCCTGTGGAGCTTTGTGCAGGGGGTGTTGGTCAGTCTGCAGGCAAAAATGAGAGGGTTGAAGAGTTAAGTTGGTAACATAATCAAAGCTGGGATCAATGTAGGGGGAACCATGGGGTTAGTTTGGCCAGGCAAATTATTATTCTCCTCCCCTGCTATCAAAGTGGCTCCTGGGTGCTGTGCTAAGCGGCAATGGGAAAATGGACAATGGAGCCGCTGGCATGAGGGAAGGAGGAGTAGCAGGGAGAAGAAAGAAGGAAAGTGGCCTTCTCCTTTCCTCACATCGGCTGCTCCGTTGCCCATTTCTCCATTGTAGTGCAGCCCCAGATTCCACTTAGATAATGGGTGGCAGGTAAATTAATAACTGAACTGGTGCAAACCACTGAATCCCACCACTGCATTAGTGAGTTTTCTCCAAAACCAAAAATTCTAATTTCACTATTTAATTAAAAAGGGCCATGAACCTTTTTGTAAGACTAGTAGAAGTCCACCATTAGATAAGATTTTTTTAAAAAAAAATTACTATTAAAACAAAGGGCTTTTTTCTTTGAGAACTACATACTATGCCAGCATCTAAGAACTGCTGAAAATACAAACAACCTTGTATTAAATACCATAGATGGCTCTAAATGATCCTATGGTATGATTTGGTGGTTCAAAAAAATTGATCTTTGAGACTTATCCAATTCTATCTATGAAGAACTTGGACATGTATTAGGATTAGAGTTGCCCATATATTGTTTAAAAACGTTCTTTGCAGCTCATTATACAATTGGAAGCTTCAATAGTTTACATGTTTGTGGAGCCACTGTACCATCAGATGGTAGTGGTTTCTACATGCTGTTACAGCATTATATATCTATGTGAGAGCATGACAACAATTTCATCATGGTAAATTTATGACAAGCCCCATTAGGTCTCAGTCAGAAAGATTACATTGATAACATTCCTGTTCAAATCAAAACTGACCAGAACAAAATCATTCATTTTATCACAGGAAAGTGGTTTCTAAGCTTAATTTTAGGCTGCAGAAATATGAAGGATAGTTGTGGTCAAGGAGCATGGAAGCTCTTAAAATTTCCAACTTCCTACAGGGCACAAACTGGTAGAGATATCATCAGGTACTTGCAAATTATCATGTACAGGTCTGCTTTATGAGGTTATGTCATGAACTTTTTAGGGAAAAAATCCAAATGTACTGTATTTTCAAAGGAAAGGTCTAGAAATAATTCAATCATCTCTGTTAAGCTCTACTAACTATGTTTGCCAAATCTCCCCTGGGCCTCTTCCTAGCTTGTTTGGAGTTACCAGATTTGAATGATAAAAATGGTAAAAACTCAAAAAGTCATCTAATTCTATATCAGATGTGACCCAAGTTTCCTATTAAAAAAGTATTACAAAGTCTTAGTTATATGAAGTTCTGGTTAGAGAAATTTTACTCCGGGAAGGACTATGTTCCCGCTATAAGTAGATATGATACCTTCAATGAGTCCTCTGTTTGTCTGATACAGATTTCTGGATAGAAGGGTTAACATTCCTGGATAGCTTACAAATTGGATAATTCATGCTCTTGATTGATAAATCAGAGGACTTGCTTACCAACTTTCGAAACCAGAGCATGGTGTTCCCCATTACATCTTATTAACATAGTATGGAAAAGCAATTTCAAGCATTAACTGTCCTTCATTAATATGGATGCATAAACTTTCTTGGAGGGATAGTCCAAGAAAAAAATCTCCTTCTTACTCCAGTCATTCTAGGTATAATAGCTAGAGGTAGATTAAGGCCTTATTTTGCTTAATGCCAAATCATCTCCTTTTATTCTTAAATGGGGCGATCTCACCTATGAAAGGTTTGTTTAATGCAGGATATTAATTGTTTAACCCAAGTGTATATAAAGGTAAAATACTATAATAGTAGGCTTGAGTTTTTGGTAAAAAATTGATTGCTTAGCAACAGGACAGAAGTTCCTAATATGGAAGCAATAAAACCTCTTGATTACTTATTTATGTGCTTTTTTCTTTTGAGTTAGACCTTTTTATCATTTATTTAATGACTCCTTTCTTCTTCTTTAATCTTTGGAATTGTGATGGTTTCACAAGATTCCTTTTAATTTGTTCATTGTTATTTTTGCTATGCATAGGATGGCTTTTCTCTATTTTGGTTCAGCCTTTACTAACACTTTTAAAATCCCCATCACTACCACTATGATCAACTTCTGTCCATTATTCTTTGTCTGGTAAAACCAGTCTTAGTAGTTGAACTACTACTTCTTGCTCATTTTTTTTCCTTGAAGTTCAATCAGGTATAAAGAGACAGATATTGTTTTTGGGGTAGTGACTGCCAAATTTACCAAAAGAGATGGGATTTGCTGTTTAGATGGGAAACATCTAACAGGATGATAGCAAATCTATGACATGTGTGTCAAAGCTCACATGCCACAACATTTTGAGTGACATGCCAGTTTTTACGCCAATCTTCTCCAATACCTGACAATGACTTTCGAAAGCATACCATGCCCTCAAGTGATCTTGGAAGCTTGCAAGAAAGGGGTGTGCTTTTGTGCAGTTTTCAGAAGCTTCAGAGGCCATGGAAGAGAATTTTCAAAGTCAAATTAAGAACAGAGACCTTGTGTGACCTGGGACAGCCTTGGCTGGACTGTTTGGTTCTGTTGTCAAAAACAGAACACTGCCTGAAGGTAAGTGGTGCATAGCAAATCTTGGGGAAGGGAGCAAGGTGGGACAGATAGAAAATTATTTATCTTTAGCTCTGGACAGGGGAGATGTGTATAATTTTATTTAATTTCATCCCATTTAGAAACAAGAAAAAAGTTCATAAATACTACTTTGATCCTAACAAAATTACTTCTTTTAATACGGAAGTTGTAAACATCTATTTTTGTTAGTTGCATGTTTTTTGATAAAATTTCTTCTTACCTGGGAAATGGTACAAGTTGTTAGTTAAGACAAACACTCATATTTTGGAGCAAACAGGTGTAATCTTGTCTTTATACCACATGTTGATGTACAAACTATTTGCATCAGACCTATAGTCAAAGGTCCTTTGCAAAACTTCAGTAAGACTGGTTTTGATAATGGCTTGCTTCTGTTTGATTAAATAGTATCCATTTCTTTTAAAGTCTGACATGGTTAAACAGGCTTAACATAAGAAATAAAAAAAAAACATTTTATTTTTATATTTTATGACAAAATTTCAGTGAGAGAATGTTAACATAGTTTTGTAATTGATCAAAGTAATGGTTTGATATATTAACTGTTTAAATTAACAAAGACTTTGGCCTCAATATTTGAGATTACTAAAAGTGGATTAATGTTCTCCTTATATTAAGTTCACCATTTCATAAAAAGTGTCTTGTGTGAAATATAATTTATTAATCCAATTTAGTAGAAATGGTTATGATAATATGAGCCCATGAATATGGAAAGTCTACAGACAAACGAGATCAATTTCAGTGTATCATCAAACTGGTTTTGATCATATAAACCAAGGATTCACAATCTTTTTTTTTTTTTTGCTAATTTTACCCTTCTCAGCCTTATTTACTGATCTGACCATTCTCATTATCAATACCTTAAAAAAACATATTTTACAATCTACATCATTTATTATTAGAGGATGATTAGGAGACTGGATTAGGGGATGATTAGGGGACTGGGGGCTAAAACATAGCTATATATATTTTAGCTTGTATATGTGTGATCTATCTATCTATCTATCTATCTATCTATCTATCTATCTATCTATCTATCTATCTATCTAACATCTACCTACTTATCTACAAAAACCAGCTGAGAAAAAAATTAAACCACTTTCAAACATTTTTATACCTATTCATCATTCTGGTAGTCTTGAGGTCTGGAAATTTCATGTCCAACAGACTGAAAAATTGATATAAATTTAAAGATCTAGTGACAGTTCTACAAAGGATGGTGAGAAGAAAAATTCTGGTGATTTGCAATTTAATCTTGAAACTGGTTCCTTTAAATATATAATTTGAGCAATATAGTCCAGTAAATCTATCTTCATTATCCTCCTCTTTCCACATTGCTCCAACATTTACATTTCTCTTGGTACATTGTCCCACTTAGGCTTCCAAATGAATTGTGCATTTCAGAAAGAAAGAAAAAATGCTCATTTATTTATTCATTCATTCATATCCCACCTTTATCATTTTTACAAATAATTCAAGGCAGCAAACATATCCATCCCACCTTCCTCCTCTCCTGTTCCTAGAAGATGAGTTGGTCTGAGAGGGAATGAATGGCCCCAAATCATCCAAACTAGCTTTTAATGGCTAAGGTAGGACTTGAACTCATGGACTCCTGCTTTCTAGCTGAGTGCCTTAATCATTAGACCACCATACTTCTGTAATTAGCTTCATTTTAAGCTATTCATGAAAACATTTCCAGTTCCTCTATTGTTCTTGCATTTGTTATGGGGTTTCCCCACTAGATTCAAATCGACCATGTTTAATATACCAAATTAACAGACAAGCAGAACATCAAAATTGGAACTTGAAATCTCCCTGCTCAATCAGGAGACCTTAAACCATTCTAGACTGTCCAAACTCTTCTTAAAGATCTTCAGTGATGGACTGGCCACAACTTCTGGTGGCAAACCTTCCAGCGAATAAGTGTTCTCACTGACTGCAAATTTCTCCTCATGGACAGAATTTTCAGAATTACTATCCATACATCAGGATAGTAAATAAAACCAAACTCAGGGCAAATTAGTGTTTTTCTAGAAGACTAGCAGTATTAAATGTATAGTTGCATCTTGTATATTACTTTAAAGTGTATGCCTAAAAGAAGATTATAAAGGTCTAATGTGAAATACTACAGAACTGATGTTAGCATTGTAAATTGCCTATATATTCATAGAAGACTTTTAATTAAAATTGGAAAGCATCTATTAGCCTTTTAAAATAGAATTCTTCCTCATATTAATTAAAGTAATGACAGCTTTTTGAAGACTGCACTAAATTGTATTCCATCCCAACAGAACAATGGGAAACATTATTTTATGATGGGTGGTGCATTTTTGGCTTGCATTCAGAATTTACTTTATTTGTCAATTCTACAAATTTAATTTAGACATTATTTTTCAGTTATGAGATGATTTTATTAAACTGAATGAGAAATGGTAATATAACAATAAGGAAAATTTCTCCATCCAGTTATTTTAGAAAGAGCTGGTATAGTCATACTCCACAAAGTATCAGTGATGCAGCTGTAGAGATGGTCAAAAGTACCTGGGGATGCAAATAATTAACAATTTGAACTGATTTCTCCACACATCATCCTTAGTGAAGCATGCAAACCAGCATCTACATTTCCTGCATTGGATGAGGAGAGCACATCTTTCTCCTTCTGTTCTGATCACTTTTTACAGAAGCACAGTTGAGAGCATTTTAACAAACTGTATCACTGTTTGGTGGCAGCAGTGCCTCAGATAGAAAGTCCATACAGAGAGTGGTAAGGACAGCTGAGAAGATTATAGAAAGCTCACTTCCTCTTATTCAGGATACTGTTCTCCTGTGAATGTAGGTTTCGAAGTATTCCTAGCAGGACTGCAAGGTTCTGTAACAGCTTTGTTCCTTATGCCATCTATCTGGTAAACTTACAAGATTTATTTTTCTCACCATTTACACGTATACTTCCAAACTAGACTGTGTTGTTTCTGTGTGTCATATAAGATATGTGAGTATATGCATAATTTTGGATTATTTATTTAGTCATGTTTATGTAGTCTACATTGGAGGTGGTGACCCTTTGAGAGCTGTATTCAATGAAATTTCATTTTAAAGTATTTCAATTAGTGTACATTCAAAGTGATAATAAAGCTATTCTAACTCTAAATTTAGAAAAATACTCCTCAGACTGTAACACTGGAATGGGGGATACAGAAGAAAGACTTAAGACACAAGGTAAATAAGCCTGTTCTGTTTTTATATGCATTCTGCAAGTATATATAAACAAACAGAATGTGTATAACACTTTGAATTAAATAATTATGAAGTATATGTAAAATAGAAATGATGTTTTCCATTCTCTTGTTTTCTGAGTTTTGCTTGTATATGTCTGCTGCACTAAAAGAAAGCCAGAAGCAAAGAAAGTAAATCCTTTGGTAGACTTTCCCAGCTGGATTCCCAGTAGTTGGATCTTTGAAGATTTTAACACTATTAGAAAACTAAAAGAGAAGTAAGAAACCTAAACTTGAAACCTGAATCTTTTATAACATTAGAAAAAAGATGCTTAATATACAAACAAAACCTCTATCAACAATTTGCCAGCAACAAAGGATGAATTATTTTTATTAGGAATTTGATGTCAACATGTCTGAATTGTTATTGATATTACATTATTATGTGCTCAACTCCCATTGTTCTAAGAAGAAATAAGTCAGTTTCCACAATATGATCTTGAACATATACACACCATTTTGAAAGAGAGTATCAGGAACTGCATCAAAAGGAACATTACAAATCTCTTTAATGGAAATTGAGAGGAATTATAGAATCAACTTGAAGATGTTATTAAAGATAAATGTGGAAAAAATGACTTCAAAAATGAAGAAAGCAAAATTGATGTCAGAACAAACCACAGAATTCTGAAGAAGACAAGCCAAAGCCAACAAAAACAAAAATCTCAGATACAAATTTATCAGAGGTGTTAGAAGAAATAAGAAGCACTATTACAATAAGATATGTAAATATTTTAAATATGGAACAGACATGGAAAAACAAGGAAAGTCTTTCAAAAATGTTTGAATTGAAAAGGAGGTTCCAACTTCAAATCTGTATGATAAAGTATGACAATGGACATAATAGATAATAACTGATTCAAAGATGGAAGGTATATGTGCAATAATGCAGAGTAGCGATATTACTATCTTAATACCTTAAAAGATATTCCTTGCTTACAAGATTTATAGGGTCAGAAGATAAAGTTATTTTTATATAATGTTACTCCTTTTCTAAAAGAAACATTAGAATTAATATAAATTAATAGAAAGAAAAAGACACAGAAAAGAAAGAAATCAGAAAGAAATATAAAAGTACAAGAAAGAGAAAAACAGTAAAAGAAAAAAGAAAGAAAGAAAGAAAGAAAGAAAGAAAGAAAGAAAGAAAGAAAGAAAGAAAGAAAGAAAGAAGTAGCTTCCAATCTTCTTTACAGCAGTTATAAGCACAATTATAAATATTACTCTATGGTTATAGTATAACTCTTTTTTTCTATTATCTATTCTTTCTAATCATCAACACCATGTTCTTTTTTTTTTTACGCTAAAAATTCACTAGGAGATAACAGTCAGCAATAAACATAGATATTGTATTTTCTATGATTAAGAGATCAACTTAACCATCACAGCAAGTTATCTTTATCTTTACCAACCATTCTTCCATTGTGGATAGTGGCAATCTTTCCATTTCTGCATACAAAATATGCTGCAGTTATCATTTCAAGAGCAAAGTTCCAAGATTTTTAAAACTATTTGTCCATCAATCCCAAAAGTAGAACCTCTAGTCTCAATTTTATATTAATCTTTAAAATCTTCTGAATCAATGTGTGTAAAGAATCAAAATTTTTCTAGGTTTTTCGCATGTCCCCTAAACATTATAAAATGACCCTTCTGATTGTTCAACTTTCCAACATAAATTTGAAGTGCCCTTGTGCATTCTAGTCAATTTCTGTCATGAAATATAACAATGGATCATTTTATAAAAAATATTTTTAAGATAATAACATAGTGTAAATTTTAATTATTTCAACCACATGATTTCCTTATTCCATCTGAATATTACAACAAACCTGTTTTTGTTTCAATATCAAGAAAAGTATACTTTAGCAATTACATGTTCATCATTTGTGCACAATTTTATTTCAAACTTAGTCTTACAATATTTAAACCCATTAGTTCTTCTATTGACTGTAAATGTTTCTAATAACTGTAAAAAAGAGAACCATTGGCAACTATATGAACCTTTGCCACCAATTCTTCTCTTGATTTTATTTTATTTTACATTTCCCTTGATAAAATTCTAGTAGTTCACAATAAGTTAGCTACTTGCGTTTGGTACAAGAAAGTAAAAATTAATGGGAATTTTTAAAATAATTATATTAGATATGGAATATGGAATAGATACAACCTCAGGTAGTCCCTGAAAACATATTTGTGGTTCTTTTGTACATATTTCTATAAACAAATATAATAGGTATGAGTGCTGAAATTTGTTCAGCACTTTTGTCATTACCAAGTCAAAAGTCTACAGGAACTGATGAAATACTCACTGAAATATAACAAACAAATAGAAGAATTAGCAAAGCTGAATACCAAAGAAGAAGACTTAACAGAGTATACAACTTATATACAACTTATACTCCAATATCCTTAATTTCAAAATAACATTTAGGATCTTCCAATGTAGATTAGATCAGCATTTGGAAAAAGAGATTCCAGATATTGAAATAGGATTCAGGAAAAAAAAAAAAAACCAAGGAAGATGAAACATTATTGCTGGTGCACAAGGGATAATTGAAAAAATTCAAAGAATGTAAAAAAAAAAATTGACTGTGTGCTTCATTGATTATAAAAACAACTTTCATTGTGTCAATGACATCAAGCTATGGAAAGTGGTCAGAAAAATGGGAAACCCTGGAGACTTCTAGTGGCACTTCCATCAAGGATGGACGGATACCGTAATCGTGCACTGCTTTGATCTGTGCTTACCCTGTCGGAGGGATCCCTATGGGACTGACCCACTTTGGAAAGGTGGGGGAAGAGGGGGAGACCACCAGCTGGGTTGAGGGGAGCCGCATCTCCCCTCCCGGCTTGGTATACTCCCCTGGAAGACAGGGAGAAGCAGCAGTTTTAATGGCTGCCCTGAAGACAGAAAACTACGAGAACCTAAGTGTGTGCTGGAGAGGTGAAGTGGTGAGCAGCGTGTATCCAGACAAGAGAAGCTGAACCTTTTATTTTAATAACCCTGAAAAGCAGAAAGAAAGATTGTGTTGTCATTTCTAGATGAGTTGATGGAGTTGATGTTTGCTGATTGGCTGGCATTTTCATAAGAACATGTGTGGCTGAGGTATTGGCTGTGTGTCTATCAGCCTTTTGTGTTGTAATGACCTGGGTAATGGGCTGTGTGATGACCTTTTGAGTTCTATGGTTATGACATCCTGGGTCTTGTGCTGTAATATCAGATCATGCTTTGTTCGCACAAGCATGAAGCCAAAAGCACTCTCAATCTTACATGGGAAAAAACCCAAACACGCCAAGACCTGCATACATGTGTGTGTGTATGTGTATGTATGTATGTGTGTATGAGTATGTACCACCACTGCCAGGGTGGTAAACACCTGGGCACAAACAGACCCCCCCTGATACTTCCAGTTCAAACACACCCCAACCAGGCACCCAGATGAAACCTAGCTTCCTAACTAAAGATAGCCATCCATTTACCCAGAGCCAAGCTGCACTAAAGGCCTCCAATAAAGTAACACAATGTTGCCGGCCAATCAAGATACAAAAAGAGCCAAAAAACAGACAGAAGATATTAGAAACACCCATCAAGCAGAACACAGCAAACTCCAAGACCAATAAACACAGACCAAGACTCCCAACCAATCAGGATGAAGAAAAAAACCATTCTGGCACAGCAATAGGCTGCCCCAAATTTAAATCTGAAACCACTGTTAAAGTCTGACTCACAGATGAACACTATACAGAAGCCTGATGATGGCAGATGAGATTCTGCTGAAATGTTGCTACTTGCGTTTGGTACAAGAAAGTAAAAATTAATGGGAATTTTTAAAATAATTATATTAGATATGGAATATGGAATAGATACAACCTCAGGTAGTCCCTAAAAACATATTTGTGGTTCTTTTGTACATATTTCTGCCATCATCAGATTTCTTATTGTGTTTGTCTGTGAGTCAGACTTTTACAGTTGTTTCAGTTTTAAATTTGGGTCTAGCCTACTGCTGTGCCAGAATGGTTTTTTCTTCATCCTGATTGGTTGGGAGTCTTGGTCTGTGTTTATTGGTCTTAGAGTTTGCTGTGTTCTGCTTGATTGGTGTTTCTAATATCTTCTGTCTGTTTTGTGCCTTTTTTGTTTCTTGATTGGCTGGCAACATTGTGTTACTTTATTAGAGGCTTTTAGTGCAGCTTGGCTTCGAGTAAACGGACGGCTATCATTTGTTAGGAAGCTAGGTTTCATCTGGGTGCCTGGTTGTGTTGTGTTTGAGCTGGAGGTATCAGGGGGCATCTGTTTGTGCCTAGGTGTTTGCCTGGCTAGTGGTGTGGAGATTTTTTTGTTTGTGAGTGCAGGTTTCTAAATAATTGACAGTCTGGTGGAATCTATGAAAAAACAGATGGCACAGTAGGACACACCGTATACCAGAAGAAAACACACACTAACCGCTACCTCAATGCCCAATCCCACCACCACCCAGTACAGATAAAGTCCGTGGCTAAAACACTAATTACTAGAACCAAACACCTGGCAGACAAGACACACATAAAGATTGAGCTATGCACCCTGACTAAAGTACTGACAGCCAACGGCTTCCACAAAAGCAAAATCACTGGCTTGATCCACAGAAACACACCAAGACATAATAGAGACCCAGAAAATGAATAGACCTATGGAACAGCTGTCCTGCCCTACATAAGAGGTACGACAGACAAAATTAGTAAGGTACTACACAGACATCACATCAAGACTGCCTTCTAAACAGACAGAAAAATAGCAGCCATCCTAAGAAAACCCAAAGATAAAATTGACCTGGAAAACCAAGGCATATACGAAGTCCCCTATGCATCATGCCCGGCCACATACAATAGACCAATAGAAGAATAAGTACCCACCTGGATGAACACAAAAATGCAGTCAAAAAGCTGGAACACATTTCCTCACTAGTCTAACACATATGGAAGCCACAGGTCATAGCATCAACTTCAATGGCACCAAAACCCTAGCCACTATAGAAAACCCCAGCCACAGAATCATCAGAGAAGCCATAGAGATTGAAAAAAAACAAACAGAAAGCATGAATAGAAGAGATGATTCCACCAGGCTGTCAATCATTTGGAAACCTGCACTCACAAACAAAAAAATCCCCACACCACAAGCCAGGCAAACACCTGGGCACAAACAGATCCCCCCTGATGCCTCCAGCTCAAACACACCCCAGCCAGGCACCCAGATGAAACCCAGCTTCCTAACAAATGATAGCCGAAGCCAAGCTGCACTAAAGGCCTCCAATAAAGAAACACAATGTTGCCAGCCAATCAAGATACAAAAAGAGCCAAAAAACAGACAGAGGATATTAGAAACACCCATCAAGCAGAACACAGCAAACTCCAAGACCAATAAACACAGACCAAGACTCCCAACCAATCAGGATGAAGAAAAAACCATTCTGGCACAGCAATAGGCTGCCCCAAATTTAAATCTGAAACCACTGTAAAAGTCTGACTCATAGACAAACACCATACAGAAGCCTGATGATGGCAGATGAGATTCTGCTGAAACGTTGCTACAACTTTAAAAGCACCACGTGGGAAAATACCCGAACAAAGCTGAATGCCATACATGTAAGTACCCGTGAAAACTTAAGAAGATAGATAGATAGATAGATAGATAGATAGATAGATAGATAGATAGATAGATAGATAGATAGATAGATTCTAAAATGTGCTAATGACTATTTAAATGATATTAGCAAAACAGAATATGATGATGGGTGAAAATCTGGTAGTAATTATGTTTAAAAAGTGTGAATTAGGATTATATAAATGCTATAGGTTGAAATTGGTCAAAGGGAAGTAAAAGGGGAAATTAACTCTGCTTTTTTCTTTTTTTGTGGTATACATGAAATAGAAAATACAATTAATTATACAAAGGATATGAGAAAATATAATGAACTAGAAGGGATTATGTGAGAATGTAAAATATTTATAATGAATAAATTATATTATAATCAAAAGCAGGGAAATGAAAATTTATTAAAATTATATAGGTAAATTTGGGAAACAAAGAAAAAATATGAAATGATTATATGAATATCTCTGTAATAGATATAAGATATATTGTTGATGGGGGTATACCATGTGGATCCTAAATGTATTAATCTTACTTTACTTTTACTTTTACTCATTTTTTTCTTTCATTGACTGTCTAATTATACATTGGTCTTGAGAAAGTTATAGATTATGGCAATACATAAGGTAACATAAAATAGGTAGTAAGCTGAAAATGGAAATAATAGGAGATAAAGAATTGAAAATATATGTGAGGATGAAATGATTTTGATATTGAATTAATGAATTGAAATATGAATGGGAAATTTATCTAAAGATTAGTCAAATGGATAATAATTTGAAGTTATATTAATTAAGAAAGTTGAAAGTATAACTATGACTCTATATATAAATATTGTAATCTGGAATCATGTTGCTCACGTGAAGAGATGTATAAAAAATAAAAATAAAAAACTTTGGGGAAAAAAGGGGGGAAAAAAAAGAAAAATGGGAAACCGAGAACATTTCATTGTCCACACGAGAAACTTATACAGATGGGGAAGCCACCATGCAGAAAAAAAATGGTGAAACAGGCTGGTTCCTGGCTGGCAAAAGAGTGCATCAAAACTGCATCCTCTGCCCTTATTTATTCAACCCATATGCAGAATACATATTCAAGAAAGCTGGATTGGTAGAAGATGAATGTGATTTTAAAACTGGAGGAAGAAATGTTAATAAATTCTGCTATGCTGTTGATGTTCCCCTGATCGATGAACTAGAAAGAAGCTGTAAGCTATAGTAATAAAATCAAGGGCACAGTGAAAAAAAGAGAGTAAAATTAAGTATAGAAAAGAGCAAACTAAATGACAACAGATAACAATCAGCTGTAGAATTGTCAAAAAAAAAGGATGAAGTAGTGAATAACTTCTGCCGTTTCATATAGCCATTAACAGTAAAGGAACAAGCAATCAGGAAAGATACCAGAGACAGGAATTTGGTAGAGCAGCCAAAAAGGTCTTGGAAAAGATATTAAAATGTCATAGCATATCTATGTTTAAAAAGAGCAGAAGTATGCAAACCATGGTATTCCTTGTGAAGCTGTATTGAGGTGCAAGATGGACTTTGAAGGAGCAAGAAAAGAATAACATTAATTATTTTGAACTTTGATGTTGGAAAGATTCCTGAGAATACTGTGGGCAGCTAAGAAAACAAACAAATGGATTATCAAAAAAAAACAAAAAACAAAAACCAATTTAGAGGCACAAATTTACCTTACCTTACCTATCCCGTGACCTCTTTTGAGGTCGTTGGGGCGCCTGCGAAGATTTAACCACCACGCTTCTCCATCCGTCTCTGTCCTCCACTGCTCTCTGGGATGCTGCCAGGTTCAAGCCTGTCCAATCATGGATATCATCCTCCCATCTCCTTCGTTGTCTTCCCCGTTTGCGGCTTCCTCTTACCGTCCCTTGCATGATGGTCTTTGCGAGGCCAGTAGAGCGAGACACGTGTCCGTACCATCTCAATTTCCGTTTCTTGACGACAGTAAGAAGGTTGTCGTGTGGTCCTATTGCCTGTTGTATTTTATTTAAGACCTCTTCATTTGTCACATGGTCTGTGTAGTGGATGCCAAGGATCTTTCGGTAGCATCTCATTTCTGTTGCAAGGATTCTTCTTTGTAAATCCGCATTGAGTGTCCAGGTTTCGCAGGCATATAAAAAGATTGATATTGCGAGGGAGCGCATTAGGTGGATCCTTGAGCGCAGACTGATGTTCTTATCTTTCCAAATAGTTTGGAGCTTCGAAAGCGCAGCTGTTGTTTGTGCTATCCTTGCCATTACTTCTGGTTTTGAGCCTTCATCGGAAATGATGGACCCAAGATATTTGAAATTTTTTACTGTCTCTAGGGGTGTTCCGCTGACTCTGATGTCTGAGGAGATACCTTGGGTACTGTTCGTCATCAGCTTGGTTTTCTCGGCATTGATCTCCATGCCGTACGCTGAAGCCGCTTTATCTAAGTGTTGGACAAGGCTCAATAGTTCATCCTCATTTCCTGCCAGGCCATCGATGTCATCTGCGAATCGCAGGTTGGTGATGGTTCTACCACCGATGGAAACTGTGCCTTCGTGGTCTTCCAAGGCATCTTCCATGATCTGTTCAAGGAATACATTAAACAGTGTGGGGGAAAGCAAACATCCTTGGCGCACTCCTACACTTGTCCGGAACCAGTTACCTTTGCTGCCGTTCAGGAGGACGGCGCTTGTGGCTTTCTCATAAAGTTGTTCTATCACTCTGACAAGGTTATCGTTGATGTTATATTTCCTCATGGTAGACCACAAGGCTGCATGCCACACCCTGTCGAAAGCCTTTTTGAAATCAACGAAAACGTGGTATAAGTCCTGTTGGTGTTGGAGATATTTCTCACAGATCACTCTCAAGTTGAATATTTGCTCAATAGTGCTCCGTCCTGCTCTGAAACCCGCTTGTTCTTCTGCAATGATAGTCTCTGCTTGTGGTTTCAGTCTGTTAAGAATGATTTTTAGCATGACTTTGCTTGGGTGGCTGATTAAGCTGATGGTACGATAATTCTGGCACATCTGAAGATTCCCCTTCTTGGGCAGGGTTATGATTAATGATTGAGTCCAGGGGACTGGCCATACTCCAGTGGCCCAGATCTTGTTGCAGATGACAGTGAGGATGGTGATCACTGCCTCTCCTCCTTCCTGAATCAGTTCTGCAGGTATGTTGTCAATTCTGACTTCCCTTGTTTAAGTGCCTTTATTGCTGCTTCGACTTCCTCACGTAGTATTGTATGGCAGGCATCATCTGGACTTGTCCGTGGGCCCTGCAATACTGTAGTGTCTCCATTGTGCTGATGGTTGTACAGTTCAGCGCAGTATTCTGTCCATCTGTCCATCACCTCTCTTTCCCCAGTGAGCGTTTTGCCTGATTTGCTCTGTATGCTCGAGGGTCTCCCTTGTTTCTGTGTGGTGAGGCTTTTAACCATTTGGTATGCTTTCTTGGTGTTATTTCTCTTCAAGTTTTCCTCGATGTCTTTACACTGGTCCTCTATCCAATTTTCCTTTGCCTTTTTCATTCCCTTTTTTACTTTGTTGTTAGCTTCCCTGCACTTCTGAGCTCCATCTGGATCGCTTTTCTTTTTCTTTAGTTCCCGTCTTTTGTTACATAGACCTAGGAGTTCACTTGTGACCCACGGTTTTTTGGGACGTTGGTGTTTCCCCAAGACCTCATTAGTGGTCTCTATCATTGCTGTGTTGAAAGAGCTGACTGTTGTCTCGAGGTCCACGTCATCATCTAGGACCGTCAAAGGAGCGAACTTCCCTCCAATCATTGCTTGGAATTCTTCTCTTACTGCCGGGTCTTTCAGTTTTTCGAGGTTGAAACGTAGTCGTGTGAACTTGGGCTTGTTGATCTTCTTCAGGCGCAGTTTGAAAGTCATCAGCACTAAAGCATGGTCACTTCCTATATCTGCCCGCGGGAAGCTGCGTGTAAGTGCAGTTTTTACTCCTGAGCGAAATCGCTTTTGGATCAGAATGTAGTCGATCTGGTTTCGTGTGTGGCCATCTGGGTGGTTCCAAGTCCATATTCGTGAAGGTTTGTGATTACCAAAAGTGTTCGCAATGACCAGGTTGATGGTAGCAGTAAATTCTAGTAGCCGGAGACCGCGTTCGTTTGTGACAGAGTTGCAGGATGTTCCATAGGTACCCGGCCAATTTGTTCGAGTGTTCTCTCCTATTTTTGCATTCCAGTCACCTTGCACTACTAAGATGTCTTTTTTGGGTTTTTCATTGATGGTTGCTTGGAGTAGGTTGTAGAAGTCCTCCACATCGTCATCACTGTATTCTGTTGTTGGGGCATAGGCTTGGATGACGGTGATATTGAACGGTGATGCCTTCAGGCGGATGGTGATCAGTCGGCTAGAGACAGGGCGACACTCCATGACTGTGCCCACGGTATCTTTGTGGACTAGGAAACCTACGCCTTGTTCATGTCGGTCATCTTTCCCACTGTAATACAATTTGTGTCCTTCAAAGGTTGTCAGCTCCCCTATGTTCTTCCACCGCACCTCACATAATCCCAATAAATTCCAGCGGTAGTTTTTCATCTCGTAAATCAGTTCTTCCAGTTTCCCATCCTCACGTAGTGTTCTAACGTTCCAGGTGCCAGTCACGATGTTACTTCTGGCAGAGAGCCTTGATCTTGTGGCACCAGTAGCATACTTATCGCCTCCGCCCTGGTGAATAGCGGCTAGCGCGGTCCTTGTTAACCCGGGCGACGACCGAGCCGGTATGGGTTGATGGTAGTTGTCTTCAACATGGCGTATCTTGGGCAAGAAGATCTGGCGGTGCCCAACCCTCTCCAGACCGTTAGCCACAGCCGAAAGTCCTCGTAACTTGAGGGATCGCCTTGGCCCCGGACACATGGCCGTTGAACTTGTGTCAAGTCTCATCCGCCCTGGCCGTTGACCACCGAAGTGGTTCTTCCGCCCAATGATGCAGTGTCAACATCATCCCCTCATGTGGTTTAGCCCGCTAGCTGAAGTATGGCGGGGTATGGCGCTTGGAGTCAGCACATGAGAGATTTAGGGATGGGTGAGGACCAGTGATGACCGTCCAACCTACTAGGTAGGGAGCAGCATGACGAGAATCGATCAAAGGTACTACCTCTCCCCAGAGCCCCTATACCCCTATACTGTGGGCAGCTAAGAAAACAAACAAATGGATTATCAAAAAAAAAACAAAAAACAAAAACCAATTTAGAGGCACAAATAACCAAGCTCAAATCACTCTACTTTGGATACTTTGTGTGAAGTGCTAGTTCTCTAGAGAAGACTCTAATGTTGAGAAAGATGGAAGACAAGAAGAGGATGACCAGCAGCAAGACTGATAGGCTCAGTTACTAGTGATGAGTGCCCTGTTGGAAGACCTGAAGGACAGCTTAGGGACAGATCATCATGGAGGGAATCTATCTGTAAGGTTGCTAAAGTTGATAATGACTTGATGGCATATAATTATCAATCATTATTATCACTATAATTATTATTATACCAGTTTTCCTTTCCAAAAATATCTAATTTAATGAAGCTGTCAGTTAATTGCCAAGGGCCTTCTGTTCAATTCAGATATACTGCAGAAGTCCTGGATGAACTTGATTGCAATGTAAGTCCTAAACCCTAAAGGACTTGTCATCTTATTTATTTAAATAAAACTGGATTGGGTTTTTTAAAACAGCTAAATCTAGCTCCAGACCTATTTATATGTAAGTTATGGATCGTTGAGAAAGACCAATCACAGTTTAATAAAATCTGACATCATCCTTGCCAGATACATAATGGCAGCAGCTCTGCACTGAGTTATTTAAAACATGATGTTTAAATACAGTCTTATCCTTGTCCACATTTTTTTAAACACAGTATGGCAAATTCAATCACATCAATGTAATAGTCATTTTAAACAATGGAAATTTTGATCCTGTCAGCTTGCCGGCATCTTAAATTGATGAAAGCTCAGTATCTGGCATGCTCAGCTTTCCATTTTCAAGTTTTTATACATACTAGATGCATTGAGTGACTTAGATAATGCTAATAAATTACACAATGACATAACTCTGTGTTCATGGGCATTGAAAAGCCAAATGAAAAAGATATGCCATCCAGTAGCTTAGTAATTAATGTTATGGCAGGAGAAAAAACAATGAAGAAAAAAGAAAGGAAACCTTCACGGATATTTAGATAATACAGGATTTAATAAAGGAAATTGAATGTTTATGTTTTTGCTATCATCAATAGAGGCTTTCAGAACCAGACAGGGTGATAGTAGACTATAAACAATGACTTTTTCCAGAGTAAAGTAATTTGCACATACAAAAATCTTACTCTTTCCTAGGTAAATGTTATGTGGTTT
The DNA here is from genome assembly GCA_033807585.1 of Hydrophis major. NCBI lineage: Eukaryota > Metazoa > Chordata > Lepidosauria > Squamata > Elapidae > Hydrophis > Hydrophis major. The sequence goes on along the minus strand of CM066328.1, from coordinate 69,904,694 downwards.
ATGCCTTCAAATATGCCTAATTTGATTTTGTCCAAAATAAATTTGCAGTATAACATCCCATTCATCACATCTCATAGTATCTGGATTGTGGAGAGTAGAAGGAGGGGGAGGGAAGGGAAGGGAAAGAGAACAAAAACCAAAGAAAGTAAGCCAAAATACCCAGCATCGACAGATGATTCTGCAGAGGAATTTTAGAAAAGTTAACTTTATATAAGAGAGCTAACATTGCCTTTGGGCAGGTTTTCATTCACTAAAGTGCACAGTAAGTTTCATAAAAGTTGAACATTTCTATACAAAGAACTTTCTACGGAAATGGAAGCAATGGAATGTTGCTGATTAGGGTTTGGTGTATTAGGGATGCTTGAATTAGAGATAATTAAAGGAAAAAGAATGAAGACCAAATGGTATGTAAAAGCTGAGTTGTGTACATCTATTTTGCATTTTTTAAAAAAAAAAATACTATGTAGACTTAGCAGGCTGCCATCTGGTGTACAGGATATAGAAGAAAGACATTTCCTTTACTTAAAAATTCCTTTGCAGGAATTTTTGTCCTGAACAATAGAATTAGAGAAATACCTTCGATCCCCTGAGATATTCAGGGCACTGGAGGAAATCACTTCTTCAAGTTAGAATTGTTTCTTCTCTTTCAGTGCTGAGATATGGAATGCTCAATCCTGAGAGATTGAAGAGAAGGTTTAGTGCCTCCAAGAAAAGATATCAATGGATTTCTAAAGGCAGCAAGGAAGTGGTAGATGCTTACAGCCTGTTCAAAAGACTGCTGATTTTAGGGCAACATTAGAGAGTTTTAAGAATGCCTTCTACAAACAGCTTTAAAACAGGTTAAGAAATGAAAAAGAAAAAATGAAAAATTGCTGAAAAAGGGGGGAAGCTTTGAAACTTTGAAAGGGGTAAAAAGGCTGCCATTGCACTGAAAGACTTGCCAACTGTTATTTGACTTTATAGGCATAGATTAGCAGGTGTAGATACAGAGAATAGGTAGAAAGACTTTTATCATTTCTGTTTCCTTTGAAGGATCATTGATCTATGGCGGAAAAAAGAGTTCTGGTGACAGAACCGACACATTTATAGTATTATAGAAAGCTTGCTTGCTTACTCATATGTGGTCTCATCCTTGTCTCTTTATTCTTCTCTAATAGACCCAATCTAAATGATTCCATATTAAAGTAAGCCAAGGGCTGAAAATTCCTAACCTGGAGAGAGAAAACAGATTCTAGTGTCTTTCATAAATCTATTTATCATCATCCAGTCTAGAATTTTAAGTTCATCAAGTTGTTGTGTCTGACTGTGACAAACTCTGAGTGCAAGGCTATGGAAAATGAATTAAGATAAACTTATCCAAAGCAGTGGTAGCTCTGAAATTCAAAATGTAAGAAAACATTCATTAGTTTGCTTTCAGAAGATAAGACTAAGTTGTAGAAGTTGGGGCTTTGTAAAGTACCTTTTGATTACTGCATTTTCCTATTCTAGTAATCTTTAGCATTTCTTTCTTCTTCATTATTGTATAAATGTGGTATATAAAATTTATATAAATATAAATATAGTATAAATATTGACCCATGATCTTTCAATAGCTACAATTGTGTGTGTGTGTGTATTTGTGTGTGTATACATACTGTATAGTCTTTGCTGTATTTCTTTCCACAGACACTGAGAAATGGATATGCAGAAAATCATTATGTATTCTTCACCAACGGTCAGTTGCTTAGCTACCAGTGAAATAGAGTACTGCTCATAAACCTATGCAGGAATGCTGGCAATGTTTAAGCAGGACATTGTCCTTAGAAATAGTAGTGTATATAAATGAATTTAAAAGTCAACATCTTTAAAAAAAGAAAACGCTTGCACAGCATTAACTTGCTTCCACAGTACTTCAATATCTAAATCTTCTTCTTCATCATCATTGTTCATTAAAGAGTCTGAAATCCAACTGATCATTCATGAAATTATCCAATGATAAATTGACTGCAAGAAAAGATGTAGCTACTCTCAGCAAGATAATAGGCTGCAATTTTACTTTTAAATACAATTACTGTTCATGTGGCTAGAGTAATTTTCTGTTTGCATAGTTCTGGAACATTTCAGATTGGTTAATTGCTTTGAAGGATCTATCATTTAAGAGGTACAGTTATTATAGCAAGTCTAAGGAGGAAACAGCCACCCCAGGATTAGTGGAAGTAGCATTGTCTCCAGTGAATGCTAATTGCTCAAATTGTTTCATTCAGTTCACATCTTGAGCCAAAGATCAATTTTTAAAGAGCATTTCTTTCTGTGAAATAAAAAGTGTCTAAGACACTAAGCTCTTTCTCTTCTTAGCATCCTTCAAGGTAGGTGGTCTACTTTCTTTTATTAGGCTGCATCACAACTCTAATCTTTTTCTGCATCCAGTAATGGCATAGTGTTTTTCTTTCTTTCTACACAAGGGCAATTTCCTTTGCTTAGGTAAAAATATGTGGTTATTCTTCTGCTTTCCGCTTTGTCTGGGTAACAATATTTGTATTTTTCTGTTGTGCGCATTGTGGGTATTAATGCATTCTTTCCTCGTTAAAATCCAATGTGAAGTTTCAATTTTTTAATGAAAGAAATACTGTGCAGGTGTAGAAGCTTTCTTAGAGTTATGTAATCAGCCCTCAGTGGCAATGTTTATTATTTCATTAAACTGCAGGGGAGCAGTTGTGCTTTTCATTTGTGGTACTTTGTTTTTGTTTACAACTGAAGGTTCATTGTTTTTGAAGTCCTCACTTTCTTATGATCTATATTTTAGAATGGCTATTTTTTTTCCCCAAAACATGTTTGTATGTCCTTCAAAATCAGACACTGAACTTCTCTTATATAGGTTATTACCTCAAAAGGCCTAGCTGATAGTAATATGTAGGAGGGCTTTCTCAGAGCTGAAATGCAGAAACTAGTCCTAATATAACCCATATTTTACAGAGATCCCCAAGTTCAATGTAAATCTTTGATGCATTTTTTTAAAAGTCACTTATTATACATGTAAAAAAATCCGTAGATCAACTGAAACAGAATACATAAAAAGTTGTGCTTTGTTCTTTTTCAATAGCTTTTTTATATAGTTCCAAGGACACCTTAGCCTGCTTAGTCACAGCTCTAAGCTAAGAGCTAATGCATAAGTAGATTATCTCCCATGACTTCAATATTTTGAGGAGATACTCCTTTCTGTGTAATTCTCTATAGGCAGCCACTCTTTCCCCATCAATGTAGTATTTTCAATGTGACTATCATACATAAGTTTGTAGAAGGCTGACCAGATTTAAAGAGGGTCAAGTTTTCACTTGTTTAACCATTTGTGACTGAGGAAGCAGTTCTGTTTTGGGAGGGAATAATCCAGAATGTGACACATATTATTTCATAGGCTGAAATAGTCAGGCATTGAGGAACTTGAGAGAAAGCATTTTACACTCTTTTTTCTGATATCTGGTGGCATTTTGACCATGAGTCCACAGATAGGAAGCAGCAGGAAATGTTAGGCATCAAACCCATTATTTTTAATGTGCTTCTTAGATAGCAGGCACCATAGGCAGGGGGTGGGATTCTACCACTTCACAACTATTCACTAGAACCTGTTGTTAACATTCTAAGCAGTTCGGAGAACTGGTTGTTAGAAGAAATTACTGGCCTAATCCTGTAAGGAAGGCGGGAAGGAAACATTTTGGTGTTGCTTACAGAAACTGCCTCTCCATTAACCCTTATTACATTCTTGGCAGGACTAGACTTCCTGTCTCAGGAACTTCTCTGGAGTATTTTTACCCTCCTTCGCTGGTACTTTGCTTGTGTGGAGTGACCATTTAAAGTTAAAATGGCACTGAAAAAAGTGACTTATGACCATTTTTCACACTTACAACTGTTGCAGCATCCCCACAGTCATGAGAGGCCAGGTGAGGAGATGCGTACCTTGATGTGAGTGATATTGAGTTGGCCACGCCCAGCCAATAAAATGAGCACCAAGCCATGCCCACCAACTAAACCACGCCCACAGAACCGGTTGTTAAAAAATTTGAATCCCACCCCTGACCATAAGCATGGCCTATTGTTTGCTGTTTATTTGTACACTGTGAGGTTAAGCACTGGAGAAAAATTGTGTATCCAATCACACTTAGTTAATAAAATATCTATTCTATTCTATTCTGAAAATGTCTAATGCAGGGAGATGTCAGATTTTAGGGATATGATCTGTGCTGATCAATTACCATAATAACTACATCAACTATATTAATTTAGTTCATCAATTTTAAAGATTGAAAAATGTCTCAAACAAAAATATTTTATGATTTTGGAAATAATTCATTAACTTGAGTTATTTGTCCATGACTGTCAAACATGAATCATTAAATACAAAATAATTAAATAAATTGTATTAGAAAATTATAAAGAATAATTTGGGAGGAAGCCATGTCTCCTATCCAAAAAGTAGCTTAATTACTCTCTTATATTTTATTTATTCATAACCTGTCTTTATTATTTTTAGAAATAATTCAAGGCAGTGAACATATCCAACACATAGATGTGTAATTCAAACCAACTAGTAATATAGTTAATATAAATCTTGATATAAACATGTTTCTGTTTTCATGAAAAAAATACATTTCTAATCTATCTTTGTAATTTTGGGATATTACTTTTGGCATTCTTCTTACAGAATGATTGAGAAATAAATATCATGTGACAATGATCTCAGGAAAAACATTTTTCAGATATGTTTTATCAAGTATTTCAAGAGCTCAAATAATCCAATCACTGATCAGCTAATAACTTCATTTAATCAGAATCATACTGTAATTTTTTTGTATTTGAAACACCACCTTACAATTTTTTCCCCCAAGCTATAGACTGTCAAAGCTATGCCTCCTGATACTTCTTTCTGTAATTTAGTTACTCATTTGGTTAGATGAATGAAAATCTGAATTAAACAAATTTTAAAATTAGTCCTGAAAATGAATTTATTTGGTAGAAGCTGATTTCAAAAAGATAAATAGCCCCAAAACATCAACCATCAGATTCCTGATTTCTCATTTCAGTCTTTTCTTAATAAGGTTATAAACTAAAGCTGAAAGCCAGTGTAATGCACTAATTAAAGCATTGTTTCTCAACCTCAGCAACTTTATGAGTCAACATGTTGACTGGGGAATTCTGGGAGTTGAAGTCCACACTTCTTAAAGTTTCTGACATTGAAAAACACTAAGTTTAAGTTTTCTACTTGGAACACAGCAACCAAGGTTTGCAGTCTGCATTCTGTCATAAAAATCTACAGAGTAATTTTGGGCCAACTTACTTCCTTCTCAGCCAACTTACCTTATTCAGTCATTGAGGTAGAGAAAAACAGATCTTGTACTATGCTTAGATGAAAGATCTTTGAAGGGCTGGCATATTTCATAACAATAATAAAGTACTGCCTTTATCCATCCTCTTTAGTTAACTTTACCTATATGGGCTCTGAGATGGCTCAGGAGTTTATGGCTTCCATGGCCATGGGACAACTGAGGGCAATGAATGGGAGAATAAACACCTAGACCAACCAGTATCGGTTGACCTTTTGGAAGACTCTAATATGAGCAGGGTGTGAGTAATGTATCAATCTTTGCCCAACTTAAACTTTCAGTGGCTTTTGATACCATCAACTATTTTATCATTCTAGATCAGTTCAAAGGATTGGTGGGCTGCTGGGAGTTTGTAGTGGTTTGGGATAGCTCCTAGATAAGATTCTGTGCAGTTTGGAGAATCCCCAAATCCCACTCTTCGCTGGCCTTACCCACTCTACCTCTCCCCTTCCAGGAGTTCCCACCTAGCCTGTTTTGAATGCAGGTAAGTGCAGGGCACGCACAGAGGCTTGGGGAGGATGACAAATGGGCCTCCTGGAAATTTGGGAAGGCTGGAAATAGGCCTGTTTCCAGCTTCCAGAGAGCCTCCGGAGCACGAGGAGGCCATTTTTGTCTTCCTGGAGACTCAATGAAAGCCTCCGGAGCCAGGGGAGGGTGAAAACACCCCCCTCACTGTGATACAGGAGGCTGACTAGGCCACACCCACCATGGCCACACCCACCCAGAAACCGGGCATTGGGGGTGGATGGCATGGTGTTATGCTGGTTTGTCTCCTTCATTCAGGATCAATTCAAGTTGGTGATGATTAAAGAGAAAAGTTCCTATCCTTGGCCCCTACTTTGTGGAGTGCCACAGGATTTGGTACTTTTTTTCTCACGTTTTCAAAAATCTGTATGAGGCATTGGGTGGGGTCATATACATATGCACATTTGATTAATAAAATAAAAATAAATAAATAAAATTTGGTTCTACCATCTCATATATAAGCATATACGAGATTTACCATACATTTCAGTACATGAACTGATAGAACAGTTTTATGAGAACAGAGGAAAGAGAATATAAAAGAAAAAGGGTCATTTTCAAAGCCATCTCAAGCAGGAGATTTAAGAGATTAAAACATGATTATATCCACTGCAAAGTCATTGTTTTTAAAGGAAAATGGAGGGGGGGCTTGTATTTATTTTTGTTTTGTTTTTATTAAAAAACTAATTTGATCCAGTTCTAGCAAATCCTTTTGTCTTATCTTCTTGTGATCACCAGTGACAAAAAAGGACAATGACAGAACAGTTTCTCAGGATAAGTCATTTTTGTTAGATTTGAAGATGGAAAAAAAACCCCCACAATTTTATATTTTTCTAGAATGCAAATCTCATGGAATTCTCAATGTCAAATGTTAAAGTGCTTATTTCAGTTAACATATCTCACTGTATAATAGCTATTGTATAATGAGGGCTGCTTTTTGCATAGTAGGGTAAGGGGTGCCTTCAAATCACTGTTGACTTTGGTGACTGTCTGGTCAAGTTCCTGCAGCTTTCTTGGCAAGATTTCAGAACTGCTTTGCCATTGCCTTCTTTCTAGAGCTGAGATAGAATGACTGCCCAAGGTCATCCAGCTAGCTTTGTATCTAAGGTGGAACCGAAACTCATGGTCTTTTAGTTTCTAGCCTTAATCACCACACCAGATTAGTTTTCTGATGGCTAAGTTAGTGCACCATCAAATTTCTGGACATCTGGAGATGTAATGCTTGCCAGTGCTATAATTTTGAAAGTACTGAAATAACTGCTTGCTTTCCAATTTTGTGGAATTTAGAATTCAGTAATATTATTATCTTGCTGTGGTTTATGCCTGAAAGGATTTGAGTTCTATCTATTATCAAGAAAGGACATGTGATACACCACAGGGATATTTATCAAGTATTTTATTATCCCCAGCAGCTCCAGTTTTCTTTTAAGGTATAATACCTCATTAGCAAATCTTTCCTCCACTAGTTTATCCTTAACTTTTATTAATCATACATGCAAACCTCAGGTGAAATGTTCCCAGTCCATTTTATAAACATATAGAATGCTGAGATAGATTAACATAAATCTAACTAATCCAATATAAGTTATTTTGTAATATAGTAGATAAGAATACATATGATGTGCTTGATCTATGTTTTGTTCTGTTTATCCTTTATCAGCAAATAGCTGGAAGATATGAAGATTTTAAAAGTGAGTGTCCTATAGGTAGAAAGTGAGATATAATTGTAAAGATAACAGATAAAATAACAGAGTACGGAGGGACCTTGGAAGTCTTCTAGTCCAATCCACTGCTTAGGCAGGAAACCCTATACCATTTCAGACAAATGGTTGTTCAATTTCTTCTTAAAAACTTCCAGAATTGGAGCATTCTTTATTTCTGGAGGCAAGTTGTTCCACTGATTAATTGTTTTAACTGTCATAAAATTTCTCCTTAGTTCTAGGTTGTTTTCTCCTTGATCCATCCATTGCTTCTTGTCCTGCCTTCAGGTACTTTGGAGAATAACTTGTGTCTATCTTCTTTGTAGCAACCCTAAAATATTGGAGCACTGCTATCATGTCACCCCTAGTCCTTCTTTTCATTAAACTAAACAAGCCCAAATAAAATATACATTGGAAAGCCCCATTGTGCATATCCTGCCTGTTAAACCTCTTCTGTTAAAGCAATGCCCAACTCATATACCTTCACTTGACTTATTATGAATCAAGTCCATTCAAGGTGAGCATGCTATAACACTAAAGACATAATAGATGATATTCTGCAAGTATTTCACAAAAACAATGAATGCAAGGACAGGTGGGGGGTTAAGTAGTACACAATGATCAAATAGTAAGCTTATAAAATTAAGTTTGGACCAGATTGGAGAGTGAAATCTACTTAGGTTTGATGCTCAGAAACATATTTTTTAACCAAGCAACTCCTTATTAGTTGCTAGATGTCCTCTTATCAGAATGACTTGCAGTAGATTAAAGTACATCAAAATTTTATGGGCCATGTAACGAGGTGCAAAATTTCTCTGATCTATATATCATATAACCTCTCCTATCTCATACAAGCATGCAGGAATTGATATATTTCCTTGTTGCTCTTCTATATCCTAAACTTGCTGGTGCATAGACAGTATAATAATTGCTTTGCAAGTAAGGCTATTGGTATGCTAGATTTTCTCTCCCTAAAAGCTAGATATATTATCAATACTGTTGTAGAAATCTTCAAAGAGGTTCTTCACTTCAACAATGGCTTCAGAAAATCTATCCTTCCAAGAAGCTTTATTGAAGCAATAAGATGGTAAAGTGAAGTGGCTGCTTTGCTTTGCTTTGCTTTGCTTTGCTCACAATAGACAGACCTCATATGTGCAGCAATCCATTTCTGGCAAAGTAGATTCTTTGGGTGGCATGAAGAACTTCAGCAGGGAAGCTCTATCCCATTTCTATCTTTATATTAATTGCATGTAGGCAATTAAATGAATATAAATCAAAATTCATGACCTTTTGTTTCTACTCATTATTGTCATCTACTCAAAATTTTAAAAAGTCAAAGAATACCAGAAAAAAGTTGCCACGTGCTTCATTGATTATAGAACGACCTTTCATTGTGTCAATCACATCAAACTTTGGAAAGCAATCAGAAAAAAATGTAAAATCCAGAATGTCTCATTATCCACATGGGAAACTTATACTGTATACAGGTCAGGAAGACATAATGCAGATAGAACAAGTGAAACAGACTGGCAGGGTGTACAAAGCCGAATACTCTTTCTTTGTTGTAGAAGCTATATGAATACAGTATATATCAAGGGGACATGAATTGAAAGAAGATGAGCAAAGAATTAAAATTTGAGAAAGAAATATCAATAACCTAGGCTTTGGTGATAATTCTACTCTGATAGCTGAAAATACAAAGGATCTTCAATCAAAAAATGTCAAGGAGCACAGTGAAAAAATTAAACTAAAATTAAATATCGAGAAGACCAAACCAAATGACAACAGATACAACAACCAGCCTTCGAATTAACAACGGAAATAGTGAAGTAGTGGACAACTTCTTTTAGGATCAGCTATCAACAGTAAAGGAGGAAGCAGTCAAGAATTATGCCACAGACGAATACTTGGTAGAAGAGCCATGAAGGCTTTAGAAAAAAATATTCCACTGCCCTGATGTGTAGGCTAAAAAAATAATTGATGCTTTGAATTTTGGTATTGGAGAAGATTCCTGAGAATGCATGGACAGCAAAGAAAACAAATAATCAGTGAACAAATTAACCCATTCATTCAAGACACAAATGATCAGGTTTACATTATTATTAGACTTAAATTATAATAGATTAAATTATACAGATGTACACTCAAAACGTACAAATTCCTGAATTGTTCAGCCTTTTTTTCCCCCTGTGACACACTATAGAAGTGAAAATTGGACTTTAAAGAAGCAGGATATAAGAGTATTTAACTTGACTTTTGAACTTTGATATTGGAGAATAATCCTGAGAATATTATAGAAAACCAAGAGATCAACAAATGGAAATCAATCACTTGAGATGCAAATCACCAGGCTTAAATTATCCTACTATGAAGCCTCAGCTCTCTGTAGAAGGCTCTTCTATTTTCTTCCACATTTGGGTGATGCGGAAGAAAATTAAAAAAAGAGAGAATAACCAGCAGTAAAGTGGATGGATTTAGTTATACTGTTGACGGGTGCACTAAAACCAGGTGTATTGGAACTAGATTGGAGACAGACTATGATGATATACATATGGTTGCTAAATGTCTATGGAGATTCTCAGTCATCCAGGTCATGGTTGTCCCAAAGATGTTTTTTCAAGAGGCAACTGGACTTTCTTGTTTTTCACTGAAGATGTTTTGCTTCTCATCCAAGAAACTTCAGAGAGCTGAAATGTCTTCAAAGAAAAATAAGAAAGTCCAGTTGCCTCTTGAAAAAGCACCTTTGGAACATGTGCTTGCTAAGAGTCAACAATGACTTAATGGCACATAATCCGTCAGTCAATCATTCAAACTTGCATTCTGGCTTTGCAGGCATAAGGTTTTGGCATATTTTTCTGCTGTCTGCTATGCCAGGGACTCCATAATTCATCTATAGGCAAGAGATAAAGTGGGAACTTTTGTGTTTTCAATGCTGAGGGGACCAATTATTGTTTTTGTGTCATACACTACATTTAAACTGACACTGATGGGGAACATTTATAATCAACAAATATGCTTCGTGTATAATTTTCATTTGGACTCTAGCTTTGAATGACAGATTTCATGGCTGGTTGCACTTTCTTCCTTCTTACCATGGGTGTCCATGAGAATGGGGAGAGGCATGTAAACAGGTAAATAATAAAATCTGTTTTCTCACTCAATCATGGAAATATTACATATTACATGGTCCTGTATATGTCATGACTCAAGTCCCTAAAGGGAAAATAGAATTTGGGCCATGATGTCACTGCATTTGTGCTGTCATTTTTGCTTACTGTAGACGTCACTGACACTCCTGTTTTTTTTCCTGAGGTTTGCAGGCTGAAAAGTTCTGAAGAACTGTAGAATTTTTCAGATCTGAAAAGTTCTGAAGACTGTACAACTTTTTGAGCATTTATATAATCTTCCTTTGAGTAAAGATCTTGTTCAGTGTTGAAATAGTTGTTCATTGTTGTGAATCAACATGATTATCATCTATCTAAATGCACCTATCTAAATGCATTATTATCTTCCCTGCTACCCTATCAAAGTTTTCTCAGAGTTAAATTACAGGGGTTTCTGTTATAATAACAATATTATAAAATATGCTGATGTGTAAATGCAAGGATCTGACCTGCTCAGTTTTTTCCCATTTCCAAAATATCTGTTCAGTTTTATGCCTGACTAGTATGCAGAACAAATCACTTGTCCGGCTTTGTAAAGGATATACATTATCAGAGTGGAACACCTGCAGGACAAAAGACAGGTTAATTTCACTGCTCAGATGCAAAGAAGATCATAATAAAGTCTGCAGCAACCAAACTCTGTAAAATATCTGCATTAATCATTAACTTTTTGATATTAAAATTCACATAAAACTCAATTAACTCCTACATAGCTTTTAATGACTTTTTTTTCAGAGGAGGCTGTTGTTTACTAATAAGATTTTTCATCCTGGGTATCTGTTCTTTTGTTTCCTTGTTAATAGTTGAGGGCTGATTTTCTTCAAAGAAAATAGAACAGTTAAAATCACATTTGCTTGAAATATGCTTTTGAAATGCATGCATCAAAATGTGGCCTTGTGAAAGTCAAACATGGTCACAACATAGAGAAACTAGGTAGGATTGAGCCTGTAGGCATAGGAGAAATAATAAATATAAAAATAATTTATGTTTAAATGTAGTTGGAGATGGAATTTAAATGTACCAGCAATTGTGCATATTCACATTATAGTGGGTTTTATCAAATACATGATCAACAAGTTTTAATGTGAATCAATTATTGTGTCCGTGCCTTGTACATGGCTAGAATGTATTAAGTTTTTACGCTGAAAAAAATGGTTTGGTATGTTGATCCACCCATAATGCCTTGATTAACTGACAGTAATGTCAATTGGTACATGTTGAGGTAATTCCCGGTTAGGAGAATGAACGCATAAAGGGAGACATATTGAGAGTAGTGTTTGAATAATACACACACAGCACACAGATACACTGTACAGTAAATGTAGGTTTTTACTTTCAGAAACATTAAGCAAAGTTCAAACACAGTCCAAAGTCATTCACAGGTTAAATCAGTCAATTTTCAGTCCAGGGATAATCCAATAACAAAGTCCAGTATCAAAAAAAGTTCAGTAACAGACTTACATCAAATCCAAGAATACCAATCAAGTAGGAGGAATGGCAATACTCTCCAACAGAAGGAAAAAGAGATTCACTGAGACACACTCTCTTCTGAGACTAAGACTAACAACCAAGGTTTCTGGCTCCATCTTATGGCCATTTGAGAAACCACACCCAACTACAGTTTTGCATATTCTTAAAGATATAGTATTAAAATGTTTATTCTGGTTTATATATTGTCCAACCCAAACAGCTGTTAGGTGACTTACATTCCTAAAAGTACATTGTTAATATTGACTAGGAAAAATGCAAAATCCTTTTAATATTTTTAACTCTTGCACATAATTTGTTTACATGAACCCAAGCAATTCTATGCCCTGAAACAAGACATGGTAGATTTAGTATATGGTAATATGCTAAATAAAGATTTAGCCTGAAACAGCAGAAAACATGCTAACCCCCCCCCTTTTTTTACGCAACCTCATAGTTGTGACCTCTAACTTGATTCCCTTTCTCCAACTCCAGTTGTTCCTGCACTTAGGAACTGCTTCCAAAGGATTCTCAGGACAGTGACCACTGAGATCACACAAAAGCTTATAATAAACTATTTTTAATTTTCTTTTGTGTCTATTAAGATCAGAGGAAGATTGATCCCAGAGCTGCAACTTTTTATCAAAGTCTTCTCTGACTACTGCTGTCAAAAACTAATCAAATATTGCCATTCTCTTCTATGAAATACATTTAAAATATTAACAGGTTTATACAACTTGCAAAGGCAAAGAACCTCTCTCACACATTTTCTAAAAAGTAAAACTGATGGAAGAGACAGAGATGGACAAATTAACAGCTTCGATTAAAGTTGACCAGTTGACTTTGATCAGTTTTACTTATACTTGGAATCCACTTTTGGGATTTGATTAGAATTATATGTGATTATGGGAGTGATGAAAAACTATTGCTAATTTTAGTTGGATGTATTTTTTTAGTTAGAAGTCATTGTTTTTTCTTTCCTTTTTTCTTTTTTTGCACTTTTAGCTTGATTTTTTAATGATTCTTCCATTCTTTTTAACTTTCTTCCTCGTTGCTTGCTAAATTTTTATTTGTGTTATTAAAATTTAATAAAATAATATTTTAGAAAAGAAGGGAAAAGCAGAAAACATTGGCATTGTTCCTGTTTTATTTTTAATTTTTATTGGTTTTTAAAACAAACATAAACAAACAAACCATAAAAACATCAAGCCATCTTCCATATATATACATACAGTGTGCCAGTTGGTTTACAAATAGTTTTGTGCTTCCATTTCGTAGTCTTCAATTACAATTATATTGTATATACTCTTGTATTTTCAATCAAATATTAAATACATTAATATCATTATTAATCAATCATTTGACGATACTTTTATTCATTCATGCTTTACAAAATAATCATATTTTACTTAATTTGTTTTATGATGGTTCATATTATCATTCCAAATCTATCCTAGAATCATTTTGTAGATATAATAAGAAAACAATACATTTTTTAATATTTATTATTTTCTAAGAGTCTACATATTTAATTACTATATTTTATTGTCTAACCATTGATCGAATAGATCCCAAATTTTATAACATTGTTTATCATCTTGTTCTCTAATTTCAAATGTCAATCTACTCATTTCAACACATTCCAAAGTTTTCTTAATGATTTCCTCCTGTGATGGTGTTTTCTCATTTTTCCGGTTTTTATCAAATATAATCCTAGCCGCTGTTAATACATTTACAATCAGGTATTTCAAGTCTTTACTATATTTTTCAGGTAAAATTCCGAATAAAAATATCTCTGGTTTCAAATCTATATGCTTTTTTGTCATTTTTCCAACCACGTGTGGATTTTAGTCCAATATTTTTTAGTCCACCACGTATGGTAATATGAGCCAGGTGTCTGATGACATTTCCAACATTTTTCAGATTTATTCTTGAACATTCTTGCTATTCGTGCCAGGGGAAAATGCCACCTGTAAAACATCTTTTACAAATTTTCTTTTTATGCTGTTGACATTGTCATTTTATAATTTTGAGAGCATAATTTTTGCCATTTCTCTTGATCAATCCCATATCCAAAATTTTTCCCCCAAGCAATCATAGTTTCTTTAACTTGTTTTTCTTCTAGTTTAATTTCTAATAAATATCCATACAATTTTTTAATCACCTTTTCATCAGTACCTGTCAAAATCTTATCTAAGTCAGTCAGTTTATCATAGAAACCTTCTGTTTTAGAGTCTTTATCATACCTTGAATGTATTTGCGCATATGAAAACCAATTCATCTTTATACCTTGTTCCTCTAGTTTTGTATAGATTTAAGTTCACCCTTTTCATTCAATATTTCACCATATCTAACTGTTTGTTCCTTTTTTGTATATTATAGGATAAGAAAATGCTTCAATAATCAATAGCCAGACTGGAATTTTCAAATAACATAGTCTTTTAGTCTTCTCCCAGTTTAACCACAGAGACTCCCGTATATAATGTCTTCTAAAATACCCCTGTGTTTTAGTTCCTTTATACTATTGAAAAGCATGCCACCCCAACAGCAGATCATGTCCTTCTAATGTCAACAATCTAGTATTTCTTAATGTTATCCATTCCTGAACCCACATCAAATTTGTAGCTTGGTAATACAACTCCCAATAAGGCAAAGCAAATCCGCCTCTTATTCTAGCATCTTGAAAAAGTTTTAACTTTATTCTCGCTTTCTTACCTTGCCATATATATTTCAACACAATTTTATTTAAATCTTCAAAGTAATCTTTTCCAAGCCTAATTGGAATTGTTTAGAACAAATATAAAATTCTGGATAATATATTCATCTTGATTGTTGATATTCTCCCTGTTAATGACAGTTGTAAATTTTCCCATTTCACTAAATCTAGCACTATCTGCTGCTTAAGTTTGATATAATTATCCTCTTTTAGTGTATTGCCTCTTGCTGTCAAGTATATCCCCAAGTACTTGATCTTATTCATGACCTGAATTTTCCATAGATCTACCAATTCTTCCTTTTGTCTTGATAGCATATTCTTTGTCAAGATCTTTGTCTTATCTTTATTTATTTTCAAACCAGCCACCTTTCGATATGTCTAGATCTTTTCTATCAATTTTTTTTTAAAAAGTTTTTATTAATTTTCTACAAACAAACAAGACAGACAAAACATAAAAACATCAACTCTTATATATACATCCAGTGTGTCAGTTGGTTCATCATTTTTGTGCATTCATTCTGTAGTCTCAATTACAATTATGTTACATAACAACTCATATTGTCAGTCCAAACTTATATATCCTAATATCACTAAAAAAAGAAGATTTTGACTATATTTTTAATCATTCATGCTTAATGAGCTAACAATACTTTAAACCAGTTTACTCTATAACAAATCATCTGATCATATCAAATCAATCCTAAGAAATCCTTTATAAATATAATAGCAAATAGCAAAATAATAGCAAAATAAAGATATTCCTTACTATCTAGCATTCTGAATATTCTATTATCGTGTTTTATCATCTAACCATTTATAAAAAAGATCCCAAATTTCGTAAAATTGTTTATCCTCTTGCTCTCTAATTTCAAATGTCAATCTACTCATCTCAGCACATTCCAATATTTTCTTAATAATTTCTTCCTGTAATGGTATTTTCTCATTCTTCCAATTTTTAGCAAATACAATCCTGGCCGCTGTTAATACATTTACAATCAGGTATTTCAAATCTTTACTATATATATCAGGTAAAATTCCCAATAAGAAGATCTCTGGTTTCAAATCTATATGTTTCTTTGTCATTTTTTCCAACCACATGCGAATTATAGTCCAATATTTTCTAGCATCCTCACAAGTCCACCACATATGGTAATACGAGCCGGGTATCTGATGACATTTCCAGCATTTTTCAGATTTGTTCTTAAACATTCTTGCTATTCTTGTCGGAGGAAAGTGCCACCTGTAAAACATCTTATACAAGTTTTCTTTATATGCTGTTGACATTGTCATTTTATAATTTTGAGACCACAATTTCTGCCATTTCTCTAAATCAATCCCATATCCAAAATTCTTCCCCCAAACAATCATAGTTTCTTTAACTTGTTCTTCCTCTAATTTCATTCCCAGTAAATAACCATATAATTTTTTAATCACCTTCTCATCAGTACCCATCAAGATCTTATCTAAATCAGTCTGTTTATCATAAAATCCCTCCGTTTTAGAATCTTCATCATACCTTGAGTGTATTTGTGCATATGAAAACCAATTCATCCTTATACCTTGTTCTTCTAAGTTTTGGATCGATTTAAGTTCACCCTTTTCATCCAAAAGTTCCCCATATCTAACTGTTTGTTCCTTCTTGTAAATTATAGGATAGGAAAATGCTTCAATGGTAGATAACCAGACTGGAATTTTCAAATAACATTGTCTTTTTATCTTCTCCCAATTTAACCACAAAGACTCCCGTACATAATGTCTTCTAAAATAACCCTGTGTTTTAGTTCCCTTATACCATAAAAAAGCATGCCAACCCAACAGCAAGTCATGTCCTTCTAATGTCAACAACCTATGTTTCCTTAATGTTATCCATTCTTTGACCCACATCAAACTTGCAGCTTGATAATACAATTCCCAATTAGGCAGACCAAAACCTCCTCTAATTCTAGCATCTTGCAAAAGCTTTAGCTTTATTCTCGCTTTTTTACCTTGCCATATAAACTTCAACATAATTTTATTTAAATCTTCAAAATAGTCTTTTCCAAGCCTAATTGGTATTGTTTGAAACAAAAATAAAATTCTAGGTAAAATATTCATCTTAATTGTTGAAATTCTCCCTATTAATGACAATTGCAAGTTTTCCCATTTCTTCAAATCTGTAGTTATCTGTTGTTTAAGTTTAATATAATTATTCTCCTTTAATGTGCTACATCTTGTTGTCAAATATATCCCCAAATACTTAACCTTATTTGTAACTTGAATTTTCAAAAGATCTGCCAATTCTTCTCTCTGTCTCAATAACATATTCTTTGTCAAAATCTTTGTTTTATCTTTATTTATTTTCAAACCAGACACCTCTCCATATGACTCTATCCTTTCCAGTAACTTTGGAGCTGTTTCAATCGGATCTTCCAAAATAAAAGCTAAATCATCAGCAAAAGCTTGTAGCTTAAATTCTTCCTTCTTAATTTTCATTCCTTTTATGCTTTTATCATCCCTAATATTTCTATTCAACACTTCCAAGGTCAACACAAATAGCAAAGGAGATAGGGGGCATCCTTGTCTTGTGCCTTTCCTTATATTAATAAAATCTGTAAGTTCCCCCTCCATCATTACCCTTGCTGTCTGTTTATTATATATAGCTTCTATTGCTTGAATAAATTTTTTAGCAAAACCCATCTGCTCCAATAATAATAACATAAATCTCCAATTCACATTGTCAAATGCTTTTTGAGCATCTAGGAATATCAAAGCCATTTGCTTTTCAGGATGAGCCTCATAATATTCCAAAGTGTCCAAAATTACTCTCATATTGTCTCTAATTTGTCTCTTTGGCAGAAATCCATTTTGATCTGAGTGAATAAAATTATTTAAATATTTTTTAAGTCTTTCTGCTAAGATTGAAGCAAAGATTTTATAGTCTGCATTCAATAAAGAAATAGGTCTATAATTCTTAATTTGCGATGGGTCAGTCTCTTCCTTTGGTATAAGTGTAATATAAGCCTCTGACCATGTTTTAGGTATCATCTTTTTTAACATAACTTCATTCATAACTTCTAACAATGGGATGCTCAATAATTCTTGAAATGTTTTATAAAATTCTACTGGAAGCCCATCTGGGCCCGGAGCTTTCCCATTATTTTGTCTCTTGAATGCTTCATTTAGTTCCATCATTGTTATATTGCTTTCTAGCATTTCTTCAGTCTCTTTAGGTATCTTTGGTAAATTAGCTTCCTGTAAATACTGTTTGACTTTTTCTTCATCAATATTCTCTTGTTTATATAGTTGCCCATAAAAATCTCGAATAATTTCTTTTTTCTCCTTATTCCCATAACAAACTTGGCCTTGTTCATCTATTAACTTCAATATTTTTCTTGATTCCTTCTCTTTTCTCAATTTATATGCTAGCCATCTACCTGGTTTATTTGCATCTTCAAAATAATTCTGTTTAGAGTTTCTAATTTTCTGTGCCAGTTCTTCTTTCTCTATTAATTCCATTTTATGTTTGATTACATCCAGCTTCAATTTAATATCCTTTTTCTGTGGCATTTTCTGTAATTCTTTTTCAAGAGTTTTATACTCATTTTCCAAGGCCTTAGAAGCTTGCCTTTTCCTAATATTCTTTTTTCTTGTATAATCTATTATCAAACCTCTAGCGTATGCCTTCATAGTGTCCCACACATTTTGCGTTGAAGTATCTTCTTTTTTATTTTCTCTGAAGAAAAAAGCCAATTCCTTCTCCATCCATTGTGTAAAATCTTTCTCCTTTAAAATAGTATTATTTAATGTCCATCTCGATCTTTTTTTTTGTCCCTTCCATTTAATTGTCATTGGGCTATGATCTGCCCAGGTACTTGTTTCAATGCTTGTTTCTTTAATATTAGATATTAGTTCTGTTGAGATCCAAATCATATCTAATCTGGACCATGATAAATGTCTATTTGAATAAAAAGTATATTGTTTAGCTTTAGCGTTTCTTTCTCTCCAAATATCTTTTAAAGTTAATTCATCTGTCATTTTAAAAAAGGACCTTGGGAGAGCCTTTCTATTTTGCTTTATTGTTGTTGCTATATAGTCCAGTTTATTGTCCACAATTCCATTGAAATCTCCCATCATAATTATATTAACATAGTCCAGTCCAATTATTTTCATGTGCAGCTTTTTATAAAATTCTTCTTGTTTATCATTCGGAGCATAAATTGCAATCAAGAGTATTTTTATATTATTGTCCATTATTTCTACCATTAATACTCTTCCATCTTCATCCGAGTAAATCAATTTTGCTGGAATAGCCTCTTTAATGTATAAAACCACACCTCTTTTCTTACATTGAGTCAAAGAGGTAAATATTTTCCCTAATTTTGGTTGTAATAGCAATTGTTCATGTTGTTTTTTAATGTGAACTTCTTGTAAACAAATTATATCAAATTTTAATTTCTCTAGTTTATGAAAAGTTTTCCTTCTTTTAACTGCTGAATTAAGTCCGTTTATATTCATTGTAATCAGTTTTTTTTCCTCCATGATTATGCTTTATATTTAGGTCTAACAGCTCTCGTGGATCTCACTTCACGCTGTTCTTTGTTATCAATCTGTCCCCCTATTGCTCCTTTCTCTTTTTCAGTCTCCAGTTGTTCATCTTGAAACTCAATTAATGAACCCTCTTTCTCTGCTTCCTCTCTTCTTCCTCCGAAAAATTCTGCATGAAAAAGTTCTGCTTTCTCAATTGAGTCAATTCTATGTCTCTGCTCTTGCCACGTAAACATTAATCCTTCTGGAATCAGCCATCTATAATTCACTTCGTTTTCCAATAGTATTTTGGTCAGAAATCGATATTCTCTTCTCATCTCTCTCACTCTTCTAGGTATTTGTTTTAAAACCACAACCTCTTTATCCTTGTATTTCAGTATTTTCTCTCTTGCTACTTGTAATATTTGCGTTTTAATGGATTTTTTGGTAAATCTAATATGGACTTCCCTGGGTAATTTATTTCTCATCGCATATCTTGTATAGACTCGGTATATCTCATCTATTCCATCCATTATCTTTTCCTCTGTAATTTCCAAAGCCTCTGCCAAAATTTTTATCATTACTGCTGCCAAATTTTCTCCTTTTTCCTCCTCTATATTTTGAAATCTGAGGTAAAATTCTGACCTTTCCATCTCCCACCTCAACATCCCACCTTTTTCTTGTTCAACCACTGTTAATCTGCTGTCAATATTTCCAATCTTCTTCTCTCTTTGTTTTCCTTCTTCCTCAATTTTTTGGAATCTCTCCTCATACTTAACCATCATTTGTTTAATATTTTCAACTTTTTCATCAGTCTTCTCTATTCTTTGTTCAATATTTTCTGTTCTTTGTTCAATATTTCCTGTTCTTTGTTCAATGATATCTGATTTTGTCTTGAGTTCTTGGATTCCTTGCATAATCATCTGTAACTGTAAAGTTATTTTTTCTTGTTCCTTATCTTGCTTCAACATTGTCTGAATTAAACATTGTCCTCCAGCTGGTGGGGAAGCAGAGGTAGAAGCAGAAATGCCAGATGGTATTGGTTTCTTGCTCATTTCAATATTTCCAAAACTTCAAGTTCTTCTTAACTTTTAATCCAACTGGTAGAGCAGCCAATTATAATCCAAAATGGAGAACTCCAATAGTAAAAAACACGAGACCAAAGAAGAAACAAAAAAAAAAAGGAAGAAGAAAGATCTTCAGGTTCTTCTAGACCCTAATCCAATTACGAGATAGTCCACCATAAAAAAGGAAAAAATAGAAAGGAAAAAACAAACAAATCCAAAAATAATAATATTGATTAAGAGCAAAGAAAAAGGAAAAAGCAAAAAGAGAAAAAACAAAAACAAAAAACAAAAAGTTCTTTCAGATTCTTCACACCTTAATCCAATTAAAAAATCTCAATAATCCAAAAAAAAAAAAAAATTCAACCACAACAACAAAATAGTCCAAAAAGATAAATATGAAAAGCAAAAAAGTCCCAATAGAAAAGAAAAGAAATAAAGAAGAAAAGAGAAAAAACTCTGAGGCTTTCCCTTTAAAGTAAAAGGCAAAAATAAAAATATTACTAAAATTAAGATTTAGAAAAAGGCTGGCGAATGGGGTATATATAAGAAGACACACTGCACTTTGTTATTTATCCAAGGCTCTTGTTATGACTCTCTTCTCCAGCAGCTTCAAAGCCAAACCTCAAGTGCTGATAACAGTCCAGGAAAGCACCTGCAATAATATTTTACTGTGCTCTCCCTCTATCTTATCAGGTTAAAAAGTCCTTGAGATGAGGTCTTTTTGCAATTCTCTCCAATTCAAATAAAGATACTGTCAGGCTGCGCTCCTTTTAGATCCCAAGAAAGAAATACTCAGACTCCATGGGTAGAGCAAAGTTATCCTTTTACTGGGAAATAAAGTGGTAGCTACAAAGCAATTCCGAAACTGAGAAATTGGCGGGTAGAATGCATATACAAAGAAATAGGTTTGTCCCCACCCCCCAAAGTTCAAATGGTTCTTCCAATTAAAACTTTTGAGACAGCTCATGTGGTCATCTTCAGATGGTGATGAGACGTCTTGTCAAATGACCTTGACATATTTTGATAAAAGTTCGCAGTTGCGCAAAAGAGGAAAAGATAGCCAGGAAACAGAAAGTTAAAGACAAGAATCCCCCCTCCCCTTGCTAGCCCAGCAAGGAATGCAAACACCTCCAGCTCTCTTCCCATATAAAATCCCCCCTCCCACCGTTGCCATGACAGCCGAGAGAAATAATGAAATAATAGCAGATAGTTAGGAAGGGGAAGATATCTTGAGGCTGACATTCGGACCCCCTAGAAGAAGGACATAAGTCCCTGAAAGAAAAATAAAATAGTTACATGTTAACATTAATGTACATTTCTATGGTTTATCAGGATATTTGGCATGAAATTTCTTTAAAAGTTCAGGAGCCCTAAGGTCCTTTTCATTTACCCATTCAGAATGGGATGGAGGAAAATGTTTCCAAGCTACAAGGTATTGGGTACGACCCCTCCATTTTCTAGAGTCCAGAATTTCTTTAATTTCGAAATGTTGTTCTCCCTCAATCAATATTGGCACAGGGGGATCAGATTGGATTGGTCTCAAGGCACAGGTACGTTCTGGTTTCAACAAACTAACATGAAAAACAGGATGAATACGACGAAGAGTCTTTGGTAAAGTCAGTTGGACAGTTACAGGATTTATAATCCTCTCAATGGGGAAAGGTCCTACATACTTAGGACCCAATTTCTTTGATTTTTGGGTAGTTTGTAAATATTTGGTCGAGAGAAATACTTTATCGCCCACTTGATATGACATCTGTGGAGCTCGCTTTTTGTCAGCAAATTTCTTATGAGATTGGTGCGCCTCATCCAAAGCTTTGCGGACAATTGGCCAATTAAATTGAAGTTGAGATATCCAATCACTCAATGACTGGACAGTTGGGTTTTCACCAGGCAGTTCAGGTATGGGTACAAAATCTTGCCCCGTTGCTATTTTGAAAGGAGTGAACCCCGTACTACTGTGAACAGAGTTATTATACGCCACTTCCGCAAAAGGTAACAGATCCACCCAGTTGTCTTGTTGAAAATTTATGTAGCATCGGAGGTATTGCTCTAGTACTCCGTTAGTCCTCTCGCAGGCTCCATTAGTTTGGGGATGGTGGGCGGAGCTTAAGCTTTGGGTGGAGCCTATTAACTTCAGAAACTCCCTCCAGAAATTAGAGGTAAATTGGACTCCTCGATCAGAAACTACACGTTCAGGTACACCATGCAATCGGTAAACGTGAAGAATGAAGAGTCTGGCTAAGGTTTTCGCCGAAGGGATCTTTGAGCAAGGAATGAAATGAGCTTGTTTGGAAAACAAGTCAGTCACTACCCAAATGACCGTGTGTCCACTGCTTTCAGGTAGATCTACTATAAAATCCATGGAAATTTCCTTCCAAGGGGCAGTTGGTCTGGCCACATTCTGTAACAGTCCTGGTGGTTTACCCGGAGGTCTTTTTGCTGAGGCGCAAATCGGACAGCTCGCCACATAAGTCTCAATGTCCTTTTTCAAGGAAGGCCACCAAAACTGTCGTTTCACCAAATGCAAGGTCTTCACAAAACCAAAATGACCAGCCACTTTGGAATCATGGGTTTGTTGCAATACATGGCTTCTCAGGGTTTGTGGTACATACAATTTCGCCCCCATCCAGGCTAGGCCATCTCGAGTGGTGCAGTTATTCGCATTTGCCAGAAACCACTCATCTGTCTTCAAAGCCTCCTTAAACTGTTCCATCATATCAGTGGGTAGATTTCTCTCCTGGTTTCTTTTCTGTGCACGGGTAACAACAGGGGCAGCCAGTTGTGTAGTGGATACGATTGGCCTAATCACTTCTTTTCGGATACTGTTGTATTGAGGCATTCTAGACAAAGCATCTGCCATAAAATTCTTTCCCCCCGGGATATATTTCAAGGAGAAATTGAATCGCTTGAAGAACTGAGCCCACCTAACTTGTTTAGGGGAGAGTTTCCGGGGGGTCTTTAAAGCTTCTAAGTTTTTATGGTCAGTCCACACTTCAAATGGATGTTTCGCACCTTCCAGAAAATGCCTCCAAGCTAATAAAGCCCAACGGACTGCAAATGCTTCTTTCTCCCAAACGGCCCATCTCCTTTCAGTCTCAGTGAATTTACGAGAAGTATAAGCGCATGGTTGTAGTGTTCCCTTCTCGTTCAATTGGAGTAAGACCGCCCCCACTGCTACATCACTTGCATCAGCTTGGATCACGAAAGGGGCGTCCATGTCAGGGTGTTTCAGTATTGGTTCTGCAGCAAAAAGTCTCTTAAGTTTTTCAAATGCAGCTTGGCACTCCATAGTCCAATTCAATGGTTGACTGGGCTTTGGTTTCAATTCCCCCTTTGTTTTTAGGAGGTTGGTGATAGGCATAGCTATTTTTGCGAAAGACGGGATGAATTGGCGGTAAAAATTTGCAAAACCCAGAAAACTTTGAAGCTGTTTACGAGTTTTCGGTGGGGCCCAGTCCAAAACGGCTCGCACCTTTTCTGGGTCCATTTCAATGCCTTCGGGGGAGATACGATATCCCAAGTAGTCGATTTTTTCTTGATGGAACTCACATTTGGATAATTTGGCGTATAGTTTGGCGGCCCTCAGCTTGTGTAACACAGAGCGTACCAACTTCACGTGGTCGTTTCTTGTCTCCGTGTAGATAAGAATATCATCAAGGTATACTAGAACACCTTTGTACAAATGTTCGTGAAGCACTTGATTGATCAATTGCATGAAAACAGCAGGCGCCCCCTGTAGGCCAAAAGGGAGAACATTGAACTGGAAACACCCCATTGGGCAGTTGAACGCAGTTTTCCACTCGTCTCCCTCCTTTATCCGGATCCGGTAGTATGCCTCTCTCAAGTCCAGTTTTGTGAAAATTTTCCCCTTTGCCAGGTGGGCTAACATGTCCTTCATCAGGGGGAGGGGGTACATGTTCTCTACGGACACTGCGTTCAGGTTTCTATAATCAACTACCAAACGTTTGGAGCCATCTTTCTTCTCGCGGAACATCACAGGGGCCGCTACTCGAGGTCTGGCAGGCGTGATGAAACCTCGTTCCAAGTTCTTGTCAATAAACGCCCTCAATTCCTCCAGCTCCCCCGGTGTCATCGGATACATCTTCGGTTTCGGGAGCGTCACCCCCGGCAGGAATTCAATGCTACAATCGGTCGACCGATGGGGGGGGAGTTCGTCGGAAGCCTCTTCACTAAACACCTCTCTTAAGTCCCAATATTCCTTCGGGATTTTCTCCTCTCCTTCCACGTGTTCGACACCCGTAGAAGCTATTTCGGCGAGTGCCTGGGACTTCGGATGGGATTCCTCCTCCCCTTCCGGATAGGATTTCTCCTCCCCTTCCGGTGGCCGATCGGTGCGGATGCGTATCCACCCCTCTCTCCAATTTACATGGGGATTCCACTTCCGAAGCCATGGTAATCCCAATATTAGAGATTGTTCCATCCCAGGGGCCACGATAAAACACAGGGTCTCATGATGGTTTCCCATGGTCATGTCTAGGGGTTCGGTTACAAAACGTGCGGGGCAACCTCCCGCCATCGACCCATCCAGTTGGCAAAAGGATATGGGCGTTTTTAGAGTTCTCAGTCCAATGCCCATCCCCTTAACCACTTTCATGTTAATTACACACCTCGTGCACCCCGAGTCCAGTAAGGCCATCATCACTCCCTCAGTCCCCGAGGTGGGCTGTCTTAACTTTATTGGGATGGTCATGGGCCCTTGATTAGGACTTACCAGGACGTCATCTTCCGAATCGGTCTCGTTCTCGTCGAGTGGGGTTGGAGGTCCCAGCTCCTCTCCCGCCGAAAGGGTGACCTCTACAACCTCTCCTGTCTTCAGCCCGGTCTCGCGGGGTTTGGTTGAGGGGTTTTTTGGCCTTCTTCCGGGATCCCGCGCTTTCGGTGGGTTCACCTTTACTCGGCAATCCACCATCCGGTGGCCCTCCTTTCCACAACGGAAACATGCCGTGGTTTTTGCTCCTGCCGCCATCCCTCTAGGTTGGGGCCCTGAGGTCTCCCGGAGACGGGGGGGTAGCGACCTTCTCCAGGCGGGACCTCCTCTGCGTCTGTTTCTGGCTAGATCAATGTCCACCTCTTCCGCCAGCAAGTACCATGACTGTAACTCACGTGGATCCCTTCTGGAGATGCACGTGTGGTATACATCTTCATTTAAGCCATCTTTATAGGCTTCCACCAGGGCCCCCTGGGACCAACCTCGGATGTGGTGTGCCAGCTGCCTGAATTCTTGGGTGTAGTCTGCCACCGATCTCCCCCCTTGAACTAGGGTCTTCATTCTGATTCTGGCCTTTCTCTCTGCCAGAGGATCCTCAAACCTTCTCCTCAATGCAGTCATGAAAACATCGAGGGTTTGTAGTTGGGGGGAGTTATCATTGTACAAAGTCACCACCCAATCTGCTGCCATCCCTTCCAGGGTTCTGGTAACGCATCTCACTTTGGCTGCTTCAGAGGTGAACTCCCGCTCAAATTCTGCCATATAACTCCCAACTTGTACCAGGAAAAATCCCAAATCTCTTGGATTTCCTCCAAACTTTACATCTAGGGGGGGCAGGCGGCGTCTTCTAGGAGCTACTCCTATTGCTGGGGCTCCCGGGGCGGCAGCGGGCGGTTGCGCCGGCGGAGGCTGGGCAAGGGGGGTAGAGGTAGCTTGGCTTCCCCGGGCTGATCTCGCTCCCTCCTCCCTCTCATACCTTTGGGTTGTGCCGGGCTCTCCAGGAACATCCATAGAGATTTTCTTGGCTTCATCCAGCTTGCCTTCCATCTCCTCCCCTTCCTGCCAGAGCCGTCCCCTCGCACCTTTTCGTCTTACAGTGATCCTAGGAGGAGGGGGGTCTTCAGGGTCTCTCCAACCAACCCCCAACGACCATCTGGGCATTTCAGCTGAGGTTTCTTCCAGAGTCAATTCGGCCAGCAGGTCAGCCACCGACCCTTCTGGCAGCGGCATGGGCTGCCCCCCCACAGCTCCCTGCTCCTCTTCATCGCCGGTTGGAGACGACATGGGATGAAACCCCCTCGGAAGAAAAGTTGCTGTTTTCTCCGGGTGGGTTGATGCGGTAGTTTCGGAATTATGTCAGGCTGCGCTCCTTTTAGATCCCAAGAAAGAAATACTCAGACTCCATGGGTAGAGCAAAGTTATCCTTTTACTGGGAAATAAAGTGGTAGCTACAAAGCAATTCCGAAACTGAGAAATTGGCGGGTAGAATGCATATACAAAGAAATAGGTTTGTCCCCACCCCCCAAAGTTCAAATGGTTCTTCCAATTAAAACTTTTGAGACAGCTCATGTGGTCATCTTCAGATGGTGATGAGACGTCTTGTCAAATGACCTTGACATATTTTGATAAAAGTTCGCAGTTGCGCAAAAGAGGAAAAGATAGCCAGGAAACAGAAAGTTAAAGACAAGAATCCCCCCTCCCCTTGCTAGCCCAGCAAGGAATGCAAACACCTCCAGCTCTCTTCCCATATAAAATCCCCCCTCCCACCGTTGCCATGACAGCCGAGAGAAATAATGAAATAATAGCAGATAGTTAGGAAGGGGAAGATATCTTGAGGCTGACAGATACTTTCAAGCCTCTAGTTGGCAGTGTTACAAAGTTTCTTAATGCTCTTTCTCCCCCCCCCGCCAGAGAAAGGGAATAATATATGCAGAAAAAAAAGGAAAAAATAGCCAAAGGGAGCCTCTATCCTAAAGAAAGTTAAAAAATCAAAGGAAGCATAAAACTATATATAAAAGAAAATTCAATCCGGTTATCTACAAAGTCACAGTAAAATCTTTCCCAAAAAGTATAAAAAAAAAAAAACCAAGCCTCAATTTGACATCACTTTAAAAAACGCCGCTCAAAACAATTTCAGTCAAAAAAAAAAATCTCACAGCTTTCTTCTTTATATCGAATGAACTTTCCAACCTTAGCGAATTTACAGCACAAAAGAGTTTTTCTCACCCAGCCGACACACTTCACTTCAATCACTTTCCTTCCGGAGCTGTCCCGACTTCAGCAGCTATGGAGGCTGCCTCTCCGCCGCCAGCAAAAGGGCTTCTTCCGGATCTAACCAGAGATTTTGCGATATCTCTGGGATCCTGGAACAATGCCCTTCACGATCACCGTCTCTACGGGACGGTTTAGGTCCGTTAGGACCGACCAGGGGCGAAAATATCGGCTGCGATCCCAGAGCCCTGAGATCGCAGCTGTATCGCCGGAACGAAGCTCCGCCTTCTCCATCTTTTCTATCAATTTTGATGCTGTTTCTAGTGGATCTTCTAAAATGAAAACTGGATCATCTGCAAATGCTTGCAACTTAAATTCTTCCTTTTTAATTTTCATCCCTTTTATATTCTTTTCATCTCTAATATTTCTATTTAACATTTCAAAGATTAACACAAACAACAGAGGTGATAGTGGGCACCCTTGTCTTGTTCCTTTTCTTATATCAATAGAATATGTCAGTTCTCCTTCTATCATTACCTTTGCCATTTGCTTATGATTTATAGCTTCTATTGCTTGAATAAATTTTAGCAAAGCCCATCTGTTCCAGCAGTAATAACATGAATCACCAATTCACATTATCAAATGCCTTCTGTGCATCTAGAAATATCAAAGCCATTTGTTTTTCAGGATGTGCCTCGTAGTATTCCAGCATTGTTCCTGTTTGTGACATGGTACCAACCACTTTGTATCTTTGCCCTATCTCTTGTCTTCCTTGCCACTGCTAAATCAATGTTCGGAATCCTAAAAATTTCTGATCCTGACTTTAAAATCCCTGACTCTTTCTTTTCCCTGACAAAATGACAAGAAATCTGTCTATATTGAAGTAACAATCCTAATTAATTTTACCTTGCTAGCAAGCCTTGGTAGTTGTTCTGATTTTCACATGCCCTATTGCCTCAATTGACACTGATACTTTTCAGTATATGCTGTAGGACTTAAGTTGCACAATGCTTGGTCTGTGACTTCAGGGGCAAAAAAGCATTCACATATGCTTCATTTATTACTTACACAGTAAAGTTAGCTTTGCAAGATATTATTGCTAATAAAAGGAAAGCAGCTAGAAAAAATAGACTCAGCATTTGTTATACTGTAGTTCGTATAGACTACATTTAGCTTCTTCAGCCCTAAAGGCCAGACATATGAAAATGGCCATTATTTTCCATGAAAAACTATGTTTGAAAAGTGGACTTGGAGTTATCTGTAATAAACTCACAAAAAAGTCTTGCCGGTTTAAATCACAAGAAAAGTCTTGCCGGTTTAACAGTTTTGCATTTACTTTAAATCTACCTTTTAACCTTTCTTACTTATATTTCTTCAAAACAGATAGAGCCACACTTTTTACCATTTTCAATTGCATTAGAAACTTCAGATTCAGTTGGCAGCTTCTATACTAGTATATAATTCAGTGGTAAATATTTATACAGATACCAAGTTGTGCACTCTTGCATTGTGCTGGAATATGAGTTGTTATTGACAACTTGCTTTCAGTAAAAACAGTGCATCAGTATTTAAAGAAATGCAGATTTATAACTTTGCATTATAAAGGACCTCCAAATATAAAGCCTGCCTGAATTTCAAGTTTTACATTATTGGATTATATTTGGTAAATACAGTACTGACAGTTTGCATAATTCAGGAGCATAGTAGATTAAACTGATTCCTGAGGAAAAAAAAGTAGATATGGATTGCCTTAGTCTTTCTTTCTTTCTTTCTTTCTTTCTTTCTTTCTTTCTTTCTTTCTTTCTTTCTTTCTTTCTTTCTTTCTTTCTTTCCTTCCTTCCTTCCTTCCTTCCTTCCTTCCTTCCTTCCTTCCTTTCCTTTTTTGCTTTTTCTTCTTCTTCTCCTTCTCCTCCCTCCTCCCTCCTCCCTTCTTTGTCTTCCTTTCTCCTTCCACTCCTCCTCCTTCCTCACTTTAACTTGGTGAATTTACTTCAGAAAAAGGCCCACAAAGAACAAAGAGTAGAACATTCCTGGTACATCCTTTCTATCACCAGAGCTGTGTAAACAATATCATACTCTTTCCATATTCTGATCTGCAAACTGCAGCCTTTCACTGTGTCAAGAAGGTAGGAGGCAAGAGCAAAAAGCAAGCTATTTTCTAGGGTGGAAAGAGGTAGCGAAGAAATGCTCCATAATGGAAGGCGATATTGTGCAGTTATAGTTACTCCCTGCTGTGTATATTACCAGGTACTATTGAGATACAGTGCTACTACAGTATGATTTTCAATAATTAATTACTAATTTTGAATAATTTTCAAGGGCTTTTGGAAATGAGAACTTTTGAAAGGAGATGTCAGAAGAGAAAAAGAGGAAACATTAGCTTGAGCAGCAAATACAGAAACTACAAAGAGTTGACAGTTATTTCACTGCAGTGGATAGAAAGAGACCTGGTTCTCAGAATAATCAATCAGGCCCAGAGCTACCAGGGACAGCTACCTCTCCTGATTATATCAGGGTGAATAACTGCTACACATGAGAAGGTTACAGAGCCTAAAATCCCAGAAGAAGAACATAAATACACAAAGCCCACTAATGATCTTAGTCTCTGGGGTTTCTTGAATGAAGAAGAGAATTCATTCTGGTCATATATTTTAATGGTTTGGCATTCATATTAAATCTATCCTTTTTTCCCTCCTTGACACTCATATTTTGGCAGCTAAATCTGGTAAAGGATGTTCAAAGGAAATGGAAATGTTTAACTTGAAGAAGAGAAGTCTAAGGATAAACATGATACCAGTCTTACAATAGTTGAAAGGCTATTCAAATGTTATGCCAGATTATCTGTTAAATTCTATATATACAGTTTATTTAGTTTATTTTCTGATTGTCTGATACAAGTCTTGGTCACATTGTACTGTTTATCTGTTCTTAATTGTGTTTTTGTTTTGGTTATAGAAACTGAGATTAAAATTTTAATGCATTTTTAGCTGCCTAGAATCACCAGGTTGAGATGAGCAATCCAATTAATTTATATAAGGGTAGGACAAGAACCAACGGATGGAGGTGTTAGAAGAGAAGATCCAAATTCAAAGATTTTTCTCATAAAAAGAACCATTCAACAATAGAACATCCATGGAAAAGTAGCAGGTTTGAAAACAAACAAAGATAAAACAAAAATATTAACAAAACATATGTTAGTAGGACAAAAGAAAGAGTTGGAAGAAATTTTAGAAATACAGGTCACAAAAAAGGTTAAGTATTTAGGGATACACATTACACCAAGATGTACTACACTGAAGGAGGACAATTATATTAAACTCAAACAGCAGATTGCGACGGATTTGACAAAATGGGAAAATTTACAAATATCATTGATTGGGAGAATATCTACAGTTAAGATGAATGTATTGCTTAGAATTTTGTATTTATTCCAGACAATTCCAGTCTGGCTAGGGAAAGAGTTTTTTTGAAGATTTAAACAGAATTGTGTTGAAATATATTTGGCAGGGAAAGAAAGCAAGAATAAAACTTAAATTGTTACAAGGTGCAAGAATAAGAGGAGGGTTTGCCTTGCCCAACTGGGAGCTATATTACCAGGCGACAAGTTTGATGTGGGTAAAGGAATGGATAACATTAAGAAACAATAGACTATTGACTTTAGAAGGGCATGACTTGCTGCTAGGATGGCATGCTTTCCATTGGTATAAGGGAACAAAAACATAGGGGTACTTTAGAAGACATTATATTTGAGAGACACTGTTTTTGAACTGGGAGAAGATACAAAGATAATATTATTTAAAAATCCCATTATGGATATCAACTATTGAAGCTTTTTCTTATCCAGTAATATATAAAAAGGAACAAACAGTTAGATATGGTGAGATATTGAATGAAAAGGGTGAACTTAAATCTATGCAAGCGTTGGAAGAACAAGGTGTAAAAATGAATTGGTTTTCATATTTGCAAGTACAATGTATATTTGATAAAGATTTTAGAACAGAAGGTATTTATGATAAGTTGACTAATTTAGATGAAATTTTGATGGGCACTGATGAAAAGGTAATTAAAAAACTTTATGGATATTTATTAAAATTTAAACTGGAAGAAGAACAAATTAAAGAAACAATGATTGCTTGGGGGAAAATTTGGGATATGGGATTGATTTAGAAAAGTGGCAAAAATTGTGGTCTCAAAATTATAAAATGACAATGTCAACTGCATATAAAGAAAATTTGTATAAGATGTTTTATAGGTGGCATTACTCCCGATGAGATTTGCGAGAATGTTTAAGAATAAATCGGATAAATGTTGCAAATGTCATCAGATACCTGGCTCATATTATCATATGTGGTGGATGTGCTCGGATGCAAAACAGTATTGGACTAAAATCCACACATGGTAGGAAAAAAATGATAAAACAACACATAGAATTTAAACCAGATATTTTTTTAATTGGGAATTATACCAGAAATATACAATAAAGAATTGAAGTATTTGATTATAAATGTTTTAACAGCAGCTAGAATTGTGTTTGATAGGAATTGGAAAAATGATAAAATACCTATGCAGGAAGAATTTATTAAGAAAATTAATTATGGACTGTGCTGAAATGAGTATACTGACATTTGAAATTAGAGAATAAGAAGATAAACAAATTTATATAATATGGGATTTGTTTTATCAATGGTTGGACAAAAAGACATGGTAATGTAATAGATTTGTTGATTTTGTAATAGGTTTAATAGATAGATATAAAATATAATATGGGCATAAATAACCATTGGATGAAAGTGTAGCATAAATTTTAAAATGAAATTTGAAATATTTCATATAAAGTGATAGAATAAATAGTTTGGTCATGGATGATTAATAATTGATAAGCATATAAGCATATGTTAATTTGACAATGTGGAAATTTATATAAATTGAGAAATGACTACAAAAGGATAGCACAAAAGATTTGTAACCAACAGACACTGTATGTATATAAGATGGAAGATGGTTTTTTTTTTCTTTGTTTGTATATGTTTGTCTTAAAAAAAAGAAAAACTTTTCAAAAAAAAAAAAAAAAAAAACAACCAATAGAACATCCAGTGCCTGGATCATGGGTGTTCCATCAAGGATCATGTTCAAACCAAGGTTGGAGAACAATTTATCTGGAATGGTATGAGGATTCCTGCTGAGATAGGGGTTGGACCTTCAAGGTCTTTTCCAATTCTATGATTCTATGAGTTGTTGATTTGATGATGTAAATTCCCTGAAAATGTTAGCATTGGAACAACTCATTTGAAACATCACTGAAGGTACACAGCATTAAATTAAATATTATTCAAAAAATCAATTTCATTTAAAAGAAGGCAAAAATGGCAAAACATACAGATGAAAGTGGTTAATATACTCCCCTACAACCATTTCTATACAAGCTTTTTCCAATAACACCAACAGTTCCACTAGCTAATGAGGAATTTAATGACTGGCAAAGCTATTAGAATTCAGAATCATGAGATCTGAAGAACTGCCTTTACATACCGTATATACTCGAGTATAAGCCGAGTTTTTCAGCACATTTTTTGTGCTGAAAAAAAACCCCTCGGCTTATACTCGAGTCAGATTCCCCTCTGAAAAAAAAATGGTGTGGAGCTCCGAAGCTGGGCAGCCACTTCCCTGCTTCCGTGTTTCCTTTGCAACTTTTAAGCATGGAAGGGGGAGGCTTTTCTGAGCTCTAGGCTGAGAAAGCAACGCGAGCAGAGGTCGCTCCACTCAGTTTCATTTCCTCAGCTCCAGCTGCTTTCAGTCCACTCGGGAGGAGGGGGAGGCTTTTCTGAGCTCTAGGCTGAGAAAGCAACGCGAGCGGAGGTCGCTCCACTCAGTTTCATTTCCTCTGCTCCAGCTGCTTTCAGTCCACTCGGGAGGAGGGGGAGGAGGGGGAGAGAGAGAGAGAGAGATATCATAAGAACGGCTCTTGGTTTTTTCTTGCAAGGGAGAGAGTGACTCCTGCCTCCCACTGTCATCATCATCATCTTTTGGGTTAGTGAATCAATCAAACCTTTCATGATAGTGAGATCGTTTCCCAAATTTCTCTTAAATCAGACAAGAAATCAGAAACAAACCTTTGGACTGAGAATAAGCTTGTTCCTATGATGCCATTTTTGTTCACTTCAGTGTGAAAAGTGTGAAAAAACACACTTCTTTTTCTTCATCTTCTTGTTCCCTATTTACTGGTCTCTTTAAAAGAGGAAATTGTGAACATCAAACTTATTCTCAACTGTCCTAGTGAAAGTTTTTATTGGCATCTATTTTTATTTTTGAAATTTACCAGTAGCTGCTGCATTTCCCACCCTCGACTTATACCTGAGTCAATAAGTTTTCCCAGTTTTTTGTGGTTAAATTAGATGCCTCGGCTTATATTCGGGTCGACTTATATTCGAGTATATACGGTATCTGACAAGGCAATGTGGATGATCCTTCACATGCTGCAATAGAGAAAGGAGCAAGGCACATATTTCTGACTGGTTTACTGAGGTTGTGTGCATATTACAAAACATATATTATCTTTTCTGGAAAGTCGTTTTCAGTAAATGGTAGCTTTCTTGGCTTGATAGAATTCAGTAGTAAGTTTAATCCATTTTGTTAGGGATAACATTGTTTACCCTAACTGGTTTAGGTAAAATAATAAATATGTAATCATAGTTTATAAGTTAAAGTGTCTGCAACTTTAAATATGGGAATGTAATTAAGGGAGTGGTTGTGAAAGCACTTTAAAAGAAGCAAGACGACAGCTTGCTCTCTCTCTGGCTTTGATTATCCCTAATTACTGCATGGACTCAAGACTGCATTGCTCGAACGGGAGAGAAACAAAGGACTGATTTGTAAGTGAACTGACAATTGGATATTCTACATGGACTTTGCTAACTGAATATCCCTGAATGGACTGACTAAATGATACATGACTATTGGACTGTTATTTTGACTATGCTATGAACTCATAATGGAATAAACTAGATTTTTGATAGCACAAGCGTATCTGTTATTTTTACTATATGTTAACAAACATACAAGCTTAGCTCACTCATTTATCTGTATGACTATCTGACTAACGCTGCACATTCTGTTTAGCTTGTCTCCTTAACCCTGGTTGGGGAACCCAGGCTATAACACTGGTTATGGGCCCAGGCATAACACTGGTTATGGGCCCAGAGGCTGCAAAGTCAGTTTAACTAGGATAAAACAGATTTATGTAAAAGTGAGAGTTTGTGTTGATATACATTACAGTAAACAGATAGCTGTGTTTTATTAATTATAGTTTTATATCCATATAAAGAAAACATGGCACAAGTCAATTTACAAAGTTTGTCCCTTATATCCAAGCTGGATGGAACAAACTATGTATCATGGTCTATGAAATGTAGTCTGCTTCTATGAAGAGAAGGTCTGCGGAACATAATTGAAAATCCACCAAACGGAGAGGAATGGGATCCAGAGGATGATGAAGATAGACTAAAAATAGAAGAATTTATGCATAAAAATGAACACGCTATTTTCATAATTGGGTTAACCTTAACTGACCAACAACTTGTTCATATCCATGGAGAACAAATGGCTGTTGGGTGTTGGCAGAAGCTGAAGAGGATTTATGTTTGAGATAACGTTGGTGCACACATAAATCTAACACGGAAGCTTTTCAGGACGCATCTCCAGATGAATGGTGATATGCTTAGTCATTTGGAAACTATGCAAAGCATTTTTCAAGAACTGCATGAGAAAGAGCTTATTTTCTCTGAACTACACCAAGTCTACATAATTCTATCATCACTAAATGAAAGTTATGACAACTACGTAACTTCCCTTGAAATATTGCCAAAGGAAAGCCTAACTTTAACTGATATAACTGGCAGATTGATTGAAGAGGCCAGAAGAAGGCTTCAAAGAAATGAGTTAAGGAGGCAGCAACCTCAAAAAGAAGATAATGAATCTCCTACTGCATACGCAATTAAAAAGTGCTTTAATTGTGGAGGAAGAGGACATTTGGCAAGATTTTGTAAAAAAGCAAAGCACCAGAATGCTGGCCAGAATACAAAAAGTCATCAAAAGATAAATAAAAATTTAGAGTTAGCCATGTATACTAACGGAGCTGTAAAAAATAATTTATGGGTGGTAGACAGTGGAGCATCCCACTGTATAACAAATGATAACAAAAATTTTATTAAAATGTCCAAGAGTACACAGCAGATATCGTTAGCCAATGGCTGGAAACTGAAAGCTAAAGGTCAAGGTATAGCATTTTGTTCTTTTATAAAAGAGAATGTAAAAATGTTATATGTACCACAACTTAAGTTTAATTTAATTTCAGTTAGAATTTTGGTTAAACTAGGATATGTAGTTACCTTTAAAGGAGATAACTGCATAATTGAGAAAGAAGAAAAGAAAATTACTGCATCTTTAAGAGGTGAATTATATGTGTTAAATGATAATGGTTTAAAGGTGGCTAATAAGGTTTATGAAAATAAGAAACCTCATGATGAATGTATTCACTTGTTACATCGAAGGCCAGGGCATTTAAATTTTAAAATGCTTAAGAAAACTGTTGAATTATCTAAGGGAATAAGTTTGAAACCTTGTAATAAGTATTTGCAATGTAATGCCTGTAATCAAAGCAAGAGCAGGGTCACACCGGCTAATAGAGTTGATGGATTTACTACCAAAGAGCCTTTAGAGGTAGTATTTGCTGATTTAATAGGTCCGAAAAAACCAAGTATAGGAGGTGCTCGTTACATACTAAGTATCATGGACCACTATTCTAGATATGGGTTTTGCTATTTAATGAAAAGCAAAACTGAAACGTATCAAAATCTCTTTAATTGGATTAAATTTGCTGAAAGGAAAACTAAAAAGAAATTAGTAACTCTTATAACAGATAATGGTACGGAATTTACAAATAATAAATTCCAGAATAGACTTAGAATGTTAGGTATTCAACATAAAAAGTCTGCACCATATAGGCCACAACATAATGCCTTTATAGAGAGATGAGGCCAAACATTACAATCAATGACACGTACTATGATGTCTGATTCAGGATTACCTGACAATTTGTGGGGAGAAGAAATAATGTGTGGTAATCATATATTAAATAATGTTGTTAATTCAACAACAGGTGAATTACCATTCACACTGTGGCATGGTACAAAACCTGATTTAAGTTACATGCACACATTTGGAGCACCAGCATGGGTGCATATCCCTACACAACTCAGACACAAAGAACAACATAGAGCTAAAAGATTATTTTTTGTAGGATATGAATCTAATCATAGATCTTATAGATTCTGGGAACCAGGTACATCTAGAGTTTACACCAGTGCTAGTGCTAAATTCCTAGAACATGTAGGATGGAATAGATTAGAGCAAGATTTAAATAATGAAGTAATTATTGAACCCTACAAAAGGCAAAAAGAACAGACTAGTTATAAGAAGAGTCCAATTAAAAAAGAAGTCCACAAAGAGCAAATAGGACCAGAACAAGAGGAAACAGTTGATCAGGAAGAGTTAGATAATCAAGAAGAGTTAATAAATGAAAGTCCACCTGTAAGTCCTGTAATACCTAGACGTACTACACCTGTAACTAGACCACCTGATAGGTATCAAGCAAGTATAGTTTGCCAAGTAACTAAAGTTCCAACTAGTGTAGATGAACTTAGGATGTATCCTGCTAAGGATCAGGAGAATTGGCAAAAGGCAATGGAAAAAGAACTAAATTCATTAAAGGTAATGAAAGTTTATGAAGATGCTAAATTACCTCCAGGAGAAAAATCCATTGGGTGCAAATGGATATTTAAAGTAAAAACTGGCAATGATGGGACTGTTACCGATAAAGCTAGGTTGGTAGCTCAAGGATTTAATCAAACTGCATTTGATTACGATGAAGTTTTCGCACCAAGTCTTAAAGCAACATCTTTGAGAGCAGCTTTAGTGTGGGCAGCTAAGAAAAACTATGTCATTAACCATTTAGATGTAGAAACTGCTTATTTGCATGCACCATTGCAGCACACTATATATTTGAAAAAGCCAATGATTATAAAAGACAATAAAGTAAATAGTAAGGATTGTTGGAAACTCAAAAAGAGTCTTTACGGGTTGAAACAATCTGGCTTTGAGTGGAACCAATATATTGTGAAAGAATAAAACAATATAGGTTTTAAATCTTGTTTAGCAGATCCATGTGTGTTTAAAAGACAAAATAATGGAACGGTGTCATTATTGTTATTATTTACAGGTCATATTGCTTTGATAACTAAGAATAATAATGAAGCTAATGAGATTATATCATTATTAGCCAAAAAGATAAAATTAAAGCATTTAGGTGAAATTAAAAGGTATCTAGGATTGACAATTAACAAAACAAAAAATGGTTTTAAGATATCTCAAGAAGATAAAATTTGCCAATTAATTAAAACGTTTAAAATGGAACTTTGTAAACCGGGAAAGACTCCAATGAGTCAGGAAGTTTGCCAAACTGATTATCAAAGAGCCAAATTTGATAAGTCCATGTATCAATCTTTGATTGGTAGCTTATCATATATAAACAATTGGTCAAGGCCAGATATAGCTTATAGTGTAAATCAGCTGGCACGTTTTAATTCAGATCCACAACAATGTCATTGGCAATCATTAAAGAGAATTTTAAGATATCTTAAAGGAACAATGAACCATGCATTGTATATAGAACCAAAGGGTGATTTGATTCTTAGTGCCTATGCAGATGCAAGTTTTGCAACTGATATAAACACTAGAAAATCAACATCTGGGATGGCTATATTATTTGGTAAGACACTAATAGGGTGGAGGTCAATCAGACAACAGCATATCAGCTTGTCCACAATGGAAGCGGAATTTTCATGTCTGTCATTACTATGCACTGACTTAATTCTGTACAAACAGTTATTATTAGACATGGGTATAACTGTTAAAGATTCCATAATTGTGTACAAGGACAACCAGGCAGCCATCAAGTTGGCTACTAGTATTGCTGTAAAAACTAGATCAAAGCATACTGATTTAAGATACTTAAATGTTAGAGAATCTGTAAAGAATGGGCTAATTAAATTGGAATACTGCATGACAGAAGAAAACATTGCAGACCAATTTACAAAAGCTCAAGGAGTACTCAAATTTAGAGAGTTGTAACAAATATGATTTAAAGATGTACCGTATATACTCGAGTATAAGTCGACCCGAATATAAGCCGAGGCACCTAATTTAACCACAAAAAACTGGGAAAACTTATTGACTCGAGTATAAGTCGAGGGTGGGAAATGCAGCAGCGACTGGTAAATTTCAAAAATAAAAATAGATACTAATAAAAACTTTCACTAGGACAGTTGAGAATAAGTTTGATGTTCACAATTTCCTCTTTGAAAGAGACCAGTAAATAGGCAACAAGAAAATGAAGAAAAAGAAGTGTGTTTTTTCACACTTTTCACACTGCAGTGAACAAAAATGGCATCATAGGAACAGGCTTATTCTCAGCCCAAAGGTTTGTTTCTGATTTCTTCCCTGATTTAAGGGAAATTTGGGAAACGATCTCACTATCATGAAAGGTTTGATTGATTCACTAACCCAAAAGATGATGATGATGAGAGTGGGAGGCAGGAGTCACTCTCTCCCTTGCAAGAAAAAACCAAGAACCGTTCTTATGATATCTCTCTCTCTCTCCCCCCCCCCAATAAGGTCAAGCCCTTTCCAGCACGCACGCGCGATCCGCCCCCTCCCCTTTGCACCTTGCAAATGCAAAACCCCAGGGTTTTTGCATTTGCAAGGTGCAAAGCGGCGGGGGCAGATCGCGCGCGCGTGCTGGAAAGGGCTTTACTGTATTACGGGGAGAGAGAGAGAGAGGGAGAGATCCTAAGAACGGCTCTTGCTTTTTTCTTGCAAGGGAGAGAGTGACTCCTGCCTCCCACTGTCATCAACATCTTCTTCTTTTGGGTTAGTGAATCAATTAATTTGGGAAATGATCTCACTATCAGAAAACAACGCGAGCTGCCACCACCACCTCCTCCTCCCCCTCCTCCCGAGTGGACTGAAAGCAGCTGGAGCTGAGGAAATGAAGCTGACTGGAGCGACCTCGGCTCGCGTTGCTTTCTCAGCCTAGAGCTCAGAAAACAACGTGAGCTGCCACCACCTCCTCCTCCCCTCCTCCCGAGTGGACTGAAAGCAGCTGGAGCTGAGGAAATGAAGCTGAGTGGAGTCGAAGCAACCTCGGCTCGCGTTGTTTTCTCAGCCTAGAGAAAGGGGAAGGGGGCTCATCTGGACCAAGGGTGAGTCTCCCCCTCAGTTTCCCCTGAAGGATCTTCTGTCGCTTTTGCCTTCTCCCTACATCTTCCCTATGTTAAAATCCCACCCCCACACACACACACTTATTTTCAGTTGGATAGATTTCATGTCTGAGCATTCTCACATGGCGGTGGGTCTTCCCCCCAAAAAAAACAGTTAAAAAAAGAAAAAACAATATATCCTCAAACAAGAACTTTTCTGCTTCCGATTACCCCCATGCTTAAAAGTTGCAAAGGAAACACGGAAGCAGGGAAGCGGCTGCCCAGCTTCAGAGCTCCACACCATTTTTTTTTCAGAGGGGAATCTGACTCGAGTATAAGCCGAGGGGGTTTTTTTCAGCACAAAAATGTGCTGAAAAACTCGGCTTATACTCGAGTATATACGGTAAATTAGTAATATTTATTATTATTTAACGTAAAAGGGGAGAATGTTAGGGATAACATTGTTTACCCTAACTGGTTTAGGTAAAATAATAAATATGTAATCATAGTTTATAAGTTAAAGTGTCTGCAATTTTAAATATGGGAATGTAATTAAGGGAGTGGTTGTGAAAGCACTTTAAAAGAAGCAAGACGACAGCTTGCTCTCTCTCTGGCTTTGATTATCCCTAATTACTGCATGGACTCAAGAGTGCATTGCTCAAACGGGAGAGAAACAAAGGACTGATTTGTAAGTGAACTGACAATTGGATATTCTACATGGACTTTGCTATCCCTGAACTGACTAAATGATACATGACTATTGGACTGTTATTTTGACTATGCTATGAACTCATAATGGAATAAACTATATTTTTGATAGCACAAGCGTATCTGTTATTTTTACTGTATGTTAATAAACATACAAGCTTAGCTCACTCATTTATCTGTATGCCTATCTGACTAACGCTGCACATTCTGTTTAGCTTGTCTCCTTAACCCTAGTTGGGGAACCCAGGCTATAACACATTTCTTTCATATAAAACATCAGAAAGTAATCATGCTTTTCTAAAACAGAATGTGAAAACTCATTTAGATAAAAGCTAAAAAAAAGTAAAAGAAACCATTTTAAAGAATTGGAGAAAAAAAGACATTTCAATTTGTTTGTTAACTCTATACCAGACCTTTCAAATTTAACAGAAATGCTAAAAGAGCTGATTATTTGGAGAATATCATGGCAGAGAGCCCTACTAGGTTTTTGTTTGTTTGTTTGTTGTTGCTAGAGCTTCTGCCAGGCTTGCTACCCAGAAATTTTTTTGGGGGGTGAAGAAAAGCCTTATACCTGTTGCATGAGCTTTAACGCACATAACACATTTATCTTTCTCTGTTAACGCCATTATACAGGCTGGGAAAGCTTATGTCCTTAACCTTGAAGTGATGTACAATCACATTCAGGTGTATGTATCACTAGGATAACATGTAGCTGGTGTTGCTTAGTATATATAAGTCTACTGAAATTCTCACCAAGTTTAACTTTAGTTTGAAGGTGCTTCATGTTGATCACTTTCATTCTCAAGATGGTCTTGATGACAGAAAAGAATGTAAGCCAAATATCTACCGTATATACTCAAATATAAGCCGAGTTTTTCAGCCCATTTTTTGTGCTGAAAAAACCGCCCTCGGCTTATACTCGAGTCAGATTCCCCTCTGAAAAAAAAATGACCCACCGCCATGTGAGAATGCTCAGACACGAAATCTATCCGACCGAAAATAAGTGTGTGTGTGTGTGGGGATTTTAACAGAGGGAAGATGTAGGGAGAAGGCAAAAGCGACAGAAGATCCTTCAGGGGAAACTGAGGGGGAGACTCACTCGGGAGGAGGGGGAGGAGGAGGTGGTGGTGGCGGCTCTCTCCCTTGCAAGAAAAAAGCAAGAGCCATTCTTATGATCTCTCCCTCTCTCTCTCTCTCCCCGTACTACAGTCAAGCTCTTTCCAGCACGCGGGATCCGCCCCGCCGCTTTGCACCTTGCAAATGCAAAAACCCCAGGATTTGCAAGGTGCAAAGTGGCGAAGTGAGTGTGTGTGTGTGTGTGTGTGTGTCTGTGTGTCTGTCTGTCTTCTGTCTCTCTCTGTCTCTCTGTCTCTCTGTCTCTCTGTCTCTCTGTCTCTCTGTCTCTCCCTTCCTTGCACCAGCGCGCCTTCCTTCCACTGCTACGCGTTTAGGCTGCTTTGTGCCCCCCTCCCTCCCCGCCGTCTTTTATTTTCTCCTTTCCAATGAACAAACCAGGATTAGCTTCAAGAGCCCCGAGGAGCAGCAGCGGCAGCAGCAGCACCCAGCATCCTCAACTTGAAAGTTACTGCTGGGTAAAGGAGCCACTCTTGGAGCTCGGCGGCACTTTGCAAGAAGAGCGAGAGAAGGAGGTAAGGCGTGGCCCAGCTCGGCTCTGCAAAAGGCTGTGCCTGCAATGCCACCCCGGGCGCTGAGCGAGGCTGACGAGCGGCGCCCGGGCTGTTCGGGAGTGGGAAGCGGCTGTGCCCCTGGCCGGCCAGGGGAATGGGGACCCTGCCTGAGCGGGAGGCGGCGACGGCGGTGGGGTCTTTCCAGTTAGGATCCAGGTGCGGCAGCCGCCCGGGCGTCCTCCTCTTGGCTTTCGGCCGGCCGTTTGCAGGGCTCAGCGAGTCTGCGCCAGGAGTTGCCCCGCTGCCGCGCACCGGGGAAGTGGTGGCCGCTTGCCTTCACTGCAGTCGGAGCTCTTCGGGGGCGCCCCTCGTCTCTGTCTGACCTCACGGTCTCTGCTGTCGCGGCTGCGATCGCCTCCCGTCAGGGCGCTCATCTGGAGGAGGCGGCGGTGGCTTGCGGAGCCTCGGCACGAACCCCCTTTCCCCGTACTCCCCCCCATACCCCTCTGGCAGCAGCAGGTGGAGAAAGCCCCGCTTCCCCCTGGCCTGTCTCAGGGAGAGGAAGCGAAGGACCCCGTCTCAGCTCCCGTCCTTCTCAGATACCTCTGGGTTTTTTTCCCCCTTCCAACTGGACGATGGTGATGTCCTTGAGCAAGTCTTAAAATGTCGGTGATGAGGGGCCTCCTGGCTCCCCAAAACACCTTCCTGGATACCATAGCAACCCGCTTTGATGGCACACGTGAGTTGGCTTCCCACTCTTTTTTTTTTTTAACTCTCCTCCTCCTCCTCCTCTCCTCTCCCCTTGTTGTCTGGTCTTCCCTAAGGAAACTCAAGGGCTCACACTTCCAGGTGTTTCTCCCTGTCTTTCTCCCTGTCAATGATCTTTTCTTCCCTTCCCTTCTCTCAGCCCCATCCTCCTTCACCTTTGTCACCACAATCCTGAACAGATGAAGTTTGTACTTCTCAAGAAAGGTTGGATGTTCCTTTTGAGGAGGGAACCTAGTGTGACATCTGTACGTTGACCTACTACTGAGCCATGGCATGTGTGCACATGCAATGGAGGCATGAGGGAGAGCTGTGAAAGAGATGGTGGCTCTCCAAAACAGGATGTACATGCAGCACATACACATGCTTTTTTCTTGCAAGGGAGAGAGTGACTCTGTTTGGACATACAGATGATGATGAGGAATCCAGTTTTGAAGGATTTTAACTCTTGTGTTTTAGCTTGGTTGCTGATTGAGCTAAGGTTTTTGTACTTTTAAAGTTATTGTTGATACCATATAGGTTTTGTTGGCTCTCTTTTCCACTTACAGAGCTAGTTTACTGTTTTTCTTTGAAATAAATATTCAAAAACATTTAACCTACTGATGCCTCAATTAATGTAATTTTATTGGTATCTATTTTTAT
This sequence comes from Hydrophis major, assembly GCA_033807585.1. Taxonomy (NCBI): domain Eukaryota; kingdom Metazoa; phylum Chordata; class Lepidosauria; order Squamata; family Elapidae; genus Hydrophis; species Hydrophis major. The sequence goes on along the minus strand of CM066328.1, from coordinate 69,861,201 downwards.
TTTTGAAATTTACCAGTAGCTGCTGCATTTCCCACCCTTGACTTATACTCGAGTCAATAAGTTTTCCCAGTTTTTGTGGTAAAATTGGGTGCCTCGGCTTATATTCGGGTCGACTTATACTCGAGTATATACGGTATATCTCTGCAGGAACCTTTGATGCAAAAGCTTCCACACACCTAAGATGGAAAGATATGCTGCATAAATGTTTATAATCTTCACCAATCAATATTTTTGTTTCCTGATCCTTTTAAATCCATTGTGTTTTGGCCATGCAAAATACAGATAAAATAACTGTTATTTAAAACATCAGATAAAGTATAATGCATATCTTGTCACATATTACTCCAGTATAACACATCTGTTTTATTATATTCTATATCTCATATAAAATACATTGTTGGATATGTATCACAAAGTAGGCATATAAAGAGGGTTTTTTTAGCTGAATGCTTTTTGACCTTCCTCAAATTAGTATATCATGGCAGTGAAAGTATTGCCAATATGGTGCGGAGTTGGCTTCAGTAAGTGTTGAACAGACGCACAATAATTCTGCTAATATGACAGAACTGTTAAAAATGCAGCAAAAACTTCTAAGTAAAAGAGAATGCTATATATATTCCATATACTGGAAATTTATTAAATGTTACTCACCATTGACACTTGCCAAGATGGAATACTTTTGTGTGTATTTTTCCTGCTGTGTAACAACAAATATATACATTTTTCTCTTCCTATATCAGTTACTCAAATCTAAAGGTTCTGATTTTGTAATAGCAATATATCTGTCTGTCATAATGCAGAAAGTATGCACAATGGTGAGCTCAGTCATAAGTGAGGACTATGATTCAGTAATCAATGTTCTTATTCTTGTTTAAACTTGATACAATGAAAAAGCTAGCATTCTTCAGGCTAAAATGAAGAATAATAGTTTGTGTTCATGCTGCAACTTTACAATAGTTTATTAAATCAATTCTGCAAAACCAGCAAAGCCCTTACATCTTTCCACCTCCTTCTTTCACTTCTTGAAACAGCCCTGAGAAAGCGGTGATGGAATTGAACTGAAAGTAAAAGAAAAGCTATCTGGTACAGACCACTAGTGGGTGAATAAAAGACAAAAGGAAAAGAAATTCTCGTCAATTATGGTGATGCACCTGAATCTAAAGAGAGACATTCTGAAAGATGAAACTTTCAAGTCATTCACTGCCCATTGATGGCCTCTGAAATTAATTTAAAGGGGGAAAATCAATTATATATGAAAAAGTTACATAAACTTGTTCTTGTTTGGTTCAGCTATATGTCAAAGCTATGTGTGAAAGCAGTTGTATGAAGGCATAAAACTGTGATAATGCTAGTGTATATTGGAAAAATAAAACATTTCCATGGATAAAAACAGCAATGTTATCCAAATAAATAACATTTCAAAGATTAGGATCTATATCAAATTATTAAAATTTCAACTGACTTTCCAAAATGTAGAAATAATAGGATGGCTCTTGAGGAGAATGAACTGTGGACATCAGAACTACAGAAAAATAAACTCCCAGCCTTAAGCATTATATACATAGAAAATTGTAATTTTGTAATCTCTGAGTTGATAGTACCATCAAAGACTTTACTTTCTAAAATATTTTTAACTGTTATGTGGAATGCAAAGCAGATTACAGTGGGATTTTTTTTCCAGTTGAGCAATATAGAACTCTGCAACCACTCTCTGAATAAAAAAAAGAAAAGAAATAATAATAGTATTTCAGTTAAGAGTAGTGTTTATAATGCAAATAGAGATTTTTTTTACCTAGAAAACTGTTTTATTAGATTATTAGTTTTCCATTATGTCTTTACCAAGTATACATGCGAAGGTTAAAATATTGTTTCTATTATTTCTTTATTCTTTATTATTCATTGGCATTTTAAAAAATGTTCTGGAGTCTCAAGCTTCCTATAGTTTAAGACCTTTGCATATCTTAATCCAGTGCTAAATCCAGGAGCATCACAGAGAGCTTTCTACAGCAGCGTCTTAAATTTTGCCCTTTACTGTTCAGGAACCAATCGCTCTTGGATGCTCTTCTCCATAGCAATGCAACCCTGCAGAATTTCTAATGGATGGCACCACAGCAAATAACTATAATTAAAGCTGCAATAAATAAGCAATGATGACCTAAAGCTGATTTTCTAACCTTAGAGTATATGATTACTTTTCCAACAAATGATGGTCTCAGTTTTGGAGCAAATATGATTTTCAGATAAGCAAATTACCTAATACGGGGGAGACAGATACATTCTATAGAATAGCATCCAGCTGCGGATATTTCAGGAACCTTTGGTGTAAATACTCAATAGTCCAAGTTCTAATGGGACTCAAATGCTAATACAATATATCATGTACATGAAATGTCAATGAATAACAAGCCTGACTGAGTGGTTGTGGGTGTACATACATACTTAGGAATTATTTTCTGTGTTCATGAAATCCCATGCATTTTAATTATTTAAAATTAGTATTTAGATATTTTACAATGAAATGTGTATTGGGAATTAATCTTTCTATATGTGGCATCTGAAATAATTAAGGTTTCTCCTATACAGGTAGTCTTCAACATGCAACAGTTCATTCTATGACCATTCAAAGTTACAACAGCACTGAAAAAAATGACTTACAATTGTTTTTCATGCTTACAACCATTGGAGCATCCCCATGGTCATGTAATCAAAATTCAGATGCTTGGCACCTCTTACAATACTAGACAAAACAGTATCAACAGTAGAGACCTTCAAATTTCTAGGTTCTATCATATCACAAGACCTAACATCAAAAATATCATGATGACCTAACATCAAAAACATCATCAAAAAAGCACAACAAAGAATGTTCTTTCTGTGCCAACTCAGAAAGTTCAAACTGCCCAAGGAGCTGCTGATACAGTTCTACAGACAAATTATTGAGTATGTCATCTTTATCTTTATAACTGTCTGGTTTGGTTCTGCAACCCAACAGGACAAAGGATCAAAGTTCAGAGGATAATTAGGACTGCAGAAAAAACAATTACTACCAACCTGCCTTCAATTGAGAACCTGTATACTGCATGAGTCAAAAAGAGGCCTGTGAAAATATTTACAGACCCCTCATATCCTGAACATAAACTGTTTCAACTCCTACCCTCAAAAGAATGCTTTAAAGCACTGCACATCAGAACAACTAGACACAATGACAGTTTTTTCCCTGAATCCCATGACTCTGCTAAATAAATAATTCCCTCTACACTGTCATAGTATTTACTAAGTCTGCATTACTATTACTATTAGTCCTCCCATCCTTCTTTTCACCCATCTCTTCCCACTTATGACTGTATGGCTGTAACCTTATTGTTGCTGTAACCTAACCATTTTTATTGACTGTTTCATAGTATGATTTGATTGCTTACTGTACCCTATGACTATTAAGTGTTGTACCTTATGATTCTTGACTCTTGATGAATGTACCTTTTCTTTTATGCACATTGAGAGCATATGCACTGACAAATTCTATCTATTAATAAAGAATTCTATCTATATCTATCTATCTATCTATCTATCTATCTATCTATCTATCTATCTATCTATCTATCTATCTATCTATCTATCCATCCATCCATCCATCCATCCATCTATCTGTTGTATCCTTGACTTACAACAGTTCATTCAATGACCATTCAGCACTGAAAAAAATGACTTACGATCATTTTTCATGCTTACAATCATTGGAGTATCCCCATGGTCATGTAATCAAAATTCAGATGCTCACCAACTGATTCATATTTGTGACAATTGTAGTGTCCCAGGGTCATGTAAGCTATCTTCTGACAAGCAAAGTCAATGGGGAAGCCAGATTCACTTAAAAACCATGTCACTAATTTAACAACTGCAGTGACTTACTTAACAATTGTGGCAAAAAAAATCATAAAATGGGGCAAGAGTCACTTGACAAATATCTCACTTAGCAACAGAAATTTTGGACTCAACTGTAGTCCTAAGCCGAGGATTACCTGCATATAAAGGTGTTTGTGTCTCTGTTTGTGAAAACTGGACAATCTGATAAAAAACAATTGTTTAAGTTATTTTCTGCTAAAATACGTTTTTCCTAATTTTGGCTGATATAATATTTAAAGATCCAGCTGTTGGGAGATGAGATCATCTGAACAGATATAGAGGTATGGAAATCTTCCTCAGTCACAGAAAATAAATTTTGGAAATAAACTTAGAGATCATCTAGCTCTGCAGTGAAATCCACTTTTCACCCACCCTTTTTAAATGCCTCCAGCTAAGAACAATTCACCACTTCCTAAGGCCATCTGTTTCATTTGGCTGTTCCTGATATCCAAGTGAAATCAAATTCCTTATATTTTGTGGATCTAATTGGATTCACATTCAATTGACCTCCAATCTAATCCCACTGTGTTTTGTGAACAATTCTGCCCCATCTATTAAAGATATACCTTCAGATACAAGTTCTCTTCTCATAAGTTTTTACTTGCAGATTCCTTAGTTTGATTGTTGTCTTCTAGAAACACTGGTTTGTCAATGTTTAAATAATACAATTCCCCAAAAAATCAGCTTATTCTTGATGCAGTCAAAAAAATTTGCTTTTCTGTTTGTTTTTGCTTGCTGCTTGTTTTTTGTAGTTGCATCATATCATTGGGTCATCTTCTGCTTCTGACCTACCCAGATCTTTCTCACTGTCCCCTTCCCACCCTATACTTATAGTATGTCTTTCATTTTTCCAGTTCAAATAAAGAACTGCATTTATTGCACTTAATTGCTGCTGCTTTCTTCTCATCATTTCAGCTTCTCAAGATTCTTCTAAACCCTGATACTATACTGTTAGGTGTTTATTGTCTTTATATAATTTTCAGATTTGATAACAACATTTTATAATCCCACAATTATATTCCCTTCAATCATTATGTAAGTTGCATCACTGCATAGTGGCACAATGGTTAGAATGCAATACTGCAGGCTAATTCTGCTGACTGCTGACTTCCAGGAGTTTGGCAGTTCATCCTGACCATCCTGACAAGGTTGACACAGCCTTCCATCCTTCTGAGGTAAGTAAGATGAAGATCCAGATTGTTGAGGACATTATGTTGACTTTGTAAATCACTGTGAAGTGGTATATAAGTCCAAGTGCTGTTGCTATCTGATTGTACAACATTTTGCCACAATTGTTAGGTGAATCATCATGATTACTGAGCAAATCACACAATCATTAAGTGAATCCAGCTTCATCCATTGATTTTGCTTGTCAGAAAGTTGCAAATGACAACCAATGAACTCTGGGAATGTTGCAACTGTCATAAGTTTATACCAGTTTTCAAACATCCACATTTTGATCATGTGACAGTGGGGATGATGCAACAATCATAAATGCAAGAACTGGTCGTAAGTTTATTTTCAGTGCCACTGTAACTTTGAATAGTTGTTAAATTAATAATGATAAATCAAGAACTACCTGTATTCATAAACTAACTGCTTAATAACATGTCAACCTGACCAACTGTAGTTCTCTCTACTCCTTTCCCTTCCCCAGTTTTCTACCACCAATATCCATCTGTCTATATTTCTGAAAAATAATAAAAAAGGGGCATTGAAATAACATCTACAAGCTTCCTGAACAATCTCAGATGTAATTGAACTAGTACTGGGAACTGGAAAATGTAAGTCCTGGAAAATTCATTCATAGTAATCAGATACTCCTACCCATTTATTTACCACAAGTTCCATTTGAAGATAGTTCCCCTTTAGGGAAATCAAAAGCACAGACATATCCTTTCCATTTTATCTGTTCTTGTCGTACTGCCTTCTCCTAGCGATGGATTCAGACCTTCCTTTCTCTTTCTTTTCTCTTCACACAGTAAAAAAAAAATATTCCTTTTTCAAGTACAGAATGTCATGTTTTGCAGAAATCTTAAGTAAATTGCCTCAGCTGTCTTCAGTTAGGAAGAAAATAGAGTGGATTTTTTTTTTTTTCTGCCACATTTCACTCTACATTATTCCACAGCATTACTGCATACTTCTAAAATGTGTGGAAACTGAGTGAGGCAAATCCAGATAATATGACAGATGAATATATATTTTATGAAGAATTCTTTTGGACCATTTGGGGTATTCTAGTTTATCCTTCAAGTGTTCAATCTGGTCTTAATAAAAGTTCAAACTATAATGTGAAATTGGTTATTTTTCAAAGCTCATGCAGCTATAATTTGAAGTGTGGTCTCGGGGGTGAAAGGCCATTAAATAACTTACTGATCCATGAAGACAATTTCAAAAATTTAGAGTAGGTAAAGTAATGTGAGATTGTTTCTGTATTTGCATGTTTAATTTGTCTCTGCTAAAAGGCATTATTGCAGATCATCTTGATAGAAGGCTGTGCTTGGCAAAAAACTAGTTGAGTTTTCAATATTGTTGTTTGTTGATTATTGAACAAAAAGACCCAAGCACCTAGATCAGCACTGACTAATTCCAAGGTTAACATCAGACCAACAATCAAGTAAACAATACCCCAATCAAGTAACTACAGAGAAGCCAACAGCAAACAGCCTGATCAAAGAATCTCTAAGACCACCCTCACCATATTGACAGGCAAGCTCCTAGAACAGGGTTGTCAAACTCAAGGCCCAGGGGCTGTATCTGGCCTGCAGGTTGCTTAGATCTAGCATTTGGGGCTGCCCTGGAAACAGCAAAGGACTGGCTCACAGTGCCTCTGCCAGCAAAAACGAAGCTCGGGAGAGATGCATTTTGCCCTCCTAAGCTCCATTTTCACTGGTAGGGAGTTGCAAGAGGTTGTTAGGAATAACATTGGTTACCTAACTTAGTTTGGGTAAAAATAATATATAAAATATGTTAGTGAGTTTAAGTGTATGTATCACTTTAACTGCAAAACATGTATTTTGGGTGCGATTGTAAAATCACCATAAGAGGGAGCAAGAGAGCTCACTGTTAGCTGGCTTTAACTGTAGTAGCTGACAATGTTGGATTGATGGTAATAACTGCGTTGTTTCTGAAACGAAGAAAAGGGGTTTGATTTTCTTCATATGTCTGACTGCAAAAGAGATATATTGCTGGACTGATTATTTGTAAGTTTACTGACCTCTATTTTCGACACTGTACTTTGCAATGATTAATCCCTGGATGGACTGAACTAGTATATGACATATGGACTGTTTTGACTATGCTATAACTCTTGCTGGAATAAAAAACTATTTAACTGGCACAGTGTATCTGTCTTACTGAGTGTAAACTACAACAACGTTTATCTCACATCATTTGCCTGCCTGCTAGACTGCCGTTGCACGTTCTGCTAGGGTGTGTATCCCTAACAGAGGTCATTGCAGCCAAAAATGGAGCTTGAAAGCCTGTTTTCATTGGCAGAGTGACTGGGCCACCACAGGCATCCCTCGACACAAGTGACGTCAAGCTGGCGATGCACCAGAGATGCTATTCAACCAGTTTGCACCTATTCGGGTGAACCGGTAGTGGTTATTTGGCATGGGTCACTGAACCAGTGGCAATCCTTGGCTGGCCATGTCCCCAATCCAGTTGCCTGGTCGCTCACTTGCAATCGCTCTCCTAGCTTTCCGTTCCCCATGTTAAGTCCTGGACATGGGCGCAAGGAACGGAGACGAGACATCGAATGGTGACTTAAACTCTTTATTGTAAAATAAGAACAGAGCAAATATTTGGGCAGCAGCAGCTCTTTTATAGAGCTGACTGCTGTCAAAACAACCAATGGTTTGAGTTTACCGCTTTCACAAGCATCCAATCAGAGGGGCCCGTTAACAGCCAATCAGACTGGCCAAAAACGACCAATCACGACTCGCTATTAGCAGGCCAATGAAAAGTGCAGGATTACAAGCCTGCTGTAAAGTAAAAGCTGTTTAGGGTTGTATCGCTGCATTGGCTTAGTCCATAACACCCCTCCCCCCTAGGTTCCATCTGAGGGGTGGGATGACGTATTCTCGTAAATAGGCAGGTCGCTTCACCTGTCTGCTCGACCTGCACTGTTCCACCGGTTTCTGTCCTGGCTCTGGTTCTGATGGGCTGCTAGCTGGGTTGGATGGTGAAAATTGTGGCCCTGGGCTGCTTTCTCTGCTTACACCAGTGCTGTCTTCTGGGTTCCCTGGATCCGTTTCCATCGCAGTGCTGTCATGCAGCGAGGCCACTCCCTGGCTTGGTTCTCCTTCTGATGGTGAGTATCCCCTGGTTGGTTGTGTAGACTGTTGGTTTCGATTGTTAATACTTCTTCGGCCTCCTCAATGTTCCCCCCCCCCCAGATAGAGATTCCGGGGCTTAGATAGGACTAGGTGCTAATCTGGAACGGAGTTGGTCCATGTGGCGTTTCCACATCTTACCATCTGTAGTTTGCAGGCAATAGGATCAGGGTGCCGTAAGTTGCGTTATGGTAGCGGGGACCCACAATGGGTCACCCGAGAAGTTTTTCGCAAACATGAGGTCATCTTCCTGGAATGCCCGACACTTGCTGGTGGATTTTCCTGGGGTTATTCCGGCGTGTAGTTTGGGTGGAGGCGATCGAGATTCCAGCGAAGTTTGCGACCCATCAGGAGTTCAGCTGGGGTTTTGTTCGTGGTACTGTTTGGGGTTATGTGCTGGAGGAGAAGCATCCGGTTTATTCTGTTGTCAATGTCACCGTGGTCCATTTTGTGCAAGGTCTTTTTTACAAATTGAAGCATTCGCTCAGCCTTACCATTGGCCGCAGGGTGAGCTGGCGATGTTAAGGCATGGCAGATGCCCCGATCTGCCAGGTATTGTTCGAATGGCAGGGCAGTGAATTGGGGGCTATTATCGGAGACCAGACCTCCGGAAATCCATGGGTAGCGAATAGCTTATTCAGCTTTTTAGTGACCGCCTCTGTGGTGGTGCTTTTCATCTTGTGGACTTCGAGCCAGTTTGAATAGGCATCCACTGTTAGGAGGAAAGTGTGTCCTCTTGTGGGTCCCGCAAAATCGATGTGGATATGGTACCAAGGACCTTGAGGCATTTCCCACTGGGTTGGTGGAGTTTTTGGAGGAGTAGAGCGAGTCTCCTGGCATTTGCTGCACTTTACTACCCAGGTTTCTATTTGTTTATCTAACCCAGGCCATCGTGCGTAACTCCTGGCCAGTGCCTTCATCCACACGATGCCTGGATGTCCATCGTGCAACATTTTTAATACTCTATGTTGCAATTTCTCTGGGATTACAACTCTGTCTCCCCACACTATGCAGCCTTTTTGGGAGAATAGCTCTGTTTGACGATTCTTAAATGGCTTGAACGTATGATTGGTTTCGCTGACCGGCCAACCCCGTTCCACTCAGCTGAGGACTCGTGCCAAAACAGGGTCCTTTTTTGTTTCTAAGGCGATGTCTCGAGCAGTCAGCGGTGATGATTTGAGGGTTTCGATTTGCAATATGGATAAAGTTGGAGCTGGGTCCTCTATGATGTCTGGTAGTGGGGATCGACTCAAAGCATCAGTGTGGGGAATGGTTTTTCCTGGGCGGTGTTGCAATCGGTAATCGTAGGCGACTAAAAATTCTGACCAATATGTCATTCTTGGTGATAAGATATGGGGAGTTGGTTTGTTTCCCACCAAAATACCAAATAGCGGCTTGTGGTCTGTAATTATGGTAAAGGGTCTCCCATACACATATTCATAGAAACGTTTAAGCACAGATACAATAGTGAGAGCCTCTTTATCAAGTTGACTATAGTTCCTTAGACAAAGTTCTTGAAAAGAATGCAATAGGTGCCTCATTCCCATTTAGTAGGACATGGTTTAAAATGGCTCCCACTTCAAATGGTGAGGTATCACAGGTAACTGTCAAAGGTAGAGTCTCGTTGTATTGCATTAATACAGCATCGGAGGTTAAGAGGTCTTTTACCTCTTGGAATGCCCTCTCTTCGCGCCATCCCCAGACCCAGGAAACCTTTTTGTCGGGAAATCTATGTAGGGGCTCGGCTATGGTCGCTTTCTGGGGCAAGAAGATGTTATAAAAATTAATGAGTTCCAGGAAGGCTTGGAGGTCTGTCTTATTCCTAGGTCTCGGGGCGTTTTTGATTGCGGTTAGTTTTTTTTTGGTGGGGTGGATTCCCTGTCTGTTGAGAAGGTATCCCAGGAACTCCACTCTCTCTGTACAAAGTTGACACTTGTCCCTTTTTACCCTCAGACCAGCGTCTTTAAATTTCTGAAGAACTTTTCTGAGTCATTGTACTAATAACTCTTTAGTAGGGGCAGCTATTAGGACGTCGTCAAAATAAGGCACGACGCCTTTTATGCTTTGTAATAGTCTCTCCATTAAACTTTGGAAAATGCCAGGCGCCACGCTTACTCCGAATTGGAGTCTATTGCACTTGAAAGCGCCTCTATGTGTAACTATTGTCTGGGCTTCAGCAGTTGTCACGTCTACAGGTAGTTGCTGGTATGCCTGAGCTAAGTCCAATTTCACAAATATTTCTCCACCACCCACGGAATGAAGAAGGTGTTGAACCACCGAAACTATCGGGTAAGCGCTCTGTTGAAGAGCATGATTTAGGGTGGCCCGGTAATCCCCACAAATTCTTAATGAACCATCTGGCTTCATGGGCATTACTATTGGAGTTTCCCAGCGGGCATGGTCAATCGGTTCCAATATGCCCTTGGCTATCAGTTTATCTAGCTGCTCATCGATCTTTGGCTTGTGGGCAAAAGGCACCCGACGAGGCTTAAGCCGAATGGGAGCTACATCGGGGCTGAGATGAAATGATATAGGGGTCCCCTTGTACTTGTCTAATGTTCCTGTGAACACATCCTGGAATTCCTGGATGAGAGCCTCTTCCCAGTCGTCGCTTCTGGTTTGGTATATGCCAGCTAGTTCAATCCCGAGTGGGGCGAACCACTGTAACCCTAACAAACTGGGTTGGTCACGATCGATGACAGTCAGGGGAAGCGTCGCTGTGCAGTCCTTGAAGGATACTTGGTCGTGGCTGGAACCGACAACTGGAATTCTGTTTCCCTTGTATTCTTTCAGGATTATTCATTGTGTGCTGAGGTCCTGGCGGCAGATGGCAGGGATCAGCTGTTTGAGGGTTTTCCAGGATACCATCGATACGGATGATCCCGAATCGACTTCCATCACGCACGGTCGATTCTCAATAGTAACCCTTACGCGGATCTTTCTTGCATCGAACGATGAAGCATGGCCAATAATAATGGTTTGGTGGGCCTCTTCTCATCTTGTTGAAGAGGCAGGTGCTCAATTTCTGTAATAGTAGTGGTTGTTCCCTTGGTGGTTCAGACGGTCCTGGTTCCCAGGAGGTTTGCTTGTCTCCCGATGGAGGTTGTTCTCCCTTCGGCTGGGACTAGACTCTCGCTTGCTTCTGCAGACTTTTGCGATGTGGCCTCTTTTTCCACAAGTACAGCAGAGTGCGTCAAGGAATTTGCAGTCCAATCGCGGGTGGTTTGCCCCGCAACCAGCACATTGGCGCAGACGTCTCTGGTTCCTTTGCTCTCGTTCCGAGTGGAGCCAGTTGACCTCCTCTTCCTCACTGTCTGAGGATGACTCAAGGTTTTCGTGGTGGGTGGTGGTAACGTGCTTCTCAGTGGCGAGTGGGCTATCATTAGCGAGTTGGCGAAGAGGTGCGTTTGCTCAGCGCATTCGAACAGCTGACTTCCTGGTTGCTTCTGTGGCAGTAGCGTCGGCGATGACATCTGTAAGGCTGATGTCGCCTTTCACCATCAGTTTACTCTGCAAGTGTGGTGCATTTAGTCCCAGAACTATGCAATCTCTTAGGGCTTCCTCTAAGTTTGCAAAACCACAAAGGCCTCCTAGGTTCCGGAGGTCGGCTATGAAATTCTGAATGCTCTCGTCCATCCTTTGGTCCCTCTGGTAAAATTCGTGTCTTTGTATCAGTGTAGGTACTGCGGGTGTGTAATGGGTCCGGAGGATTGGGGCAAGGGTATCCCAATCCATGGTCTTCACTTCTGCTGGTTTTGCCAGTGCTTTAGCCATTTTGAAAAAGGGTGGGGCCACAATGAATCGGGAACACCGCTTGTTTCTTGCCAGGCATAGCATCTTTTAAATTGTTGGTCTCCAGGAACATCTGGAAGCGATCTATATATGAGTCCCAGTCTTCGGTTGCTGGGTCGAACGGAGCGGGTGGTATGGCGCCGCTGGTCATCTTGTTGTTTGTTACGTGCGCTCTTTCACCATGTGCTCTGTCTTGTTCGATGCATACTTAGTCAGCTCTATCGTCTCCATATCCCATCCTCGTCGCCAGTGTTATGTCCTGGGCATAGGCGCAAAGAACGGAGACAAGACATCGAACGGTGACTTCAACTCTTTATTGTGAAATAAGAACAGAGCAAATACTTGGGCAGCAGCAGCTCTTTTATAGAACTGACTGCTGTCAAAACAACCAATGGTTTGAGTTTACTGCTTTCGCAAGTGTCCAATCAGAGGGGCCCGTTAACAGCCAATCAGACGGGCCAAAAATGACCAATCACGATTCGCTATTTGTGGGCCAATGAGAAGTGCAGGATTACAAGCCTGCTGTAAAGTAAAAGCTGTTTAGGTTTGTATCGCTGTGTTGGCTTAGTCCATAACACCGCATATCCTCTTTCACCTTGGGGAAAAGGAAAAAAGGCACGGACGCTGCAAGTATCACTTTCCCCATGTGAGTTAAAGTGTCTGGAGTGAGAAAGAGTGCGGTCTGACAAAGGGGGTGGAGGCAAATCGAGCCTTGGAGCACTTTTGCAAGGTAAAAGAAATGCATTTTGGAAGCAGGTCTTTTAAAAACTTCTCCAAGGATTCCCCATGGATGCTGCAAGTGTCACTTTCCCCTTGTGAGTCAAAATGTTGGAGTGAGAAAGAGTGCGGTCTGACAGAGGGGGTGGGGGACTCCATTCAAGCCTTGGAGAAATTTAAAGGAGCTGCTTCCAAAATGCTTGTCTGTTAAGTGCTCTGTGTGTGTGTGGGTGTGTGTGGGTGTGTGTGTGTGTGAGAGAGAGAGAGACAGAGAGAGACAGAGAGAGACAGAGAGAGAAAGAGAGAGAGACAGAGAGAGAGAGAGAGAGAGAGAGAGAGAGAGAGAGAGAGAGAGAGAGAGAGAGAAAGAGAAAGAGAGAGAAAGAAAGAAAGAAAGAAAGAAAGAAAGAAAGAAAGAAAGAAAGAAAGAAAGAAAGAAAGAAAGAAAGAAAGAAAGAAAGAGGAAGGTAGAGAAAGAAAGAAAAAAATAGGAAGAGAAAGAGAGAGATAAAACTCTGTGCTATTATTTGTAATTGTTCCATTACTTATCATGTGTTAATATTTTACACTGTCCCTACACCTAGAGTAATTCTTCTGCCTTTCTTTTGCCCAGGGCTACCACATATTTTTCAGGGTTCACATGCATTCAATGTCAATAGTCCAGAGCATAAAATAAACATGTGTTTAACAAGAGTTGAAAGGGACCTTGGAGGTCTTCTAGTCCAACCCCCAGCTCAGGCAAGAAAACTGAGGATGCCAAACTCTGAGTAGAGATCCTGGGAAAGGTGTCAGAATAATACTTAGAAGGGACCTTGGGGTGGACCCTATACCATTTCAGAGAAATGGCTGTCCAGTCTTTTCTCAAAAACTTCAAGTGATTGAGCACCCAGAACTTTCTGGAGACAGGCAGTCCCACTGGTGAATTGTTCTCACTGTCAGGAAGTTTCTCCTTAGTTTTAGGTTGCTTCTCTCTGTTCAGTTTCCATCCATTGCTTCTTGTTTGCATTTTGCTTCTTTGGAAAATACATTGTCCCCCCTTTCTTTCTTGCAGCCCCTTGAAAGCCTGTCACACTCTTGGGTAAAGCGTGATCCATTTCCTCTTCTCAGTGGTCCATGAAAGTACATCTATAGTATGCAGATAATAAAGTCCAAAAAAGTGAACAACGTTTTTACAGAACTATAGATAAGTTGAGGCTGGGTGACAAGGAATGGCTGGGAGGGGAGGGGCCAGGTGAGGCATCCCTTGATGTGAGTGACATTGAGTTGGCCACACCCACCCAGTCACATGACCACCAAGCCATGCCCACCCAGTTACATGACCACCAAGCATGCCCACCAAATAAGCCATGCCCACAGAACCAGTAGTAAAAAAAATTGAATTCCACCACTGCCATGCACACCCTGGTAATGCCCACTCCAACCTCCTGAGCTCAGATATAACCTTGATGTGGCCCTCAATGAAATCGAGTTTGATATCCCTGTACTAGAATATAAACTGACTCAGACAGCATTCCTTACTAGCACTGATGATGTTACCTAGTTTGGGTAATGAAATGTCTGCAAAAAAACAAGCAAGCTCAGAGAGTACCAAGAACATGAAATAGTTTGTTAGTTGCAAATAAAAGGGACAAGTCCTGTCATAGGTACTTAGCTGGCTAAAAGACAGGAAACAGAGGGTAGGAATAAACACATGTTGTTGTTTTTCTAGTAATTTGGGGGGGGGGTGTCTCTGATACTCATCAGTTTTTCTTTGTTGTTCTAGAATATATGCACAGCCTGAAATATAAGTAGTCTTCGACTTATGACCACAAATGAGCCCAGAATTTATGTTGCTGAGTGAGAAATTTGTTAAGTGAGTTTTGCTTCATTTAATGACTTTTCTTGCCACATTTGTTAAGTGAATCACTGTAGTTGTTAAATTAGTAACATGGTTGCTAAGTGAATCTGGCTTTCCCTTTGACCTTGCTTGTCAGAAGGTTGCAAATGGTGATCGCATGACTTTGGGACATAGCAACGGTTAGAAACATGAACCAGTTTTCAAGCAACTGAATGTAAATCACCGGATCATGGGGATGCTGCAAAGGTCATAAGTGTGAAAAAATGGTCATAAGTCACTTTTTTTTACTGCCATTGTAACTTTGAATGGTCACAAAATGAACTGTTGTATGTCGAGCACTAATTGTACAAGAAATTGCTACAGTAGTTTTGTAGAAGTATGTAGAACAGAAAACAAGGAAAATAGCATTTCAAAAATCATTACTTGATAGTTTGTCATTAGAAAAAGAATTGGAATTTAAGGAAGAAGACTTTAGATTTTGTACCCAGTATATCTATTTTAGTTATATCTTCAGTGTTTAGACCAGTTTTTGTTGGTATTCCATTTCAAATATGTAGTTTTAATATCTCATTTTTTAGAGATCCAACTGCAATGAAATCCATATTTTGGGTGGAAAAGAGGTGATGATGCTACAAACCTAGATTTGCATTGACTCCTCACATTCTTTAAGCCAACACTATCCTAGCCCTAACATTGCTTCCCAAAATAAATCACAATGTATCAAATCCAAATTTTGTAAATGTTTGCCAGTGGTTTCCTTGATCTTTCCCCACCCCCCTAATGTATATGAAAAAAAATCTAAATGCCTGGTAGATATGGAAATCCACAATTTCTAATAAATAGCTGTACAATTGTATCATTGAATTAGAAACGTAGCTATTGCCATTTCTCCATAAGCCTGTAATTTCTTCAAGGTATCAAAGTCATTTGTCTGCAATGTCTGCAAAGCATCAGTGTTAATAAACAATGGTTCCCAGATCACACTGGAGGTCTGGGGAGTGCTACTAAATAATACAAATAGCAGTACCACCTGCAGCAATTGGATGCAATGACAACTTTTAGCTATTATTTAGGGAAGATATATTCAGCTCCCTTTCCCTTTCACACATACAACTTCAATTCCTTCTCTATATTAGATAAGCTGCTTCATAAGATATTTAAAAGAATTCTTCAGCAATACTGTGTTAACAGAATAGTTTGCCAGCTGACAAATCAGAAACATCCTTTCAGAATGTTGCTTTGTATGACTCTATATGGCAATGGCTTTGTTTTTTTAAGATGGATTGTCCTGGTAAACTTTTGGAGTTGAACAGCCTAATTATTAACATGAAAAGAAACCTTCATTGAAAAGAGGAAGCTGTTGGGCTAGGAATACATGTATCCATGAAAAAAAAAAAGAGAGAGAGGGAAAATGCCCTGACTGTATTCCTGACTACAAATCTTTTCCATGCATCATCTAGCAGCCACTCCTCTTCATTCTCATCTGTCATCAATTTGTCAGCATTCAACCCGTCACCTGCTTATCCAGCTGTGCCTTCGAAATTTCAAAGAATGGGTCCCAAGTTCTTTCAAACTCTGCCAAGCTACTCTCTGGTGAAAAGGCCAATTTACTCAGTTCTGAATAGCTGCACATTCTTCACACAACTGAATCCCTGCAGAGATGCTCTGACGGAGATAGCCAGAAAATACAAAAGAAGTGTTTTGCCATTCCTGTTCTTCATACAGTGAAGGGCATTGACAATTGGACTTTGTTTAAGATTTCAGCCATGTTTTTCCTTTTTCTTTTAATGCACAGTACTGAATGTGTGCATAGTTGCAATTTTTTAAGAAAATAAACCATGGTCACTATTATGTTTGTCCTCGGCGTTGGGAAAAAGTTGTTTTACTCCTTCTGTCTGTAACTTGTTTTCCAATGGAACGAAAAAAGAATATTCTTTGCAAAATCCTATGTTTTAATAAACTAATATATATTTTAAAGTGGTTCAAATTTCTTTATCCTTTTTCTACAACTGATTGTTGAGGGAAGATTGCTTTATCAACACATAGTTTCTAATTAAAGAAAACCATAAAATAACAATATCTATCAGGATTTTAAGTTTTGTCCCAGGTGCAGGGTCATAAATCATTGCTTGCACATCCCAATGACATTATGAAGACTATCACAAGGTTATGCTCCCAGAAGGAAAATCCATAATGGGCTAGTTACATAAAATGGATATGACTCTATATAATTCAGGAAAGATGGAAATGGTTATCCACATCATCTTAATATTGGAACATGAGTT
This sequence comes from Hydrophis major, assembly GCA_033807585.1. Lineage (NCBI taxonomy): Eukaryota > Metazoa > Chordata > Lepidosauria > Squamata > Elapidae > Hydrophis > Hydrophis major. The sequence continues at coordinate 69,844,330 of CM066328.1, read as the reverse complement.
TCCTAAGTCAGAGAGTGTCTAATGAGAAGGGAATTACAGGGACTTCTGATGTAGCTGGATTAAGAATGAAAAGTAGTCTAGTTGCCTTTGCATGTAGAAGCAGAAGGAAAGTTTGATGCTACAAAAACATACATGCCAATGTTATATGGAATGACTGAATCACGACCAAGACAAATTTGATGTTGTTGGAGCAGGAATGTTGATTTTGAACAACAGCATTCAGGGAAAACAGTAAATTAAAATGGACTGGAATCATAATTCCTCATTAAAAGAACATTACATTTTTTTCAGATTAGATAAGAAATTTGGAAAACATTGTAATTAAAAGATGTACGTCAGTGCCTGGATACAACACAAGATATAATGGAGTGATCTCAAGACAAGCAACACAAGAATAGTCCAAATCTTTCCTCCAACCATAGATATAGAGGAAGGAAAAAAAAATCTGTGGCAACTTGTATGACACCATGCCAATAAAAGTCCTCATAATAACCATAGGAGGTTTGAATGGTAAAGCTGAAAGAAAAGTTGTATCTGGCATAATAGCAAAAAGTCACCTAAGTGTATGAATTAAAACAGGAAGCACCCTAATAGAGTTCTGCCAAGAAAATAGCTTTTTTGCAATAACCTTAAAGATAACATGTACATGGACCTCACCAAATTTGAATTTTGCAAGCAAAAGGAAAAAAGGAAAAGCTTTATTCGCTCAGGAAAAGCAAAACCTAGTGTTGATTACAATTCAGATCATGAACCCTTTGCCAAATTACCATTTAAACTGAGGAAAAAACAAATAATCAAATCTAGATGATACAACCTCAGCAATAATTCCATGTGATTATGCAGTTGAGGATAAAGAAGTGATTTAATGGATTGGTTTGACGAATAGTGTCTGAAGAACTCTGATTTGAAATTCATGACATGATTAAAGACAAAGCAAACAGAAATATTTTGATATATATCAAGCAAAAGGCAAAATGGTTTTCTGCTAATATGTTGAATATTAGCAAAGAAAAACAGAAAGCAATAGAGACTGAGGAAAATAGACAGAACTGAATACCAAGTCCCAAAGAACAAAAATAGACAAGGAGGATGTCTTTTTATTTTTGTTTAAATTTACAGCTGAATAGGGAAGTTATAAGATTTATTTCATAACAGTCAAGGGGATTTTTTTAACTTAAAGTGGGCACAAGAGTATAGACAAAGAAGGTGAAAGCACATACTACAAATATATATATGCAATATAAATATGCAATAAGCAAGCCAGAATTTGTGATACATGCAAAGGCTTTACTGGTGAACTACAGCATTCTGAAAAGTGAAATTTAAGGGTCTTTGGGAAAAAAACTACAAAAGTTGATGGAATGTCAGCAGAACTGATACTTAAAACATAGTGCAATTGAATTACTATACTAGAATCTCTGGATGTTGGACAGTATATAGATTTAAGTTATTATATATGCAGCATCATGAAATCACAGCTGCCAGTTCTTAATGGGTGTTGGCCAGTGGTGGGATTCAAATTTTCTTACTACTGGTTCTGTGGGCGTGGCTTGGTGGGCATGGCAGGGGAAGGATACTGTAAAATCTCCAGTCAGAGGTGGCATTTGCCAGTTCTCTGAACTACTCAAAATTTCTGCTACTGGTTCTCCAGAATTGGACAGAACCTGCTGAATACTACCTCTGGTGTTGGCCTTCATTCACATCAAGTTCTTATCAGGAACATAATACATTGTAATGTATTGGCATACTACTGTATATTTGTATCTAAAATTATGATATTTTGTAACTGACATACATTGATTGATTGATGTATTTATTGATTGATTGATTGTATGGCACATGTTAGCCAGGAATTACTGAGTTGGCTGGCTGCCTCTGTGAAAGGAATTTTTTTTGGGAGGGAGGGGGGGTGTTATCTTTACCTATGGGGTGCCTGAATGCTGGTAAGCATTCAGGAGAGGCTCCTTTTTTGTCCCTGCACTGTTTATTAGCTCATGGGAATTGAACTGCCAAGCTGCTGACCTCAGCAATGTGTGCAGGTCCAGAATTTCACCACATGAGCCACCACGGCCCACTTGTAACTGACAGATGTTAATTCTCTCAGTGAAAGTATTTTCTAGGTGCTAATAAAGCTTTCTGTACAGTACATGGTATACCAATAACCAGAAGGATCACTACTACCAGTTTACGCCCTAATCTTTGATTTTCAGATACTTTGTGAACTTCTCCAATTCTTTACCTTCTTTTCTAGTATTCCCTAATATCATACATCAATTATCCACATGTTCTTCTTTTCATCTACAGTTAAATCTGGTATATTATGAGCCAGAACTTTTCTTTTACTTTGATTCAGATCATTTGCACAATCATTTGCTTGCAGGTATGGATAACCTAACAGTGAGAAAGGACACTGTATGTCATTAGCTAAAAAGGCAATGGTAGGGGTTGCCCAAACAACTATACCAATGTGCTTATCTACATATTAGTCAAGTATGCTCAAGATTTATTTTGTATGTATACAGCCTTCGTGCTTTCCTTTCTTAATATTGAACTAACTGGTTAGTTCATATTTTGTTCTAAGTTACTTCCAGACATCAACATAGTAAATTCTTTAATAAAAAGATGATGTGCCTAGTGCACTCATATTTTGATCTCCATTCACAGTTTACTATCGTCTAATGTATATCAAATGAGTTCATATAATAAAAAAGAGCAAAACCATACTCTTTTTGACACTTCCTACCATTTTTTAAAATTATTTATCAGATGTGAAATAGTACTATCGTACATATTTATTAATATCCAGATATCAACAAAACATAGAACAAGAATTGTCACCAAGAGAAGCTAGTTTCAGAAGAAACAGAGGTATTCGATAGTACTATTTCACATCTGATAAATAATTTTAAAAAATGGTAGGAAGTGTCAAAAAGAGTATGGTTTTGCTCTTTTTTATTATATGAACTCATTTGATATACATTAGACGATAGTAAACTGTGAATGGAGATCAAAATATGAGTGCACTAGGCACATCATCTTTTTATTAAAGAATTTACTATGTTGATGTCTGGAAGTAACTTAGAACAAAATGTGAACTAACCAGTTAGTTCAATATTAAGAAAGGAAAGCACGAAGGCTGTATACATACAAAATAAATCAAAAGAAATTTTGGACTTGAAAAATAGAATGGCAATTAAAATTGCTGGGAGAAATATCAACAGTCTCAGATGTGCTATTAGTGTCACTTGGTTAGAAATGAGGAAAACTTAAAGGATTTCTTGTCTAGGATGGATGAAAAGAATGTAAATTTGGCAACTGCTGAGAAATGATAGATAGATGATAGAGAGAGATAGATAGATAGATAGATAGATAGATAGATAGATAGATAGATAGATAGATAGATAACAACCTAAGATTTTATATTAGGCAAGGCCAACTGAACACAAATAGGTAGAGAAAAAGTTGAAGTGGTTTCAGATTTTATCTCCCTAGACTTGTAAACTCATAGGAAAATGTACCAATGAATTAAATGCACATCTGCTATTGAGGAAACGTTCTGTCACAGATCTCCACAAAATATTAAAGCACACATACATCACACTGACAACAAAGGCACATGTGATGAGGCTATGGTACTGTCAATTTCAATCTCCTCTTTTTACCCCTTTGTCTCTCTACCTCTATTTCTCTCTTCTGTATTTCCCTTTTCTGTTGCTTTCCAGTATTATACTTATTTTTTGAATTATTTTTCTTTTCTTTGGTTGTTTTTTTAAGTCTTAAATTCTCCATTCTCTTCCCCCCGCTTTCCTTTTTCTTCCCCACATAGAATTAAATTTTGTTCATTAAAGATGGCTTCTTCTTTGTCCCAGTCTTCTTGTTTTGCAGTCTTTTCTTGTTGTTTCTCATAGTTCCAAATCTCCATTTCTAAGAATTGAAAAATGAAGCCAAAAGGACCCTTCCCTTCTTGTGCATCTTCTTTTACTTTTTAAGTTCCATTCTCAATTCATCCAGAAGTGATGCCATTGTATAAATTTTTAAACAACCACCCGATTGATTTTAGTCATTCAAATATAATAACCAAAAATCCAAAGATCACCAAATTATCCAAATACACGCAAGCTGTTTCTTTTTTGCTCTTTTTTTTCCCACTTTCTCTTCCTGGGGTCACTATTTAATTGCAAAGTTTCAGTTAAAATGCACATTTTAGAAGTCTTGTTGAAGTTTTACTTTAGATTCTTTTTAATTCCAGGAAGTCTCCTCCCTCTTCTAGATCCTGCCCTTATTCTTTTTCTCTCCCTTCCTGCTTATGAAAAAGAAAGTTTTTAATGTGCAGAAATCTTTATTATCCCTTTGGCATTTTGTTTTATTTTCAGCTTAATTGCCTATTAATGTCAAAGCAGATTTTTCTGATTTCTTATTTAAGTCTCTTAGTTGTCAGTATAGGGAAGGAGAGAGAAGAAAAAAAAAAAAAGCCAAACCTTTCCCTTTTCACTTTCCTACGCTTCTTCCAACTCTTCTTTGGGAGCGATGTTATTTTTTGTAAGTTTAAATTTCAGGGTACCTTGGTTGTTGCTTTTACAATTTAACCCGGTCAGCCAAAACTTTCACTTCTTATCTTCCTCCTGCACATTCTTTTCCGGCCGAGTTCTCCTTTGTGGTGGCCATTTCTGACCACCGCTGCAACTGCCTTCGGGAAAGGCCAGCTGAGGAGGAGAGATGCAGCTCTCCTTGACCCTGATGGTGGTCTCCATCCTCTTCACCACCTACAGGGTGGCTTAGCACCAAAACCAGCTGGCTCGGGGAGCTCCAGTGGTGAGCCCAGACAGAAACTGTGCACGATCACGGATTTCTGTCTGTCACCGAAGCCCTTCAAACCGGAAGTTTTCAAGGGGCTCCACCTGTTGTTTGTGACTCTGTTTGTTTTGTATTCCACCCTGAGTCATCATAGACTGACCATCACCAATAACACAAGCAGTAGAGTACAATACAAGAGCTCAAAGAAGCAGTTCCTAACAGATGCCCACCATGACACAGAGTCCCAAGCAGTTGAACTACTGTACCAGCAGTTCTGTTTCCCAGCTAGAGGTCACCTGTTTTGTAGCACTTTTGATGACATCTATAATCAGCAGGGAAGCTCACTGCCAACTCAGAAGCCCAGTGACCTTTTCATATCTATCTCCAACTGTCTGATTACACATTGTCAACAACAGCAGAAAATAATAATAAAAATATTAATAAATGTAAAAGAGAAAATACAAACAAAAATGGGCACCTTGGCAATGGAGTCATTTTAATAGGTCCTTGGTCACCTTGAAGCCCTAGGCCTGACAACATAGCCAAGAGTTGAGGGTTTTTCCAGAATAAAGCTAGTTTAATTTCTGTGGGAAGAATATTCAGTAATGTGGACACTACAACAGGTAAGGCACATCTCCTGGGACCAGTCAAATGATTCCTGGTTGATAGTACCTGAAACATGCCTATTATGCTAAATCTGATGTAACCAGAGAGAGGTGATTCTTCAGATAACTCAGCCCATGCAATGAAGTACTTTTAAGTTTAAAATCAGCATCTTGAATTGGTCTCTTATCCAAAGACCAGGATAAGGCATTTAACTGCATCATTTAAATCACCAGGAGTAGAAAGGTAAACATTCACCCAGATATGTAGACATTTAAAAAAAATATGAGAACGTGCCAAAACTTGTGGCACCCCACATAGTAGGAATGAAGGTGGAACCACTCCACCTTAACTATCACCAATGAGTTTCAATCTGGAAAGAAGGACTGGTCAGCACAATACTATGCCATCCACCCCCAGTCCTCTGAGCCAACCTAAGAAGATACTATGGTTGATGGTATTTAAACCTGCTAAGAAATCAAAGGAAAGGGGGGTTGTATTATCCTCCCACTCATACCAGAGGCCATCCAAAATTATGAATAGTGCTTTTTTCCCCTATTCCCAGTTCTAAATCCTGAAATGATCTATATAATCCACTTCCTTCAAGATTTTTTGAAGCTATTGCACAACCACTTTCTCCACCATCTTTTTCAAAAAAACAAAAACAAAAAAACCAGGGGTGGGTGGGGATAATTATACTTATCCAGTCTAGTCAGGGTCATGGATTCTTGAGAAGAGGCCAAACCATAATATCTTTAAGAGGTAGAGAACAACCCTATCATTCAGAAAATAAGTGAAACCACAAGGACACAAGATACTTTCCGGGGTGCTTTAACAAGCCAGAGGATGAAGAGCAGGTAGCAGAGCTCATAGTTCTAAGGACCTTGTCCACTTCTCAGTTCCAACAGGCCTGAATAATTCTCAGACAAGACTCTTCCCCATATATTTCCTTTGGACCTGTCACAAGGCCAGCATCTAATTGGAATGAATCTAAATCAGACAGATTTATCAGACAGATGCTGCACAAATTCCTTTTCACACCCCTATAAGAGTTTTTTCCATGGCCACCTAAAGAAGTGTTTGTGTTCCCTGAAACAGGGATGCAAGGCAACATTCTGCAGACACAATAAGAACAGAGAAGATTCAAGATTTTGTCACCCTTACTGCTACAATGTAGATCTAAAGAGTGACTCTTTTTCATGTTGTATCCTGATGAGTGACATTGTGGACATCTCTACTCCCATTTCATTTCCTGCAACTTTTCCACTAAATCATGGGGAGTGCCAGGATTCCTGAGAATGAAGATGTTGCAGGGGTATGATCTGATCCAAGGCCTCAGCCACCTCTTACTGCAAGCAACAATCAAGGTTTCAGATCAATATAGCAGAATAATAGGGGTAGCCCCCAGCTCCCTCTGAAACTGCTCAGGGTCCATCAATTGCCAGAAACGGTTCCCATCTCCTTGTGGTAGGTTGTGACATTGTAGAATCCCCAGGAAATTAGGATGCAATCCAATAACAACCAAGGGACCAGCATAAACTCTCCCATTTTAAGATCATATTGCCATTGCTACAACAGGAACACCAAATTTGTAATATGGCCAATGTCATGAGTTAAATTCTGGATCAGAGATGGTATTCAGCAGGTTCTGACCAATTCTGGAGAACTAGTGGTGGAAATTTTGAGTAGTTCAGAGAACCAGAAAATACCATCTCTGACTGGTCCTGCCCCATCTATTCTCTGCCTCCTAAGTCCCAGCTGATCGGCTGGGTTTTCTTTTCTTGCCATGCACAGGAGTTGGAAAGCAGGTTAGTGGGGTAGGGAGGGAATGGGGATTTTGCAGTATTCTTCCCCTGCCATGCCCACCAAGCCATGCCATGCTCTCTAAGCCACACCCACAGAACCAATAGTAAAAAAAAAAAAAAAAGAATCCCACCAGTGTTCTGGATGAGCTGGGACAGGCTTCTGGCTGTCATGGAAACCATGAATTCAAGAGCTATCTCAGACTCCATTCCCAAAGAAAGCAAAACTATAAGTCTGGGAACTTCATTGCCAATCTTGAAATGGAATAGAGCTCAGGCAGGGAAGTTGCTATGTAGCAGGGAGGTTGGCATAATATCAACAACCCAACTGATCCCTAGACCCCAGCTTGATGAACAGAGTGTCACAATTAGAGTCCTGTCAGGCAGGATTCTGGAAAGCACAGAAGATATACTTTTAGATCTCTTGAAATGTGTAAAATATCAGTTGTTAGAATTAACTATTGATTAAAGCGACTCAGGCAGCAGTAATTATTATACAGTGTGATACATTTTGTTAGATAGCAATTCCAAATACCGAATTCAGAAATATGATCCTGGTCATATTAGCCTAATAATGCTTCTCAGTTGATGTGCAGCTATTGTTTCTGAATGCATATTTCTCTTTAAAAAAGTCAAACTTTATGTAACCTCTGCATTTTTCTATCAGTTAATGTTATTTCTGTTGTTATAAAAGATATTACAGCTTTCAAATGGGAACTTAGAACAAGAAGGTCACAGATGGAGAGAAGTGGTTTAACGGCTGCTCAATAGCTTAGAAATTACCTTTCCTACAGCCTTTACAAATACTGAAACTAATGGAACTACAGATCTTCATACAAATGAAATTACTGTGTAATTGCACACATTGTCAAATGAAGAAACATAACATGAAAACGGCATGATTATTCATACCACAATCACCAATAGAACAATCACCTCATTTAGCCTCTGAACATAGCGTTCCAGTGAAAGGGAATAGCTTTGGAGGACAATCTATATTAACTGGGGATAAGCATTGTTTTTGGAGCTTTGGAAACATAATAAAATAACTATTGGTATTTATGTGCCGGTGCATTCATGCATTCCCAGACTGTAATTTAAAGAAAAGAAAAAAAGATCACTGCAATGAGTTTCTTCAGACTTTTGAAGTTCAGTACATGCCAATGTCATCTGAAAACCTGAAGTTGGACTAGTTTTTCATTTTCTCAATTCTGGTCAATCTCTTGAATAGTCACTATGGGGGAAGCAAATGAGCTACAAGTTCATGGCTTTCAGCACTAGTTTCAACATCAGCCATTGCAATTTGCAATTTACATGATTGTACAATTATATTGTAACACATCCTCCACACAGATCAGGACTGTTTCTGTAAAGAAATGCATGATGTAATCCAGTTCAAGGCTAAAGATGGGTAATTTCAGATAAGCTTTTAGAACTGAACTAAATAGGCAAAACAAAAACAAAAAACACCCAACCTTTCATAATCGTTACAATGTATCTACCTATGATTTTATTACTTCATCACATTTTTCATGGTTTTCCTTAGTCTAAGGTGTAGACTGTTGTTATATATTGCTATTTCTACAAGCATCTTGTACAAAATATATCCCCAAATATCCCATGTACATCCCTGATTGGGGTTGAAGTGCCCTCTTAGTGCCCTGATATGCTTTGAATCTTCCTGACAGGCAATAACTAACAGTTCATAACACAAGACAACATTCATTTTGTTTTTCTCTGTTCCATGGGTTGCTTAAGCTTCTGAAGTACAATTGCTGCACTGCAGCACACATTAATTTACAACTAAGTGTCACTAGATGCATTGCACTTCATCTGGATGGTGCAGTGAAACATCAGTTTAAATTGGGGGGGGAGGCTACAGCAACCCTTTTCATTAGCTTTTATCACATGATCGTGCTTAGACATTGTCGGGCACCTTGTGGTATTTCCCCTTTCCTCTAAATGTATATACCGAGAGACACATGAACATGGCTGCAACATGTATAATAACAACTTAACATTTTCACTGGCCAGCAAGGAAAAAAAAAAGATGGATCAATTACTCAGTAGCCCTTGTTGGTGCTTTGTTGTTATTTGTCAACAGAGTGCTGCATTGCAGGCTAATGACTGTGGTTTGGTGAAGCGTTGCTCATGTTAATGTTCAAAAGCTCAGTCATTAGCAAGAGCTCTTGGAAACTAAGAGGAAAAAAGCCATTAATTGACCCCAAGAGGGTGTTAAAGTGTAAAAATATTATCTTTAGGCTTGAGCATTGATACATTTCTACTAGAGCCTGAAATCTGTCAACAAAGCTATTAACAGTATCATCAGGAAGAGCCTTTTTATTCAGCCTCTTCCACAGAGACCAGAGACCAGTCTTAAAGTAACTGAAATAAATGTACCAGCTTCCCCTGAGGTGGATGGATGGAATGAATTGAAAGCCTTGTGCTTTCAATTCATAGCTGCTGCCTAATTGCTGCTATTTTTGAAAGAAAAAAAGAGAGGATACTTTCTTCTTACAACTTGAATTCCCACATAAAGAGAAACATACAAAAGAAAGGAAAAGCCTGTAACAGGTCACAAATTGTCCATGGCTGCATTTTTAATAAAGATAAGTCATACATGAAATTTCACCTAAAAGCTTCCTAATACTTCATGAACGGAAGTACCATTAGTATCTTTTCCACTTATTTTCCCTTATTGCTTGACCATCTGAGAGCTGATTTAAACAACGGGATAATGGCTGAGACAGTGAAGCCACTTCAAATGTTATTTTGCCGATTTGACCTTTCTATATAGTTTTGTGTACTTTTTTTTAATCTTTGCATTCTGCTTTCCTGCTGAACAGAAAAAAATCATAAATCTGTTTATTGATCTATCCACTCTTTAGTCATTTCAATCACTGCAAAATCCTTTGTTCTTTGTTGAGCTTTAAAATTATTTCACACTATTTGATCTTCAAATTGTATGACATTATTTAACTGATTAACAGCACCTAGTTATTTCATGTTAAACGAACTTTCAATTATCCCTTGCAAGCACTATTTAGATTTCTATTTGTTTTATAAGTGATTTCTTATGATCTGCTGGCTTGTATTTAGGCTGTTTCTCTTGATAATTAAAATAATATCACTTTAACATTAGGGATAGGGGAACTGTAGTACTCCGGGTGGCCTAAGGTACAATTCTTAATACCAAAGAAGGATAATCACTGGTAAATAATATGGAAATCATAGTTTTGGAAGAATACAGGTTCTTCCTCCCTTTATATCTTAGATATAACAATTGCTCTGCTGGACTAGGCCAGGTTATATGTCCTTCTTTACAAGACTAACCAGATACTCTGGGATACAGACATAGCCTTCTCTCCCAATTATTTCTATGCAACTGGTATTTGGAGGCATGCTGCTCTCAACTGAACTTAACATTGGCTCTCAAAACTAATAGCCCTTGATAGATCTGTCCTCCATGAATTTATCCAATTCCCCTTTAAAGTAATTTAAGTTAATGGCCCTCACCATGTCTTGTGGTAATGAATTGCACAGGTTAATTATGGTCTGTGTGAAGAAATACTTTTGTCTTTTCAAAATCTCTTTCAGGTGAACTTCTTTGGAAGACTTCTGGATGTGGTATGTTGAGGGGAAGGAGAGGAATACAAAATCTCCTTGCTCAAGTTTGTCAGGCCATGGATGATTTTGTACATTCTGATCATGTCCTCTCTTCATCATATTTTTAATGAGTAAAGATCCCCAAACTTTTGAGCCGTTTCTCTTAAGAGGGGAGTTTACACTGTAAATATTTTGTTTTCTCTCTTCCATCTGTTTCCAGCATTTTTATTCTTTTCATGAGCATAGAAACAAATATGGAAGATGTTTCAGAAATATATAATGATAATTATCAAAGGAATGTACTATATATTGATATTACAGGATTAGAAATTTGAATGAATGAATGAATTCTTTATGTGTGATTAGACACACAAGGAATTTGTCTTAGTGCCTATGCCCTTAGTGTATATAAAAAGAAAAGATACATTTGTCAAGAATCATAAGGTACAACACTTAATATAGTCATAGGATACAAATAGGCAATCAAATCATACAAGCAAACAGTCAATATATATAATAAGGATACAAGCAGGGAATTATTTGTTTAGCAGAGTGATGGTGTTCAGGAAAAAACTGTTCTTGTATCTAATTGTTCTGGTGTGCAGAGCTCTATAGCGTCATTTTGTGGGTAGGAGTTGAAACGGTTTATGTCCGGGATGTGAGAAGTCTCTAAATATTTTCACAGCTGTCTTTTTGATTTGTGCGGTATACAGGTCTTCAATGGAATGAAGGTTGGTGGTAATTTTATTATTACTCTTTTTCCTCTAGCATAATACTTACTTTTTTTCACAGTTGCCATAGAATCAGTCAACATCTTTCTTTAACCCAGGATCTGTTTTCTGATTAGTTACAGGTAACTTAGACCTCATCAGTATACATGTGAAATTAGAGGATGTTTTATTTCAGTGACTCTTACTAAAATTGAACTTCCTTTACCATTTGTTTGACCAAATGTGGCGATTCTCCTGGAATTTTTATAATTACTTTTGGTTTTTATGCCAATACTCTGAATAATTCTGTACTATATGCAGACTTACATTCTGAAGACAATCCTGTGATATTTTGGAATTTTAAATGAAAAATGCTATGTGGAAGGGGGATTCAACTTTATAAAGTTGCACATACACACCCAAATAATTAAACAGGATATGAGTTCCCCATATTTGCAAAATGAAAGATTTGGTTAAAACCATTAAACCTTCACCTACCTGTCTGTCTATCCATCTCAAAATATTGCAAAAATATTTCACAGAACACCAGTCATGGAATCAGTAGCATTAAGAGAAAGATTAAAAGAACATTCAGACAAACATTTGTAAACAGATATATTTATTTACCTGGTAAAAGAATGAAATTTCTGTGTGCATTTCATTGAGCTTTTTTAAAGGTAAGTCTTCTTATTGGAGAAACCTTATTTCTATTTGATATAGCAAAAGAGTCTGAAGAAAGACAGTGTGGAATGGACCCCACAAAAATGAATATATTGGTGAAGTAGTTTTTGAAAAACACTGGTTTTAAAATCTTTCGCATTTAGAGGACAAGGAAGGAGGGAGTCCTTTTAATGAAAATAGATAGCAATAAATATATTTGATTCTGAGTCAGCAGTTTCTAATAGGACATTGGCAATTTATTTTATATTTTTAGCACCAGCTGAACTTTTTGAATATTTTTCAAAAGAAAGACTACACTGAGATTATTACAATAATCTAATCTGGAAGTAATGCTGGCAGGAATAACTCTGGCAAGATCTGACTTTGGCAGGAAATATTGAGCTGGTATTTCAGCAGTCAGCCTGTGCAAGGTAGCTTGACTTCATCTTGACAAGACATCCTACACTGCAGAGGCAACACTAGTTAAGATGAAGAACAATGTAATTTTCCTTAATAAGTCATTTTTTAGTTAACTTCACTACCTTTTCATGGCAACTCCAGATTCTGCTACCAAAAGGGCCAAGTCAAGACTGATAGATCACCCATTAAGAATACACCCCCATCCTAGGAAAGAATAAAAATTTAGAAGAATGCAACTGTGCACCTTGTCAGAGAAGAAGGAAATGTAAAAATAGCAATAGCACTTACACTTATATACTGCTTCACAGTATATTTTATATAGCCCTCTCTAAGCAGTTTACAGAGTCAGCATGTAATGTTCAGTCATGCCTCCAACAATCTGGATCCGCATTTTATCAACCTTGGAAGGATAGAAGGCTGAGTTAACCTTGAGCCCATGAGAATTGAACTGCTGGTAGCAAAAGTAGCCTAACCACTGTGCCACCATGGTTCCATTTTACAATACATACTCAGGATTAGATAGGGAGTTACAAGATTGGCAACAGGAAAATAAGCAGCAGAAACCACAAGTAGGGAGGTAAGGATGTGTAGAGCTTAACCAAGACATAACCATATAGGAGCAAATAACAAGCTACTAGCCAGTTTCCATCTTATTTTCTTTTTCTTTTTTCTTTATTTGGGGAGAAGGGAAAGGAAATAATCTTAAGAATCCTAGTATTCATGGTTGGCTGCATTTTTCTTCATTTGCTATCTCATTTTGGAATCATACATAATCGCATGCGTATTTCATACATAATGTAGCTAAATGTACAGCCATTTTCATAATCTTGTGATTACAGCTGCTTGAATAATTCTAAAAATGAGGAAATGAATTCACATGATGTAAAGGCATATTTTTGGAGCATGGCATCAAACACAAAAGTCATTTAAATCCCACTGATTTTAATGGATGCCAAGATTGAAGTTTGTATTTCTAGTTGCAAACCAATGAGAGTACAAGTAAATAGGTCCCCTGTTGATTTCAACCAGACAAAAATGGTTGAACTGGTTTATGAAACAATCAGAATGTTGAAGTGGTTTTCTGCTACAAAAAAAAATAAGAGGAAAAAAAAGAGCATGCTAAATTACACCACTGAAAGTACATCTTCAGAAATATATCTTTGCATTTTCTTCTATTTTATACAAACCTGAAAGAATCAAGCTATAGGTCAATCAGCATAAGGTCAGGATTGATCATGAATAATATTCCACTAACTGTAGATGGAAGGGTATAATAACAGGATATTTATTTCCAAATAAATAATGAGCAGAGATTATAATTAACACTGACTCAGTTCACAGGTAGTTCTTCTATGTACTGCACACACACCCCACACACCCCGCTAAAGAAAGAGTTCAGTTATATTTAAATAGCTCTGGATACTATCAGTAAAATATGTTTTCCAATCATTGTAAATCAATGTCATTCCACTCCCACTAAGCCATCTGAAAGTTCCATGCCTAGCAATGAAAGATGTATCCTTGGAATGAATGATTCTGCAAAAAATGTGTCCCTTTGTCAGCTTATGGGTTGCTTGTGTTACATGGCATCTGTGAACAAGATGGAACATAGAAAGAACAATTCCATTCTGCCAGTGCTTTAGGAATGCCAGGAAGATGAAAGAAGCAATCAAAAAGATAAGTATTTTGGCATCGCTGTGGAGAAACATTTGATTGGATTTTGTTCTATGTATGTCTGAGGGCTCCTGACATACAAATCATTGAGAGTATAAGACATGGATTTGAATTCGCATCGCCCCTCTTATGTCTAAAGTAGAGAGAAAGAGGAGTAACTAACTTATTTCCTTGTAAATAATCACCCTACGGCAGTAGTCTGAGTAAGAAAATGCATTACAGACCTGCAAATTTTTGAGCAAGATCAAAAGTCAGATGTTCTAAACTGGAAGCAAAATAAATTCATTCAGGAGAAAGTACTGGGACTTGGCAGGAACAGAGGCAGCTGCTTTCTTTTTGTTTTCTGGGCTTCATGGTCTAAACAACTTTTGTTGGTTCTCTTTGTATATGACCATTCAGGAAATCCTCCTTGTGTACAATGTACCTTGTCAGCCATTTCCTGTGTGTGCAAAATGTAATTCGTCACCATGCATCGGCTTGGCAGCAGCTTTGTAAAGGACATACTGAATTAATGAATATTTCATAAAGAGGTGATTTATTAGCATTCTTCTTTCTTTTGCCTTAAAACCAAGCACACAAATCGCTACCTGCAGGTACAGGAATGAAACTGAACTCCCTGAAGGCAAATTCCAAATTCCTTAATAACCTCTGAGCCCCTTTCAAAGAGATATTCTGCCAGCCTTCTATGAATATTTCAGTTGGCAGTGCTACAGAATATTAAAGGACTGGCCTGTTTATGGCTAACAGAGTTATCTAATGTTCTGCTGTGAGATTATTATTAATTTACATATTTTGGAGGCTTTTTCCTTACCGTTAAAGCAGAAGACACAGATAGAGGCAGTCTATTCCAGCGTGCCCAAAAGACTAGGCTTGGTTGCAGAATAGTAATAACACTAACATTTTTTACTCTAATTTACCAAGTTCTGGAGCTACTAGCTCTACCAGTTCACAAAAATCCTGATGACCATTACATGACAGCAAAGAGTCTGCATTTCCTCTCCTTTTGCTTCTGTTTGGTGGGGCTGATTGACTTCCAGCTCAACACTGAGAACCTTAATGTAACCTTCAGTGGATTCTGACCTAATAGCTTGGTTTAAGATGTAATGCTAAGTCAAGCTTCTTACAAGTTTGGTTTATTGAATGAACCTCAGTGGCCTGCTTCATAAATAATGCCAAGCCATATGTCATAGTGAGTCAGAGCAAATAGACCACAGCTTGCTTTGGCTTTCAGTATTGAACCATGCTAATTGCTGCACTTTGGCAGTAAAACATGGTTGGAACAAGCCAGTTTTCTCTGTATTCTGGTTAGTGTTGCTCCTTCCTTGAGTCACATGAAGTTCACAATATTTTGAAATATAATTTGGAATCTGGAGAAAAATTAAATGTAAGAATATTTGGTTGACCACAGCAGATACCATGAGAGACAACAGTAGCCATTTTTAAACATTCCTGATTCCTACGTCACATAAATATTGATCTTCTTTTACTTCATTTCCAAATATCTTAAAACAAAGATACCTGCATTTTATGTATTTCCACAAGACCCTTAAAATAGTAAGATGCAATGCCATTTCTGAAACTTCTGAAGTTCATGTCCTCATCTGTGGAGCTCATCCAGATTGGGGAAGGCTGACTTTGATGGAAAACTAGGACATTCTAGAACATCACAGAAATGGCATTTTGCTATTTTTCTAGAAATACCTTTATATTGTATTAATTATTATTATTACTGGCTGGAAACATGAAAGCTAAGAAAGGCAGCCCAACTTGAGAGACACAACATGATATAGGATATATCAGTTTATCTAGAGAACTTACAACAATATTATTAAAAATTTCTCAGTAATTCTAAGATTTTTAACTGCAATATACCTACTTCATTATTTTTAACTCATGCTGTATTAAAATTGTGGGAAAAGAAGTAAGAAGAAGTGTCTACTTCATATTACAGATTTTTCCTCATCTATCTTTACTACAGTGCTGGTGGCCTAACTACTAGCCTCTTCCATGGAAGACTCAGGTATCCAGATTGTTGTGTTTCATAGCTTACAAATAGAAGACTAAATCAAGTTCTGAGATGCCTCAGAATCTATAAAACCAAGTGTGGGTAGCTTGCATTGCTCAGCTTCTGAAGTATATCAACCTATCAACTGTTGACAAACTCCACAAAGATGAGGAACAACAGAAGACAATTTGTCATATGCTCTGTCTCATAGAAGCATATGAAAGAGCAATCATCCTGTTGCTGTCAGTGTTTTTTTATATAAATATTGGTCTTGGGATATTCCTTGAAAATAATGGAAACACAAAACCGTCTTCTTCCATTTGGATTCCAAAGGAACGGAAGGAGTTTTTTTCTTTGCAAGTTTATAAGAAAGAAAGAGCAGTTTAAAAAAAAAAAAAAACTTTACTCCTGGCAGAATATCACAAAATATCAGCCTTCAGGCCCCAGGGGATTCAAGTGAAGCATTTTTCTTAAAAGACTTGGATTCCCAGAAGTGGGTCAAATGGGAATTTGAAAAGTACTCCAGCTCTAAGGATACAGTCATCAATTATAAAGAAATGCTTATTTTTATTTTAAAAAACTGTAGTAGTTGAACCAAAACATGGGAACAGTGAAATAGCTAGATGGAAAATTTGGGAAAATTTGAAGGTAATTCAGTATAACTTTCCAAAAACTTAAGATATCGATCAACAACATTTATGACATAACTACTGGAGGATGTTTGTCAAGGAAGGGAGAAATTGCGTGTGGTTAGGAATAGTCTGACGATAGATCAACTCTGTTAAACATGGGTGAATCAAAGTTTAAGTTGTCCTTATTACAAAAGAGACATGCAAACTTTATGTTCTCTTGGGGAGAGACTATAAGTTATTTACTGTATGTAATAAAAGATCACACTTGGACAACCCTGAGATACCCAGTATAACATGAATTCCTCACTAGATAACCCATGCCCCATTGGGTTATTGTTTTTCAGTGATATTGCCTTACCTAAATTTCCTTAGTTAAACAAAGAAACAGAATGACCATGAGTGGGCAAAAGAACAGTGCAAATGGTTTCTGATTTCCTGCTGACTTCCCCTTTGAGATTCCTTTTGGGAAGCTAGCAGAGAAAATCAGAAATCTTCTGTTCATCCTTCCTCCTTTCCTTTCTTCACTGTTTCTACCCCTTCCCTCCCTCCCTCCCTTTCATTCTATCCTTTCCTTCCTTCCTTCCTTCCATTGATGTATCTTGTCTAAATAAATGTCTAAAGTATAGATGAAATCAATGAAATTTTCAACTTAAAATATTAATAGAATAACAGATTAAAAAAATAATCAGAGTTGGAAGGGACCTTGTACGTCATCTAGTCCAACCCCCACCCAACACCATTTCTGACAAATGGCAGTCCAATCTCTTCTTGAAAGTCTCAAGTGATGGCACTCCCACAACTTCTGAGGGCAAGCTGTTCCATTGGTTGATTGTTCTCATTGTCAGAAAGTTTCTCCTTATTTCCATGTTAAATCTCTCCTTGTTCAGTTTCCATCCATTATTCCTTGTCTGGACTACAGGTGCTGTAGAAATTAGCTTGACCCCTTCCTCCCTGTGGCAGCCCCTCAAATATTGGAAGACCACTATCATGTCTCCCCTGGTCCTTCTCTTTACTAGACTAGCCAAGCCCAGTTCCTGCAACTGTTCGTTGTATGTTTTGGCCTCCAGTCCCCTAATCATCCTGTTTGCTCTTCTCTGTATTTTTCTAGAGTTTCAACATCTTTTTTATAATGTGGTTAACAAAACTGGATGCAATACTCTAGGTGTGGTCTTACTAAGGCTTTATAGAGTGGTATTTGTTCCGGACTAGCAGGCTTGTAAACCTGCAAACCTGATTGGTCCACTAACAGCGGGTCATGATTGGTCGCTCCGGGCTAATCCGATTGGCTGGTTAATGGACTGCCGCGATTGGACAACCCAAGCGCGGCAAGCTTAAATCATTGTCATGGGACGTTTAACCGCAGCCAGCTCTATAAAAGGAGCTGCTGCAGCCAGGCTTTTTCGCTCTGATTAGAAGTCACTAATAAAGAGTTGAAGTTACTATCCGAGGTCTCGTCTCTGTTATTGCACCCATTCTTCCAGACACAACACTGGTGATGAGGATGGGATGCGGAGATGATAGAGCTGACTGAGCACTCACAGAATATTGACAGAGCACGTGGCTAACGGTGCACAGATATTGGCAGAATGGCCAGCAGCGCTATACCACCCGCCCTGTTTGATCCAGCTAGCGAAGACTGGTACTCGTATATGGACAGGTTTCAAATGTTCCTGGAGTCCAACAATCTAAAGGATGCCACATCTAGCAAAAAACATGTGGTTTTCCTTATGCGTTGTAGACCCGCCGTTTTCAGAATGGCAAAGGCACTTGCCAAACCAGCTGAAGTCAAAACAATGGACTGGGATACCCTTGCTCCCATCCTTCGTGCCCATTATGCTGCGGCAGTTCCAACCCTCATTCAAAGACACAAATTTTACCAGAGGGATTAATGCGAAGGTGAGAATATCGGGGACTTCGTAGCTGACCTAAGGAACTTGGGTGGATTGTGTGGCTTCACAAATCTAGAGGAAGCCATGAGAGATCGGATTGTCCTTGGTCTAAGAGACCCAACTGTCCAAAGCAAGATTATGGCAAAAGGAGACATCACCCTCGCAGATGCCATAGCAGATGCCACTGCAGCTGAAGCCACCTGCAAATCAGCAGTACAAATGCGCAGAGCAAATGGGGCCAGCCGCCAACCCACTAGTGATACGGCAATATCATCAGAAAAATACACATCGAGCATCCACCATGAAGACATCAATTCCTCATTGGATAGTGAGGAGGAAGAAGTCAACAGACTCAGGTTAGAGCACGAGCAACGAGACCATCGGGGTCGTAAATCCAATTTCCAATGCACTGGATGTGGGGGAAACCACCAACGATCCGAATACAGGTTCCTAGATGCCATCTGTTATTCCTGTGAGAAAAGGGGGCACATTGCTAAAGTGTGCCGGAACAAAAGAGGATCCAGTCCCAAGAGGAAAGAAAATAATTTCTGACAATCAGCAGGCACCCCGCCCACAAATCAGGACCGCCCAAACAACCAGTGGAGCCAGTACAACAGAAACCGGATGTTTACTGGCGTAACCAGACGGGAAGAGGCACATCAGACCATCACCATCGGCCACGTTTCATCGTTAGACGCCAAAAAAATCTGGGTAAAGGTCACCATTGAAAATCGTCCATGCATCATGGAAGTGGACTCTGGGTCTTCCCTATCCATGGTCTCCTGAAAAACCCTTAAGCAGCTGATTCCCGACATCCGCCGCCAGGATCTCAGCACCCAGAGACTTATATTAAAAGACTACCAGGGCAACCGAATCCTGGTCGCTGGTTCCAGTCATGTCCAGGTCTCCTTCAAGGACCACACTGCAATACTACCTCTCATCATTGTTGACAGAGACCGGCCCAGCTTATTGGGTCTACAGTGGTTCGCCCCATTAGGAATCAAAATGGCAGGCATCAACCAGACTGTAGATGAAGACTGGGAGGTGGCCCTCATCCGTGACTATCAAGAAGTCTTCACTGAAGAATTAGGCAAGTACAAAGGGTCCCCCATCTCGTTTAATCTCTGCCCTGATATCGCACCCATTCGCCTAAAGCCACGCCGAGTTCCCTTTGCTCTCAAACCAAAAATTGATGAGCAATTGGACAAACTAATTGCACAAGGCATGTTAGAACCTATCAATCACGCCCGATGTAACCCCAATTGTAACTCCCCTAAAACCTGATGGATCTTTGAGAATCTGTGGGGATTACAAGGCTACCCTCAACCACGCGTTACGGCAGAGCACCTATCCGGTACCCGTGGTCCAACATCTCCTTCACTCACTTGGGGGTGGAAAAGTATTCGCAAAGCTTGACCTGGCTCAAGTTTATCAACAATTGCTAGTAGATGCAGCAACCGCAGAAGCCCAAACCATAGTTACGCACAGAGGTGCGTTCAAATGAAACAGACTCCAGTTCGGAGTAAGCGTAGCACCAGGCATCTTTCAAAGTTTGATGGAAAGGCTGTTACAGGGCATCAAAGGAGTCGTGCCCTACTTCGATGATGTATTGATAGCCACTCCTACAAGAAGTCAGTTAGAAAAACGCCTGAGAACTGTCCTACAAAAATTCAAAGACGCCGGCCTCAAAGTTAAGAAGGAAAAGTGCCAGTTATGCACTGAGAGGGTTGAATTTCTTGGTTACCTTCTTGACAAACAAGGAATTCACCCTGCTGAAAAGAAATTGGCTGCCATTAAAAATGCCCCAAGACCAAAGAACAAAACAGACCTCCAAGCCTTCCTGGGACTCATTAACTTTTATAACATCTTCCTACCCCAGAAGGCGACCGTTGCTGAACCCGTGCATAGACTCCTTGACAAGAAGGCTTCCTGCTTTTGGGAATGATGGGAGGAGCAGGCTTTCCAACAAGTAAAAGACCTTTTAACTTCGGATGCAGTACTCATTCAATATAATGAGACATTTCCGTTAACTGTGACTTGTGACACCTCATCTTTTGGGGTAGTAACCATGCTGAGCCACATCCTTCCTGGTACAGAGGCGCCTATTGCATTCTTTTCAAGAACTTTGTCTAAAACAGAAAGAAACTATAGTCACTTAGATAAAGAAGCCCTCACTATTGTATCTGCCATCAAAAGGTTCCATGAGTACCTTTTCCATCATCACAGATCATAAGCCATTACTTGGCATCTTGGCAGGTGACAAACCAACTCCACACATCCTATCTCCAAGGATGACACGATGGTCGGAGTTCTTAGCCGCCTACAACTACCAGTTGAGACACCGACCAGGGAAAACCATCCCCCATGCAGACACTTTGAGCCATTCTCCACTGGCAGAACTTCTAGATGACCCAGCTCCCACACTATCAATACTACAAATTGAGATGCTTCCCTCACCTCCACTAACAGCACAAGACATCGCATTGGAAACAAAAAAAGACTCATGTTTGGCACGGGTTCTTAGCTGGGTGGAGAGGGGATGGCCAGAAATCAAACCCAACAACACCTTAAAACCCTTCAAGAACAGACAAACAGAACTTTTCTCCCAAAAGGGGTGCGTGTTGTGGGGAGACCGAGTGGTCATACCAGCTAAACTACAAAAAAAAGTTCTAAATTTACTACACGATGGCCACCCGGGCATTGTACGAATGAAAGCGCTGGCAAGGAGCTATGCCTGGTAGCCAGGTATGGACAAACAAATTGAAGCCTGGGTTGCCACCTGTAGCAAATGCCAAGAAACACGCTCGGCCCCACCAAAAGCATCACCAGCTGAATGGGAAATGCCCAGGGGTCCCTGGTCCCACATCCACATCGATTTTGCGAGACCTACAAAAGGACCTACCTTCCTGATAACAGTAGATGCCTACTCTAACTGGCTAAAGGTTAACAAAATGAAGACTACCACTACAGATGCAGTCATCAAGAAATTGAACAGACTTTTTGCAACGCACAGGCTACCAGATGTCTTGATTTCCGACAACGGCCCTCAATTTACCATCTTGGCTTTTGAACAATACCTAGCAGACCGTGGAATATGCCACGCCTTGACATCACCTGCTCACCTGGCAGCCAATGGCAGGGCTGAACGAATGGTTCAGTTCACCAAAAAAAGTTACAAAAAATAGAACAAGGAAACATCCATGACAAAGTCATCAGGATGCTCCTTCTCCAGCACATTATGCCAAACAGTACCACAAACAAAAGCCCAACTGAACTCCTGATGGGCAGAAAACTCAGATCGCATCTAGACCACCTACACCCAGCATACACCCTGGAAAAGCCCCTGGGTTCCAGCAGTAAACACCGCTCGTTTAAGGTAGGAGATCCTGTATTTCCAAAGAACTTTGCAGGTGACCCATTGTGGATCCCTGCCAAAATAACACAAATTACAGGCCCCTGCTCCTACTGATTAGAAACCACAGATGGGAGACTGTGGAAATGCCATATCAACCAGCTGTGCTCAAGGCTGACCACAACTCCCATCACTAACTCCGATCTCGAAGCCAGAGGGGGAAGGGAAACCGGGGGTTCTGAAATTGAACCAACATCTGGCACAGAAGACCTAACCCCACAACCAGCACAGCAAAGCCCACTATATTCACCAACTGAGGAAGAACCTTGGCAGATGGTCGTCTCTCCTGGTAACAGCAGCCGAACAGGGTCAGCAAATCATGAGAACCCAGACGGTAGCAACGAAGGAGGTGTTGCATGTACCCCCGGATCACCTGTAAGGAGACCCAGCGTCGAAGCCAGTTCACCACTCCAAACAATCCCAGTGAGCAGTCCGTCGGAACCAGAAACCGAGCAAAGACCTTTTGAACAAAGCAAATCAGGTAGACAGGTGCAAAGAGCCACCTATCTGCGAGAGTACATCACCCCACCCCTTAGATGGAACCTAGAGGGGAGGGGTGTTCCGGACTAGCAGGCTCATAAACCTGCAAACCTGATTGGTCCGCAAACAGCGGGTTGTGATTGGTGGCTCTGGGCTAATCCGATTGGCTGGTTAATGGGCTGCCGCAATTGGACAACCCAAGCATGGCAAGCTTAAATCATTGTCATTGGACATTTAGCCGCAGCCAGCTCTATAAAAGGAGCTGCTGTGGCCAGGCTTTTTCGCTCTGATCAGAAGTCACTAATAAAGAGTTGAAGTTACTATCCGAGATCTCATCTCCTTTATTGCGCCCATCCTTCCAGACACCACAGTATTAGTACTTACCTTGATCTTGATTGTATCCCTCTGTTAATACAATTTAGGATTGCATTAGCTTTTTTGGCTGCTGCTGCACACTGCTGCCTCATATTTAGCTGGTTGTCCACTAAGACTCCAAGATCCCTCTCACAGTTACTACTATTGAGCCTGGTTTCACCCAGTCTATATGTATACTTTTGCTTTTTCTTGCCTAAGTGTAGGACTTTACTTTTGTCTACACTGAATTTCATTTTGTTAGATACAGCCCAGTGTTCTAGTCTGTCAAGATCCATCTGGATCTTGAGCCTATCTTCTTGAGTGTTAGCTATTCCTGCCAGCTTAGTATCATCTGCAAAATTGGTAAGTTCCCCTTCTATTCCCTCATCTAAGTCATTAATGAAGATATTGAAGAGTACTGGGCCTAAGATGGAACCTTGTAGCACCCCACTGCTTACTTCCCTCCATTTAGACTTAGACCCATTAAGGACTACTCGTTGAATACACTTTGCCCGCCAGTTGTGAGTCCATCTAGTGGTGGTGGTATCTATTCTACTTTGTTCTAGCTTACTAAGAAGTAGGTTGTGGTCTACTTTGTCAAATGCCTTGCTGAAATCTAAATATATTATGTCCACAGTATTTTGCTGGACTACTAATTTAGTCACTATGTTGAAGAATAAAATAAGATTGGTTTGGCATGATCTGTTCTTAACAAATCCATGCTGACTGCTAGTTATTACTTTACTTGTTTCTAGATATTGGCAGATCTGCTTTTTTAAAAAAATCTTTTCCAGTATCTTCCTGGGTATTGTTTTTTTTTTTTTTTTGAAACAAATTTTTATTGATTTTAAAGATAAAACAACACATCATTAACTATTAAATACATAAACACATAAAACCTCTTAACATTGTAAATCCTTACAAGTCAAACAAAACATTATTTTTATACAGCATAATTCCAATTTATCCCATCTCCATATGGACACACAAACATCTTTCAGCAAATTTCTCATTTTTTCTCTTTACTCCTATTCAATTTCATTTCTCTTCCATATTTATCCATTTTATAGTCATCATATTCTTTTCTTTCTGGCTTGTATAAATTATTCTCATCTAACTTTCCTCCAAGGTTTTATTGATTCTTTCCTTTTTTTTTTTTTTTATAAAAAACAAATTTTGTTAGTTTTACCATAAGCACAATACACAAACATACAAACACAAAACATAAACAAAACTAAAAGATCTTTTCTGAAGGTTGTCTGTTCCCGGGTTAAAACTCTTTACACAGACACAAATTCAAACATCATATTCAACCCATATCTCCTTCCAAATCTTATTATCATTTTCTTTTTTATATATATATATAAAAACCATTTTTATCAGTTTTATAAAAACAATGCACAAAGAATCAAGGCATAGCAGCTTATAAATTCTTTTCTAAGAAAAAATAATAATAATAGACCAATAAGACATAACATTTCCAAATTATAATATCAATATTTCATATAATATTAACTTCATATCTTGTCCCTACTTCTCTTTTCCATCCAAATTATTTATTAATAAAAATTTTATTGCCTTTTATCAATATACAAAATCCAAAAAAAAAAAAAAGCATATATATCCTTCCATATCTTATTACCATTTTCGACAACATTCTTTGTCTGTTCTATTTCCAATTATCCATTCATCTTTTTTTTTCTTTTACTATACTTCTCCTGTACACCAATTGGAGTAACATCTATAACTCATTACCCTAACTTAGAAATACTACATATAGCAATCTTTCTTGGGATTCTGTTTAAAAAAAATTCTAAAATTACATAATAAATTTTATATTCTAAATATACATATAAAAACACACTCTTATATACCCTCCAGAATCCCTCTTTTAATCTAAATTAAATTCACCCATTGTCTCTAAATAAACTTTTTTTCCTTAGGTCTTGCTTCCCCCGATTAAGGCTTCTCCTCCCCCCCTTTCTCTCTTGCTTATTCTTCTCCTTGCCCTTTCTACCCCTTTGCTTTTTCTCTTCGCTTTTCTTGCTCCTTTTCCTTTGCTTTCTAACCTTGCCTCCATCTTTTCGCTCATTTTTCTCTCTTTTGGTTGTTTTTATAATTCTTAAAATCCCCTTTTTCTTATCCTTTTTCTCCTCCTCTCCAGAAGGGACCCATTGTTCATCAAAGATGGCTTCTTCTTCCTCTTCTTCCTTTTCCCAGTCCTTCTGCTGCGTAATCAACTTTTCAAAGGAACATAACGCCATTTCTAAAAATTGAAACAAAGCGCCCAAAGTATCTTCTTTTTTATATTTTTGATATTCAATCTCTAGTTCATCCACAGACGATGCCATTATGAAAAGGGAAACTTTTTCCAAAACAACCACAAGAATTTTTAATCAAAGACAATCAAAAGCAATTAAAAAAAAGAAAAAAAGTTCCAAAAGTTAATACTTTTCTTCCTTCTTCTCTTTCTCTTTCTGAATTAATTTTTAATCAAAGAGGTCCAATTACCATATATCTTCTTTTGGGATCCACAAAGACGTTCTAATCAATCTCCTCCTTTTTCAGCTTCTGCTCCAATTTTTTTTTTCTCCCTTCCCACTTGCAATGAGAATTTTAATAATCAAAAATCCATACCTCCAGCAGAGATTTTCCAATTTCTCACATTTTTCAATGTCCAAAAATCCCTTTGTCTCTTATCTTAACTTTCAAAACAATCCACTTTCAATGTCTAATATATCCAAATATTTCTGCTTTTTCCGTGGGGTGGGAGAGTAAAAAAAAAAAATCCCTTTAACAGCTTCTCCGCCGCTTTTCGCTCTTCTTAGGGATACAATGTATCCTCCAGCAACAAACAGCTCAATTCCAGGCAATTTAAAAGGTGTTACTTGACCCGGCTCAGACAGAACTTTCACTCTTCACACTTCCTCCAGCACAGTTCTTACCCGGTTGCTGGCTTCTTCGTGGCGGCCATTGCTGACCGCCGCTCCACCGCCTTGGGTAAAAGGGGTTTTCCCGGAGAAAGGGGGGGTCTGCGATGCCCCCACCTCCCTTTCCGACTCCCCTCTATCTTCAGCTGTCCCTACAGGGCAGCCATATCCCCCTGACCCATCTGGATCGGGGGTACCTCGACGGCTAGCACAGCAGGAATCGCGAGCTGTCGCGAATTCCTGCTGCCCCGAAGCCACGCAAACCGGAAGTCCCCTCTTCCTGGGTATTGTTGTTAGGCTGATTGGTCTATAGTTTCCTGAGTCTGTTTCTTTTTTCCTTTTTTGAAGATGGGAACCACATCAGCTCTTTTCCAGTCCTCTGGTAGTTCCCTGGTGCTCTAGGAATTTTAAAAGATAAAGTGCAGTGGTTCTGAGATGACCTCTGTCAACTTTAAAACTCTGGGATGTAATCCATCAGTCCCCAGTTATTTGTTTTCATCAAGATCAGACAGGTGTTCTCTTACTATTTTTTTTGCTTCTTTTAACTTTTATTTCTGGTCTGTCTTTTACAGTTATGTTTTTGGTGGGTTGAGCTATAGTTTCTTTTTACGTGAAGATAGATGCAAAGAATGAGTTAAGCAGTTCTGCTTTCTCTCTGTTGCCTGTTACTTCCTTGCCATCTTCTCTCTTTAGTGGACCAACTGTTTCCTTGATTTTTTTTTTGTTATTTATAAGTTGGAAAAAACTTTTTTTTAATTATCTTTGACTTTTGTTGCAAGTCTTTATTTGTTCTGAGCCTTTGCTATCCTGACTTGGTCTTTGCAGATTCTGGCTATCTGCTGATGTTCTGCCTTAATTATATATCCTTCTTTCCATTTTTCCAGAATTGGAAGTAACCTTGAAGATTTTCTACTCCAACACCCTGCTCAAGCAGGAGACCCTATACCATTCCAGACAAATGGCTGTCCAGTCTCTCTTTCCCATGATGATTCTACTATTGTAGAAGTGTCAGGATAAAACTCAAATTTAAATGCATACTGTTAAGTTTTGAGCATGGGCGAGAAAGAATGGAGACAAGCCTCTGAATGGTGAACTTCAGCTCTTTATTTACATTGTGACTTCTCTCTCAATAGCAGTTAACCCCGCCTTATATAGGCAAACCCTGTAACATTTAACCAATAGCGAACTAGGAGCGCTAGCTCTTATAACCAATAGGAACTCTCTGTTAAGGGCCAATCGGATTCCCCGGGATGGGCCAATCTGGTCCGGCCGCTTAACAGCCAATCAGAAGTGCAGGGCCAGAACCCTGCACTTAACTCCAAACTCACACTTTATTAAATCTTTATGCATACACAACACCCTTTCCCCCTGGCTTCTTATTTGCAGGGTGCAGTTACATAGTCCCTTAGGTAGGACGGTTGTCTTATTAGTCTCTTTGATTTCCGTTGTATCAGCTGGCTGCAATCACGCTGAGGTAGATCGTTGTTTGGTAGTGGGGCTGTTTCTGGTTCAGAGTTCACTTCTACGTCGTCGCCCACATTCTCTGCAATTCCCTGAGGTGCAACCGTTTCTCCCTCCGGCTCCGCTTCCTGAGTCTCTATCAAATCGTTGTTTCCTTCGAACGGGTTCTCTAGGAATTCATCTTCTTCCGTACCTCCCCCCCCAGTTTGGTCATAGGGGAGTTGCGGACTGGCCGCTGGAAGCCGCAATCGTAATTGATCGATATGATGTTTCCAAAGTTTATCATCAAGGCATTGTACAAGGTAGGATCTGGAGCCGGTTACACGTACTACTGTCACTTCCACTCACAACGGGTCACCCGATAGGTTTTTAGCATATACCAAGTCTCCTACCTAGAAGGTACGACAGCGGCTGCTGGATCCTAGTGGTTTCTCCGGTTCATAAGCTGGGTGCAACCGGTCGAGGTGGAAGCGGAGCTTTCGTCTCATTAGTAGTTTGGTGGGAGTTTTGTTGGTGACACTATGTGGGGTGATGTGTTGCAAGAAAAGGATTCGATTGACCTTGTCGTCAATGTTGTCGTAGTCTACCTTCTGTAAGGTTTTCTTCACAAATTGGACCATGTGTTCTGTTTTGCCATTGGTCGCAGGGTGCGCAGGCGAGGTGAGCGCATGGCAAATGCCGCGGTCAGTGAGGTACTGCTCGAACGCTAGTGCGGTAAATTGAGGGCCGTTGTTGGATACCAGGACATCTGGTAATCCGTGGGTTGCAAAGAGTCTGTCTAAGGTTTTGATAACCACCTCGGAGTCACAGTCGTCATGCGATGTATCTCGAGCCAATTCGAGTAGGCATCGACGGTAAGCAGGAAAGTGTGGCCTTTGGTTGGCCCCATGAAGTCCAAATGAATTCGGGACCAGGGTCCACATGGTGTCTCCCATTCAGTAGGCATGGCTTTTGGTGGGGCGTTGCTGACTTCTTGGCATTTGGGACAAGCTTTAACCCACTGTTCGATTTGCTTGTCAATGCCTGGCACCATGCGTAGCTTCATGCAAGGGCTTTCATTCGCACGATGCCAGGGTGGCCATCGTGCAAGGTTCTCAGCAGCGCTTTCTGGAGTCGTTCTGGGATAACGACTCTATCGCCCCAGATGACACAGCCTTTTTGCGAGAAGAGCTCGGTTTGTCGAATCTTGAATGGTGTGAAGTCATCCGATAACTGGTCCAATGGCCATCTGCGTTCTACCCAGCTGAGGACTCGTGCTTGGGTGTGGTCACATTTGGTTTCTCTCGTGATATCTCGGGCGGTTAGTGGCGGCGAGTTGAGTGCCTCGATTTGCAACGTGGTTACCGTTGGTGCAGGATCATCGAGAGTCTCTGGAAGCGGTGCTCAGCTCAATGCGTCGGCGTGGGGAATGGCCTTCTGCGGGTGGTATTCCAGCTGATAGTTATAAGCAGCTAAGAATTCTGACCATCGGGTCATCCTAGGGGATAATATTTAGGGAGTCGGCTTATCTCCGGCTATTATCCCCAATAATGATTTGTGGTCAGTCACAATAGTAAAAGCCCGGCCATACACGTATTCGTGGAATCTTTTCACAGCTGAGACAATTGCGACGGCTTCTTTATCGATTTGTCCATAGTTTCGCTCAATTTTTGAAAGAGTCTTTGAAAAATATGCAACAGGGTCTTCGTTCCCATGAGGCAGTACATAGCTCAAAATGGTGCCTACCCCGAAAGGCGATGCATCACATGTTATAACTAACGGCAAAGTCTCATTATACTGCATGAGTACAGAGTCAGAAGTGAGCAGTTTTTTAACATTTCGGAACACCTGTTCTTCACGGTAACCCCATAGCCAATTTGCTTTTTTATCTAACAAACGGTGTAACGGTTCAGCGACCGTTGCTTTGTGCAGCAAAAATACATTATAAAAATTGATGAGGCCTAGGAACGCCTGGAGATCGGCCTTGTTTCGTGGCCTGGGAGCGTTTTTTATCGTTTTTAGTTTACTTTCGGTAGGGTGAATGCCCTGGCTATCAATCAGGTACCCTAAAAACTCAACACTGTCAGTACACAATTTACATTTGTTTTTTTTTAACCTTAAGACTGGCCTCTTGGAATTTTTTTAGGACTAATTTTACCCGGTCCTGTAAGATTTTTTTTGTAGGGGCTGCAATTAATACATCGTCAAAATAGGGGACCACGCCCTTAATTCCTTGCAATAACCTTTCCATAAGGCTCTGAAAAATCTCCGGGGCTACACTAACTCCGAATTGCAGCTGGGTACATTTAAGGGCACCTCGGTGCATCACAATAGTTTGGGCCTGTGCCTTTTTTTCATCTACTGGTAATAGCTGATATGCCTGAGCTAAATCTAATTTAGCGAAGACTTTCCCGCCCCCCAGGGAATGGAGGAGATGCTGCACCACCGGAACTGGATATGCGTTCTGCTGCAGGGCGTGGTTCAAAGTGGCCCGGTAGTCTGCACAAATTCAGATTGACCCGTCTGGCTTAATGGGTGTTACAATTGGGGTTTCCCAAGGGGAGTGATCGATGGGCTCTAACACCCCCTGAGCTTTCAGTTTGTCGAGTTGTTCGTTGATTTTCGATTTTAAGGCAAATAGAACTCGACGGGGCTTTAGACGGATGGGAGCTATTTTTGGATCTAGACTGAATGAAATTGGGGTCCTTTGTACTCGCCTAAGCTGTCCGCAAAGACGTTCCTGAACTCATAGATAAGGTCTTCCTCCCAGTCACTGCCACTGACTCGGTTTATGCCGGCCACTTCAATGCCGAGTGGCGCGAACCATTGGAGGCCCAGTAGGCTAGGCCTATCTCTATCGATGACCGTTAAAGGTAAGTATGCTGTGTGCTTCTTGAAGGAGACTCGGACTCGGCAGGAACCGACGATGTGGATTCGATTCCCTTGAGGATGAGGTGTTGGGAGCGGAGATCTTGGCGTTGAATTGTGGGGATGAGTTGCTTGAGTGTCTTCCAGGACACCATCGAGAGGGACGATCCTGAGTCGATCTCCATGTGGCAAGGCTGGTTCTCGATGGCTACTGTGATTCGGATTTTCTTAGTTCCAAGGCTGAGGCGTGACCGATAGTGATAGTAAGGTGAGCCTCTTCTCTCTGCAAAGCTCGATTTCTGTCGGAGTGGTTTACTGGCTCTCGCCGTACAGGACGGTTTCCTGTCGATTGGCAATAGTTAGCCCCTTTTGAGGCCTGGCTGGGTCCTGGCAAGCTGCGGCAGACCCGTCCAATGTGGCCTCGTTTCCCGCACTCATGGCAGAGTGCGTCGCAGAATTTGCATTTGGACCTGGCATGGTTGGCTCCGCAGCCAGCGCAAGGGCGTAAGGGCTTCGGGTGATGGTCCCGGTCGGATCGCAGTTGATGGACCCCTTCTTCGTTGCTGTCTGACAAAGAAGAAAGGTCCTCGTGGTGCGTTGTCGCAAGCTGCCCTTCTGAACTAGGCAAGATGTCGCTGGCCGGTGGTGGTACCGGAGCGCGGTTTCGGCGTAGTTGTGCAGCCGAATTCCTGGTTGCTTCTGCTGCAGTAGTATCGGCGATGGCATCGGCAAGGCTGATGTCGCCTTTCGCCATCAGCTTGCTTTGGACACCTGGTGCATCTAGTCCCAGAACTATGCGATCTCTTAGTGCTTCTTCTAAATCGGTGAATCCGCAGAGGCCTCCCAAATTTCGGAGGTCTGCTATGAAGTCGGCCACGCTTTCTCCCTTCCGCTGGATCCTCTGATAAAACTCATGGCGTCTCATGAGCGTAGGCACGGTTGGGGCGTAGTGGTCTCGTAGGATAGGTTCGAGGTCGTCCCAATCCATGGCCTTCACTTCTTGGGGTTTGGTTAGTGCTTTAGCCATCTTAAATACGGTTGGACCGCAATGCATTAGGAACACCGCCCATTTCTTCCCAGCTGTGGCGTCCTTTAAGTTGTTCGTCTCTAAGAACATTTGAAAGTGATCCATGTAAGACTCCCAGTCTTCCTGTGCTGGATCGAACGGAGCGGGTGGTACGATGCCGCTGGACATGGTTCCGTTGTTGGTGTTGTCTGTCATGTGCTCGGTGTTCTTCGAAGTTTCGTTGGTTCAGATATCTCCAAATCCCACCTTCATCACCAGTATTAAGTTTTGAGCATGGGCGAGAAAGAATGGAGACAAGCCTCTGAACGGTGAACTTCAGCTCTTTATTTACATTGTGACTTCTCTCTCAATAGCAGTTAACCCCGCCTTATATCGCCAAACCCTGTAACTTTTAACCAATAACGAGCTAGGTACGCTAGCTCTTATAACCAATGGGAACTCTCTGTTAAGGGCCAATCGGATTCCCCGGGACAGGCCAATCCGGTCCGGCCGCTTAACAGCCAATCAGAAGTGCAGGGCCAGAACCCTGCACTTAACTCCAAGCTCACACTTTATTAAATCTTTATGCATACACAACACATACCTCATATCTATATTTACAACTTTTATTTTTTACTCAAAATGTGTGGTAGACTCAAACCTAGACTTTAGCAATAAGATTGTGATTTTACTCCCCTCCCAATCCTGAAGTGTCATGGTTCAATGATGTCCCATATGCACTCAATTTTGGATCAAAACTTTGAAAGTTCTCAAACTTCTGGAGGGAAATCTTTTCAGTGGTAGCTTTGATATTAAACAAGAGCTTATTCTCTTTGCTTTGCCAGATGCTCCAACTTGTTAACTTTTGGAAAGACCATTAAGATCCTATTAAAGCAATCATTTGGATGCTAGTAATCGTATATTATTATGTTGTATTAGTATATTTTTCTGCTATATTTTTAATCTTTACGGAACTTATTATAGACCAGGAAACAAAAGGAGAACCCACAGAATACTACTGAAGAAGGCCCACAGTCCTGAATCATCGAGTTTGAATGAATTAAAATCTGACCTACATTTTTTTTTTTTTTGCAGGAATGTGCACACTTTTATTTATTTGATGCGGAGGCATGGATGTTTGAATAGTTGCCAGCTCATCTGCACTCTGTCTACCTGATTGATTGGGCATCTTCTTACCACTCACATCCTCACTGAAGCTGGAAGGCTACCATGAACATATGCCTCAAGAGATATCTTTCCTGCTTCCTTTCTTTTTCTGAATGCTGCCTCAGGAGAATGTTTTCTTCTTTCATTCATCACTGCTGTTCTGTGCCAAATATATAGGCTTTCAACCCAAAGTTGAAGTGAACAAATAAGCATGCTACTAGCAAGGCCTGAGTGATGGAAGATATCAGCCTCTAAATGCCCTAACTGGTTCTTATTACAACTTCTCTTCTCTCTCTGAGATCTTGACTGCTTGTTTCCTTCAAATAGATTCCAAGAAACAACAGGAAACAAGAAGTTCCTTGAGAAGCTAGTTTTAATCAGACCAGATTTCTTCAGAAGAAGACAGATAGATAGAATCACCTCTCTCTCCCCTTATCAGCTACTTGCTATTATTCTAACCCATTTTTTTCCTTTCTATTATTTGTAAATTCTTAAATCCATCCAGGTGGACCAAAACTATACTGGTTTATAGTTTGTTTTTAAGGCCAAAACATCTTGTCCACTTACTTTCACTTAAGAGAGGCATTGTGATTAGCTGCTTCTTAAAAGTAAACATATACTTTAATCTTTACAGAACACTGAAGGAATTAGCCACAGGTAACGATTCATAGCCTGGTAATCTAAGACTTCAGTTCTTTATCTTCAATTGAATGGTGTCCATATTGACTACAATGGGAGTTACTTTGGAGCTATTACTATAAGTTTGTTTCCTAAAATGATCAGTTCTAAAATTAAGTACATTTTTCAAACGGTTGTGTCATTGGACTGCATTACCTGTTTCTGGTTTGGAGAAACAAAATGCAGTATTGTTTGAGGGCTTACTAGAACAATGGAAATAAAAGTAGCATTTCATTAGTCTCCCAGGGAATGCAATTTTGCTAGGGGATGAAGCAAATCCTTGTGTAAGATTTGTGTGAACTCTACACAGTGTACAACATGCATGAAGTATATTGCTTCTAAAAATCATACAACTCATAGAATTGGTTTTGAAAGCTTATCACACAGCCAACAGGCCAAAGCATTGCATGCCAAAATCCAAAGGGGGATCTGAGATGTTTCCAAGTGGAACCGAGAAAGGCTCCTGTTTACAATCCTAGGATATACTTTCAATGTCAGAATCAATTCTATATTTACAGATCTTTGAGTGATTTGAGCTGATCTCCATATGCTGTGCTTATGGGAAGATCTACTTTCAGTGGTAAGCAATTACTACTTGCAATATTAATGCTTTCCACTGATGAAATTAGAGCACCTAAGCAAATCTCCTATTAGGTTAAAGGCAGTAATTTTTTTAAAAAAGTTTAACTTGTGCAAATGTAGGCCTTATTGTTAGGTATTACTGTGTAACTTATAACAAAAGTCTTGAAAAAGCTTTTTGATTTCCAGTTTGTTTCCAGGTCAAATTTCAGGATAAGCATTTTGAGGGTTTGTCTGAAATACCAAAAGTAACTGGGCGTTCCAATATCTGATCTCAACAAAATATTACATCACAGATAATCATACATTAATAATTGTTATAAATATTTTGTCTTTTCTTTCTTTCCAATCCCTCATTTTCTGTGTTAAGTATTTAATATTATTCTGTATTGTGAATGCTTGGGCTAAGCAAGAAAGCAAATTTGACTGACTAAAACATCCCAAAGTGATTTCTTGACAACTTGATTTCTAAATACTTTTTTCTCAAAAAAGTATTTTAAGATACTGCATTGTTTTAGAGAGAAAAAATAGGAATGGGACATTTACACAATTTCTTTCTTAATTGAGAAGGGGATACTTTTTTATTTTATTTTATTTTATGGCTAAAGTATTTAACAAACATTATGCTATTCCTGTTTGGAGTAAGCAGCTTCATATGCAGAAAAGAAGTAAATACTGATGGTATACATCTTTATATCTTTTTTTTAACTTTGGAAACTGTCTTCACCAATTCACACATGTCTTTTTGTTCTTTACATTTCAGTTCCTTCTTTCTGAGGATCAAAAGGACTAATTCCAATCATTACTTTTTTGGTCTTCCGCTTCCTTTAGTCCATCTTCCTTTATACATTTGCTCTGTGATTCAGTCCTCATCCCTTCTCCAGTACGATCAAATCACTTCAATGTACTTCTTTCATACTAGTCACTCACTTTTGTGTTCAATCCACATTCATGCAACAGCTATTCATTCTTGAATACTTCCTGGTTTCTCACACACATTTCTTAAGTACCTCATTTCTATTGCATTCAACATACATTTATACCTCCTGATATCTCCAACAAAATTGTACTCTTAATACCCAGACATTTTCTCTTTTTCCAACAAACATTGATTCCCTATGGCAGAACACATTCTGCAAGCATTTTCAAAATCTAAAACTAAGTTTTGTCAACTGCATCATTTTCCTATCTTTAGTAAGATATAGATAGATAGATAGATAGATAGATAGATAGATAGATAGATAGATAGATAGATAGATAGATAGATATAGATGTGTGTGTGTGTGTGTGTGTGTTATTTAGTTTATTAAGATAGGGAGTAAACAATGAATGAATAAATAAGAATTTTACAAATATGAAACTGAATAAAATTGAAAATATTAGATAAGAATTTTCACTATACCCTTTATAGAGCTAAATCAAGTGTTGTTTTAAAAACTGCAGGTCATTATTCAAATCAAATTAGTATTCAACTATCACCATCAACAACAATAACAAATAAAGGGTAACAAAATAGAGACTTACAGTAATTTCTATCTTGTGACTAAATCCTTGAGAATTTGAAGATTAAAATTTCATGTTAACAGAAACTGACATTTTGAATGTAATACAATAATCTAATAATAATTGAAATAATTTGCATTCTCAACAAGCAATATGACATCATCTGCATATAAAAGTAGTGGTATATTTTTCATTCCAATGTACTTCTAACATCTTCACAAGCTTTCTTATGCATTTATGCAACCACACATTGAATAATAAGAGGGCATTACACATCTTTGACTTATTCCCTGCTTATTTTACACTAAGCATTTCATTTAATCTTACACATGTTTCATTTTATTATGTACATTTCTTACAGCAACTGTCAAGTTGTTTATGCCAAACAAACCATAATTAAAACCTATTCACTTTATGTAAAGCATTAATTCATCCTTTGTTCTATGCCCTAAGAACACATGTGCCCATGCTTAGTAAAGCCATACTGTTGGTCCAATATTTTCCATTGAATTAGAGTTCTGCCTTAGACCTTCCCAGATTCTTAGAAAAACTTATTCCATGATATTTTTTTTACTCATTCTGTTTTTGTCTTTGTATATATACAACAACAATGGAATTCTTTCAGTTGCCAGGCACAGATGCAGTATGCACACACCCATCAAACAAGTTGCCTAGACACTCCATAAACAAATTACTTCCATATTTTAACATTTTGCTAGTTATGCCATGTGTATTTACAGAATAGAATAGAATAACAGAGTTGGAAGGGAGCTTGGAGGTCTTCTAGTCCAACCCCCTTTGCTTAGTCAGGAAACCCTATAACATTTCAGACAAATGATTATCCAATCTCTTCTTAAAAACTGCCAGTGCTGGAGCATTTACAACTTTTGGAGGCAAATTGTTCCACTAATTAATTGTTCTAACTGTCAGAAAATGTCTCCTTCATTCTAGGTTGCTTCTTTCCTTGATTAGTTTCCATCCATTGCTTCTTGTCCTACCTGCAGATGTTTTGGAAAATAGCTTGACCCTCTCTTCTTTGTGACAGCTCTTGAGATATTGGAATACTGCTACCTAGTCCTTCTTTTCATTAAACTGGACATGCCCAGTTGCAGCAGCCATTCTTTATATGCTTTGTTTATATATTTTAGCCTTATAGCTTTATATGCTTTGTGGGTGTGGGTGTGTGGGAATCCAGAATCTTGAAGTATTTTTGCTGCTTCTTCACTTATCACAATTGACTGGAATATTGCATACATTGATTGACAATTTATGGAAACCTATTCTCAAATACACCTGTAACTTTTTAGATGTCACCAGTTCAGGTTCTGACACATGTATATCCTTTCATTCATAATTAAGCCTACAACTTCACCTTCCTGCAAGTGTTCATTAATTGCCTTCGAGAATACCAAACTTCATTCATTCAGTTCTATAATAACTTTGCTTATGATTTTAATTTCACATGAAACATATCTAAATTTATTTTTCAGTTGTATTCCCTAATTCATTTCATTCCTTTCTCTTATTTCAGCCAGAAACCAGAAATTTAGTATATGCATAGCTCTCTGCAAGTTTTTTTCTACAGAAAGAATGAAAATAGTTCATTTTTATACCAAAATAGATGGAATTTGAGGCAGAATGCTTACCTCAGAGCACTTAATTTATTTTATAATCAATTGCAGTTCCTCACTTCTCTGTGAATGGTAGGAGAAAATATTCCTAACAGTAAGATCAATTTGATTGTGGAACCTCTTATTCCAGAAGATAATGGGATTCCCTTCACTGTATGGTTTCAAACAGAGAATAAACAACCATTTGCTGAGAATACTCTAAAATGAATTCCTGAACTGAGCAGGGAGTTGGATTCAATGCCCCCTGCCAACTCCTTGATTCTGTGCATATTGAAATAATTACTGAAGACAGGAACAAAGTACCTGACTGATAGTTCTACTTTTTGTTTTCTCTTCACACAGTTGAAAATGTTGGGTTAGTTTGAGGATCATCTTAGATATGATCCTAAACCTAAAACTACTATCTCTGTTTTCAGATTTCAGGAAGTGTGATTGATTTGGTTTATTGTTAGATATACTAACAAGGAAGCTGACTTTCCTTTTGTACCACAATACTGAGATGACTAATCTCAGTAATTGCTAATATAGAACCACCCAAAATAAATGTTTTCTTCCCATGGCTAATTCTACTGAACATGTGCTGAGCAGTATTTGTTTCTGCAATATAAGAGTCTCTTTTAAAAGAAACTTTTCAAAGAGAGTTTAAAAGATTGCTATGGAAACTTTTCTTCATTTTGAAAAGCTTTCATCACCAGTCTAGCTGCTTTTCTTACGCCTCAAAGGCTTACAGCCATCATTTTGCTTTTACCTATAGTTACCATTTCGAAGCTATTAATCCTCCATTCCTAAAAATAACTATTTTCTCACTCTCAATATTTTTCTCAGTTGAATGAAAGAAGGCAGGCAGGGAGGAAAAAAATCATATTGGTCTATGTTTGTAAAACTATCTTCTTTTCTCGTAATATTGGAAGAAAAAATATCAGCTTCAGTCAGTTATACTAGGATGACAACATTTTCTTTTTCATTTCCCTCAGAATTGCAGTGAAACATTTTCCAAAGACTCAAATTCTTACAATTATGTCCTCTTTCAAGTTGTGTACTTCCCTCAGGCTGATGATGAATATAAATAAATGAAGAAATTGTCCCATCTGCCTGCTGAAAGATGGTAAATCCTGCTAAGCCCCAAAATAATGGTTTGTTGGACTGCTGACTCCCACAAAGCATTAAACTAGAAGTGCTTGGCCTACATTCTACTGGAAAGCACCTTCTGCTCTTGGTTTTAGGGACAAATTGAAATTTGCTGGGTATTTCCACTATGCCCACATATCCCTTTACACATTACCTTTTTTTTTAAAAAAAACCTTTCACCTCTTAATTTTTGAAGAGCTGATCAGGTGTGTTTAACATTATTTTTTTTTGTTCATTTTCCACCTTTGTCTTTACTCATTCTTCTTTCATAAATGTGTTGTTGTGATAGGATTCTCATTCTATATGATGAAACCACTGCAATATTTTTTTATTCATCCTGATCCCTTATTTTTGCACTCATTCTATATATGGTCAGTCCCTGGAGATAAATTAGGCAGGAAACAGGACTAGATGAACTAATTTTACTGCATTGTAAGACTATATTAACTACCTATCACCACTTTTAACTGCTTGATCCATTATGGAGAGATCTTTACTAAGTTTCTTTGTCTGACCTTTAAGCCCTGGGGGGGGGGGGGGGGGGGGGGCTCCTGCTTCTTTTGTTTGATCTTTCCCTTGTCAGTATCTTATTTCCTCTTTTCCCATGGCTACTCAAATATCCCATTATACTTACACTCATCCTTCAATTCTTGAGTTCAACTTGTTTTCCTATTCACTTTTTAAGTATCCTATTTTCATTTTACTCTTCTTCTGCATTTTTTCTGATGTATCCAATTTGCCATTTATGCATAACATGGAATCGATTATTCCATTTTCTCAAACATAACTACCTTGATATTTGATGCAATCTTATCACATTAAACAACCACATCTTGCATCCATTTTCTGCACATTTTTGCAGAAAACATTCCATTAATTGAGTTTATTCATATTTTCAAAACAAGCAGATCTTTTTTTAAATACTTTTACATCACCATTCTATTTCATTTGTAAATGAAATAGGCAGAGATAGAGGTGGAGATAAAGAGATGAGTTATATTCCCCTTCATCTAGATGCTACTATCACCAATCCAATATTGAGTTAGAACTACTAAATCTATATATTAAAGCTTTTAATTTTTTTAAATATTAAAGTAATAATCTCTTCCTTTCTAGTTCCTTTTTTTCTGACACAAGACAAGACCAATCCATGGATTTATATTTTTATATGAGATAAAATATAAAAATATTTTACATTCCTACTTTTATACAGATTACATATAAAATCTAGATACCAAGACTTAACTTCCTGACACAATCCTTTCATTTATAATTAAGCCTACACCTTCAGTTCCCTCCATGTGTTCATCAACTCTATTCCAAAAGATCAACTAATCTTCATTGAGATCATCCTCTTTTCTCTTAGTTTCAAAGAAACAGGACAGTCCTGTTTTTTTTTCCCTTCATTTCTCTTATTCATCCATGTTGTTTTGGCACATTTTGACCAGTAAGCCACAAATGAAGGCAAAGCCACAAATTATCCCAAGTATGGCCATTCTCTGCAAGAAAGAATCTCTAAATACTATGTTCTTTGAGAACATACTATTGCCTGCAGCCATTAATTCAGAGATGCATGCAAACGTACTGTCATACATTCAGCAATGATCTTGTGATGGAATATAACATCTAAGATTTTACACAAATGTCATTCTGTTTTATTTTAGAGGTGTGTTTTGAAATGGGACTTTGCTGATGAACCCTAAGATAAAACAGAAGGAGGAAAATCTTTCCCCAAATTTTTCGTCAGTCCAATCATAAACAAGAAGGTAAAAATACCTTTCCATTTCTTTGCCTGTGAAACTTGCAGCTAAGTAGAGGGGGTTGTTTCATTCATAGACATTCATCAGTATATTCAGCAAGTACATTCAAGATCTGTGCCCTGTTACTATTTTAACAATTGTAGTTGCACAACTGACTTGTGAACTGTGCTAGAACCTGATTACTGGAGAACTAGATTGGGTCATCCATAGTGCACTTGGGATCTTGATTCATTAGCAAGATCCCAAGTGCACCCTTATTTATTTTGGTAAGACTTTTTTTATATATAGATATAAATATTTTGATATAAATAGGTGAGAAGTTGCCTGCATACCATGAAGGCATCTTTCATCAGGATTATGGTAAAAAAAATCTTAAAGCTCTTTATAACTTTGCTCACAGTTGGCTACTCAACTGAAAAATATGGAGGTTTGTTTCTGAGCAATGAGGGTAAGAAGTTCACATGATGGAATCTGTTGAATTCAACTTCTGAGTAAAGTATTGTATTAGAATTTGCTTATCTCTACCCTAATATTGCAAACTATATTTAGCTCAAAATAATAATTCAGTATTGATAGATTTCTAACTAGAGCTGCATAATAATATGATTAAAAGTAGAGAGGGAGATTCAGAAATTCAGTTTCCAATATACAATTTAATATCTACTTTAATGGTACTTTAGTTTCTTATATATTTGCATTGTTAAAATAAAATAATTTTGGAATACCCATCTCTTCCATCCTGTAAACCTTCCAAATCCATGTTAAGTGAACGTGCTCAGAATTCAAGAATTGGTAAATAGAACAGCTCCTTCTAAAGGGAAAGAAGTCAAGATTCTATTATCTTGTCACATCAGAGGCAGCATGAACTTCTTTGAAATGCACTGTCCCCATTGGTTCAAAATAACTTACATTAATCAGATCTTTACGCAGTGGCATGATTAGGGTTACCAAGTCTCTTCTATAGATATCCAGAAGATAATGCATAGTAGTGAAGGGACAAAAGGAACTAAATAGAACTAAAGAATTTCTATATGATTCTTCAGATTTTTGCAACCAAGAAATGATGGTTAAAGAGAAGCCCTCTTGGTCATAGATGTTATTATGAGTAGGGGTCAGCTGCTACCGGTTCTCCCCGGTTCAAGTGAACTGGTAGCTAATTTCATGGCCAGTTCAGTGAACCAGTAAATCCCACCTCTTGCTGGCCCTGTCCACCCCATCCTGCCCCTCCCAGGAATCCCCATGTGGCCCATTTTGGATGCCAAGTAAGAGCAGGGCCCACGCAAAGGTTCAGGGAGGGCAAAAACCCTGCCTCTTGGAGACTCCGGAAGGTCAGAAATGGGCCTGTTTCCAGCCTCGAGAGGGCCTCTGGAGGCTGGTGGCCATTTTGCCCCCCCCAAGGCTCGAGGAAAGTCTCCAAAGCCTGGGGATGGCAAAAACAGCACCCCGCCGTGGTGCAGGAAGCTGACTATCCCATTCAACTTGACCAGGGTGACCCAACAGTTGGAAAGAGAACCGGTTGCTGAAATTTTTGGAGCCCACCCCTGATTATGAGTAGCTGAAGAACTGAAACTCTACCTTTGTTTCATTGATCTGTTAATGTATTGATGCATGGCTCCTTCTTGATATGTCCCAGGTTAGAGAATAGAAGGTGGTTCATAATTTCTTTGTGATTAATATTGTTTCCTCTAGGACTAATTATTTTCATAGTAGAGCAAACTGATACTGTATAGCTCCAACTTAAGAATGTCCACATGGAGCAATGAATGTCAAATTATCTTACTTGTGTAAATAATAGCATTGACAGGAAGAGTAACAGGGAAATTTTGATCCAGGCCCTCTGTCCTTTTTAACAGGAAGAATACACTGTCAAACTGACATAGAGATCTATGGAACTTCTTCTTACACAAAGAATTAGAACATTAGGAACATTATATTCCCAATTATCTGTACAGAGCTAGGAATCTTTCCTCAACCTATACAATTGAGAAGTTAATCTTGGTGGAAATTTAGCTCAGTCATCTGAGTTCACACAGCATGCTAAACTAGTTCAAGCGAGATTGGGTAATTTGTGGTTCAGAATGTGATATGAATCCAGTCACTTTTTCTTACAATGTTCAGTGAATCAATACCACATTAAGTCATAATATAATTTATTCTTTGAGCACAAAATGGCATGTCAACAGAATAATTGGGTTAATATTGTCAAGTCCTGAGCATGGGCGCAAGGAACGGAGATGAGACATCGAACGGTGACTTCAACTCTTTATTGTGAAATAAGAACAGAGCAAATACTTGGGCAGCAGCAGCTCTTTTATAGAGCTGGCTACTGTCAAAACAACCAATGATTTGAGTTTACCGCTTTCACAAGCGTCCAATCAGAGAGGCCCGTTAACAGCCAATCAGACTGGCCAGAAACGACCAATCATGACTCGCCATTCACAGGCCAATGAGAAGTGCAGGATTACAAGCTTGCTGCAAAGTAAAGCTATTTAGGGTTGTTACTGATGCGTTGGCTTAGTCCATAACACCCCTCCCCCCTAGGTTCCGTCTGAGGGGTGGGGTGACGTATTCTCATAAATAGGCAGGTTGCTTCACCTGTCTGCTTGACCTGCGCTGTTCCACTGGTTTCTATCTTGGCTCTGGTTCCGGTGGGCTGCTAGCTGGGCTGGATGGTGAAAACGGTCCCGCTGTTCCTTCGAATGGCTCTGGGAAGTTCTCTCTGCTTCTGCCAGTGCTGTCTTCTGGGTTCCCTGGATCTGTTGCCATCGCAGTGCTATCACGCAGCGAGGCCACTCCCCGGCCCAGTTCTCCTTCTGGCAGTGAGTATCCCCTGGTTGGTTGTGTAGACTGCTGGGTTTTGATTGTTAAGTCATCTGTTATTTCTTTTTCGGCCTCCTTGATGTTCCTTCCCCCCCCCATTAGAGATTCAGGGGCTAAGATAGTACTAGGTGCTAGTCTGGAATGGAGTTGGTCTATGTGGCGCTTCCACATCTTACCATCTGCAGTTTGCAGGCGATAGGATCGGGGTCCCGTAAGTTGCATTATGGTAGCGGGGACCCACAATGGGTTGACCGAGAAGTTTTTTGCAAACACGGGGTCACCTTCCTGGAATGCCCAACACTTGCTGCTGGATCCTGGGGGTTGTTCAGGCGTGTAATTTGGGTGGAGGCGATCGAGATGCAAGCGAAGTTTCCAGCCCATCAGAAGTTCAGCTGGGGTTCTGTTCGTGGTGCTGTTTGGGGTTATGTTGGAGGAGAAGCATCTGGGTTATTTTGTCATCAATGTCGCCGTGGTCCATTTTGTGCAAAGTCTTTTTAACAAATTGAACCATTTGCTCAGCCCTACCATTGGCCACAGGGTGAGCTGGCGATGTTAAGGCATGGCGGATGCCCCGATCTGCCAGGTACTGTTTGAATGCCAGGGCAGTGAATTGGGGGCCATTATCAGAGACCAGGACATCTGGCAATCCATGGGTATCGAATAGCTTATTCAGTTTTTTAGTGACCGCCTCTGTGGTGGTGCATTTCATCTTGTGGACCTTGAGCCAGTTAGAATAGGCATCCACTGTTAGGAGGAAAGTGTGTCCTCTTGTGGGTCCCTCAAAATCAATGTGGATATGGGACCAAGGGGCTCGAGGCGTTTCCCACTGAGTTGGGGGAGTTTTTGGAGGAGTAGAACGAGTCTCCTGGCATTTGCTGCACCTTGCTACCCAGGTCTCTATCTGTTTGTCTAACCCAGGCCACCATGCGTAACTCCTGGCCAATGCCTTCATCCACACGATGCCTGGATGTCCATCGTGCAACATTTTTAATGCCTTATGTTGCAATTTCTCCGGGATTATAACTCTGTCTCCCCACAAGATGCAACCCTTTTGGGAGAATAGTTCTGTCTGTCGATTTCTGAATGGCTTGAAAGTGTCATTGGGTGCGCTGACCAGCCAACCTCGTTCCACCCAGCTGAGGACTCATGCCAAAACAGGGTCCTTTTTTGTTTCTAAGGCAATGTCTTGAGTGGTCAGCTGTGGTTTCGATTTGCAATATGGCTAAGGTTGGAGCTGGGTCCTTTATGACATCTGGTAGTGGAGAGCAGCTCAAAGCGTCAGCGTGGGGAATGGTTTTCCAAGCCGGTGCTGCAATTGGTAATTATAGGTGGTTAAAAATTCCGACCAATGTGTCATTCTTGGTGATAAGATATGGGGAGTTGGTTTGTTTCCCGCCAAAATACCAAGTAGCGGCTTGTGGTCTATAATTATGGCAAAGGGTCTCCCATACACATATTCATGGAAACATTTAATTGTGGATACAATAACGAGAGCGTCTTTGTCAAGTTGACTATAGTTCCTTTCAGTCTTAGACAAAGTTCTCGAAAAGAACGCAATAGGTGCCTCATTCCCATTTGGTAGGACATGGCTTAAAATGGCTCCCACTCCGAATGGTGAGGCATCACAGGTAACCGTTAAGGGAAGAGTCTCGTTGTATTGTATCAATACAGCATCGGAG
This sequence comes from Hydrophis major, assembly GCA_033807585.1. Classification (NCBI taxonomy): domain Eukaryota; kingdom Metazoa; phylum Chordata; class Lepidosauria; order Squamata; family Elapidae; genus Hydrophis; species Hydrophis major. The sequence continues at coordinate 69,800,100 of CM066328.1, read as the reverse complement.
GTTAAGAGGTATTTTACTTGTTGGAATGCCTGTTCTTCATGCCGTCCCCAGACCCAGGAAGCCTTTTTGTCGAGAAGTCTACGTAGGGGCTCGGCTACGGTCGCTTTCTGGGGCAAGAAGATGTTATAAAAGTTAATGAGTCCCAGGAAGGCTTGGAGGTCTGTCTTATTTCTAGGTTTCGGGGCATTTTTTATTGCGGTTAGTTTTTTTTCAGTGGGGTGGATTCCCTGTCTGTCGAGAAGGTATCCCAGGAACTCCACTCTCTCCATACAAAGTTGACACTTGTCCCTTTTTACTTTCAGGCCAGCGTCTTTAAATTTCTGAAGAACCTTTCTGAGTCGTTGTACTAATAACTCTTTAGTGGGGGCAGCTATTAAAACGTCATCAAAATAAGGCACGACGCCTTTTATGCCTTGTAATAGTCTCTCCATCAAACTTTGGAAAATGCCAGGCGCCACACATACTCCGAATTGGAGTCTATTGCACTTGAAGGCGCCTCTATGTGTAACTATTGTCTGGGCTTCTGCAGTTGTCATGTCTACAGGTAGTTGCTGGTATGCCTGAGCTAAGTCCAATTTCGCAAATATTTTTCCGCCACCCATGGAGTGAAGAAGGTGTTGGACCACCGGTACTGGGTAAGCGCTCTGTTGAAGAGCATTATTTAGGGTGGCCCGGTAATCCCCACAAATTCTTAATGAACCATCTGGCTTCATGGGCGTTACTATTGGAGTTTCCCAGCGGGCATGGTCAATCGGTTCCAACATGCCCTGGGCTTTCAGTTTATCTAGCTGCTCATCAATCTTTGGCTTTAGGGCAAAAGGCACCCGATGAGGCTTAAGCCAAATGGGAGCTACATCAGGGCTGAGATTAAACTTTATAGGGGTCCCCTTGTACTTGCCTAATGTTCCTGTGAACATGTCCTGGAATTCCCTGATGAGGGCTTCTTCCCAGTCGTCGCTTCTGGTTTGGTGTATGCCGGCTAGTTCAATCCTGAGTGGAGCGAACCACTGTAACCCTAACAAACTTGGCCAGTCACAATTGACGACATCTTTTAAATTGTTGGTCTCTAGGAACATCTGGAAACAATCTATATTCGAGTCCCACTCTTCAATTGCTGGGCCAAATGGAGCGGGTGGTATGGCGCCACTGGTCATCTTGCCATTTGTTGCATGCGCTCTTCAGCCACGTGCTCTGTCTTGTTCGATGAGTACTTAGTCAGCTCTATCATCTCCGCATCCCATCCTCGTCTCCAGTGTTAAGTCCTGAGCATGGGTGCAAGGAACGGAGACGAGACATCGAATGGTGACTTCAACTCTTTATTGTGAAATAAGAACAGAGCAAATACTTGGGCAGCAGCAGCTCTTTTATAGAGCTGGCTGCTGTCAAAACAACCAATGATTTGAGTTTATCGCTTTCACAAGCGTCCAATCAGAGAGGCCCTTTAACAGCCAATCAGACTGGCCAGAAACGACCAATCATGACTAGCTATTCGCGGGCCAATGAGAAGTGCAGGATTACGAGCCTGCTGCAAAGTAAAGCTATTTAGGGTTGTTACTGATGTGTTGGCTTAGTCCATAACCAATATATCGACTGAATGTTAGATAAACCTGAGCATTCAAAAGGCTACCTGGAGCTCCCTAATATTTACATCAGTTCCTTTTTAAAATTTCAGAAATCAGGTAACTAGATAATATAGTCCAAACAAGATTTTAAAGTGAACGGCATACAATGTAGGTAAACAAATGAGAGAGGAAAGCACCCTCAAAGTTTGAAACTGGGAAGCAGAGAAGACTTTTGAGTACCTATTACAGATTATGAACAGGAATGCTGCATTTGTATTCAGGGTCTGACTGCTGCAGGAGAATGTTAAGGCAAACAGGTCATTAGGTTCTTATATTACAATACACGCAGCATCTGATGATTGTAGTTAGCAAAAACCTCTGTGCTGGGTTTGTATGTGATGTGAGATCACCCCCCACAGGTTGTAATGCATTATGGCAGCATTCTTTTATATTTATTGTGTGATGATTCCAGAAGCGTAGCACCCCAGTTCTGAATCCCAGCCCAAGAGATTTGCTTAGAAATAAATCTTGTCAGTGACAAAGTAATCCTTGCAGGAACATGGGCCGGTCTTTGAAATGTGTGTCCCTCTAGCTAAAGTAGAATCCTATAGCTGGCTGCATGGCGCTTGTCCAGGATTTCCCACAGAAGCTTCTTTTCAAAGAAAGAATGTGGGGAGGGAAAATGTTCAGTTTCATTAGAGGTGAAAGGCCTTATATTTCTTCCCTTGTGGCCTCTTATGACTATAATACAAAAAGTGATCTACAGTGACAGATGGATGCTTTCCAGCTGGCTACTGTACAAAACATTGTACATTGGCACAAAGCCCTGAAGTTATTATTTAAGCATTTATTTATTTAATTTCTAGGCTGCTGGTTTCATTCTTTGTGTTATACAAAAACATAGCTCTAAACATAAACATAACATGCACAGGATAATGAATGAATATAATACAAACATTAAAATAAATAACCTAGTAAGTTGTTTTCAAACGTTATTTTTCTTCTTTAAAATATCTAACAGATTGACTAAGGATGATTTGTTTTTTAAAAAAGAGAATATGGGTGACATAGCTCCAGTTTTCTCCAAGCTGAAAGCTTTGGGTTCAACCTCATCCACAGTGTCACCTACACTTAAGACCCTCAGGGTTTCAAGAAAAATGAGTAAGCTAATTCTCATTTCACCTGATGGTGTCCTTCCACTTGTTCAGTAAAAATCCATTCCTGCCTCTTCCAATAATGCTGCAATGTTAGTTTTCTTTTTAAGGTAAGCTAGACATTTATTCCCAAATGTACCTGCCATGCATGTCTTGAGCTATTTTATCACATATTGTATCAACTAGTTACTAAACTGTTTTGACTGTCAAGATGGATATTTGGATGGGGTGACTGTGTTTTATTGAGTCATGTGGCTGTCAGAAAATAATGTTGACTTTGAAATGAAAAATCATTTAAGGGTGAAGCTTAGGTTGCACCTTCTTCCAAAATAAAACAAAACTGCAAGAGGATTTTTGACCTCTCTGGGAATAGATTTTTTTTTTCCAGTTAAGTGAAGTATCCCCTAGAACTTGACCTATTTCAGCCAACTTGTTCTACTGGAAGGTTTTTCTGTCATGCTTCTTCCTTTCTTTGTCCAAGCAGGCAGGTAAAGATGCTTCTCTTAATCTCATCTGCCAAAAATTATATGAAAGTAGAACATTCACTGAGTTGTTCTCAAAAATCATATGAAGCAAGTACCAACTATATCCATTAAAGAATGTTTGGGAACAAATACTTAGCAATATATTAGTTCTCAGTTAAACTGTTATGAACTAGTCTACTAGCTTTATATGGGTATTTCAATCATTACAAGTGGTCCTCATTTAGCAACTGCCTCATTTATGACTGTTCACAGTTGCAACAGTGATGAAAGTAACTTTATGACCATTCTATTTATGACCTTGTCAGGGTTTTAAAACAATGGAAACCTGAAGTAATAGCATAAGCACAGTTTCAATGACTGCTTTGTTTCATGACAAAACTGCCAATCCCAGTTATAGTTACTAAATTAGAATTACATGTATTTCATTTGGCTTTAACTTCTCTATTATATCTTTATTACTAGTCCCTTTGTCTCCAGATGTTCATCAATAAGCAAATGGAATTGGGGTCTACTTAAATTTTGCCTTCTATTCATTGCATTCAGAACAATGGAAGTACAACACATTGGGAACATAAAAAAGTGGTTTCCCAAAACATACTTCACTCTCCAACTTTTTATGACTTACATCAGTAGTAATAAATAAGACAAAGTAAATATGCTCCTCCATGTTTTTCCTCATCCAATTCTTAGTGTGTAGGACTTGAAATAGAGCCATTTTTTTGGTAAGAGTTTTGTTCTTAATAACAACAGAAGTTTAGATTCATGATTCTGAAGCACAGATGAGCAATCCAGATGTTACCGAGAAGATACTTTATACCAGGGATCTCCAACCTTGGCAACTTTAAGCCTGATGGACTTCAACTCCCAGAATTCTTGCTGGCTGGGGAATTCTGGGAGATCAAGTCCTCCAGGCTTAAAGTCGCCAAGGTTGGAGACCCCTGCTTTATACAATATCTTCAAGTAGAGATAACTTTAAATACCTCATAACTGAAGATCTGTGTATCACACACACACACACACAGCTCCGTAAGCTTTTAGGACAATTATCTTTCATCTTCATTTGTACAACTTTTTAAATTACCAGAAATTAAATTTAATGAAAATAAAATAATAAATATATTATAATTTTGGATTAATTTTCCTTAATTTGTAAAATCATGGTCACAATAGAACATAGGATATTTTTTCATATGCACTTTTATGTATCATGTATGAAATCTTCTGCCCAATTTTCTTCAAGCAAGCCCCATTGACATATATGAGACTGGTTCTGTTAAGTTCTGCGCATGGGTGCAAGGAACGGAGACGAGGCAGTGAACAGTGAACTTCAACTCTTTATTAATCATCGTGAACAGAGCAAAAAACCTGGGGCAGCAGCAGCCCTTTATAAGGCAGGCTGCTGACCTATTAACCAATGAGAACATGGAAGCATTAAACCCTTGAACCAATGAGAGTGGCTCGTTAACAGCCAATCAGATTCCCCAGAATGGACCAATCCAATATCGCCATTATCGGCCAATCAGAAGTGCAGGATTAGAACCCTGCTTTTTCTTTAAGCTTTGATAAACTTTATTTAAGCGTTTTTATTAGTTCATAACACCCCTTCCCCCCGAGTTCCATTTGAGGGGTGCGGTGACATAATCTCTAAGATATGTGGGTTGTTTTAACTGTCTATTAGATTTGTGCTGTCCCACCGGTTCCCGTCTGCAGTCCAGCTTCAGAGGGATGTTTTTGGACATATCTGGTACCAGCGGTTCCTCATTCTTGCTGGACGATTCGGTGCTGCTAATTCTGTCATTGTTGTTGTCCTCCGATCTTAGCAGGCTAGCCTCCATTGTGGTATTCCTCTGTGATGAGGCCAATCCCCTCCCTGATTCTTCTTCATTAATCACGCCTGCTCACTGACTTCCTTCGCTTCTGCTCTCCCCCATCTCAAATTTGGTTTCTTCGACATCCCCTCCCCCCTCAGTTTGGGAGTCACAGGAGCCGCGGGAACTGGGTTGTAGCCTAGAGCGAAGCTGATCTATATGGCGTTTTCATACTTTTCCATTGCAGGTTTGGACATGGTATGATCTGGGCCCAGTGGTTTGAATTACGGTTGCTTCGATCCATAATGTTTCGCCGGAGAGATTTTTAGCGAAAACTAAGTCACCTACCTTGAACTCGCGGCATTTCCCGCTGGATCCGCAGGGTTTCTCTGGCTCATAGAAAGGGTGAAGCTGGTCAAGGTGGGAACAGAGCTTGCATCCTATCAATAGTTCAGCTGACATCTTGTTGGTGACACTGTATGGAGTGATGTGTTGGAGTAGGAGTATTCTGTTTATTTTGTTGTCAATGTCCCCATAGTCCATTTTGTGGAGAGTTTTTTTTAACAAATTGTACCATGCGCTCGGCCCTGCCATTAGCTGCAGGGTGCACTGGAAAAGTTAGTGCATGGCGGATGCCTTGATCCGCTAAGTATTGTTCAAACACCAGGGTGGTGAACTGGGGTCCGTTGTCGGAGACCAGGACGTCTGGCAGCCCATGCATTGCAAATAGCCTGTTCAATTTTTGGATGACGGACTCCGTTGTAGTATTCTTCATTTCATGGATCTTGAGCCAGTTGGAATAGGCATCCACTGTTAGGAGGAATGTGTGTCCTTTAGTCGGTCCCGCAAAATCAACGTGGATGCGGGACCACGGCCCCCAGGGGGTTTCCGATTCTGTTGGAGTTGCTCTAGGTCGGGCACTACTGACTTCTTGGCACTTTAAGCAAGTCTTTACCCAGGCTTCGATTTGTTTGTCGATGCCTGGCCATCACGCGTAGCTTCATGTGAGCGCTTTCATATGCATGATGCCGGGGTGACCGTCATGCAATGTTTTCAATACTGCTCGTTGTAACCGCTCTGGGACGACGACTCTATCTCCCCATAGGATGCAGCCTTTTTGAGAAAAGTTCTGTTTGCCGGTTTCTGAAAGGGGTGAATTCATCAGAGGTTTGTTCTATTGGCCATCCTCTTTTGACCCAGCTAAGAACTTGCAATAAGACAGGACCTCGTTTTGTTTCAATTGCAATGTCTCTGGCTGTTAGTGGTGGTGACTGTAGCGTTTCAATCTGGAGTGTCATAAGGTTTGGAGCTGGGTCGTCGACGGTTTCTGGAAGTGGGGTGTGGGTCAATGCATCAGCATGGGGAATGGCTTTCCCCGGGCAGTGTTGTAATTTATAGTTGTACACAGCTAAAAATTTCGACCAGCGAGTCATTCGCGGTGACAATATATAGGGGGTTGGCTTATCTCCCGCTATAATCCCTAACAATGGTTTGTGGTCGGTAACAATAGTAAAAACTCGTCCATACACATATTCATGAAACCGTTTCACAGCAGATACAACAGCAAGAGCCTCTTTGTCGATCTGGCTATAATTATGTTCAGCCTTTGACAAGGTCCTTGAAAAATAGACAATAGGGGCCTCACTACCATTTGGTAACACATGACTCAAGATGGCTCCTACTCCAAACGGTGATGTGTCACATGTAATTGTTAAGGGAGAGTCTCGTTATACTGCATTAAAACAGCATCTAAGGTTAGTAAGTTTTTTACTTGTCAGAATGCGTGCTCCTCGCGGTGTCTCCAGACCCAGGTTGCTTTTTTGTCGAGAAGTCTGTGGAGGGGCTCAGCTACGGTCGCTTTCTGGGGCAAGAAGATGTTGTAAAAGTTAATGAGCCTCAGGAAAGCTTGGAGATCAGTTCTATTTCTGAGTCTTGGGGCATTTTTGATTGCTCTCAGTTTGCTGTTAGTGGGGCGGATGCCCTGTTTATCGATTAGGTACCCCGGGAACTCTACTTTGTCTGTACCCAGTTGACATTTATTTTTTTTAACCTTAAGGCCAGAGACTTTAAATTTCTGGAGAACCAATTTAAGCCGCTTTTCTAGTATTTCTCTATTCGGGGCAGCAATTAAAACGTCATCAAAATATGGCACGACCCCCTTGATCCCTTGCAAGAGTCTCTCCATCAGACTTTGAAAAATCCCTGGGGCTACGCTCACTCCGAATTGGAGTCGGTTGCACTTAAAGGCACCTCGGTGCATAACGATCGTCTGTGCCTCTGCAGTTGTTTTATCTACAGGCAGTTGTTGGTAAGCCTGTGCTAAATCCAATTTAGCGAAGACTTTTCCGCCCCCCAGGGAATGGAGAAGGTGTTGTACCATCGGTACCGGGTAAACGTTCTGTTGAAGAGCGTGATTAAGGGTAGCCCGGCAGTCCCCACAAATCCTTAATGATCCATCCGGTTTGATGGGTGTTACGATTGGGGTTTCCCAATGAGGGTGGTCAGTTGGTTCTAAAACACCCTGGGCTATTAACTTATCGAGCTGCTCGTCAATTTTTGGTTTAAGGGCAAAAGGTACCCGATGAAGCTTAAGATGGATGGGGGCTACTTCAGGATTAAGGTTAAATGATATCGGGGTCCCCTTGTACTCGCCTAGTTTGTCTGCGAAAACGTCCTGGAATTCCTGGACAATGGCCTTCTCCCAGTCATCGCTTCTAGTTTGGTGAATGCTGGCTACCTCGATCCTGAGTGGGGCAAACCATTGAAGGCCTAACAAGCTGGGCCAGACATGGTCGATGACAGTCAGTGGTAATGATGCAGTACGATTTTTGAATTATTCTTGGACTTGTCTGGATCCAACGACTGGGATTCGGTTCCCCAGATAATCCTTGAGTATGATTCTTTGGGCTCTGAGGTCTTGACGCTGGACAGCAGGGATTAATTGTTTAAGAGTCTTCCAGGAAACCATTGAGAGGGACGATGCTGAATCGACTTCCATCACACAAGACTGCTTTTTGATGGCGACCTTCACTCAGATCTTCTTTGCATCTAGCAATGAGGCATGACCGATTGTAATGGTCTGTTGTGCCTCTTCTCTTCTCAATAAAATGGCCGGTGTTTTATTTCTGTAGGAGTGGTTGTTCCATTGGCAGTTCAAATGTTCCCGACTCACAGGGCGATTCTCTGTGGACTGGCGGTAGTTATTTCCCCTCTGAAATGGGCTGGATCCTTGTTTGCTTCTACAGACCTTTCCAATGTGGCCTCTTTGCCCACAGAAATGGCAGAGCGTGTCGAGGAATTTGCAGTCTGATCACGGGTGGTTTGCTCCACAACCCGCATATTGGTGCAGTACTCTTAGATTTTGCTGGTGGTGTTGGTCACATTCAGACCGGAGCCGGTTGACTTCCTCCTCATCACTTTCTGATGGCAATTCGAGGTCCTCGTGGTGGGTCGCTGTTGTGTGCCTCTCTAGATGAGGTGAGGTATCGGTGGTGAGTTGACAGAGCGGTGCGTTGGTGCGGCGCATTCAGGCGGCCGACTTCCTGGTTGCTTCTGCTGCAGTAGCGTCCTTGATGACATCAGCAAGGTTAATGTCCCCTTTTGCCATGATCTTGCTCTGTACCATCTGGTCATCTAATCCCAGAATTATTCGGTCTCTCAGAGCTTCTTCGAGGTCTGTAAACTGACAGAGGCCTCCCAGGTTCCAGAGATCCATGATGAAATCTGCAACGCTCTCTCCCTTCCGCTGGTCCCTCTGTTAAATTCATGTCTTCAGACAAGCATTGGTACGGCGGGTGCATAGTGGGCCTGTAGAAGGGGCTCAAGGACATCCCAGTCCATGGTTTTCACCTCAGCCAGTTTCGCTAGTGCCTTGGCCATCTTAAAGACGGCAGGCCTGCAATGGGTCAGGATCACTGCTCGCTTTTTCCCTGTAGTAGCATCTTTCAAGTTGTTGGTTTCCAGAAACATTTGGAACCAGTCTATGTACGCATCCCAGTCTTCTTGGGCCGGGTCAAATGGAGTGGGTGGCATGGCACCTCTGGACATGGTTTCCATTGTCGATGTGCCTTCAGCCATGTTCTCTGTTTGGTGCTCTGTAGTGTTCAGTCAGCTCTGATGTCTCCGCATCCTACCCTCGTCGCCAGTGTTATGTTCTGTGCATAGGTGCAAGGAGCGGATACGAGGCAATGAACAGTGAACTTCAACTCTTTATTAATCATCGTGAACAGACCAAAAACCTGGGACAGCAGCAGCCCTTTTATAGGGCAGGCTGCTGACCTATTAACCAATGAGAACATGGAAGCATTAAACCCTTGAACCAATGAGAGTGGCTCGTTAACAGCCAATCAGATTCCCCAGAACGGACCAATCCAATATCGCCATTATCGGCCAATCAGAAGTGCAGGATTAGAACCCTGCTTTTTCTTTAAGCTTTGATAAACTTTATTTAAGCATTTTTATTAGTTCATAACAGGTCCAGAGGTGGTATTCAGCAGGTTCTGACCATTTCGGAGAACCGGTAGTGGAAATTTTGAGTAATTTGGAGAACCAGCAAATACCACCTCTGACTGGAGATTTTACAGTATCTTTCCCCTGTCACACCCACCAAGCCATGCCCACAGAACTGGTAGTAAAAAAAAAAATGAATTCCACCACTGGACTGGTCTCTTAAATTATTTTTGAAGTCATTATAAGGGCTGCTTCCATCATTGCCATTATATTAAGCAAGTTCATTCATACCGTATGGGTATGAGTAAATTTTGCCATAGTAGTCATTGCTAAAATCATGCACTTATTAAAGCACGTGCAGTCTTAAGTTGTGATAACATGAAAGACACACTTGGTGATGCTGAAATCCTCTCTATCAGTTATAAAAATGGAGGCTCCTTGAAATCTATGTTTTAAAAAAACGGAAGGAAGTAGCTTTAAAAGCAAAGTGCTTTAGCTACATTGATATTCAATGAATAGATTTTCCTGCTTGAGAACTATTCTTCTAGAATGCTTGTCAGTATGTTACCTTTATCATGCTGAGACCTGCATAAAAATGAAATGTCATACTTTGATACCCCTCTAGCCACTCATACAGTTTATTTTTCTTGTCCACTGATAGCATTCACAAATTTAATAACTGTCTTTTATCCTTGTATCTATTCTGTTCCAGCTTTCTATTGAGCTTCTTTCTGTGACAGTTCGCAGGAAATTCTTCATCTTACATATTCTACAGAAGGAGAAAAAAGATGAAAGGAGAAAAGAGGATATTAGCTACCATTTAGCAAAAGGATGAGAAGCAATCACTCCATATGAATGGCCAGATAGAAAGCAGGGGAAGAGGAAATTATTGTTATTCCACTGCATTGGTTATAGCCGCTTTAGCTATTTGCAGCCTGAATTAATTGAGTAGTTGAAACTGAAAAGTTTATTATGAGTCTTATTATCTGCTCTTCAAATTTTGTAGAAAGAAAAATATAATTTACTGGTAATAAAAAATAATAAGGTTATTTGCAAGAAGTTGGGATAACCCCAGAACAATTTTGCAGCTGATTAAAATATATGATGATAAATTCTTGCCTCTCTGTTTTGATGCCCGAGATAATAATTAAGAATGACTTGGAAGGTCTTTATATGATCTCCAAATGACAATGATATTAACATCAAAGCTTGGCTTTATTATAGGGTAGTGATTCTCAGAATTTTTATAAGTCTAAATAAAATGAAGGCACATTTTCATTAAAAAAAACTCATCTGAAATGTATTCAACAATCTTAAAGAATTGTTTGGTTTTTGTTTCAAAAGAAATATTAAATATTCTATCAAATTGTCACTGGATTGCATGTCAGAATCCTCACTAATGGACTCAATTACAGATACACATGGACAAACAAGACATTGTTGCATGTCCATGTTGGCATGTCCTTAGCTGCTCAATATTTGACACTTAGCTTAAACATGGTGTGTCGTGTTCATTGCTGGGCATATTGCTCTCAAATCCAAGATTAAAAAATAAAAGAGAAAAAAATAAAAGTATCCCTAGATAAGTGATACCCAACACTGTGGCAAAGTTGCCCCATCATCTATTTGATTTACCTTCAACATATTTTAAGATGATTAAAATGTAGCCTTGGAAGCTAATGGCAATGAACTGCTGCCAATAACCACTAGTCATGTCCCTAGACAACTGGAAAATCAAACTCTGTTAGAGAATATTGCCATCATCATTACCTTAGTACAATATTCTCTCTTTAACTTTCTGTATAGTTTTCTAAGAGCCATGGTGCTGCAATTGTTAGAATGCAGTGTTGCTGGCTCACTCACTGCTCACTGCTCACTCACTGCTCACGAGTTCAAAGAGTTTGATTCTGAGTGGCTCAAGTTTGACTTAGCCTTTCATCCTTCCAAAGTCAGTAAAATGAGGACTGAGTTTGTCAGGGGCAATATGCTGACAATGTAAACTGTTTAGAGGCGACTGTAAAGTACTGTGAAGCAGTATAAAAGTCTAAGTACTATTGCTATTTCTTATTTCAAATGTACATACTTTTCATATTCTCTCTTCATAGAAGTTGCTTTTATGCTCCAGTCAGCTCTAGAAACTTACAAAATGTTCTAAAACATATGCAGAGTATCTTTCCTTCTTTTGGATTTTTGAATGATTTTGTGATATGAAACTATCCTGTTACACTTTGGATGCTGAAGTAACACACTGTGAAATCTAAACACAATCTAAGCTAGATAATGTATATCACTATGTGCAACAGTGTGTAATGCAATGTGTAGATTAGTCAGTATATCCAAGGTCACAGATTTCAATCATCTTTGTTTTAGCAGAGGTTAGGAAGAAAAAAAAAACACCTGAATATAATTCTGCATGCTTAAGATTAAGAAGAATCTTGTTAGACTTTCACAAGTCAAAGTATAGAGTAATTTGAAAAACAATGGCCTTCAAGGATGACTAGTTTAGTATAAGCTGTTTGTTACACAATATACATATCAGCTGGAAATTTCTTGTGATGCATTCTCTCAGAGACCCTTGATATATGTCAATAAACTGCAGCAAGCGTCATTCACCTTTTTCTAATTGCTGTTCATTATCACACATCCGGACGCTACCCATATTGAGGAAGATTGACTTGGAGGTTGGCTGTTGGACCAAAAAGGGATGACCATCCATTTTTCAGTTTAAGATCACCAGTTTGAAAGTTCCAAATTTATCTACATAAAGCTTCTCATCTTCTGCATTAGTTTGAATTCAATTTATGGAATACAAATTAAAGAACCCTTTTCCAACAGTGACCACAGCATGATTGACTTTTGTCTCAACATACGTCCACACAAAAATCAACACAATGATGTGATCCCCAATTATAACTTCAAAAAAGGCAACCATGATCTTATAGACAATGATCTCTCATCTCTTGATTGGCAATTTCTATTCACTTAATGCAATACTGTTAAAGACCATTACAACATATTTTTACTTGAAGTCAAAAGAGTCATCAAACTATATGTACCAATAACAACTCCAAAAACCAGAAAAAACAGATTACCCATAAGGAAGCTTCAATCCAAAAAGAGATCACTTTGGGGGAAAAACAAATATGGTCCATTGCCAACTTCAAAAGCTGTTAGGGATACACACCCTAGCAGAATGTGCAACGGCAGTCTAGCAGGCAGGCAAATGATGTGAGATAAATGTTGTTGTAGTTTATACTCAGTAAGACAGATACACTGTGCCAGTTAAATAGTTTTTATTCCAGCAAGAGTTATAGCATAGTCAAAACAGTCCATATGTCATACACTAGTTCAGTCCATCCAGGGATTAATCAGTTGCAAAGTCCAGTGTTGAAAATAGAGGTCAGTATACTTACAAATAATCAGTCCAGCAATATATCTCTTTTGCAGTCAGAAACATGAAGAAAATCAAACCCCTTTTCTTTGTTTCGGCAAAAGCAGGGAAACACACGCAGATATCACCATCAATCCAACATTTGTCAGCTCTCCAGTAAAAGCCAGCAGAAAGTGAGTTCTCTTGCCCCCTCTTATGGTGATTTTACAACCGCACCCAAAATACATGTTTTACAGTTAAAGTGATATACACACTTATACTCACGAACATAGTTTATATATTATTTCTACCCAAATTAAGTTAGGTAACCAATGTTATCCCTAACATTCTCCCCTTTTGGGTAATATAATAATATATATATCTATTTAAAATTTCAACCCATAGTTTTCACAATTTTCTTTGTGCTTGACTGCACCTTGGGCTTTGTAAATCCATCTGCAATGTTTTCATCAGTCATGCAATATTCTAATCTCATTAAACCATTTTTTTACAGATTGTCTTACATTCAAATATCTAAGGTCAGTATGTTTAGATCTAGTTTTTACAGCAATATTTGTAGCCAACCGTATGGCTGCTTGATTGTCCTCATAAACTACAATGGCATCTTTAACAGTTACTCCCATATCTAACAACAACTGTTTATACAGAATTAAATCAGTACATAATAAAGACAGACATGAAAATTCTGCTTCCATTGTGGACATATTTATGTATTGCTGTCTAATTGACCTCCAACCAATCAATGTTTTACCTAATAGTATAGCCATGCCTGAAGTTGATTTTCTAGTTTTTATATCTGTTGCAAAACTTGCATCAGCATATGCACTTAAAATCAAATCATCTTTTGGCTCCAAATACAATGTATAATGCATTGTCTTTTTAAGATACCTTATATACGCTTTAGCGCTTGCCAGTGTCTTTCATTGAGTTCAGCATTGAATCTTGACAATTGATTAATGCTATGGGCAATGTCTGGCCTTGATCAATTACTTATATATGTTAAACTACCTATTAATGATTGATAAATGGTCTTATCAAATTTTGAACTTTGAGCATCAGTATGACAAAATTCCTGACTCATTGGAGTTTTTGCCGGCTTACAAAGTTCCATTTTATACATTTTTAGCAATTGGTAAATTTTATCTTTTTGTGATATCTTCTATCCACTATTGGTTTTGTTTATTGTCAATCCTAGATATTGTCTTATTTCTCCTAATTGCTTTAATTTTATCCTCTTACTAAATAATGATATTATCTCAGTAGCTTCATTATTAGTCTTAGTAATTAAAGCAATATCATCTGTAAATAACAATAATAATGACACAGTTCCATTTGTCTCTTTTTTAAATAAACATGGATCAGCTAAACCTTCTTTAAATCCTATATTGTTTAACTCTTTTACAATATATTGGTTCCATTCATAACCAGATTGTTTCAATCCATAGAGACTTTTATTCAGTTTCCAACAGTGATTATTATTTTTATCATCCTTAATACCTACTGGTTTTCTTAAATATATAGTGTGCTGTAATGGTGCATGCAGATAGGCAGTTTCTACATCTAAATGATTTATGATATAATTCTTCTTAGCTGCCCACACTAAAGCTGCTCTCAAGGTTGTTGCCTTTAAATTTGGTGCAAATACTTCATCATAATCACATGCAGTTTGATTAAATCCTTGAGCTACCAACCTAGCCTTATGGGTAACAGTCCCATTTTTACCAGTTTTTAACTTAAATATCCATTTACAGCCAATGGACTTTTCACCTGGAGGTAATTTGGCATTTTCATAAACTTTCATTTCTTTTAATGAATTTAATTCTTTCTCCATTGCTCTATGCCAATTTTCTTGTTCCTTTGCAGGATACATTCTAAGTTCTTCAGCAGTAGTTGGAACTTTACTAACTTGGAAAACTATACTTGCTTGATACCTGTCAGGTGGTCTGGTTACAAGTGTAGTACATCTAAGTATTACAGGACTTACAGGTGGACTATCATGTTCTACCTGTTCCTGATTATCTTTTTCTTCCTGTTCTGGTATTTCTTCCTGTTCTGGTCCTATATGCTCTTTCTGTACTTCCTCTTTAATTGTACTCTTCTTATTACTGATTTTTTTTCTTTTGGTCTTTTGTAGGTTTCTTTAATTACTTCCTTACTTGAATCTTGTTCCAGTTTTTCCCATCCTACATGTTCCAGGAATTTGGCACTAGCACTATAGTAAACTCTAGATGTACCTTTTTCCCAGAATCTGTATGATTTGTAATTAGATTCATAACCTACAAAGAATAACTTTTTAGCCCTATGTTGCCCCTTATTTCTCAGTTGTGTAGGAATATGCACCCATGCTGGTGCTCCAAATGTATGCATGTAACTTAGGTCAGGTTTTCTACCATGCCACCGTGTGAATGATAATTCACCTGTTGTTGAGTTAACAACATTATTCAATATATGATTACCACACATTATTGCTTCTCCCCACAATTTTTCAGGTAATCCTGAATCTGACAGCATAGTAGGAGCCATTGCTTTAATTGTTTGGCCTCGTCTTTCTATAAAGGCATTATGTTGTGGCCTATATGATGCAGACTTTTTATGTTCAACACCTGCCATCTTCAGTTTATTTTGGAATTTATTGTTTATAAATTCTGTACCATTATCAGTGATAAGAGTTACTAACTTCCTTTTAGTTTTTCTTTCTGCAAATTTAAGCCAATTAAAGAAATTTTGATATGTTTCCGTTTTGCTTTTCATTAGATAACAGAAACCATATCTGGAATAATGGTCCATTATTCTTAGTATATAATAAGCACCTCCCACACTTGGTTTTTTAGGACCTATAATATCAGCAAATATTACCTCTAGAGGCTCCTTTGCTTTAAATCCATTAACTCTATTTGCTGGTATTTCCTTGCTTTTTTCCTGACTACAGGTATTGCAGTGCAAATACTTACGGCAAGGCTTCAGTTTTATATCCTTAGATAGTTCTACCGTTTGTTTAAGCATTTCAAAATTTATATGCCCAAAACGTCTGTGTAACAAATGTATGCACTCATCATGAGGTTTAACATTACTATAAACTGTGTTAGTTACCTCTCATTTAACACATACAATTCACCTTTTAAAGTTGCAGTCACTTTTGTACCTTCTTTTTCAATTATGCAATTGTCTCCCCTAAAGGTAATTACATAACCTAGTTTAACCAAAACTCTAACTGAAAGCAAACTTAAACTTAAGTTGTGGTACATATAACATTTTTACATTTTCTCTTATGCAAGAACAATATGATATACCTTCACCTTTAGCTTTCAGTTTCCATCCATTAGCTAACAATATCTGCTGTGAACTTGTGGACATCTTAATAAATCTTTTCTTATCTTTCGTTATGCAGTGCGATGCTCCACTATCTACAACCCATAAATTACTATTCACAGTTTCATTGCTATACATGGCTAACTCTAAGCATTTTTTATCCTTTTGATGCCTTTTATCTTTCTGGCTGGCATTTTGGCTTTTTGCTTTCTTGCAGAATCTAGCCAAATGTCCTTTTCCTCCATAATTAAAACATTTTCTAATTGTATAAGCTGATGAAGATATTTTCTGTTCTTCACATTGTGGTTGTTCCCTTCTGAGTTGATCCCTTTCAAGCCTTCTCCTGGCTTCTTCAATTAATCTGCCAGGAATGTCAGTTAATGTGAGGTTATCTTTTGACAGAACCTCAAGTGAAGTTATGTAGTCATTGTAGCTATTATCTAAAGAAGACAAAATTATATAAACTTGGTGTAGTTCAGTGAAGATAAGTTCTTTTTCATGCAGTTCCTGAAAAATTCTCTTCATAGTGTTTATATGACTCAGCATATCTCCATTCTTTTGAAGATGTGTTTTGAACAGTTTACGTGTAAGATTTATATGTGCTCCTACACTGTCTCGAACATAAATCTTCTTTAAATTCTCCCAACATTTGGCAGCTGTTTCTTCGCCTCGTATATGTATAAGCTGCTCATCAAAGAGTGTCAGTCCTATTATACAGAAAGCTTGCTCATTCTTCAGTTTATATTCTTGTATTTTCTGGGCATCATCCTCATCCTCCGGATCCCATGCATCTACTTTTGGTGGGTTTTGAATTATACTCTACAAACCTTCTCTGCGTGGAAGTAGGCTGCATTTCATAGACCATGAAACATAGTTTGTTCCATCCAGCTTGGATATTAGAGACAAACTTTGTAAATTGACTTGTGTCATCTTTATCTGGATATTAAACTATAATTAATAAAAACACAGCTGTCTGTTTACAGTATTGTGTAACTACACAAACTCTCACTTTAATCTAAGCCTGTTATATCCTGGTTAGTCTGACTGTGCACCTGGGCCCATAACCAGTGTTAGGGATACACACCCTAGCAGAACGTGCAACAGCAGTCTAGCAGGCAGGCAAATGATGTGAGATAAATGTTGTTGTAGTTTACACTCAGTAAGACAGATACACAATGCCAGTTAAATAGTTTTTATTCCAGCAAGAGTTATAGCATAGTCAAAACAGTCCATATGTCATACACTAGTTCAGTCCATCCGGGGATTAATCAGTTGCAAAGTCCAGTGTTGAAAATAGAGGTCAATAAACTTACAAATAATCAGTCCAGCAATATATCTCTTTTGCAGTCAGAGATATGAAGAAAATCAAACCCCTTTTCTTTGTTTCAGCAACAGCAGGGAAACACACACAGTTATCACCATCAACATTTATTATCAACATTTGTCAGCTCTCCAGTAAAAGCCAGCAGACAGTGAGCTCTCTTGCCCCCTCTTATGGTGATTTTACAACCGCACCCAAAATACATGTTTTGCAGTTAAAGTGATACACACACTTATACTCACTAACATAGTTTATATATTATTTCTACCCAAACTAAGTTAGGTAACCAACGTTATCCCTAACAAAAGCCAATACAAAAATTTATGCCACCAGATAAAGACTGAATATACCAATTATCACATTAAACAAGAGAAAAACCTTCTACACACCAATTCCACCCATGCTTTCTACAATTTTGTAAACAACAAACTAAAAGACTCAAGGTCCATCCCACCCCTGAAAGGACCTGATGGTAAAGACTGCAACAATGACAATATTAAAGCCAACCTTTTAACGCATTCTTTGACTCAGTATTTGTAAACAGCAATGGATCATGCCCAGTATTTCCTAGTCAAACCACAGACAACTGCAATGATCTAATATATATCGATTTTACAGTAGACAATGTTGAAAAAGCACTACACAATATAAAACTATCCCTATCTATTGGACCAGAAGGAATATGTGCATATTTCTTAAAAAAGCTATCCACTGCCATAGCAAAACCTCCAACCATAATCTTTGAAAAATCTTTCAGTACCAGCTCCTTGCCAAAACTATTGTCACAAGCCACGGTCATCCCCATCTTCAAAAAGGGAGACCCCAGCCTAGTTAAAAATTACAGACCAATCTCTTTATGCTGCATCACCTGTAAAGTCATGGAATCAATTATTAACCAATCCATTATCCTTCACTTAGAGACAAACAACCTACTCTTTAATAAACAATTTGGTTTCAGAAAAAAACTATCCTGTAATCTGGAACTCTTACACTGCAAAAACATATGGACTACACAACTTGATCAGGGCAAAGCAATAGATGCAATCTACATAGACTTCTGTAAAGCCTTTGATTCAGTGGTACACCACAAACTACTCCTAAAACTAAAATCTTACGGTTTCTCTGGACACCTACATAACTGGATAGAAGCATTCCTGTCAAACAGACAACAAATGGTCAAAATTGGGAGCATCCTATCAAATTTTGTACCTGTCAACAGTGGTGTCCCCCAAGGCAGTGTTCTAGGACCAATTTTCTTCATACTCTACATAAATGACCTCTGTGATCACATTAAGAGCAACTGCATTCTCTTTGCTGATGATATAAAGTTATTCAACACCACAGACAATATTGCTACCCTTCAAAAAGACCTCAACTATGTATCAGAATCGTCAAACAAATAGCAACTTCAAATCTCAACAAATAAATGCTCTGTCTTACATATTGGCAAAAATAATCAGAAAATAAAATACAGGCTGAATAGTCAAGACTTTGTTGATGGTCCAAACTCTGTCAAGGATCTTGGAGTAATCATCTCTAATGATTTAAGCGCTAGAGCCCACTGTAACTACATAGCCAAAAAGGCGTTAAGAGTTGTTAATGTAGCTTTTTCTCTGGTAATATTCCACTACTAACCAGAGCATACAAAACATTTGCTAGACCAGTACTCGAATACATCTCATCAGTCTGGAACCCACATTACGTATCTGATATTAACACAGTTGAGAAAGTCCAGAAATATTTCACAAGAAGAGTTCTCCACTCCTCTACTCATTGCAGAATACCTTATGCCACCAGACTTGAAATTCTAGACCTAGAAAACCTATGCCACCTTCAGTCCGATGTAAGTATAGTGTATAAAATCATACATTGCAATGTCCTACCTTTCAATGAATACTTCAGCTTCAACTATAACAATACAAGAGCAAACAATAGATACAAACTCAAGGTTAATCGCACCAAACTTGATGGCAGGAAATACAACTTCAGCAACAGAGTGGTGAATTTCTGGAATACTCTACCTGATTCTGTGATTTCTTCCCCAAGCCCCAAAAACTTTAACCTTACTATTGACCTCACCCTTTTCCTAAGAGGTCTGTAGGGGGCGTGCATAAGTGCACCAATGTGCCTACCATCCCTGTCCTATTGTTTCTTTTCTTTTTCTTTTTTTAAAAAACAAATTTTATTAATTTTAAAAAAACAGTACACAAACAAACAAGGCATAATAGCTTATAAATTCTTTTCTAAAAAAAAAAATAGTAATAATTAAAGAAGAAAACCAATAGAACATAATGATTCCAAATTATAATATCAATATTTACTTTATCTATTTAACTTCATATCTTATCCCAACTTCTCCTTTTCATCCAAATTATTTCTTGCTAATTAAAATTTTATTGCCTTTTATCAACATACAAAATGCAGAAAACATAACAAAACTTAAAACATCTTTTCTGAAAACTGCTTGATCCCAAGTTAAAACTCTTCACACAGACAAAATTTACACATCATATTCACTTTATATATCCTTCCCTATCTTATTACCATTTTCAATAACATTCTTTGTCTGTTCTATTTCCAACTATCCATTCATCTTTTTTTTTTACTATACTTCTCCTATACACTAATTGGAGTGACACCTTTAACTCATTGCCCTAACTTAAAAATACTTCATATAACACTTAATTTATCTTGGGATTCTGTTTAGTACATTCTGAAATTACACAATAAATTTTATAAGAAAGATTCTACTCTAAATACACATATAAAAACACAATCTTATGTACCTTCCAGAATCCCCCCCTTTTTTATCATTCACCCATTGTCTCTAAATAAACTTTTTTTCTTTAGATCTTGCTTCCCACCATTGAGGCTTCTCCTCCCCCCTTTCCCTCTTGCTTATTCTTCTCCTTGCCCTTTTTATCCCTTTGTCTCTCCCTTTTCTTACTCCCTTTCCATTGCTTTCTAACCTTGCATCCACCTTTCCTCTCATTTTTCTCTTTTTTGGCTGTTTTTTCAAACCTTAAAATCCCCTTTTTCTTATCCTCTTTCTCCTCCTCCCCGGAAAAAACCCATTGTTCATCAAAGAGGGCTTCTTGTTCCTTTTCTTCTTTGTCCCAGTCATTCTGCTGTGTAGTCAACTTTTCATAAGTACATAACGCCATTTCTAAAAATTGAAATAAAGTGCCCAAAGTATCTTTTACTTCTTGTTCTTCCTTTTTATATTTTTGATATTCAGTCTTTAGTTCATCCACAAGCGATGCCATCATGAAAAGAGAAACTTTTCCCAAAACAACCACCCAAGTATTTTTAATCAAAAATAGTTCAAAAAAAGTTCCAAAAGTTAATACTTTTCTTCCTTCTTCTATTTCTCTTTCTGGAGTTACTGTTTTATCAAAGAGGTCCAATTACTATATATCTTTCTTTGGGATTCCAGGCAATCTCCTCCTTTTTCCACTTCTGCTCCAATTTTTTTCCTCTCCCTTCCCACTTGCAACATCAATTTTTAAATGATCAAAAATCCATACCTCTAATAAGGGTTTTCCAATTCCTTAAATTTTTAAGTCCAATGTCCAAGAAGTCTTTTATTCCTTGACTTCAACTTTCAAAATAGTTCACCTTCAGTGCCCAAATAAATTTCAAATCTTCATCTGCTGTTTCTATGGGGTGGGAGAGTGAAGGAAAAAAAAAAGTTCCCTTTAAGAGCTTCTCCGCCGCTTTCCGCTCTTCTTAGGGATACAATGTATCCTCCAGCAATTCAGACAGTTCAGTTCCAGTGAGTTTAAAATATGTTGATTGACCCGGCTCAGCCAGCACTTTCACTTTTCTTGCTTCCTCCAGCAGGCTTCTTCATGGTGGCCATTACTGACCGCCGCTCCACCACCTTGGGAAAAAGGGTTTTTTCCAGATGAGGAGGGGATCTGCGACACCCCCAACCCCTGCCCGGCTCCCCTCTCTCTTCGGCTGTCCCTACAGGGCAGCCATATCCCCCTGACCTGTTTGGATCGGGGGCACCTCGGTGGCAAGCGCAGTAGGAATCGCGAACAGTCGCAAATTCCTGCTGCCACCGAAGCCACGCAGAACCGGAACCTCCTCTTTTATTTTTCTTATATGTATCCATGTATTCATAACTATGTTTTTACTTATACCTATTATCTTGTAAGCAATTGACAAACCAAATAAAATAGAATAAAAATAAATAAAAGCTGCTACTAGGAAGAGTTATTTGCCAGCATGGGATTAGGGATCTTAAATTTACAGATCTCAGTATCCATCTGAACACTAGATAGAACAGATATGGTAGAGGGCTTGGCATGGTATCTGGAATCTGTTATGGCAACTGCAAGGGGAGTATAAGCACAGCCATGAATCCAGCAAAATGGAGAGATTGTGGGTATGGAAACTTTGTTTCAGGGAAATCCCATCATTGGTTCATGATTGGTCATGCTTACTGCTGAACTCATTCATCCTGTACAGATTCTCCTGGACTCACAGCTCTTTCTGAAATAACAGATGGTAACTATGTGCTTTTTGCACAGATATACCAAACCTGGGTGCTGATTATGACACTCCTTGACTGGGATGACTCTTCATTTTAATCATCTCCTCTTTGGATTATTGCATTTTGCATACCAGGGACTGTCCTTGAAAACCACCCACAAACGACACTTGATCCAAACCAGGGCTGTTCAAGTAGCAATGAGACCTTGAATGTGCTCCGATGTAACAATTCTTTTCTGAAAAAGCTGCATTAGTTTAGTTTGCTTCCAGGTGAAATTCAAGATACTGATACTCACCTTTAAAGTCCTACATGGTTCAGCATCTTGATTTATACAGTATGGGAGTACCTTTTCCCAATGGCTTCCAATAAGATCAGGATAGAAAGGTTGGCATAAAATCCCTTCTCTCTGATATTGTCATGTTTAGCAGCAGTGTTATACTTTAATAGTTGCTCCCCCTTTTTCTTGGAGCAGTACACCATCTGAGATCAGTCTACAATAGTCCTCACCTTGTGGGAACTTCAGGAAAGCTATCAAACCTTTGCTTTTTTTCCAAGAATCTTGTGGAGTGTCAAGGCTAGTGAACCCAATTATGAGTATATGTTTTATTATTCTTCAGGTGCCCAAGTTTTTTGGTAATTTCAGTTCTAATTGTCAATTCTTATCTAGTGACTCTATTTTTCTTGTTCTTTTTAACCTTACTGCAACAGGGGAACATAGGCTGCTCAGAGGCCTTTTGAACTAACATGACATAAAAGCCTGACTAAATAAGTTACTAAATATGCACATTAATAAACAAATAATTTTGTATTGTACCACTTATTTTTTTCTCTAATTAAAAACACTATATCTGATTCATACTGAAAGATAAAATTATTTGCATATCTGGAAATATATGTTCAATGTCCCTCTTTTTAAATAATACCAAATATATAATTTTAACTGGAAATAATTAGCTGCCATTTTTATTAAGATAAAACCAACAGCTCTTGCCAAATATATGACTCTCTCCCTCTTGGTACAGCTCCTTCTGCATCCAAAACAAGGAAACATCAAAGCTTAACATAGTGTAGAGAAGAACCATGGGAATGACTGCCAGTGGAATTAATTTTCTGCCATTTCCCATTCTTAGCATGTGTTACTCTGATGCTGAAACATAATGTCATTTTATTTAGTTGTACAAATCCCAGGATTAGATACATTTCATGTTCCTTTTAATAATTGTGACAAATTTCACATTTTTCAGCAGAAAATGGATTTCATAGTTATTTAAGTGATCTTATGAGCCTGTGTTTTGGGGGAAGGGCAGGGGTGGGGAAATCACATTATATGAAATGGAGATGTTTTAATCTTAACCCTTTTCTACTGCAAACATTGGGAAGAGACTAATGGAGACTGCAGGATATTTTTTAAAGTGAACTAATAGATTTTGCATGTCCCTTTGAGGTGTAAGAATGTTTTTATGAAGGCAAGACACTTGTCTGCGATAAAGATGATAAAATTTTCCAAACTCTCCAGCAAACCACTTACAACAAATACATGTTTCTGTTCATGCAATTGTTCTGAGTTGGAATTTCAGTAAACATGTCCTAATTCACGGTTGTCTTGTTCATTTCAGTGGTGCCATTCACAACCTTGACACATGATTCTAAATACACGAGTCCTGCTTTGTGTGTTTTTAGTAGCTTGCCCATTGGCCTATTTTCTTCAGTCTGAACCATTAGCAAAACCATATTTTTTTTAGCAAACTGTAACTGGCCACATTTATATAGTGGAGCATAGTCCTAAACATATCTTACAGGGCATTCCTCTTCTAGCCCAATATACAGACTAATGCAGCTGAATGTTATAGTTGTACACTTGACCCAGAAGAACACATTCATTATAAACATATGATCACTATCTCTTTCCCAAAGCTGCTTTTCAAAACTGCTGTTCTGTAAGAGAATAACAAAGGAAGAGAGGCAAACCTAAATTGACAAAAGAAAGATGGAATATAAACCTTTTAAAAATCAATTAATATTTGTGTTTCATGCTAGACAGATAGAAATTGTAGAAGTTGTGATTTCATTGCATCTGGAGGACAGTTTAAAACTGCTGTGGCATCTATGCCTACAAGAAAATCTCCATGAGTTGCTTTATACTGAAGAAGATTATTGCTTACTTTGGCTAAGGTAATCTGTTTTTCCTGATATCAGCTGAAGTTTTTTTCCCAGTTCTGTTTCTAAAGGGCCTTTGAAGTACTAAGTTCCTCATTCTTGCTAAGTATGTGCAATTTTCCCTCATGGACTTGGTCCCTAGCTGGGTGCAGACTAGATTAAAACAGCACTCTATGCATCTGTTAGCATTGAAATGTGTTAGTTCCAATTATGATTCCATCATGGTAACAGATTAAGGGTGGAATAATCTTATTGTGTCATACCTTAAATTTCTGAAAAGCATGTATCCTTCTTCTCCTACTGAATGCATTTGTTTTTCCACTCCTTCACTAATTCCTTAAACTGACAGTTATATGATGGATTTAGCCAGTCCAGCTTTTTTATTTCTCAGATAAAAGAATATGCATTGTAAATTAAGGTTTTTGAGCCTGAGATAATCAAAATTCAGGAGAAGCAACAGTTGAGTAACTGAAAAATCAATTTGGAATTACATTATTTCTTGGGAAAGGGAGTTTTCTAGCTTGTTTGTTTACACTTCACTGGAGATATTCTTATCTAAATAAAAGTCCTTTTGAGAGTTGCAGTTTGGGATAGTTATTGGTTTACTATAATTTACAATGCTTGCATTCAAATTTTGTGAAACCAACAGTATATCAAATGTATTAGAAACAACATAAAATAGAGAGTTAGTGCCAAACTCTTGATGACTAAATCGGCAATGGAATGATTGAAGCCTGAAAAACATATTTCTATTTAGAGCTATTGCGGATGACAGTTCTGAACCAATATAATTTAATACTTGGGACATGCTATGTCCCCCCTGAGCAAAATAATCAAAGTGCTTTTGAGATGGAGAATGTAATCAGGAAGATATCTAAAGAGAAAAAGACAGCACTAAAGTTGCAATGCTCACAACCAAGCATTGAGCAAACTTTGTCTCCTAAAAGTCACACTTGTGATATCAGTTAAAATTATGCTTGTGATATCAGGTAATGGCAGATATCTGCATGTACAGTGGATGTCTTCAGAATGTAGGCTTCAGTCTAACATCTTTTTTTGCATAATTTGGACTTACATCAGTCTTTAACTGATTAGTCTTTAACTGATATTATAGATATGAGTTATTGGACAAATAACAGCAGTCATTGCTAGTTGTTTTTTACTACATTTAATAAAGTCTGGATAAGAAGACTGTTAATCAGGGTCTAAAGTTCAAATCCAATGAAGAAACATTAATGAACCCAAGTATTTAATGTTGAAATAAGATGTTGGATGAGGGAGGAAATTAGCTGAAGGAGTGTCACAAAGGACAACATTACCTACTTCCTATTGTTGCAGGATTAGAGAAGAAGTTACAGGAAAATAAATTCTGTTAAACAAATTTTGCTTATGAAATTAATTCTTCACTGAAAACAAGTACTCAAGAATGGATTTCACTGGATATTTTCAAAGAAATTTTGGAAAACCATTTCTTGAGATATATAAATTTGTATTTCTACTATAAGGGGAGAATTTAACCAACTTTAAGATTCTGAAAAGAGGATTGTAGTAATCAATCCTTGGGAAATATTATATTGCTTAGTTTTCCAGATCTGTGAGAGAGGGGAGACAGAGGACAAATAAGGATGGACAACAGAGATGTACTGTATAACACTGGAAATAATGAGAAGGAAATAAATATAGAAATGTTTCACTTTGTTCATAACAAAAGAACTTGGGACAATTCAGAGAAAGCAGAAAGCAGAAAACACTTCAGGTGAGATATATTACATACAGAATGAAATTTACAATTGCTAGCTCCTGTATAATGATGGACAAAGTCATTTCAATAGCTATAAATTACCTGCATTATGAGACTGGTATGCATCTTATTCAGCCTCAGACTAGGCTGAAGCTGCCATACTTAAAGATAAAGTAGGCACTTTATAAGGAGGATGGAGAAAAGCCAGGAATCTTAAAATATCCTTTGGGGAGGTAGTTACAAAGAAGCCAAGTTGTTAAGGAAACAAAGGAATGAATGCCACCAGAAACAGAGAAAAGAAGTTGGGCTTCAGCATATGAACCCCCTCTCCCCAGTCCGTCAACAGCTACCAGACTTGCAAATCTACAAGGCAAAAGTGGCTACCCATCTCATCAATCAATAAAGCCATAATTGGAGAGAGAAAAGGGGTTCTGAAACCGCTCTTTGAGTTATCTTTGGACCCAGACTTAGTGGCTTCCATCCCTCTAGCTACTGCCTAACAGCCTAGCTGAGATGAATATGGGTAAGTGTGGATAAGTCTGTGCTTGTGAGAAAGATTCACTTAACAGCTGGGTTCCTAGCTTATCTATTGCCAAGATTCATTTAACAAATGTGGCAAGAAAAATCGTAAAATGGGCCAAAACTTTTCTATCAAATGTTTCACTTAACAACAGAAATCTTGGGCTCAATTATGTTTGTAAGTTGAAGACTACCTCTAATTTAAATTCCCTGGGTCTCCATGTATTCCAAAGAACCTGATATGCCTTCTTGTTTGAACTGAAAGTGATCTGAATGTATCCCTAAATATTTCCCTGCTATTTCTCAAAATTATCTGTCTTGTCTACTCCAGATGCAGCTATATGGAAAATCCAGACAGAAAGCAGGGAGTGTTTCAACAGACTGTGTGTACGTGTGAGTGTGTGTCAGGCTGAATGACTTGTAAATATGTCAAAACATTCTCAACCATTTGGAGAGACTCTTCAGAACTTGTTTCAAGCATCAACCTGAATCTCCTGCTTTGAACCATCAAGGTACTATATTCTGGCTACGGTTGCTTCATAGGCCTCCCTGCATCCTCTGAGCAAGCCCATTTGTGCACAGACACCATTGATGCTGAGATGGTTTCTAAAGAAAAGTGGCAAAAGAAGGCATTAAAAGCTCCCCTTCACTGTTCCGTATTGATACTCAAGGACTTGCTACAGAATGGCAATATGTCAGGCAGTGCACCGTCAAAGACATTGTTACATATGATGGCTAATGTTTAACCACTATGGTACTGGTTAAGGTGATTATAGCCATTGCTACTGTTCTATTCTTCATCATCCTTTCCAGCTCATTCCCACTTTTTTTTTTTCTCAAAATGAGCACACATAATTCACTACCAAATATTTTTAAAAATATCTGATATTGCATACTAAAATACATATATTGGGGAAAATGCACATATTCCCCTCTCCCCAGTTTTTATTTAGGATTTTCAAAAACAGATGTATTAGGAATACTTTCCTACAGAAAAAAATATGAAGATATATTTTATATAGTTCTTTATGACAATGAATACAGATTTGTGTGCATGTAGTGTGATTTAAAATACACAAGCTATCAGAAAAGGATTAATATTTTACTGTCTGCTATGACCAGAGTTAAAATAATCAGCACTTCCTTATTTCTTTCCACTATTCTCTTTCTCTTTAGCTTCCATTGTCTCATTGCTCTTCCCTGCTTTAATATTTGTCTCCTTTCAGGGTTGACTTATGGAATTTAGAGGTTGGTATAAAACTGGGCCTGGAGTCCTTCTCTGGTTCCTACTTGAATTCCACAGACAGATTCCTGTAATATGAGATTGGAGAGAGAGATATTGTATTTTAGAGCAGTGGGCCCCAATCTTTTGAGTGCCAGGGAACAGTTCCATTTTTCTGCAGACCGGAGGCGACATAGTTTTGCATGTTGCCAGCATCCCATGTGTGGATAGGACTTCACTTGTTTGCATAACCAGGTTTCTGGAACATCATGAACTGGTACTGATCCATGGCCTGGGGGTGTGGGACCCCTGTTTTAATGAAAATAGCCCTTTGCACTAATATAATACAACTTGGGAACTGAAAATTCATTATGCAATAAAAATCTATTTATGAAAAAGATTCTATTAGTGTAATCTAACAAAGAATAATGTTGACCTATTGATTTGATCCACAGGAAAATTGTTAGGTACTTGGACATGGGTCGGAGTAAATGGAGAGCCTCTGAATAGTGACTTTCAGCTCTTTATTAGCATAGTGACTTCTCCAAACAACAACAGTGAACCCTGCCTTATATAGGCAACCTTTGTGAGAATTGTCCAATAGCGAGCTATGAACGCAAGTACTTAAAACCAATAATAATCCTCTGTTAAGGGCCAATCGAATTCCTAAGAACTAGCCAATCTGATCTGGCCACCTAACAGCCAATCAGAAGTGCAGGGCCAGAACCCTGCACTTAACCTCAAGTTCATACTTTATTAACTATGGTACATACATAACACCTCTTCCCCCTGGCTTCTTAATTATGGTGTAGTTATATAATCCTTTAAGTAGGATGGTTGTCTTTTAAGTCTTTCGGATTTTCATTGGACTGGTTGATTGCAATCCTGTTGAGGTAGATTGTTGTTTGGCAGTGTCTCTGCTTCTTGCTCAGGTGCAATTTCTTGTGGTGCAAACAATTCTCCTTCCTGCTCCATTTCTTGAGTCTCACTTGATTCGTCGCTCTCTTCGAGCAGGTTCCCTGGAACGTCATCTTCTTCTTCTGTACCTCCCCCCCCTCGGTTTGGTCATGGGGGAGTTGTTGACTGGCCATTATGAGTCGTGACCGTAATTGGTCGATATGCCGTTTCCAGAGTCTATTGTCACAGCATTTCACTACGTAGGATTTGGGGCCGGTCACTCGTACTACTGTTGCCTCTATCCATAACGGGTCGCCTGATAAGTTCTGTGCGTAAACGCGGTCTCCTATCTGGAACGTGTGATAGCGGCCACTGGATCCTATTGGCTTTTCCGGTTCGTAAGCAGGGTGCAACCGGTCGAGGTGGGAATGTAGTCTTCGTCCCATCAGTAGTTCTGCGGGAGTTCTGCCGGTGACGCTATGTGGAGTTATGTGTTGCAAAAAGAGAATTTGGTTGACTTTGTCATCGATATTGTTATAGTCCATTTTTTGCAAAGTCTTTTTAACAAATTGGACCATGCGTTCCACTCGGCCATTGGTCGCAGGGTGCGCAGGCAAGGTGAGCGCATGGCGGATGCCGCGGTCAGCGAGTTACTGCTCGAACATCAATGCCATGAACTGTGGCCCGTTATCGGACACCAGGACATCAGGCAATCCGTGGGTTGCAAAGAGTCTATTTAGGATCTTAATTACTGCCTCAGAAGTTGTGGCCGTCATACGATGAACTTCTAACCAATTGGAATATGCGTCGACTGTCAGCAGGAAGTAATATCCTTTGGTTGGCCCCTAGAAATCCAGGTGGATTCTGGACCAGGGTCCACGTGGTGTTTCCCATTTAGTAGGCATGGCTTTTGGTGGGGTGTTGCTGGCTTGTTGGCAACTGGTACACGCTTTGACCCACTGCTCGATTTGCCAGTCCATGCCCGGCCACCATGCGTAGCTTCGTGCGAGTGCTTTCATCCTCACAATGCCAGGGTGGCCCTCGTGCAGGGTTTGTAGTAGCATCTTCCGGAGTCGTTCTGGGACAATGACTCTATCGCCCCAGATGACACAGCCTTTTTGGGAAAAAAGTTCAGTCTGTCTTGCTTTAAATGGCGCGAAGTCATCTGGGACTTGGTCCAATGGCCATCCGCGTTCTACCCAGCCTAGGACTCGAGCTAGGGTGTGGTCTCGTTTGGTTTCTTTTGCGATGTCTCGGGCGGTGATAGGTGGCGAGTTGAGTGTTTCGATCTGCAACGTGGTTGCCGTTGGTGCCGGATCATCGAGAGTCTCTGGAAGTGGTGCTCGGCTTAATGCGTCGGCGTGGGGAATGGCTTTCCCCGGGCGATATTGAAGGTGATAATTATAAACAGTGAGGAATTCTGACCATTGGGTCATTTTAGGGGATAATATGTAGAGGGTTGGCTTGTCCCCGGCTATTTTCCCTAGCAACGTTTTGTGGTCAGTTATAATGGTGAATGTCCTTCCATACACATATTCATGAAATTTCTTTACAGCTGCAACGATTGTGAGAGCTTCTTTATCAATTTGTCCATAGTTCCGCTCTGCATGTGAAAGAGTCTTCGAAAAGTATGCAACAGGGGCTTCGTTCCCATTAGGCAGTACATGACTCAAAATGGTGCCCACCCCGAAAGGCGAGGCATTGCAGGTTATAACTAATGGTAAAGTCTCGTTATACTGCATAAGTACAGAGTCAGATGTGAGCAATTTTTTAACATTCTGGAACGCTTGTTCCTCCCGGTAACCCCATACCCACAATGCTTTTTTATCTAATAACCGGTGTAACGGTTCAGCAACAGTCGCCTTATGCGGTAAAAATACATTATAAAAATTAATGAGGCCTAAGAATGCCTGGAGATCGGTCTTGTTACATGGCCTGGGGGCATTTTTTATCGTCTTTAATTTACTTTCGGTTGGGTGGATGCCCTGGCTATCAATCCTATACCCTAGAAACTCAACACTGTCAGTATATAAGTGACATTTGTTTTTTTTCACCTTAAGTCCTACCTCTTGGAATCTTTTAAGAACACTTTTCAAACGATCCTGCAAGATTTTTTTGGTAGAGGCTGCAGTTAATACGTCATCAAAATACGGAACCACACCCTTGATTCCCTGTAACAACCTTTCTATGAGGCTTTGGAATATCCCCAGGGCTACACTAACCCCAAATTGCAATCGAGTACATTTAAAAGCACCTCTGTGCGTTACAATTGTTTGGGCCTGATCCGTCTTTTCACCCACTGGTAGTTGTTGATAAGCTTGAGCTAAATCTAATTTAGCGAAAACTTTTCCGCCCCCCAAGGAGTGGAGGAGGTGCTGCACCACTGGAACTGGATACGCATTCTGCTGTAGGGCGTGATTTAAAGTGACCCGGTAGTCCCCACAAATTCGGATTGACCCATCTGGCTTAATGGGCATTACAATAGGGGTTTCCCATGGAGAGTGATCGATGGGCTTCAACACCCCTTGAGCAATTAACTTATCGAGTTGTTCGTCGATCTTAGCTTGAAGAGCGAATGGAACTCGACGGGGCTTCAAGCGAATTGGGGCTACTTTTGGATCTAAACTAAATGAGATTGGGGTCCCCTTATACTCGCCTAAACGGTCCACGAAGACGTCGCTGAACTCAGAAACAAGGTCTTCCTCCCACTCACAACCACCGACTCAGTTCATGCCGGCCACCTCGATGCCTAGTGGCGCGAACCGTTGGAGGCCTAATAGACTAGACCTATCTCTGTCGATGATCGTTAGAGGTAAGTATGCTGTATGTTTTTTTGAAGGAGACTCAGACTCGGCAGGATCCGACCACAGGAATTCGATTTCCTTGGTAGTCCTTGAGGATGAGGTGTTGAAATTGGAGGTCTTGGCATTGGATTGTGGGGATAAGTTGCTTGAATGTCTTCCAAGACACCATCGAGAGGGACGATCCCGAGTCGACCTCCATATGGCAAGGCTGGTTCTCGATGGCTACCATGACTCAAATTTTCTTAGTGTCCATGTCTGAGACATGACCTATAGTGATAGTATGGTGAGCCTCTTCTTTTTGCAAAGCGCGATTTCTGTAGGAGTGGTTTACTGGTTCTCGCCTTACAGGATGGTTTCCTGTCGATTGGCAATAGTTGGCCCCTTTTGAGGCCTGGCTGGGTCCTGGTAAGCTGTGGCAGACCCGGCTGATGTGGCCTCGTTTCCCGCACTCATGGCAGAGTGCATCACGGAATTTGCATTCAGCCCTGGCATGGTTTGCTCCACAGCCAGCGCAAGGGCGTAAGGGCTTAGGGCGAGGGTCCCGGTCGGACCGCAGTCGATGGACCCCTTCTTCGTCACTGTCTGATGACGAAGAGAGGTCCTCATGGTGCGTCGTTAGTAGCTGCCCTTCTGAGTTGGGTGAGATGTTGCCGGTTGGTTGTGTTGCCGTAGTGCAGCTTCGCCGTAATTGTGCAGCCGACTTTTTGGTCACCTCCACAGCCGTGGCTTCGGCGATGGCGTCAGCAAGGCTGATGTCGCCTTTCGCCATCAGCTTGCTTTGCACGCCTAGTGCATCTAATCCCAGAATACTTGATCTCTTAGTGCTTCTTCTAAATCAGCGAACCCACAGAGGCCCCCTAAATTCCGGAGGTCCGCCATGAAGTCAGCCACGCTCTCTCCTTTTCGCTGGTTCCTCTGATAAAACTCGTGGCGTCTCATGAGTGTAGGCACGGTTGGTGCGTAATGGTCTCTCAGGATGGGTTCAAGGTCGTCCCAGCTCATGGCTTTCACTTCTCGAGGTTTGGCGAGTGCTTTAGCCATTTTAAATACAGTTGGGCCGCAGTGCGTCAGGAACAGTGCCCGCTTCTTTGCTGATGTGGCGTCCTTCAAATTATTCATCTCAAGAAACATTTGGAAGTGATCCATGTAGGATTCCCAATCCTCTTGGTTTGGATCGAATGGAGCGGGTGGTATGATGCCGCCGGACATGGTTCCGTTGTTGGCGTCGTCTTATCACGTGCTCAGTATTGCTTCCTGGCTTCTTAGGTTCAGATGTCTCCAAATCCCATCCTCGTCGCCAGTGTTAGGTACTTGGACATGGGTTGGAGTAAATGGAGACAGCCTCTGAATAGTGACTTTGAGCTCTTTATTAGCATAGTGACTTCTCAAAACAACAACAGTGAACCCTGCCTTATATAGGCAACCTTTGTGAGAATTGTCCAATAGCGAGCTATGAACGCAAGTACTTAAAACCAATAATAATCTTCTGTTAAGGGCCAATCGGATTCCTAAGAACTAGCCAATCCGATCTGGCCACCTAACAGCCAATCAGAACTGCAGGGCCAGAACCCTGCACTTAACCTCAAGCTCATACTTTATTAACTATGGTACATACATAACAAAAATCATACCAATAGAACCCATCTATTGAATGACATCAAATATGTTAGCCTACATATGGACTTGCCAGCTTGAAAGCCTTAATGGGCCAAGATGAATGCAAGGTGTCTCTTCACCAGAGGTGGTATTCAGCAGGTTCAGACCAGTTCTGGAGAAGTGGAAATTTTGAGTAGTTCGGACAACCGGCAAATAGCACCTCTGACTGGAGATTTTACGGTAACCTTTCCCTGCCAGGCCCACTAAACTACGCCCACAGAACCAATAGTAAAAAGAATTGAATCCCACCACTGCTCTTCACCTTTGCACCCTTTTTCCATTGCCTATTTCAGGTGCTGCTATGCTTATCCTTTTCTGAGCCCATATGCTATGACCACTTCACATGCTCCAACTTCCATTCTCTCTCCTTTAGTTTTTCTGTCCCCTAGATCCAGTCTTTTCTGTGTTTGGCTTAGCATTGGTTGTCTCGTTATTCCTTCCTCTTTTCTTCATCTCATCCCAACATTTATTTGTGTGCCATTGTACTGTTTCTGGAATGGGGTGCCTGAATGACCTCTAAGCAGCTTTCATAACAGTAGTATTTTTCCATAACTGGATGGTTCCATGAATGTCTACAGATAACATCATAATCTAATACTGGCTATTCTGGTTGAGACAATGTTGGCAATGTGATCATGGACCATATCTGTCAGTACCATTGACTCTATAGCAAGCAAACTTTGCTATGATGTATTCTTGAGTTTACAACATAAACTAATAGAGTTGGAAGGGACCTTGGAGGTCTTCTAGTGCTGTGATGACATACCTATGGCACATGTGTCAGAGGTGGCATGCAGAGCCCTCTCGGTGGGCACATGTACCATCCCCCCAGCTCAGTTTTGCTGTGTGCCTTCCACCAGCCAGCTGGTTTTGTGTGCCTTCCACCAGCCAGCTGGTTTTCGGGTCTCTGCTGTGCATGCTCAGGGGAATGGGGCACATGTATGGGCACGTACACACACATGTGAGGGGAACATGCATGCATGCATGGGGTGGGGTGCATGTACAGGGGACATGCACACATTTTATATTTTGGGATGTGCACGCATGCTTTGAGCACTCAGTGCTGAAAAGTTTAGCCATCATTGTTCTAGTCTAACCCATTCCTCAAGCTAAACCATTTCAGATAAATGATGGTTCAGTCTCTTTTTGAAAGCCTCCAATGATGTAATCAGTTTGAAAACTGTTTTTTTTTAAATGAGATTTGCCTTATATCATCTTTATAATCTCATAATTTCTTTAAGTTTTAATACTTATTTTAAAAGTAAAGCATGGTGTTTTTTTGTCACAGGATATTTTTTAAAAATAAACTACTATAGAAGAGGGTTTTTGTTGCATAGATCAAGACAAATCATAATAAGTTATTTTCTAGAAGCTGTGGAAGGATAAAGCAGTTATTCTTAAATAGCATAACATGCTGACAGCAAGAATAAGATATGAATCTTTTGTGCATAACATTATGTAAAAACATACAATATGTGTAGACTACAGCAATAATCTGTTGGTCTGATATGCTCAACACTAGTTATATAACAAAACAACTAAGTATCACAGGATGCTAAGCATAATACTCAATCCATTGAAAATGGTAAGTGATATTGGATAAAGAGAAAACATGGAAGATGCCTTATATTTTGCAGGGAGAGTTGTGTGGAATTCTTCCATTCATTCTCTGAAATGATTGATTGCAGATTGATTTCTTTTTCTTTTTCCTTCTATTCTTTGCTCACCAAAGATCAGCTTGTTGAGCTTAAGAAGAATTAAGTCGAATCAGATTTCATGGCAGGAGGATTCAGGCAACCTCTCCACTGTATTCAAAAAGTACATGGAGAGAGTTAGGAAACAACAACAGCTCTTTTGGTTCCTCTTGCACGTTCAGCAGACCTGTCTTCAACTTCACAAGCATCGGCCTGCTTAAGACATACCTGCAGAAAAAGCATGCTGAGAGTCCTTATTCTTTCTAAAATAGGGACTTGGGAGGCCAGTCTTTCTTGCAGGAGGTCCCTCTTGTGGAACATCCTGCTACCCATTTAAGAACCTGTGGGAAACTTAGTTGTTCCAAAGACCATTCAAGAGGACAGAGTGACAGATTTCACCTGAAATTTATTTATTTATTAAATTTCTACAATGCCCATCTATCCCAGGCAATGCTGAGGATGCTATTAGGAGCAGTATGGAATGCAACCATGTATTAGGATACTTATTCTATGTGTATGGTATTGTATTAATTTTTGTTATAGATAAGATACAGGTAGTACTTGTCTTACATCTCAGTTCATTTAATGACTGTTTGAAGTTACAACATCATAAGTGCATAAGTTCACAATCGTGTCTACTGTCCCTGTCCTATTGTTCCCAATTACTAGTTCCTATTTCTTGTATTTAAACTTACATTTATTCTTGTTTCTGTTATATTGTAAGCTTTTGACAAATAAAATAAATAAATAAATAAAATAAATCACTGAAAAAAGTGACATATGACACTTTTTCACACTTATGACGAATGCAGCATCCCCCGTGGTCATGTGACCAAATTCAGCAACTAACTTATATTTATGACGGTTGTATTGTCCTTTTGAGATCTCCTGACAAATAAAGTCAATGGTGAAGCCAGATTCATTTAACAACCATATTACTAGCTTAACAACTGAAGTGAGTCACTTAACTACTGTGGCAAGAAAGGTCATAAAATGGGGGGAGGATTGCTTAACAACTGTTTCACATAACAACATAAATGTATGGCTCAATTGTGATGTTAAGTTGAAGGCTCCCTGTATATAGTTTGAAACATTGCTGCATACAATTTAGAGCAGGGGTTCCCAACCTGGGGTGCTCGCACCCCCTGGGGGTGCGAGACGATATTCCAGGGGGTGCGAGAAAAGTCCAGGTAAATAATAGGATATTGGCTATATGTTGGCATTTTGATTTATTATGCAATGGATTAACTTTGTTTTCATTTTAGAGTTAAGTATCGTTATTTAGTGGCCGTCACATACACAGCTGAAAAGATTCAATCCTACCACATATATAACGCGTTCAGTAGTTCTTAAAGTCTAAATTTCAGGGGGTGCAAGGTTTGAGTGAAATTTCTTTAGGGGTGCGGCATGAAAAAAAGGTTGGGAACCACTGATTTAGAGTGATATAATTGAAGAGGTATAAAAGTAGTTGAAATAAAGTCAGATGTTTGCTGAGATCCATAAATACCTATCAAATGGACAGTGGGCATAGCCTGGGATATCTATCCTTCTCTGTCCTGAAAAAGTTGTGCTGTAGTGTTAACATGCTTGACACTTCTACACTTAACTGTTAGCCAATGTGTTATTACTTAGCTTTTGTGGATCACAGTCCAGTTCAGCAGATAAGCTACAATCATTATCTTTTAAAGTCCTTGCGTTGCCACAAGGCTCTCTGCTGTATTTGTTGTAAAAGATTTACATGGCTGCACCTTTGAAACTGTTATTTCGGGACTTAGTACATGTTATGGCAGAAGATTAGTGTATAAAACAACCTCAGTTCAATAGCTGTAAAGCTGTCAACTGGGAAGGCAATTTCATAGAGAGAAATGGTGGCCAAGAGGAAAAGAAAGAAGACTTACTTTGTCTATCCAATCTCCTCACAAGATTTTCCCATTTATTTTTCTTTAAGTTTCTTCCAAAAATGTAAACCCTCTTAAAACTTGGTGAGTGCAACTTTCTCTAATATACACATTTTTTAAGGATGTATCTGTTGCAGGTATTTATTTATGGGGTCTTTTGCTTCAGAATGGTGAACCCAAATGGTTATCTTCCCTTCTGTTTCTCTTATAGTGGAGGCCAACCTGGCAAACTGTGTAAATTCATTCTCACAGAAAGCTATGCTCAATGTCTTCTGCATTCTTTTCTTCTTTTTTATTTTCTCTTGAAGCCATTCTCATCCATCACTTTTATACCTGTCTTTTTGGCAACCACTTTTATTGCCATTCAGTATTTGTTGCTATAAAGAATTGTTAAAGTTGAGGAATAATTGAGGGAAAAAGTATATTTTCCTTGGCTTTGAATCCAAACTGGCTACTTTTAAACTTGCTAAGTTTATTGATGGCTCTGGTGAATCCATACTCTGTTTTAATTATATTGATGTCCTTAGTTTACAAATACCTTTGGAAGTGAGCCAAAGTTTTTTTAAACCTGGTCAGCTAACATATGCCAAATTTCTCAACACATACCTTCTGATGCCTATATATTTTTATCTTACTTTGTTAAACTACATTTTATATTTAATGTAATATTCACTTTTGCATAAAATTAGTTTAACCCCAGGCACACTGGGATTAAAGAATTAAAGAATTGAGGGTCACAGTAATACAATCATCATAAGTTTTCTTTCTTTAATTATGTCAATTTTTTAAATGATACCAATAAACAGAGGGTCAACAATGGTGTAACCAAAGCATAGTATATAGAATTAAGTATATAGAATAGAGTGGCAATACGACTGTATATTTTAAGGGTGATTTGGAAATGTTGGATAGTTTTAGGGAACAGCCAAATAATACATTAATAACATTGTGGCTCTTTGCTGTTGAATTTCAGTTATTCTATTGGAAAGTCACATTGGGTGAAACTTGACTGGGACTATTGTTATGGTTGAAGAAATCAACCCTCTGTTGCATCTTTTTGTTGTTAAAAATTCTACATCTTTTTATATTATCTGTACACCAATGCATTAGTACTAATAAACTTTTCTTTAACTTTCTGCAAGGACTGCATTGGAGGAGGAGTAAGCTATCTCTGCTGTGTGTCATTTAGTTCTTATCTGAATTGGCCCTCTGTGTGCTTATAATGGAGTAAATAAAATAAACAGCTGCATGGATATTTTTATTTATTATTTTATTGATTCTGGGGTTTATGATATCAAAAGCAGATCTTTATATGACCCTAGTTTGAATTTGCATCTTTCCTTGGATTTTTATATAGATTTTAAAAGAAATTTGTATTGCAATATAGTAAAATTCCAAAAACAAAATAAATATACTTTTAATTTATCACCCATTGCCAAACACACTTTGTGGCTGAGCTTACAGCCATGGAAACATTAACTCTGTTTTGAACAATTCCACTTGTACTTTATGTTAAGTTCTGCGCATGGGTGCAAGGAATGGAGACGAGACAGTGAACAGTGAACTTCAACTCTTTATTAATCATTCTGAACAGAGCAAAAACCCTAGGGCAGCAGTAGCCCTTTTATAGGGCAGGCTGCTGACCTATTAGCCAATGAGAAACATGGAAGTGTTAAACCCTTGAACCAATGAGAGTGGCTCGTTAACAGCCAATCAGATTCCCCAGAACGGACCAATCTGATATCGCTATTATCAGCCAATAAGAAGTGCAGGATTAGAACCCTGCTTTTCTTAAGATTTGTTAAAACTTTATTTAAGCGCCTTTATTAGTTCATAACACCCTTTCCCCCCGGGTTCCATTTGAGGGGTGCGGTGACATAACCCCTAATATATGTAGCTTGTTTTAACTGTCTATTAGATTTGCGCTGTCCTACCAGTTCCTGTCTGTAGTCCGGTATT
Organism: Hydrophis major; assembly: GCA_033807585.1. NCBI lineage: Eukaryota > Metazoa > Chordata > Lepidosauria > Squamata > Elapidae > Hydrophis > Hydrophis major. Next base: position 69,761,573 of record CM066328.1, on the reverse strand, counting down.
GGTGGGACGTTTTTGGACATATCTGGTACCGGCGGTTCCATATCCTCACTGGACGACTCGGTGCCGCTAATTCTGTCATTGTTGTTGTCCTCCGATCTTAGCGGGCTAGCCTCCATTGCAGTATTCCTCTGTGGTGAGGCCACACCCCTCCCTGATTCTTCTTCATTAATCGCGCCTGGTCGCTGACTTCCTTCGCTTCTGCTCTCCCCCATCTCGAATTCGGTTTCTTTGACATCCCCTCCCCCCTCAGTTTGGGAGTCACAGGAGTCGCGGGAACTGGGTTGTAGCCTAGAGCGAAGCTGATCTATATGGTGTTTCCATATTTTTCCATCCCAGGTTTGCACACGGTACGATCTGGGCCTGGTGGTTTGAATTATGGTTTCTTTGACCCATAATGGTTCGCCGGAGAGGTTTTTAGCGAAAACTAAGTCGACTACCTTGAACTCGCAGCATTTTCCACTAGATCCACAGGGTTTCTCTGGCTCGTAGGACTGGTGGAGCCGGTCGAGGTGGCAACAGAGCTTGCGTCCCATCAACAGTTCAGCTGGAGTCTTGTTGGTGACGCTGTGCGGAGTGATGTGCTGGAGTAGGAGTATTCTGTTTAGTTTGTCATCCATGTCCCCATAGTCCATTTTGTGGAGAGTTTTTTTAATAAATTGTACCATGTGCTTGGCCTTGCCGTTAGCGCAGGGTGCACTGGTGAAGTTAGCACATGGCGAATACCCTGGTCCACTAAGTATTGTTCAAACGCCAGGGCGGTGAACTGGGGTCCGTTGTCAGAGACCAGGACGTCTGGCAGCCCATGCGTTGCAAATAGCCTATTCAATTTTTGGATGACGGACACGGTTGTAGTATTCTTCAGTTCGTGGATCTTGAGCCAGTTGGAATAGGCATCCACTGTTAGGAGGAACGTATGTCCCTTAGTAGGTCCCGCAAAGTCAACGTGGATGCGGGACCACGGCCCCTGGGGGGATTCCCACTCTGTTGGAGTTGCTCTAAGTGGGGCACTGCTGACTTCTTGGCACTTTAGACAAGTCTTCACCCAGGCTTCGATCTGCTTGTCGATGCCTGGCCACCACACGTAGCTTCGTGCGAGCGCTTTCATACGCACGATGCCGGGGTGACCGTCATGCAATGTTTTCAATACTGCTCGTTGCATCCACTCTGGGACGATGACTCTATCTCCCCATAGGATGCAGCCTTTTTGCGAAAAAAGTTCTGTTTGCCGCTTTCTGAAAGGTGTGAAGTTGTCAGAGGTTTGTTCTATTGGCCATCCTCATTCGACCCAGCTAAGAACTCGCGCCAAGACAGGATTTCATTTTGTTTTGATCGCAATGTCTCTGGCTGTTAATGGCGGTAAATGCAGTGTTGTAAGGGTTGAAGCTGGGTCGTCGATGGTTTCCGTGGGGCACGGCTCAATGCATCAGCATGGGGAATGACTTTCCCCAGGCGATGTTGTAATTTATAGTTGTACGCAGCTAAGAACTCCGACCAGCGAGTCATTCTAGGTGACAATATATAGGGGGTTGGCTTGTCTCTCGCTATAATCCCTAGCAAAGGTTTGTGATCAGTAACAATAGTAAAAACTCATCCATACACATATTCATGAAACCATTTCACAGCAGATACAACAGCAAGAGCCTCTTTGTCAATTTGGCTATAGTTGCATTCAGCTCTCGATAAGGTCCTTGAAAAATAGGCAAAAGGGGCCTCTCTACCGTTTGGTAACACATGACTCAAAATGGCTCCTATTCCAAACGGTGACGCGTCACATGTAATTGTTAAAGACAAAGTCTCATTATACTGCATTAAAACAGCATCGGAGGTTAGTAAGTTTTTCACTTGTCGGAATGCGTGCTTCTCTCAGTGTCCCCAGACCCAGGTTGCTTTTTTGTCGAGAAGTCTATATAGGGGCTCAGCTACGGTCGCTTTCTGGGACAAGAAGATGTTGTAGAAGTTAATGAGCCCCAGGAAAGCTTGGAGGTCAGTCTTATTTCTGGGTCTTGGGGCGTTTTTGATTGCTTTTAGTTTGCTTTTAGTGGGGTGAATGCCTTGTTTATCGATTAGGTACCCCAGGAACTCTACTTTATCTGTACATAGTTGACAATTATTTTTTTTAACTGTAAGGCCAGAGTCTTTAAATTTCTGGAGAGCCATTTTAAGACACTTTTCTAGTACTTCTCTATTCAGGGCCGCAATTAAAATGTCATCAAAATATGGCACGACCCCCTTGATCCCTTGCTAGAGTCTCTCCATCAGACTTTGAAAAATCCCTGGGGCTATGCTCACTCCGAATTGGAGTCGGTTGCATTTAAAGGTGCATTGGTGCGTAACGATCATCTGTGCCTCCGCGGTTTTTTATCTACAGGCAGTTGTTGGTACGCCTGTGCTAAATCCAATTTAGCGAAGACTTTTCCACCTCCCAGGGAATGGAGAAGGTGTTGCACCAGGTAAGCGTTCTATTGAAGGGCGTGATTAAGGGTGGCCCGGTAGTCCCCACAAATCCTTAACGATCCATCCGGTTTGATGGGTGTTACGATTGGGGTTTCCCAACAAGTGTGGTCAGTTGGTTCTAAAACACCCTGGGCTATTAATTTATCGAGCTGCTTGTCAATCTTTGGTTTAAGGGCAAAAGGTACCCGATGAGCCTTAAGGCAGATGGGGGCTACTTTGGGATTAAGGTTAAATGATATCGGGGTCCCCTTGTACTCACCTAGTTTGTCTGCAAAGACGTCCTGGAATTCCTGGACAAGGACCTCCTCCCAGTCGTCGCTTCTGGTTTGGTGAATGCCGGCTACCTCGATCCTGAGTGGGGCGAACCATTGAAGGCCTAACAAGCTAGGCCAGTCACGGTCAACAACAGTCAGTGGTAACGACGCAGTACGATTTTTGAATGATACTTGGACTTGGCTGGTTCCAACGACCAGAATTCGGTTCCCCTGATAATCTTTGAGTATGATTCTTTGGGCTCTGAGGTCTTGACGCCAGATGGGAGGGATTAATTGTTTAAGGGTATTCCAGGAAACCATCGAGAGGGACGATGCTGAATCGACTTCCATCACGCAAGGCTGGTTTTTAATGGCGACCTTCATTCGGATCTTCTTTGCATCTAGCAATGAGGCATAACCAATTGTAATGGTTTGGTGTGCCTCTTCTTGTCTCGTTGAAGTGGCCAGTGTTTTATTTCTGTAGGAGTGGTTGTTCCATTGGTGGTTCAAATGTTCCCGACTCACAGGACGATTCCCTGTGGTCTGGCGGTAGTTGTTTCCTCTCTGAAATGGGCTGGATCCTTGCTTGCTTCTACATAACTTCCCAATGTGGCCTCTTTTCCCACAAAAATGGCAGAGCACTTTGAGGAATTTGCAGTCTGATCGCGGATGGTTTTCCCCACAACCTGCGCATTGGTGCGGTCGTCTTTGATTCCACTGGTGGCATTGGTCACGTTCAGACTGGAGCCGGTTGACCTCCTCCTCGTCACTTTCTGATGACGCTTCGAGGTCCTCATGGTGGGTCACTGTTGTGTGCCTCTCTAAGCGAAGTGAGGTATCGCTGGCGAGTTGACGGAGCGGTGCATTGGTGCGGTGTGTTTGGGCGGCCGACTTCCTGGTTGCTTCTGCTGCAGTAGCGTCCTTGATGACATCAGCAAGGTTGATGTCCCCTTTGGCCATGATCTTGCTCTGCGTAGTGTGGTCATCTAATCCCAGAATTATTTGGTCTCTCAGAGCTTCTTCGAGGTCTGTAAACCCACAGAGGCCTCCCAGGTTCCGGAGATCCGCGATGAAATCTGCAACTCTCTCTCCCTTCCGCTGGTCCCTCTGGTAAAATTCATGTCTTCGGACAAGCGTTGGTAGGGTGGGTGTATAGTGGGCCCATAGAAGGGGCGCGAGAACATCCCAGTCCATGTTTTTCACCTCAGCCAGTTTCGTTAGTGCCTTGGCCATCTTAAAGACGGCAGGCCCGCAATGGGTCAGGAACACTGCTCACTTTTTCCCCATAGTGGCATCCTTCAAGTTGTTGGTCTCTAGAAACATCTGGAACCGGTCTATGTACGAGTCCCAGTCTTCTTGTGCCGGGTCAAATGGAGCGGGTGGTGTGGCGCCGCCGGACATGGTTTCCATTGTAGATGTGCCTTCAGCCACGTGCTCTGTTGGTGCTCTGTAGTGTTCAGTCAGATCTAATGTCTCCGCATCCCACCCTCATCGCCAGTGTTAAGTTCTGTGCATGGGTGCAAGGAACGGAGACGAGGCAGTGAACAGTGAATTTCAACTCTTTATTAATCATTCTGAACAGAGCAAAAACCCTAGGGCAGCAGCAGCCCTTTTATAGGGTAGGCTGCTGACCTATTAGCCAATGAGAAACATGGAAGTGTTAAACCCTTGAACCAATGAGAGTAGCTCATTAACAGCCAATCAGATTCCCCAGAACGGACCAATCCAATATCGCTATTATCGGCCAATCAGAAGTGCAGGATTAGAACCCTGCTTTTCTTAAGGTTTGTTAAAACTTTATTTAAGCACCTTTATTAGTTCATAACACTTTAGAATTTGTGGCTTCTATAACATTCAGATGTTTTTTTTCCCAGTGTGCATATATGTGGATAAGCTGTACAAGTAGTTGTCTTTTTTTACAGATCAATGCAATTTTAATTTATTGGTAGGATTCACTTTTATAATCAATTATTTAGTGGTTTAAGTTCTACATTTTGGGGATTTCATTTCTGAAATGAAAGTTAATGGTTTATTCAATAGGTGTGTCCATTGTTACATTATAGCAATCACTGAGAACTGTCTTATAGAACATATATTCTGAATGTCCCACTTCAATACATTCAAAACTTCCTACTGTTTGTACTTATGCAAAACAGCTGCTTGCTACTTCTTTGCCACTCCTGAAAGGAGTGCATTTTTTTGCTTTTACAAATGAAATAAATGTCTGCTCTTGCAGTGAAAATGATTATTTTTTGATTGAAAAAACTCCCCAGCATGTCCTCCATTATACACCCATGTCTCCACCCCACCAATACTCTAGAATTAAACCAACAAATCCAGCATTGCCAAGATTTTTAGGGGAAATGAACTTCACTACCACACTATTGTTGCCCTGACAGGCAAATATATATACATATATAGTGTATATTCATAACTGATAATTCTGTCTAGCAATACTCTTCACATTCTCAGGTCAAGTCACCATTCTCTGTGTGCAGATATTGGCTGATCTGGGGCTAATGACAACTGGATGAAGGCAGTATCTTTGAACTGCAGACTCATAGACATGAGGGTAATGAGAATTCAGTATGCAGCATTTTGAAAATTTGTGGCATGGTAAAACACATTAAAATTTAATTATGGATGGAAACGGGTAAACAAAAACTTCAGCTTGCATTTTAATAAAGGTATTTCTACCTCTTAAATGAAAACTACTTCATTAAATTTAAAAACTCTATGTGCTTAGAACTCAAAGCATTGTTAGAGACTCCACACACCCTCTTCATGGTCTGTTTCTGTTGCTTCCCTCTGGGAGGAGGTTTTGAAGTATTTCCAACAGGACTACCAGATTCTGTCACAGCTTCGTTGTCTATGCCATCCATCTGGTAAACTCACAGGATTCATTTTTCTCACAATGTATATATATACTTCTGAACTAGACTGTTGTGTTACATGTGGGTATATGCATAATGTTGCATTTATTTATTTATTTAGTTAATTAGTCAGTCATGTTTATGTTGTGTATATTGGAGATAGAGATTTTGAGAGCTGAATGTAATGAAATTTCATTTTAATGCATGCCAATTACTGTACATTCAAAGTGACAAAGTTATTCTAAGTCTAAATCTAAGTTGAATGGAATTGGTTACAACTCTGCTTCAGCCCAAAATCTGAAAAAGAGCATCTACTATTGGCAAAATCTCAAAGATTGGTACTTCTGTTTCTCAAGCTGTCAGGTATGCCCTAGCTTCAAATATCATCCACATCCTGCTGTACCCTGTTTAGCATTTTTGCTTCTCAATACAAAGCTGATGTATAGAAGTTTGGTGCTTTTATCTCATCAAGATGAAGAAGTCCCTGGATATGATACACCTGAGAAGAACCTGCAATTTGATTGTGAATATGTTGTGCAGATACCAAAAGCAGCAATTCCAGAAAATATTTTGTATTTTGTATCAAGCCAATGAACTAATATATACATTTATATCTTCCCAAAGAATGAAATAGGTGAAAACATTTCTCCTATAAAATTAGAAAGGTATCACAAACAAAATTCTAAAAACCCTAAAGGCTCCCTCAAGTCAAATTCAATTCCAAAAAAAGCAAAGTAAAAGAAAACCTACTCAGATCCAAAATTTTGGCAATTGATATCTCAAATCTACTCTATGTTGCGATGTATTGCAATGTTCTGCTTCATAACAACTCTACTGATACATCCATTGGGTTTCATTTGTCACTTCCTTTCCCATCGTGAGAAGCCTACTCATCTTGTCAACTATCCTCTGTACTGTACAACTAAGGGGATACAGGGAGGAGCACTGCTACAAATTACTATATACTTCAAAAATGATTCGGAAGAGTTGCTTTGGTATCATGTGAGCGCAGCACCTCTTTGCTATTTGTAAGAAAATATGTGACTGTTTTTTTTAAGAATTGCATTAAAATATATTGTTTCAGTTTATTAAAACAGAAGCATCCTTTTCTCAGAATAATATGGAGCTCACATGTGGTCTTAAGCACTTCTCCCAAATCATTTGTGAAGTGTGAACAGCTGGATTATATATTTCCTAGCCCATCCACTGGTATATACACAACCTGGACATAATTACTATGGCTACAAATCACAAGATGAAATCTGCAGGATCATATTTGAAGATATTATTTAAGCATACATATTTATTCTTGAGAGAAAGGTATCCTAAGTCAAATTTCTTTAAAAAAAAAAAACATACTTGATTAGGAATCACTAATATTTACCTATGAACCATAGATTTCCATGAAGTAATACAAAGAAATCTAAATAAATGCTGCATCTAGATTACTAAAATGATGGTCATCAGGCTTAGTAAGAGCATGCTTGGAACACTGCATCCAGTTCTGCTTACCACAATATAAAAATGATGTTTGGACTCTGGAAATAATACAGAGAAGAGCAAAATAATGATTAAGGGGCTAGAATGGTTACAACAATTGGGAATGTCTAGCTAATGAAAAGAAGCACTAGAAGGGGCATGTTAGCACTATTCCAGTACTTGAGGGGCTCTTATGGGACCAAACTACTTTCCAATGCACCAAACTACTTTCTAATGCACCAAAAGGCAAGTCAAGAAACAATGAATGAAAACTAATGAAGAAGAAAAACAACCTAGAACTAAGGAGAAAATCCCTAACAGTGAGAGCAATCAATCAATGGAATAGCTTTTTTTTAGAAGATGACAATTTTTCTGAAATGGCATAGGGTCTTCTGCTTGATCCTGCATCAACTATATTCTTTTTTTTTAAATACAAGTTTTATTATTTTTTTACAACAAACACAAACACATAAAACATAGGACATAACATAAAAACATCATCATTCTTCACAAATTTACAAGCAGTGTATCGGTTGGTTTACCACTTTTTTGTGTGCATCCATTTCATAGTCATCATAATAATTATGTTGCATAATAACTTATATCATCAATCAACAACCATATATCCCAATATCATTTGACTGTAATTTAACTAATTCATACTTAAGGGAGATAACTATAGTTTAATTAATTTATTTTATAACAGATCATAAAATCATACCAAATCTATCCTAATAAAATATTCTTAAAATATTATCAAAACCAAAAAGAAAAAAAAATGCATATTCGTTATATCCTAGGTTTCTAAATATTCTATAATTATATTGTATTATCTAACCATTGATAAAAAAGATCCCAAACTTCATAAAATTGTTTATCTTCTTGTTCTCTAATTTCAAATGTCAATCTGCTCATTTCAGCACATTCCAATATTTTCTTGATGATTTCTTCCTCTAATGGTATTCTCTCACTTTTCTAATTTTTAGCAAATATAATCCTAGCCGCTGTTAATACATTTACAATCAAATACTTTAAGTTTTTATTATATATATCAGGTAAGATTCCCAATAAAAATATCTCCGGTTTCAAGTCTATATGTTTCTTTGTCATTTTTTCCAACCATATGCGAATTCTAGTCCAGTATTTCCTGGCCTCCTCACAAGTCCACCACATATGGTAATATGAACCAGGAATCTGATGACATTTCCAGCATTTTTCAGATTTGTTCTTGAACATTCTTGCAATTCTTGTCAGGGGAAAGTGCCACCTATAAAACATCTTATACAAATTTTCTTTATATGCTGTTGACATTGTCATTTTATAATTTTGAGACCACAACTTTTGCCATTTCTCTAAATCAATCCCATATCCCATTTTTTTCCCCCAAGCAATCATTGTTTCTTTAACTTGTTCTTCCTCCAATTTAATTTCCAACAAATAATTATGCAATTTTTTGATCACTTTTTCATCAGTACCTGTCAATATCCTATCTAAGTCAGTCAATTTATCATAGAATCCTTCCATTTTAGAATCTTTAAGATACCTTGATTGTATTTGCGCATATGAAAACCAATTCATCTTTATACCTTGTTCTTCTAAATTTTGCATCGTTTTAAGTTCACCTTTTTCATCTAGTAATTCCCCATATCTAACTGTTTGTTCCTTCTTATAGGTTATAGGATAAGAAAAAGCTTCAATAGTTGATAACCAAACTGGGATTTTCAAATAACATTGTTTCTTAATTTTCTCCCAATTTAACCATAACGATTCCCGTATATAATGCCTTCTAAAATAACCCTGCGATTTAGTTCCCTTATACCATAGAAAAGCATGCCAACCCAATAATAAATCATATCCTTCTAATGCCAACAATCTAGTCTTTCTTAATGTTATCCATTCTTTAGCCCACATTAAATTTGCAGCTTGATAATACAACTCCCAATTAGGAAGGCCAAATCCTCCTCTAATTCTAACATCCTGTAAGAGTTTTAATTTGATTCTCGCTTTCTTACCTTGCCATATATATTTCAACACAATTTTATTTAATTCTTCAAAATAGTCCTTACCTAACCTAATTGGTATTGTTTGAAACAAATATAAAATTCTAGGTAAAATATTCATCTTAATTGTTGAAATTCTACCTATCAATGACAATTGTAAATTTTCCCATTTTTTCAGGTCAGATGCTATCTGCTGTTTAAGTTTAATATAGTTATTATCTTTCAGTGCAGCACATCTTGACATCAAATATATCCCCAAATATTTATCTTTATTCGTAACTTGAATTTTCAATAGGTCTGTCAGTTCTTCTCTTTGTCTTAATAGCATGTTCTTTGTCAGAATCTTTGTTTTGTCTTTATTTATTTTCAAGCCAGCCATCTCACCATACATCTCTATCTTTCCCAATAGTTTTAAAGCTGTCTCTAGAGGATCTTCCAAAATAAAGACCAGGTCGTCTGCAAAGGCTTGCAATTTGAATTCCTCCTTTTTAACTTTCATTCCTTTCATATTTGTATCCTCTCTAATATTTCTATTCAACACTTCCAAAGTTAATACAAATAACAAAGGAGATAATGGACATCCTTGTCTTGTACCTTTTTTAATATTAATAGAGTCTGTGAATTCTCCATCTATCATTACTTTTGCCGTTTGCTTATAATATATGGCTTCTGTTGCTTGAATAAATTTTCTAGCAAAGCCCATCTGTTCCAATAATAATAACATAAATCTCCAATTCACATTATCAAATACCTTTTGTGCATCTAAGAATATCAAAGCCATTTGTTTTTCAGGGTGCTTCTCGTAATATTCCAATGTGTCCAGGATTACCCTCATATTGTCTTTAATTTGTCTCTTTGGTAAAAATCCATTCTGATCAGAGTGAATAAAATTTTTTAAATATCTTTTTAGCCTCTCTGCCAAGATTGAAGAAAAGATTTTATAGTCTGCATTCAATAAGGAAATAGGTCTATAGTTCTTAATTTGTAATGGGTCAACCCCTTCTTTTGGGATAAGTGTAATATAAGCTTCTGACCATGTTTTAGGAATTTTCTTATTTATCATAACTTCATTTATGACTTCTAATAGTGAAGTGCTCAATGGTTCTTGTAGTGTTCTATAAAATTCTGCTGGGAGACCATCTGGTCCTGGTGCTTTTCCATTGTTCTGTCTGTTAAGTGCTTCACTTAATTCCATCATTGTTATAACACTTTCTAGCATTTCCCCAGTTTCATCAGGTATCTTAGGTAGGTTAGCATTTTGTAAATACTTTTTTCCTCATCAAAATCCTCCTGTTTATATAATTGTCCATAAAAGTCTTGAATAATTGCCTTTTTCTCTTTATTACCATGGCAAATTTGACCTTGATTGTCTATTAACTGTAATATTTTCCTTGATTCTTTCTCTTTTCTCAATTTATATGCCAACCATCTACCTGGCCTATTTGCATCTTCAAAATAGTTCTGTTTAGCACTTCTTATTTTTTGTGCCAGTTCTTCTTTCTCTGCTTGATCCATTTTATGTTTAATTATATCCATTTTAAGTTTAATATCTTTTTTCTGTGGAGTTTTTTGTAATTCTTTTTCCAGTTTTTTTATGATCATCTTCTAAAGCTTTAATCATTTGCCTCTTCCTAATGTTCTTTTTCTTTGTATAGTCTATTATTAATCCTCTTGCATATGCCTAAATTGTATCCCAAAAATTCTGTATTGAAGTATCTTCTTTTTTGTTTTCATTAAAGAAGAAGGCCAATTCTTTTTCCATCCATTGTGTAAAGTTTTTTTCCTTTAAAATAGTATTATTAATGTCCATCTAGATCTTCTTTTTTGTCCTTTCCATTTAATTATCATTGGATTGTGGTCTGCCCATGTACTTGTTTCAATATTTATTCCTTGAATATTGGATAATAATTCTGTTGATGTCCAAATCATATCTATTCTGGACCATGATAAATGTCTATTGGAATAAAAAGTATATTGTTGAGTTTTAGCATTTCTTTCTCTCCATATATCTTTTAGATTTAATTCATCTGTCATTTAAAAAAAGGATTTAGGGAGAGTCTTCCTATTCTGTCGTGTTGCTTTTGCTGTATAGTCCAGTTTATTGTCTACAATTCCATTGAAATCTCCCATCATAAGTATATTAGCATAGTCCAGTTCAATTATTTTCATATGTAATTTTTTATAAAATTCTTCTTGTTTATCATTCGAGGCATAAATTGCAACCAAGAGAGTTTTTGTATTATTGTCCACTATTTCAACCATTAATACTCTTCCTTCTTCATCAGTATAAATCAGTTTTGCTGGAATGGTTTCTTTAATATACAAAACCACTCCACTTTTTTTGCAGTAAGTCAAAGAAGTAAATATTTTCCCTAATTTTGGTCATGCCAGTAATTGTTCATGTTGTTTTTTAATGTGTACTTCTTGTAGGCAGATTATATGAAATTTTAGCTTCTCTAATTTGTGGAAAGTTTTTCTTCTTTTAGTAGCTGAATTCAGTCCATTTATATTCATAGAAATCAGTTTTTTTTCCTCCATGGTTATGTTTTATATTTAGGTCTAACAGCTCTCGTGGAGCTTACTTCACGTTGTTGTTTAATCTCCACTTGTCCACCTACTGCACCTTCCTCTCTTCCCATTTCCATTTGGTTCTCTTCAAATTCAGTTGAGATATTCTCTTTTTCTCTCTCCCCTTCTCTTCTTTCAAAAAATTCCTTGTAGAATATTTCTGCTTTCTCAATTGAATCAATTCTATGTGTCTGTTCTTGCCATGTAAACATTAATCTTTCTGGAATCAGCCATCTCTTTTTCCAATAGCATTTTAGTCAAAAATCGATATTCTCTTCTAATCTCTCTCACTTTTCTAGGTACTTGTTTTAAGACCACAATCTCTTTATTTTTATATTTCAATACCTTCTCTCTTGCCACTTGTAATATTTGGGTTTTAATAGTTTTTTTGGTAAATCTGACATGAACCTCTCTTGATAATTGGTTCCTCATCACATATCTTGTGAAGACTCGATATATCTCATCTACTCCATCCATCATCTTTTTTTTTTTTTAAAGAAATTTTATTAATTTTACAAGAACAATGCACAAAACAATCAAGGCATAACAGCTTACAAATTCCTTTCTAAAAAGAAAAATAATTAAAGAAGAAAACCAATAGAACATACAAAATGATTCCAGATTATAATCAATATTTACGTTCTCTATTTAACTTCATATCTTATCCCAACTTCTCCTTTTCCTTCTAATTATCCAAGTTATTTCATGCTAGTTAAAATTTTATTGCCTTTTATAAACATACAAAACACAGGACATGAAAAACAAAACAAAACCTAAAACATCTTTTCTGAAGGCTGCTTGCTCCCGAGTTAAAACTCTTCACACAGACGAAATTCACACATCATATTCACTTTATATATTCTTCCATATCTTATTACCATTTTCAATATCATTCTTTGTCTGTTCTATTTTCAGCTATCCATTCATCTTTTTTCTTTTACTATACTTCTCCTATACACTAATTGGAGTGACGCCTTTAACTCATTGCCCTAACTTAAAAGTACTTCATATAACACTTAATTTATCTTGGGATTCTGTTTAGTACATTCTAAAATTACACAATAAATTTTACAAGAGAGGTTAAAAATTAAAGAAAAAACCTATATAACCACTATCCATATCATTTGAAAAGAAGAGAAAAAAAAACTAATCATATATATTAATACTCATTTATATCTTAAACATTCTAATCTAGTTACACATATAAAAACACAATCTTATGTACCTTCCAGAATCCCCCCCCCTTTTTTTCCCAATTAGATTCACCCATTTTTTTTCTTTAAATCTTGCTTCCCACCATTGAGGCTTCTCCTCCCCCCCTTTCTCTCTTGCTTATTCTTCTCCTTGCCCTTTTTACCCCTTTGTCTCTCCTCCTCCCTTTTCTTACTCCCTTTCCATTACTTTCTTACCTTGCATCCACCTTTCCTCTCATTTTTCTCTTTTTTGGTTGTTTTTTCAAACCTTAAAATCCCCTTTTTCTTATCCTCTTTCTCCTCCTCCCCAGAAAAAACCCATTGTTCATCAAAGATGGCTTCTTCTTCCTCTTCTTCTTTGTCCCAGTCATTCTGCTCCATAGTCAACCTTTCATACGTACATAACGCCATTTCTAAAAATTGAAATAGAGTGCTCAAAGTATTTTTTCCATCTTGTTCTTCCTTTTTATATTTTTGATATTCAGTCTTTAGTTCATCCACAAGCGATGCCATCATGAAAAGAGAAACTTTTCCCAAAACAACCACCCAAGTATTTTTAATCAAAAGTAATTCAAAAAAAGTTCCAAAAATTAATACTTTTCTTCCTTCTTCTCTTTCTCTTTCTGGGGTTACTGTTTAGTCAAAGAGGTCCAATTACCATATACCGTATATACCCGAGTATAAGCCGAGTTTTTCAGCCCATTCTTTGTGCTGAAAAAACCGCCCTCGGCTTATACTCAAGTCAAATTCCCCTCTGAAAAAAAAAATGGTGTGGAGCTCCGGAGCTGGGCAGCTGCTTTCCTGCAGGCAAGCCCCACTTCATGGACTCCGTCCATCCTCGCTCCCATCCACCCACCCACCCAAAGCGACAAAGTCCCCCAATCGCGCAGCCCAGAATTGCCTTCCCCTCAGGGGGCAGCAACGACGCCCGGTGTTTCCCGAGACAAGAAGCTCCACCATGCAATGAAAGCGCCCTGGCTCTAGGCTCAGAAAACAACGCGAGGCGAGATCGCTTTGGCTCCACTCAGCTTCGTTTCCTAGCTGCTTTCAGTCCACTCGGGAGGAGGGGGAGGAGGTGGTGGTGGCAGCTTGCATTGTTTTCTGAGTTCTAGGCTCGTGGGTTCAGAAAACAACGTGAAGCGAGGTCGCTTTGGCTCCGCTCAGCTTCATTTCCTAGCTGCTTTCAGTCCGCTCGGGAGGAGGGGGAGGAGGTGGTGGCGGCAGCTTGCATTGTTTTCTGAGCTCTAGGCTCGTGGGTTCAGAAAACAATGCGAGGCGAGGTCGCTTTGGCTCCGCTCAGCTTTGTTTCCTAGCTGCTTTCAGTCCGCTCGGGAGGAGGGGGAGGAGGTGGTGGCGGCAGCTTGTGTTGTTTTCTGAGCTCTAGGCTCACGGGTTCAGAAAACAACGCGAGGCGAGATCGCTTCGGCTCCGCTCAGCTTTGTTTCCTAGCTGCTTTCAGTCCGCTCGGGAGGAGGGGGAGGAGGTGGTGGTGGCAGCTTGCATTGTTTTCTGAGCTCTAGGCTCGCGGGTTCAGAAAACAACGCGAGGTGAGGTCGCTTTGGCTCTGCTCAGCTTCGTTTCCTAGCTGCTTTCAGTCCGCTCGGGAGGAGGGGGAGGAGGTGGTGGCGGCAGCTTGTGTTGTTTTCTGAGCTCTAGGCTCGCAGGTTCAGAAAACAACGCGAGGCAAGGTCACTTCGGTTCCGCTCAGTTTCGTTTCCTCAGCTCCAGCTGCTTTCAGTCCACTTGGGAGGGGGGGAGGTGGTGGTGGCCTCTTCCCGAGCAGACTAAAAGCAGCTAGGAAACAAAGCTGAGCGGAGCCGAAGCAACCTCGCCTCACGTTGTTTTCTGAACCCACGAGCCTAGAGCCAGGGCGCTTTCATTGCCCGGCAGAGCTTCATCTCGGGAAATACTGGGCATTGTTGCTGCCCCGAGGGGAGGGCGATTCTGGGCTGCGCAATTGGGGGACTTCGTGGCTTTGGGTAAGTGGGAGAGAGGACGTTGACTTTAAGCGCTGCCGACCAAGTGTTTCACAAATACCAGTGGGACCTCTGTCCACCACCACCCCTCCCTCTTTTGCCTCCTTCCTTCTGATCAATCAGGTTTTCCCAGTATTTGGTCACAGCTGCGTTTTCTCTTCTGCTGTGCTAGGCATTGAACACGGGGATTTCTGATTCCCCTTACACGCGCGTAGATATGCCGCGGGGCATTTTCTTCCAAATGCCCCACTGGCAGAGAACACTGACTTTCATAATAGTGAGATCATTTCCCAAATTAATTGATTCACTAACCCAAAAGAAGATGTCGATGACAGTGGGAGGCAGGAGTCACTCTCTCCCTTGCAAGAAAAAAGCAAGAGCCGTTTTTATGATCTCTCTCTCTCTCCCCGTAATACAGTCAAGCCCTTTCCAGCACGCGGGATCTGCCCCCGCCGCTTTGCACCTTGCAAATGCAAAAACCCCGGGATTTTGCATTTGCAGGGTGCAAAGCGGCGGCAGCAGATTGCGCGTGCTGAAAAGGGCTTGACTGTATTACGGAGAGAGAGAGAGAGAGAAAGATCATAAGAACGGCTCTTGCTTTTTTCTTGCAAGGGAGAGAGTGACTCCTGCCTCCCACTGTCATCGACATCTTCTTTTGGGTTAGTGAATCAATTAAACCTTTCATGATAGTGAGATCGTTTCCCAAATTGATTAATCTGTTTTTCTTTGAAATAAATATTCAAAAACATTTAATCTACTGATGCCTCAATTAATGTAATTTTATTAGTATCTATTTTTATTTTTGAAATTTACCAGTAGCTGCTGCATTTCCCACCCTCGGCTTATACTCGAGTCAATAAGTTTTCCTAGTTTTTTGTGGTAAAATTAGGTGCCTCGGCTTATATTCGGGTCGACTTATACTCGAGTATATACGGTACCTTTCTTTGGGATTCTAGGCAATCTCCTCCTTTTTCAGTTTCTGCTCCATTTTTTTTTCTCTCCCTTCCCCCTTACAACAACAATTTTTTTTAAATGATCAGAAATCCATACCTCCAATAAGGGTTTTCCGATTTCTTAAATTATTAAGTCCAATGTCCAAAGAGTCTTTTGTCCCTTGGCTTCAACTTTCAAAATAATTCACCTTCAGTGCCCAAATAAATTTCAGAACTTCATCTGCTGTTTCTATGGGGTGGGAGAGTGAAGAAAAAAAAGTTCCCTTTAACAGCTTTCTCCGCCGCTTTCCATCTTCTTAGGGATACAATGTATCCTCCAGCAATTCAGACAGTTCAGTTCCAGAGATTTTAAAAGATGTTGAATGACCCGGCTCAGCCAGCACTTTCACTTTTCTTGCTTCCTCCAGCACAATCTTACCTGGTTGCAGGCTTCTTCTTGGCGGCCATTACTGACCGCCGCTTTACTACCATGGGAAAAAGGTTTTTTTCTGGATGAGGAGGGGGTCTGCGACACCCCCAACCCCCTGTCCGGCTCCCCTCTCTCTTCGGCTGCCTCTACGGGGCAGCCATATCCCCCTGACCCATTTGGATCGGGGGCACCTTGGCAGCAAGCGCAGTAGGAATCGCGAACAGCCGCGAATTCCTGCTGCCACTGAAGCCATGCGGAACCGGAAACCCTCCATCCATCATTTTTTCCTCTGTTATTTCCAAGGCTCCAGCCAATATTTCAATCATTACTGCCGCCAAATTTTGTCCTTTTTCCTTCTCAATATTTTGGAATCTAAGATAAAATTCTGACCTGTCCATCTCCCACTTCAACATCCCACTTTTTTCTTGTTCAATCGTTGCTAATCTACTATCAATATTTCCAATTATGTCATCTCTTAGTTTGTCTTTCTCTTCTATTTTTTGGATTCTCTCATCGTGATTCACCATCATTTGTTGAACGTTTTCAAATTTTTCATCAATCTTCCCAATTCTTTTGTCAATACTCTCCATTCTTTGTTCCATACTCATTTTAAGATCTTGTATCCCTTGCATAACCGTCGTTAAATCCACTTGTGCTTTATCTTGCTTTGCCATTGTTGAAAGTCGTCCTCCATATTATGGGGAGACAGGAGCAGAAACTGAAATGCCCGAAGGTAAAATTCTCTTACTCATTCCATAGCTCAGAGTCTTCTGGTTCTTTTAATCCAATTAATAAGGTGACCAATTGTGATCCAATTAGAAAGAAGGAAAACACCAGAAAAGAAAAAGAGCCAATAAAAAGTAAAAGGCCCAAAATTGAAAAAGAAAAATTCTTCAGATTCTTCAAGACCCTAATCCAATTGTGAAATACTCAATTATAATTCAAAGGTAAAAATTAAAAATGGAGAGAGAAAAAAGACAAAATAAAGCCCAACAATATTTTTAAAAAAGAAAAAAAATAATAAGCAAAGAAAAAGGAAAGAAAAAAGAAAGAAAAAAGAATTCTTCAGGTTCTTCCCACCTTAATCCAATTGAGAGACCTCAAAAATAGAAAATAGCCATAAAAATAAGTCAAAAATAGGAATAAAAAGGCAAATATCCCAATAAAAAATAAATAAAAAGAAAAAAATAAATATTCTGAGGCTTCCCCTTAAAAAAAAATAAATAAAAATGAGGTAAAATAAAAAATGAATATACCAATATTACAAAATGCTATGGGGTTGGAGGGGAGGGATAGAATAGTTAATAAGAAATAAAAAGTAAAAAGCACCCACTGCCTTTTATTTATCCAAGGCTCTTATTTGGTTTCTCCACACATTTCAAAGCCAAGCTTCAAATATTCAATTGATAATAGAAGTCCCAAAGGGCACCTGTATAAACATCCTCCAGTGCTCTTCCCTCTATCTTATCGCTTCCAGTGGCCTTGAGAAAAAATTTTTTTCCCCAGGTCCCAACTTTAAATATTTTCAAGCCTCTAGTTGGCAGTGTTGCAAAATTTCCTAAAACCACTCCCCCTTCTTCCCCACTAAAAAACCTAAAAAGAAAGAAAAAGTATATATATATATATATATATATATATATATATATATATATATATATATATATATATATATATATATATATATTTAATTTTAAAAAATTACTAAAGGGGGCCTCTATTTTATAAAATATAAACAGTCAAAAAGGAGAAGGGGAAAAAAAAAGAAGTAAGTTTAAAAGAAAAAACCAGTCTGATTAACTAGATTACCATAGAAGTTCAATGGAAAGAAAAAAAAAGTAAAAGTCAAAAGCCAAGCCTCATTTTGACATTTCTCTTTAAAAATCGCCGCTAAGTCAGTTTAGTCAAAAATCTTACAGATTTCTTCTCATTCTTAGGGTGTCCTTTAGACAAATATTAATAATAATAAAAAAAAAGTCCTCACCAAACCGATACACTTTCCCTTCCAATCTCTTCCTTTCGGAGCTGTCCCAGCTTCAGCAGCTTAATGGCTGCCTCTCCGCCAATGGTAAAAGGGCTTCTTCTGGATCAACCAGGGACTTGCGATGTCCCTGGGATCTACAGAATGCACCCCTTACTATCACCGTCTCTATGGGACAGTTTAGGTCCGTTAGGACCGACCAGGGGCGAAGATATCAGCTGCGATCTCAGAGCCCCGAGATCACAGCTGTAACGCAGCGACGAAGCTCCGCCTTCCCCACATCAACTATATTGTTCTTTACTCAGTGTAAGTTATATGAACCTATCAGTCTGCTTGGAACTAATCCTAAGACCTGTCTATTAAGAGAGATATGCAAGTAGAATTTTAGTTTAGGAAGAATCATCAGGTAGGAATTCACCCTGATTTCTAGTTCTTGTTTTGTGTTTACTCTGAATATCATATCTTTCTAGCTAAACTATGCAAGCTTAATGTTATTCTCACAGATAATTGCCATTTCTCATGATCGCTGATAGAAGTAGTACATAGGACTTGCAAAAAGAGCAATATTTTATACTCTATCCCCCACTGAAAGATGAGTCAAGTTATTAATGCTTCATGTGCTCCCATCCTCTATATGGTATGGTGTATAACAGAAGCCTAAGCAAAATTGTTGACAGATGTTATCAAGAAAGCATCTTGTTTCCCTAGGATTTATTTTCACATGTCCACATCTGTTCAAATAAATTTTAAGCATGTCATCTGATTTCAAAGATGACTAAACTTTCTGATATCAGGCCCCGAACATCTAAAGTGTCTAATCATAGAGGTTATTAAACAAAAGTCAATTAAACTTGAAATAACTATTATATGCATCAGCATCCCTGTCCCTGCTTTGTGTCATAGGAATAGTTACAAACAGCTTTTAAATTTATTTGTCATCTGAATTGGGAACCCATTTTTCTGAGTGTGCTTCCTTATTTTGCATGACTGTGCTTCCTTATTTTGCAGCCAGATAACTTGTCGAGTTTGGATGCCTTGCGAAGCGTGATTTCCATCGCATATTGTTCATTTGCTACTAGTGGTATCCATCTGCCAAAATGAAGGGGATTAAGAAGACTTTGATAGGTACTTGTAAAGTTGGATTTGTCTTGTGAAAGAAGATAGAGAATGAAGTGGCAGAAAGCTAGGCAACAAAAATAAAGGGATTGCTTTTCTAAAAAAAACTTTACAACTTTCAAAATCTCTATACGTGACACCTAGTGCCTTTCTCCTGGGGCTCACAGAGCATTTTTCCCAAACATTCCCATAAACTGCCATATTCACTTCAATAGTTACTCTTTTCAGTTCTAGGTATGAAATGAAAAGCATCTATGATCATCTATTATCCATCTATCTGATTTCAAAATGGGATGTGCAGCAAACACATTTAATAATCAATAAATTTAATTTTTAATTCAATAATATCAAAAATAAATAAAATATATAGAAACCACAATGGGCAGCAATAAGTATGAAATCTGTCGTGTCCATCGCGGGAAAGGAGACTCGGAGCCAGTGACTCAGTTTCAGCTCTTTATTAGGTTCCGAGATCGTCTCGGGGTTTAAAGGGAAAAAAAATGGCTTTTATTCTCTGGCTGCGGTGGCCGCAGCCAATGGCACCGCTTTGAATCTCCCACGATTAGTTTCCACCAATCGCGGGAGATTCATTACGGGCCAATCAGTGCGGCTTGCTCGGCCAATGAGATCGCCATGCGCTTTGGCCAATCACAGCATGGCGCTTGCAAGTATGCTAATGACTGTACAGAACACTCCTCCCCTCTTGGTACGGTCCTACATAACGTAGTCCCATAAGTAGCCGGGGCTTCGTACTTGCCTACTTGACCTGCGCAGGTTAGTTGTTGCTTGGCTCCCGGCCGGTTCGGTTGGGTTCTGTGTTGTTCTCTGCCTCATTGATGGAACCGCATGGAAGGCCTCGCCGGGCCTTTCGTCGCAGCTCCCTTCCAATCTACCCGGGCTGGTTGAGCTGCAGTTGTTGCTGCTCCCACCTGGTCTTTCTGGGCTGGTTGAGCTGGCCTGGCTGCTTCTCCCTGGTGAGGCTTTGAGCTGGCTGCTTTCCGGTGAGTATGGCTGGTTTCTTTCTATTGGTTTTTCGTTCCCGGGGTATTCCCTCCCCTCTTGGTTTGTGTTATGAGGGCTGTCTGTGTCTGTTTGCATGTTGGTTGTGTTTCCCATGGTTGTCCTTGATCTTATTTGATCGATGTGGCGTTTCCATGCTCGTCCGTCGGTTGTTTGCAGGTGGTACGCGTGGGGACCTGTCAGCTGGGTTATAGTTGCCGGTACCCAAGTGGATCTCCGGTAAGGTTCTTTGCGTAGACTGCGTCACCTGGGAAAAATGTTTGGTTTTTGTTTGAGGAGTTTGGGGTTTTTTCTGGGTTGTATGTGGGGTGCAGTCTGTCGAGTGGGGACCTTAATTTCCTCCCCATTAGTAGTTCTGCCGGGCTTTTGTTGGTAGTCGTGTTCGGGGTTATGTGTTCTATAAAGAGCATTTTGTTTATTTTCTCTTGGATTTCCCTGTGTTCAATTTTTTGGATGTTTTTTTTTTTTTTTGTGAATTGAACCATCCGTTCCACCCTTCGGTTCGCCGCCGGATGTGCCGGTGCTGTCAGTGCGTGTCGTATGCCCCGTTCCGCTAGGAATTTTTCAAATTCCAGCAAGGTAAATTGGGGCCCATTATCTGACACGATGACATCTGGGAGGCCGTGGGTTGCAAACAGCTTGCTGAGTTCCTTGGTCACGGCTTCCGTGGTGGTGGTTTTCATGTTGCTTACCTCCAACCAGTTGGAATAAGTATCTACCGTGATAAGGAATATATGTCCTTTCGTGGGCCCGGCAAAATCTGTGTGAATCCTGGACCATGGTCCCTTGGGGGTTTCCCATTCCAGGATTGGTGCTGCGGGGGGGGGGGGCTCGGTCTGGTTTCTTGGCAATGTTTGCATGTTGCCACCCAAGTCTCGATTTGCTTATCCATCCCTGGCCACCAGGTGTAACTCCTGGCCAGGGCTTTTGTTCTAACTATGCCCGGGTGCCCCTCATGTAACAACTCCAATACCTTCCCTTGTAACCTTTCCAGAATAACAACCCTATCCCCCCAAAATACACAACCTTTAGTAATGAGAGTTCTGTTTGCCGGTTCCAGAATGTCCTGAATGATTCATCGTCATCTTTTTCCAGCCACCCCTATTCTACCCAATGTAACACCCGCACCAGACGTTTGTCTTTATTAGTCTCGCGGGCAATGTCTGACGTGGTTATGGGTAGATGGGCAGAGTCTCTATGCTGAGGGTGGCTGTCGTGGGTGCTGGGTCGGTGTCTAGGTCAGGTAATGGCGTGCGGCTCAGGGTGTTTGCGTGGGTGATTGCCTTTCCCGGTCAGTGTGTGAGCCGGTAGCTGTAGGCAGCAAGGAATTTGGACCACCTTGTCATTCTAGGAGATAGAATGTTCGGGGTGGCCCTGTTCCCTGCCAGGATTCCAAGCAGCGGCTTGTGGTCGGTGATGATGGGAACGTGCGGCCGTAGAGGTACTCATGGAACCTCTTCACTGTGGCGACGATAGCCATGGGCTCTTTGTCCAGTTGACTGTAATTTCTTTCCAGTTTGGTGAGTGTCCTTGAAAAGAAGGTGATGGGTGCTTCTTTTCCATCGAGGAGCGTGTGGCTGAGGACGGCGCCGATGCCGAAAGGTGAGGCGTCGCATGTGACAGCAAGTGGTAGGGTCTCGTATTGGATTAGGATGGCATCCGAAGTGAGCAGGTCCTTGGTTTTGCTGAAGGTAGCTTCCTCACAGTTCCCCAAAGTCCATGTGGCCACCTTGTCCAAGAGCCTATGCAAAGGCTCTGCTGCAGTTGCCTTTTGGGGCAGGAAAACATTGTAAAAATTAAGCAGTCCTAGAAATGCCTGCAGTTCTGTTTTATTCTGTGGTGTTGGGGCTTCTTTAATGCCTCTGATTCTTTTCTGCGACATGGTCGACACCCATAACCTCAATCCCAAGTGGTGCGAACCACTGTAGTCCCAAAAGGCTGGGGCAGTCTCGATCCACGATTGTCAGGGGAAGCTTTGCTGTGCGGCCCTTGAAGGTCACTTTGAACTGTCTGGTTCCGACTACCGGGATGCGGTTCCCCTGGTAGTCTCTGAGGATTAGTTTCTGGGTTTCCAATCTCCTCTTGTGGATTTCCGGCACCAAACGCCTGATTTCTCGCCAGGCAACCATGGAAATGTAGGACCCAGAGTCCACCTCCATTTTGCATGGTTCACCTTCGATGCCCACTTCTACGTATACCTTCCGGGCGTCTGTGGTGGATGAATGGCCGATGATGACCGTCTAGTGGGTTTCTTCTTTCTGCCAGTTTTCGCCACTTCATTGGTTCCATCTGTCTCGATTCCAGTGATTTTCAGCTTGGTTGTCTCTGGCCCTGGGGGGGGGGGTGCCTTCTTGTCTCCGGTTGCTGTGATCTCACTGATGGGGGCTGTAGGCTTTTCTCAGTCGGCAGACTCGGGTGATGTGACCTTTTTTATTGCAGTGTTGGCAAATCGCATCAAAAAACTGGCACTCCAATTGAGGGTGGTCGCCTTCGTACCCGGCACAAGTGGTCCCCGACTTACGACTTTGCCGATCGCACCGATCTCGTCCCATCTGAAGCCGATGTATTTCTTCTTCCTCATCTGTGGTGTCGGAGGCGGAGTGGAAGTCACCATGATGGGTGGTGGTCTCCCAGTGGCTTGCTTCTGGGTGAGCCTCGATCGCCCGGCCCATCTCGGTGGTCACGGTGCATTCCCTGGTGTCCGGCCTCTGCATTTGATTTGCCAATTTCCGGGTTGCCTCAGCTGCGGTGGCTTCAGCGAGGGCGTCGGCGAGGGCGAAGTCGCCTTTTGCCATCAGCCGGCTTTGTAGGATTGGGTCTCTGAGTCTGAGCACGACATGGTCCCACAAAGCCTCGTCCATGTCCGAGAACCCACACATGCCCCCTAGGTTCCGTAGATCAGCCACAAAGTCCTGATGCTCTCACCCAATCTCTGGTCCCGCCGGTAGAAATCACACTGCCTGATGAGGGTGGGCATGGCGGTGGCATAGTGGTTTCGGAGCAACAGCTCGAGGTCAGCCCAGTCCATCTCCTTCATGTCCCAGGGTTTTGCGAGAACTTTTGCCATCTTGAATACTGCGGGTCCGCAGTGTGTTAGGAAGATGGCTCTTTTTTTCTGCCTGGTTGCATCCTTCAAGTTGCTACTTTCAAGGAACATGAGGAATCGGTCTGTGTATGATTCCCAGTCCTTGGTTGCTGGGTTAAAGGGTGCAGGCAGTGAGATGCTGGCCATCTTGTTGGTCTCGTTTCCTCAGGACACGTGCTTGATGGGGTTAGTCTCGGGATCCCACCCTCGTCACCAGTGTCGTGTCCGTCGCAGGAAAGGAGACTCGGAGCCAGTGACTCAGTTTCAGCTCTTTATTAGGTCCCGAGATCGGCTCGGGGTTTAAAGGGAAAAACAGCGGCTTTTATTCTCTGGCCGCGGCCAATGCCACCACTTTGAATCTCCCGCGATTAGTTTCCAAGAATCGCGGGAGATTCGTTACGGGCCAATCAGTGCGGCTTGCTTGGCCAATGAGATTGCCATGCGCTTTGGCCAATCACAGCGCGGCACTTGCAAGTATGCTAATGACTGTACAGAACAAAATCCATCAGGGTACTTAGGTGGATCATAAACTTATCTGAGAAAACATTGTTATACAGGAGCAATTGCAAAAAAGACAAGTGCAATGCTAGAATGCATCAATAGAAATATAGAGTTAAGATCAAGAGAACTAGCTGTTCCTTTCTATTCTGCATTGGTCAGAGTACATCTAGAATATTGAAGTTCATGGTACCAAATTTTAGGAAACATGTTGATAAACTGGGGCCTATTTAGAGAACAACCAGTATTATAAGATGTCTATTTTGTAAAAAGAAATATACAGTATTTAGAATGGATGGAATAGTGGTATATTAGCCCAGAGAAAAGAAAACTAGCGAAAGACATGACAACTGTTCTCAAATTTCTTGAAGAGCACTAATGTAGAAGACATGGTAAATTTGTTCAGTGTTGTTTCAAAAGAAAACATGAGACAAAGGAATTATTGAACAAAAGGTTTAAATTACAAAGAAACAGATTTCAATTGATAACAAAAAGAATTTCATAATCTCAAGAAGTGTTCAATAATGTCACTGTCTAGGTGGGAGGGTGGACTTTTCTTTATTGAAGGATTTGAACAAAGACTAGATAATAGTCTGTTAGTATTGATGGTTTCTCCCAAAGTTGCATTCTTTGATTTATCATGGTTTCTAAAGAAAGAATTATTGGAGTAGTACTTAACTGGAGGCAATTAATAATTTAAGTAAAATTCCAATTTAATGTACATTTCTTATCCACTTTGCCTTCTTTATTGTTAACAATTCAGTTTTCTTTTTCTTAAAAGCTTGTGGAGACATCTCTGATAAAATTCCTATACTTCAAATAGCTTTTTATACATGGAAATATATCACTTGTTGTTTGTTGTTCAGTGGTACAGACATAATGGAGAAATTGTCAGATATACCATGATTGACTACATGCCATCAAGTCATTTTGGATTTCTAGCAACTATATAGATTTTCCCCATGACCATTTATCAGGACTCCCAATGATGCACTCATTGCCACTCTGTGACCATCCATCCTTTCTGTTGGTCATTCTGTTCTTTCAATTCTTTCTACTTCTCCCAGCATCAAAGCCTTCTATAGAGAGCTGGGACTTCACATAATGCATCTGAAGTAGGATAATTGAAGCTTGGTTATTTGTGTGCCACAATTGAAAACTCGGGGCTGATCTCTTCAGTGATCAATTTCTTGGCTATCCAAGAAATATTTTCAGGAATATTCTTTCAGACTAAAGTTCACAATATATCCATCATATTAATATATCTGCAAAAATCTGGATCATCAGGAAATTATTAAAAAGGATTACAACCTTAAGGATTAAGGTTACAAAAGGATTGTAAAATGTAACCATTTAGCTGCCACTTATTGATCATCCAGATTTCTATAGGCCAGATCTTGAATCAATATTCATAGACTAAAATCTTGAATATATATACCAGGGTGCAATTCAATGCCCATCTATATGCAAATAAGCTCTAGTAAACTCAAAGGGATTGAATATAAGGCTTTGCCATTAATGAAATGAATTAATAAATGTACATGTTTGTATCACAAAGTTATAAACAGCAGTATAAAAAGTGGTTCTATATTGAGTCACAAAATTTGTCTTCCTTTTTCTTGCCTACTACTGCTACTAATAGTTTATTGAGGCCTTAGGGTCTCATCATCTGCAATTATTAAATGAATATAAAATAGGATTTGATACATACAAAGAAGGATCCAAATGGTTTTCTCAAGTTTAAAGTTTTCTAAAGTGTTCCCTACAGTTTTATGTAGTCCTGCTAAAGGCTTGGTTATCACTTGCAACAAAATCTTTAGATAAATCATAGAGATAGGTTAACTCCTTGATATTCTTTGTTAGAACTAGATTAATAAATACAGTATGGATGGGAAATAATTTCTCTGACAATGAGTTTCCTGATAAAATGAGTAATAACTAAAATCAATGTGTAACTATTTCTTCTTCCCTAAACAACAAATCATAGAAGTGTGTGTTTACTATAATGCCAAACTAATGTATGCTTTATACTTTGACTAAGTTATCATTATAGTGGAATTCAAAGGCAGTCTGGGTAACCTGGATGGAATATGGGTTCAGATAATTAATTTAATGTATTACAATGCCAATTGCTAACATGTCAGAGTGGGAATGTTTCCAGTTAAAAATCGCCTCCAGAATTAAAATATTTAAAACACAAAGTATATTGATATTGTTGATCCATGCCAGATATGCAGAAAAAATGGAGAAGCATGAAAGAAGAATAGAATAGAATTCTTTATTGGCCAAGTGTGATTGGACACACAAGGAATTTGTCTTGGTGCAAATGCTTTCAGTGTACATAAAATAAAAGATACATTCGTTAAGAATCATCAAGTACCATACTTAATAATAGTCATAGGGTACAATAAGCAATCAAATCATAGTAGGAAACAGTCAATATAAATTGTAAGGATACAAGTGACCAAGTTACAGTCATACAGTCAGAAGTTGGAGGGGATGGGCAATAAGGAGTGAGGAGAAGCGTCATAGTAATGCAGACTTTGTAAATAGTTGGACAGTGTAGAGGGAATTATTTGTTTAGCAGAGTGATGGCTTTCAGGGAAAAAAAACAGTTCTTGTGTCTAGTTGTTCTGGTTTGCAGTGCTCTATAGCGTCGTTTTGAGGGAAGGAGTTGAAACAGTTTATGTCCGGGATGTGAGGGGTCTGTAAATATTTTCACAGCCCTCTTTTTGACTCGTGCAGTATACAGGTCCTCAATGGAAGGGAGGTTTTTTCTGCAGGCCTAATTATCCTCTGAAGTCTGTGTCTGTCCTGTTGGGTTACAGAACCAAACCAGACAGTTATTAGAGGTGCAGATGATAGAGTCAATAATTCCTCTGTAGAACTGTATCAGCAACTCCTTGGGCAGTTGAGTTTTCTGAGTTGGTGCAGAAAGAACATTCTTTGTTGTGCTTTTTTGATGATGTTTTTGAAGTTAGGTGTCCATTTTAGGTCATGTGATATAGTAGAACCTAGAAATTTGACGGTCTCTACTGTTGATACTGTGTTGTCTAATATTGTAAGAGGTGGTAGTATGGGAGGGTTTCTCCTAAAGTCTACCACCATTTCTATGGAGTGTGTTCAGTTCCAGATTGTTCCAGTCACACCATGACGCAAGCTGCACACCCTCCTGTCTGTACGCAGATTTGTCATTGTCTCGAATGAGACCAATCACTGTTGTAACATCTGTAAACTTCAGTATTTTAACAGATGGATCATTTGAGATGAAGTCATTGGTATATAGGGAGAAGAGAAATGGAGAAAGCACACAGCCTTGGGGGGGGGCTGTGCTAATTGTACAGGGATCAGATGTGATTCTTCCTAGCTTAACCTGCTGCTTCCTGTCTGTTAGGAAGCTTATGATCCACTTAGAAGTGTGTTCAAGTACTGCTAGCTGGTTTAGTTGAGTTAGAAGAATGTCTGGAATGATGGTATTGAATGCTGAACTAGGTCTACAAAGAGGACCTTGCATAGGTATTTGGAGATTCAAGGTGTTGTAGGATGTAGTGCAGAACCATATTAACAGCATCATCTGTTGATCTATTTGCTCAGTATGCAAACTGCATGGGATCTAACAGCGGATCCATGATGGTTTTTAGGTGGGACAACACTAGCCTTTCAAAGGTTTTCATAACTACAGGTGTTAGAGCAACTGGTCTGTAATCATTCAGCTCCGTGATGGAGGTATTATGTCTGGAGCGTGGGTGCAAGGAACGGAGACGAGACATCGAATAGTGACTCCAACTCTTTATTAGTGACTTCAGAACAGAGCGGGGATACTGGGCAGCAGCAGCTCCTTTTATAGAGCTGGCTGCTGTCACAATAACCAATGGTTTGATTTTGCCACGCTGGTAGTGGCCAATCAGCAGCGACCCTCTGTCAGCCAATCAGATTAGCCAGAAACAGCCAATCATAATCTGCTGTTCGCGAGCTAATCAAAAGTGCAGGATTACAAGCCTGCTGTGGAAACAAAACTATTAGGATTTTCAACCAAAGCGTTTGCTTAGTTCATAACACCCCTCCCCCCTAGGTTCCGCCTGAGGGATGGGGTGATGTATTTTCGCAGGTAGGCAGGTCGTTTCACTTGTCTACCTGATCTGCGTTGCTCCACCGGTCCTTGCCCTGACTCTGGTCTCGGTGGGCTGCTTGCTGCACTTATTGGCAAAGATGTTCCGCCCTCTCCATTGGGTGACTCGGGGTTGTCATCTCTGCTTCCGTTAAGGTTGTCCTCCGGATCCCTTGGATTTGTTGCTGTCGCAGTGCTGCTCTGTGGTGAGGTGATCGTCTGGCCTGGCTCTCCTTCAGAAAGTGAATATCTCCGGGTTGGTTGTGCTGATTTCTGGTTTTCACGTACTGGGACGTATGCTAGTTCTTCTCCAGTCCCCTCGATTTCCCTTCCCCCCCAGGTTTGAGGTTCGGGGTTTGTGATGGGGGTAGTGCCAGCCTGGAGCGCAGTTGATCGCTATGGCACTTCCACATTTTTCCATCAGCAGTTTGTAAACGGTAGGAACGTAGACCCGTAAGTTGAGTTATGGTAGCGGGGACCACAATGGGTCACTGGAAAAGATTTTTGCGAAGACTGGGTCGCCTACCTTGAAGGTGCGATACCTGCTGCTGGACCCCACTGGCTTTTCTGGTGTGTAGGTAGGGTGCAAGCAGTCAAGATGTGAGCGAAGTCTCCGGCCCATCAGAAGTTCAGCCAGGGTTCTGTTTGTGGTGCTGTTTGAGGTAATATGTTGGAGAAGAAGCATCCAGGTCACGTTGTCGTCGATGTCCCCTTGCTCCATCTTTTGTAAAGTTTTCTTTACGAATTGGACCATTTGCTCAGCCCTGCCATTGGCCGCAGGGTGAGCTGGTGATGTCAATGCATGGCGTTTTCCCACCTCCCAGGGAATGAAGGAGATGTTGGACCACAGGTACAGGGTAAGCGCTCTGCTGAAGCGTGTGATTTAGGGTGGCCTGGTAATCCCCACAAATTCTTAAGGATCCATCAGGTTTTATGGGAGTTACAATTGGGGTCTCCCACTGGGCATGACCAATCGGTTCCAACACGCGCTGGGCTATTAATTTGTCCAATTGTTCATCAATCTTTGGCTTGAGTGCAAAGGGCACTCGACGAGGCTTAAGGTGAATGGGCGCAACATCAGGGCTGAGATTAAATGATATGGGGAACCCTTTGTACTTGTCTAGCTTCTTGGTGAAAACGTCCTGGAATTCCTGGATGAGGGCCGCTTCCCAGTCATCACTTCCGGTTTGGTTGATGCCCGCTAGTTCAATTCCTAGTGGCACGAACCATTGCAAACCCAGCAAACTGGGCCGATCTCGATCGATGATGGTCAGAGGTAGGGTTGCGGTGTGGTCTTCGAAAGATACTCGGACATGGCTAGAACTGGCAACTGGAATTCTGTTTCCTTGGTAGTCTTTTAATATAATTTTTTGAGTGGTGAGGTCCTGGCAACGAATGTCAGGTTTTAAGGTTTTTCAGGAGACCATTGACAGGGACGACCCAGAGTCGACTTCCATAACACATGGTTGATTCTCAATGGTGACCTTCACTCAGATTTTCCTCGCATCAAGGGAGGACGTGTGGCCGATGGTGATGGTTTGATGGGCCTCTTCTCATCTGGTTGAATTGGCGGGTGCTCGATTTCTGTAGTATTGGCTCCATTGGTTGTTTAGGCGGTCCCGATTTATTGGTGGAGTGCCTGTTGTATGCCAGAAGTTGTTTTCTCTTCAGATTGGGCTGGGCCCTCGCCTGCTTCTGCAGACCTTTGCGATGTGGCCCTTCTTTCCACAGGAATGGCAGAGTGCGTCTAGGAATTTGAAGTCTGATCGCAGGTGGTTTCCCCCGCATCCAGTACATTGATTCGAAGGCTTACAATTCCACTGGTCTCGCTGGTCGCGTTCAGATCTGAGTCAGTTGACCTCCTCTTCCTCGCTTTCTGATGACTATTCGAGGTCTTCATGGTGGGTGGTCATTGTGTGCCTCTCGGAGAAAGACGTAGTGTCACTGGCGAGTTGGCAGTGCGGTGCGTTCTCTCAGCGCATTCAAGCGGCTGACTTCCTGGTTGCTTCTGCTGCAGTAGCATCGGTGATGACATCTGTGAGGCCAATGTCTCCCTTCGCCATAATCTTGCTCTGGGTCATGGGGTCTTTTAGGCCCAGAACAATTCGATCTCTCGTGGCTTCCTCGAGGTTTGTGAAGCCACAGAGTCCCCCTAGGTTTCTAAGGTCAGCGATGAAGTCTCCAACATTTTTGCCTTCCTGCTGGTCCCTCTGGTAAAACTCATGTCTCCTGATGAGTGTTGGCACTGTGGGTGCATAATGAGCCCGTAGGTTTGGGGCAAGGTTGTCCCAGTCCATTGTCTTGACTTCTGCTGGTTTTGCAAGTGCTTTTGCCATTTTAAAAACAGCGGGCCCACAATGGGACAGAAATACAGCTCGTTTCTTGCCAGGCGTAGCATCTTTCAAATTGTTAGTCTCCAGGAACATCTGGAACCTGGCCATATACGAGTCCCAGTCTTCATTAGCCGGGTCAAATGGAGCGGGTGGTATAGTGCTGCTGGTCATTCTGCCGCTTTTGGTGCGCTCTTAGCCACGTGCTCTGTTAGCGTTCGGTGAGTGTTCAATCAGCTCTATCATCTCTGCATCCCATCCTCGTCGCCAGTGTTATGTCTGGAGCGTGGGCGCAAGGAACGGAGACGAGACATCAAATAGTGACTCCAACTCTTTATTAGTGACTTCAGAACAGAGCGGGGATACTGGGCAGCAGAAGCTCCTTTTATAGAGCTGGCTGCTGTCACAATAACCAATGGTTTGATTTTGCTGCACTGGTAGAAGCCAATCAGCGGCGACCCACTGTCAGCCAATCAGATTAGCCAGAAACGGCCAATCACAATCTGCTGTTCATGAGCCAATCAGAAGTGCAGGATTACGAGCCTGCTGCGGAAACAAAACTATTGGGATCAACCAAAGCGTTTGCTTAGTTCGTAACAGGACGGCTTCTTTGGCACTGGTATGATAGTAGAGCATTTGAAGCAGGAAGGAACATAGCACA
This sequence comes from Hydrophis major, assembly GCA_033807585.1. NCBI lineage: Eukaryota > Metazoa > Chordata > Lepidosauria > Squamata > Elapidae > Hydrophis > Hydrophis major. The sequence goes on along the minus strand of CM066328.1, from coordinate 69,730,618 downwards.
TCTCTAGTGATTTATTGAACATTCGGGTGAAGATGGGAGCCAATTGGACATCACAGACTTTTAAGAAGAAGAAGTTATCTTGTCTGGCACTGGTGCTTTTCCTGGTTTTTGTCTGTGGAATGTACTTGCACTTCTTTTTCTGTGATCACCAGAGATTGTGAACCCAATGGGTTGGGGTCAGTTGTAGGAGGCTTGGCTGTTATTGGTGTGTTTGAGATGGGGTTGTGGAGATAGGTGGCTGTAGTTTCCTTTTAAATCTGCAGTAAAACACATTCAGATCATCTGCTAGTTGTTGATTTCCTTCTGCCTGGGAAGGAGGATTTCTGTAGCCAGTGATGTTTTTAAGAGTTTTCCACATGTTTGCTGGTTCATTAGTTGAGAACTGATTCCTTAACTTTTCAGAGTAGCTTCTTTTTTCTCCTCTGATCTCTCTTGTTAATATGTTTCTGGCTTGGTTGTATAGCATTCTGTTACCTTTTATGTAGGCTCATAAATCACTTTTTTCAGTGCCATTGTAACTTTGAATGGTCACTCCACACAAGCAAAGTACCAGGAAAGGAGGGGAAAAAACTCCAGAGAAGTTATTGAGACAGGAAGTCTAGTCCTGCCAAGAATGTAATAAGGATTAACGGAGAGGCAGGTTCTGTAAGAAACACCAGAATGTTTCCTTCCTACCTTCCTTACAGGATTAGGCCAGTAATTTCTTCTGACAACCATTCTCTGAACTGCTTAGAATGTTAACAACCGGTTCTAGTGAATAGGTGCAAACTGATAGAATCCCATCCCTGGATTCACAAACATCAATGCCATCTGTATGTTTGATTTTTATAGGATTAAAACCTGGACTGATGCTCCCATAAGGGGGTTTTGCATTTGTCCTTAATTCAGAAGAAATGTATTCATAGGGAAATAAATGAATAAATCCCATTCATGAAATGTGATTCCAACATTCACAGTAAGTTTTTGGTTAGTTGTCTAACTTGCTCTTGCAAATAACATGGCATGAAACTATGAAATATCAGCATAATCACTTTTAGAAAGAGCTCTGCCAGTGCCAATTAGGGAAAGAAACCAAGAGAACTTCTAAAAGACACAAAGGAAAGAGAATGAAAAAGCAATTGAATGCTAATGAGCATTTAGAGACTTCACTTGGTGCTTGAGGTGCCATTGATTAGCCTTCCTAGCAAGTGGTCCTTTACTGCTCCCAGTTTGAAGCCAATTGGATTTTTTTTCCCCTTTCTTTCCAAGAGAAATTCTCCAGGCTAAATTCTCATCTAAGTTACGCCAGGAGCATATATGGGGAAAAACTGAACTCTGCTGTCTTTGTAAAATTAATCCCTCTTCAGATTGGAGGAAACAGGAGTAATAATTCAGTCTCTGAACTTTGCAAGAAGGCATCAAGCTTGGAATGATCCCTTTTTTAAAAATAAGTTTTTGAATCAATGAGCTTTTTGGTTGAAAACGGAAGGAAATCTATCTGTCACTTTAACTTTTTTTTTTTTTTTGGTGGGGGTCTGAAAATATGGCAAAATGCAGCACACTAAAATTTACAATATAGCTTCTGGATTTTGAACCCTAGATATTTGTTATTTATTTTAATAAAATAGAAAAAAAAGTTCTTTTCTGATTTCTGAGGCCAAAGGTTTTTGTGTGTGTGTGTGTGTGTGTGTGTGTATACTCCTTTCTTTTACATTCATTTGTGTATATGTATATACACACACACACACACACACACACATATATATATATATAGGCATGATATTCCCCTCTGAAAAAAAAACCGGGGCCGGCCAAAAGATACCCATGCTGCGAACCAAGAAATCGCACACACAACATCAATGCTACACACCCTTCCTTTCAAGCCGGTCACGTGTGGATCAGCTCCAGAACTGGGCAGCCGCTTCCCTGGGGGCAGGGCTGAGGCCGCCGCCTGGGGAGCGCCTGCTGCTTTCCCTCGCCAGGGCCGGGCGGTGGTGTGTTGCACGGAGAGACGGATGGTCTTTGGCTGCCCAGCTCCCTTTTCCTGCAGCTCAGCGGCAGGAATTGGATTGGTAGTCAGAAGAGTTCATAACCACTGTCGCATTGCCCTTGTCTGCTGGTAGGATTATTATGCTGGTGTCTTCTTTCAGGTTAAGTAGTGGTTATGAACACATCTGACTACCAATCCAAGTTAACCAAACTACTCCAAGACCCCACATACAAACTCCTAAAGACAGACCCCACCACCTACCTAGAAAAAACCACCAGATCCAAAATAAAAGCCTCCCCCATCAGTGAAGAAATCCAGCAAAGAATCATACCCAGAGAGAAATCATCCAGATGCCCTAAACCTTATGGTCTCCCCAAGATACACAAAGAAGGAACCCCACTTAGACCAATAGTCAGCTCCATAGGCTCACCTCTACAAAACCTAGCCAAATTTCTCACCAAAAAACTACAGCCCTATGCAGAATCCATCAACTCACATGTAAGAAACTCATTCCAGTTCATCGAGATCATAAAGAAACAAAACTTACAACCCAGTGACCTACTAGTGAGCTTCGATGTCATATCCCTCTTCAACCAAGTGCCAATAAAAGAAGCCTTGACAGCCATCCAAAACAAATACAACCCCCCCAAGCATATCCTAGATCTGACCAACCACTGCCTATCCAATACATACTTCACCTACAATGGACAAAAATACAAACAAATAGAAGGAGCACCCATGGGATCATCCCTCTCACCTGTCATCGCTAACCTCTACATGGAACACTTTGAAACACAAGCTCTAGAAAAATATGATCACAAACCCAAACTCTGGCTCAGATACGTAGATGACACCTTCATAATCTGGCCACACGGGAAAGAAAAACTGAACAACACCTCAATAGCCAACACCCCAAAATACAATTCACCATGGAAACAGAAGCTAACAACCAACTTCCCTTCCTAGATGTCTTGGTATACAAAAAATCCAATGGCTTCCTAGGACACACAATCTACCAGAAGAAAACACATACAACCCGCTATCTACACGCACTCTCACACCACCACCCAGCACAGATCAATTCCGTAACCGAGACACTCATCTCTAGAACAAAATGCTTAGCCAATGAACAACACCTAGAGACCGAACTACACACTCTCACCGGCGTGCTGACAGCCAATGGATTCCAAAGAAAGAAGATCACCCACCTAATCCAAAAAGAAACCCCAGCCAAAATCCAAGACAAAGAACAAGAGAATGCAAAGCCCTCCTCCCATATATAAAAGGCACTACGGACAAAATTAGCAAGATCCTCCAAAAACACAACATTAAGACAGCATTCTGCACAAACAGAAAGATATCCACCATCCTAAGAAACCCTAAGGACAGAATCGAGTTGGAAAATCAAGGAGTATACGAAATCCCTTGCACTGCCTGCCCCACCACATACATTGGACAGACTAACAGAAGAATAGGTGCACGCATTGAAGAATATAGGAACTCAATCAAAAAGGAAGAACCGACCTCTTCCCTGGTCCAACACCTCAAAGCCACAGGACATGAGATTGACTTTAAAAATACCAGAACTATCGCCAAAACCAAACACTTCAGCAACAGAATCATCAGAGAAGCCATAGAGATAGAAAAACGCCCACACAGCATGAATAAACGAGATGATACCTCCCGCCTACCAGCCATTTGGAAACCCGCCCTCATGAACAGACGAGTACCTAACATGAAGAATGACACCAGACCCACACCCCTGAGAGCCACACAAGATGCCACCACCACACTTCCACGTAGAAAGCAGACTGACACCCACACAGAAGATGAGACACGACCACGGACCAGAAGCCGCACTGCAGCTGCATCACTACCCACCTCAAACCCCTCTGAGCCATACATGAAGCGAACTGACCTCCACCATGAAGATGCAGCACGACCACGAACTCGAAGCCAAATAGCAAGATCACAGCTCACCAGCTCAAACCCTCCAGCAACTAAGACTAACCTGAGCACAATCAAGCCCCCACCTGAACAGAACACGCCTCCAGCCAATCAGAACACAGCCAACCCCCCAACCAATCAGAACACAGCCAAGCCCCCACCCAATCAAGTCACACTCCCACTAGCAGTTAAAAGGAAGAAGCAGCTGCAAGCTCACATCACTCTGAGAAGCACAGAGCTGAAGACCAAGCCTGAAGATGATGAATGAGACTTCATCGAAACGTTGCCTAGATAATTCCAATCTTACGCGGGAGAAAACCCGAATAACCAAAGATCCACATACAAATACCCGCGAGAACCTCAGAAAACAAATATTGCACCTCTACGGGGAGGAAACCCACCATCTGACCAGGACTTATGAAAAACTTGAAGTCCAAAGAGCTTCCATTTTATGTGACCTCGCATTCCTATGCAACTGCCGAGATCAAAATTTAATTCCCACAAGCTTCCAATTGAAATTCCACACCAACACAGCAGCCACCAAACGCATCCTAAAAAGAACAGAATTGGCCCTAATTAGAAATGAACTTCACACAAAAAGATTTCTCCTAGATCAAATCAACAAAGATCTCCTCACACTTCACCTCAGACTCAGCAACAAGATTCACCCCTTACTTTGGGACAAATCCAAACAGCTCGCTGTCTGGAGAGCCGAAACACAGACCACCCTCAAGACAGACACACACACCAACAAACTCAGAAAACTACAACAACGCCAGAAACCAACTCCTCCCCCCTCACAGCCACACATGAAACAAACAGTGCACAACATCTCAGACAAGATCCTCACCGAAGCCGAAACCAAGGTCCTTTCTAAAGGATTCAACTTTGCTGTCGCTCCCAAACACATCCCCACAGAAACCATCATATGCGGAGTTGAAACCAGCCTGACCAAAACCAACCCTGATGATGCTAATAGAATCAGACTCGAAATCACCAACATCCTCTGCACTAGCAAACCACCCAAAAGCAACTTATCCAAAGAAGAACAAACTGCACTACTCAACCTGAAAGAAGACACCAGCATAATAATCCTACCAGCAGACAAGGGAAACGCGACAGTGGTTATGAACACATCTGACTACCAATCCAAGTTAACCAATCTACTCCAAGACCCCACATACAAACCCCTAAAGACAGACCCCACCACCTACCTAGAAAAAACCACCAGATCCAAAATAAAAGCCTCCCCCATCAGTGAAGAAATCCAGCAAAGAATCATACCCAGAGAGAAATCATCCAGATGCCCTAAACTTTATGGTCTCCCCAAGATACACAAAGAAGGAACCCCACTTAGACCAATAGTCAGCTCCATAGGCTCACCTCTACAAAACCTAGCCAAATTTCTTGCCAAACAACTACAGCCCTATGCAGAATCCATCAACTCACACGTAAGAAACTCATTCCAGTTCATCGAGATCATAAAGAAACAAAACTTACAACCCAGTGACCTACTAGTGAGCTTCGATGTCATATCCCTCTTCACCCAAGTGCCAATAAAAGAAGCCTTGACAGCCATCCAAAACAAATACAACCCCCCCAAGCACATCCTAGATCTGACCAACCACTGCCTATCCAATACATACTTCACCTACAACGGACAAAAATACAAACAAATAGAAGGAGCACCCATGGGATCACCCCTCTCACCTGTCATCGCTAACCTCTACATGGAACACTTTGAAACACAGGCTCTAGAAAAATATGATCACAAACCCAAACTCTGGCTCAGATACGTAGATGACACCTTCATAATCTGGCCACACGGGAAAGAAAAACTGAACAACTTCCTCACACACCTCAACAGCCAACACCCCAAAATACAATTCACCATGGAAACAGAAGCTAACAACCAACTTCCCTTCCTAGATGTCTTGGTATACAAAAAATCCAATGGCTCCCTAGGACACACCATCTACCAGAAGAAAACACATACAAACCGCTATCTACACGCACTCTCACACCACCACCCAGCACAGATCAATTCCGTAGCTGAGACACTAATCTCCAGAACAAAATGCTTAGCCGATGAACAACACCTCGAGACCGAACTACACACTCTTACCGGCGTGCTGACAGCCAATGGATTCCAAAGAAAGAAGATCACCCACCTAATCCAAAAAGAAACCCCAGCCAAAATCCAAGACAAAGAACAAGAGAATGGCAAAGCCCTCCTCCCATATATAAAAGGCACTACGGACAAAATCAGCAAGATCCTCCAAAAACACAACATTAAGACAGCATTCTGCACAAACAGAAAGATATCCACCATCCTAAGAAACCCTAAGGACAGTATCGAGTTAGAAAATCAAGGAGTATACGAAATCCCTTGCACTGCTTGCCCCACCACATACATTGGACAGACTAACAGAAGAATAGGTGCACGCATTGAAGAACATAAGAACTCAATCAAAAAGGAAGAACCGACCTCTTCCCTGGTCCAACACCTCAAAGCCACAGGACATGAGATTGACTTTAAAAATACCAGAACTATCGCCAAAACCGAACACTTCAGCAGCAGAATCATCAGAGAAGCCATAGAGATAGAAAAACGCCCACACAGCATGAATAAACGAGATGATGCCTCCCGCCTACCAGCCATTTGGAAACCCGCCCTCATGAACAGACGCGTACCTAACATGAAGAATGACACCAGACCCACACCCCTGAGAGCCACACAAGATGCCACCACCACACTTCCACATAGAAAGCAGACTCACACCCACACAGAAGATGAAACACGACCACGGACCAGAAGCCGCACTGTAGCTGCATCACTACCCATCTCAAACCCCTCTGAACCATACATGAAGCGAACTGACCCCCACCATGAAGATGCAGCACGACCACGAACTCGAAGCCAAACAGCAAGATCACAGCTCACCAGCTCAAACCCTCCAGCAACTAAGACTAACCTGAGCACAATCAAGCCCCCACCTGAACAGAACACGCCTCCAGCCAATCAGAACACAGCCAACCCCCCAACCAATCAGAACACAGCCAAACCCCCAACCAATGAGAACACCCCCCCATCCAATCAGAACACAGCCAAGCCCCCAGCCAATCAAGTCACACCCCCAGGAGCAGTTAAAAGGAAGAAGCAGCTGCGAGCTCACATCACTCTGAGAAGCACAGAGCTGAAGACCAAGCCTGAAGATGATGAATGAGACTTCATCGAAACGTTGCCTAGATAATTCCAATCTTACGCGGGAGAAAACCCGAATAACCAAAGATCCACATACAAATACCCGCGAGAACCTCAGAAAACATATATATATATATATATATATATATATATATATATATATATATATATATATATATATATATATATATATATATATATATATATGTATGGCATTCAGCTTTGTTCGGATATTTTCCCACATCATTGCAGTTGTGCTTTTAAAGTTGTAGCAACATTTCAGCAGAATCTCATCTGCCATCATCAGGCTTCTGTATAGTGTTCATCTGTGAGTCAGACTTTTACAGTGGTTTCAGATTTAAATTTGGGGCAGCCTATTGCTGTGCCAGAATGGTTTTTTCTTCATCCTGATTGGTTGGGAGTCTTGGTCTGTGTTTATTTATCTTGGAGTTTGCTGTGTTCTGCTTGATTGGTGTTTCTAATATCTTCTGTCTCTTTTTTGGCTCTTTTTGTTTCTTGATTGGCTGGCAACATTGTGTTACTTTATTGGAGGCCTTTAGTGCAGCTTGGCTCCAGGTAAATGGGCGGCTATCATTAGTTAGGAAGCTATTATGATTGACAGTCTGGTGGAATCATCTCTTCTATTCATGCTTTCTGGTCTTTTTTCAATCTCTATGGCTTCTCTGATGATTCTGTTGGAATCATTTGGAAGCCTGCATTCACAAACAAAAAAATCTCCACACCACAAGCCAAGCAAACACCTGGGCACAAACAGATCCCCCCTGATACCTCCAGCTCAAACACACCCCAACCAGGCACCCAGATGAAACCTAGCTTCCTAACTAATGATAGCCGCCCATTTACCCGGAGCCAAGCTTATATATATAAAAGCCCAAAGACATCATCAAACTGTGAAGAGCTTTTCAAAGAGCCTGTATTATCTTTCCTGATAAATACTGAAATGAAAAATAAAGTCAATGTTGCATATTGTAGAAGCCAGGGGGATAATGGGTTTTCTTCCCTACACCCCCCCATCACTTGTATCTTTGGGTGGGGGTGAATTACTAATTACAAAACAACCATGTACTTCAGCATTTGCAAGACCCTTAGTGTTTGAGAAAACAAGCTAATTATGCTTGAAAAGGTTTTCAGCCACAGCTCACTTGCTGGTACAAATTATGCTGTTTAAAATAAGGGGAAGCTGTTTGGAATATTTGCCTGTAATTAGTAACATCCATGCAATACACATGATTCTAACATTCTTAGGAAAAAAATGCAGGGGTTTTGAAGCATTGCTCTAATATTCTGGTGGAGGAAAAAAAAGTTCCTAGCTTAATTGTGGGGGTCTCAAAAATTAAGCTAAGGACTTTTTTTTTCTTTAATATTCATGTTTGCAGGACCAGTATTCTGTGTTTTTTTTTTTGTCAACATCCTTTTAGTTCTTCATTGCTTGAATGCATCCAGTTGGAATAGCTGGACCTGAACAAAACATAACTTTTCCTCATGTCTGTGTCCTGGGTGTCTTTCTCCCTAACATTGTTGTTATAGTAGATATGCCGGGTGATTTGTGACTTAAAGTTGTTCTGTAATGGGCTTTCTCAGCTTTTCTCCTGCTTTGTAGCTCAGCAAATGACATGTTTTGTTGTGAACAGAAAACAGTAAAAACCAGTTTTATCTTTAATGTTTAACAGATAACAGATAATCAGAGTTGGAAGGGACCTTGTATGTCATCTAGTTCAACTCCCCCCCCCGCCCAAGTGGGAGACCCTTCACCATTTCTGACAAATGGCAGTCCAATCTCTTCTTGAAAGTCTCAAGTGATGGCGCTCCCACAACTTCTGAGGGCAAGCTGTTCCATTGGTTGATTTTTCTCACTGTCAGAAAGTTTCTCCTTATTTCCAGGTTAAATTTCTCCTTGTTCAGTTTCCATCCATTATTCCTTGTCTGGCCTACAGGTGCTTTAGAAAATAGCTTGACCCCTTCCTCCCTGTGGCAGCCCCTCAAATATTGGAAGACTGCTATCATGTCTCCCTGGTCCTTCTTTTTACTAGAATAGCCAAGCCAGTTTCTGCAACCATTCATTGTATGTTTTAGCCCCCAGTCCCCTAATCATCCTGGTTGCTCTTCTCTGTATTTTTTCTAGAGACTCAACATCTTTTTTATAATGTGGTGAACAACATTAATCCTGATGATTTCCAGCCAACAACACAAAGCTTGAAAGGCTTATGAAAATGGAACATGATATATAAGAAAACTGAATCCAGATTCAAAAGTTCTCTGGGTAAAATGTCTCCATAAATCCACTGTGCAAAGTTGACTAATTTTATTTACATTGTCAAAACTATGTATACCTTCTGCTCCTTCAGAAAGACCTTAAATAGCCTCCACACACATAAATCAATTTTCCCCAAAACAATCAAACCAACCAAAAATAAATACATATACAGATAGAAGTGTATACTATCTGTATACATATACAGATAGACAAATAGAGGAAAATAAGAGAAAAATATCTAGGAAACTGTACCATAACCAAACAAAACGGTGTTCTAATATTGACAATTGGTAGGTACAAATCATCAATCCATTGTTGCCAGTTACATATACATGTATTCTTCCAGCTGTGTATAATTATTATTTTGCCGATCCAGGAAAAAAAATACTGTCCATGAAGCCATTTGTCATGCAAAGTTGTTCCAAATCTATAGCATACAAATAAAAAGGCTTCTTTAATATTCAGTGATTGGGCATGATTAACAGGCCAAGTGGATCAGATCAAAATATGTCAACAGCAGAACTAATTTAGAAAGAACAAAGTTTGTTGCAATCTTCGTCCTTGAATTTGGGATAACATCAGCATCAGGGAAAATGCATTTGACCAAGAGTTTGAAAGTCTTGGAAATTGTATAGTTAATTCAAAATTAATATCTGAAGGCATAGGTTCCAATAAATTATATATCATGGTTGAGCTGTAGACAGAAGGAATCTGAAAAAGACCACTGAGAAAGCCTAAAGGCTATTCTGAAGTTTATGAGATTTTGTCAACAAGTAAACATGCATGGAATAACATTATTGGCACTTAGCCTCCTATTGCAGCCATGAAGTGCCAGTTTCTATTACAGAAAAGTAATCGCTTTCAAAACAAATATCCAAACAAGCAAAAAGTAGTGATGGCTTAAACCTTCAGAAATACTTTCTAATTCTGCTCAAAGGGATCCTGCTGCTGTTCCAGCTACTGATTTCAACAAGAAACCCAGTTGATGATCATGTTCATCAAATTATCAATGATGTGAAATTGCTCCAATTAAAATATAGCTACCATTATTCCCCAAGGCTGCACTTGCCCTGCTGTTCATTTTCATCTCTCTCTGCCTCTTGGCTTGCAAATGCAAATTTTGCTAATCTTTGCCTGTGGCATGAATAATACCTAAACTAATCTTTCCAAGCCAGCAATATTGTTTAGGCTGACAGTGGTTATGACAGAACTTCTGTGCTTAGAAGAGGGAAAGGGGGCTGCTGATGAGGCCTCAGCTGACATTCAAATGTTTTTTCCCCACCTTAAGTGAGACACTAGAGACATTACTTTCCACTATGCCAGAGCTTTTCATCAAAGTTTTACACATTTTAATTAAACATTTTAGCACACCTTTTTGGTAAGAATGTAGAATTATCTCCATGTTACAGATGAGGTAGAGGTAAAGATGTAGACAAGAAAAGTGACTTACCCAAAGGCAAGACAACAAACAGAAGCAGAATTCATCATGTGGATTCTTAAAAATCTATGGCCAGACTAATTGTAAAGCTATCAAACAGCTGCCAGCCATACTTCATCTTTGAAGAATAATTAAAATAACTTTTAAAAGTTAGTGTGACAGTCCCATAAACTCTATTTTCCAATGTTCACAACACTGGCTTGATGTTTCAAATGCTCTGAAGAATCATAGCTAAACATTAATATGTAAAATTGTAATCTTATGAATATGAAAGACAAGAGTTAAAAATCCATTGTAGATTCTGTCCATTGTCTCAATTTTATTCTATTATCTCTCTTTGGTCATGTGTTGAAATGGAAGATTTTTGGGATTGATTAAACCATAGATTATTGTAACAGCTGAACTGGGAAACTGACTTCATCACTGAATTTTAGGATTTTCAAACAATTGCTGATGTTCTGCTTGAAAATGCTGGCTGTATCTTGAAGATCTTCTTTTAGGAACTGATTGGCCTTTTTCTTCCACTTTAACTTGACTTGGAACTTGCATAGTGATTTCTTACACAGTCAACCCCTGGCTGTACCTTTGCTGTGAAAACTGAGCCCTACTATCCCCTGGTAAAAAAATATAATCAATTTGATTTCTGTGTACTCTACCTGGTGATGTCCATATATGTAAATATTGTTTTGGTTATTTAAAGACTGCATTAACACTAAATAAATCATTGCATTGGTACAAGTGGATAATCCATTCTCTTGCTTCACTTCAATTCTCTAGACCATACAGTCCAACTACATTTTTCCTCCTCAATATTTCCAAATTTGGTCTGACAGTTTCATATTGAATTTAACCATAAATCTCATGATTTTCTTCTAGATAAATGGCTGGAATATAAATTCATCTTCTTCCAATCCAGCATCCCTTAATGTATATTTAGCAAATATGAATATTAAAATGGGTAAATGTTTGCTCCACTGCACACAGTCATACATTCACACAAAATGATGCCTTCACAAGTCCACTATTATACACAACTATAATGAATTTTAGCAGACATAATCCTTTCTGATCAGTAACATTGTCATATTTCTGAGGCCAGGATTGTTGAAGAAGACAGAGATGATCTCATTGAAGGTACAGTGTTTTTGAACTAGAAGCAAAGATTTGGCATAATATTTTCAACCAGGGTTTCTGCTTCAGTGCTAAGTTGAAGGACACCACCACCTTCTCCATGCTGCGAAAATAGATTAATAAATGCACATCCACATCTTTTTACTTGTCAGGAATGTTACTACATATCCTCAGGGTGTAATTTCATTTTACAGTTTTCATTCCCCTAAGCATTTGTGTGGTGACATTTTTTTGACAGATAGAGGGACATGGATGTGTGCATCTTTATGGGAATTCTCTGTCTAGATTGTAAAATCAATACTGAATCAAATGTAAATGTATCATCATCTCTGAAATACTGAAATGCCACATTCAGTTTTCCAACAATTGTCATTTAATAATAAATTGGCACTGAGGGCTTTTCTTTTCCCTTCCATTATTATTGATTGAAATATAAGAAAAATAATCAGTACTATTTTAGATGAGGGGGGGAGTTTTAAATCAAACATGGTCTCAATGCCATGTTTGACAAGCAATGTCTAATTTTCTTAATTTAATCCAAAAAACTGATTTATGATCTCCTGTGGGATTATTTAGGATTGAAATTGGTAAGAATAGAAGACCAGAGTCCCAAAATCTGTGCTGGTTCTTTATTGTTTTTCTGGTGATATTCAACCTGATATACATGATGAAGTATTTGGGAAAAGGTGAAATCCTATTCATGTTTTTTCTTAGAGTATTTAGATTTGAGTAGACATCCATAGAGATACAGACCCACTTATCAATTCATGACCAGTGTGTACATATAAACATAAACCTATCAACTTGTTTTAAAACACTTCTACAAGGTAAGTAAATTTGTATGCATACATTGTGTAGCAAGCTTTATTGTAAATTTGGAAAAAGTGTGGGTATCCAATTATTATGTTATGTCCAGAAGGGCAACCTAGGAAAGTTTTCATGAAACTGTAAAGCCAAAGATTTCCAGTAGAGATGGCTTAAGAAGTGTTCTATTCTTTTATTGTCTCCACCTTGAATTTGCTAACTAAGTTTAGGATCTGAAAATGAGAAACACTTTCAGTTTTTTGCTGTTCATGAAACAAACTCCCTTTTCTCAAGACTTGTCAAACATTTTTAGAAGCACTGTAAGTTATCTTTGTTGGAGACAGCTTGAGTGACAGGCACACCACATCAGAATAGTCAGTTTGTTCATTTTTTTTAACAAAAATAACTTTACATTGCAGAAATATATTAAACAGAGCTTCTTTTGGCAATCTTAATTGAAGCCACTCAGTTTCTTAACAGTGAAAGCTTTCGCACCAATAATCAGTTTTTCTATGTGCACAATGCACTGAAGGAACTAGAGTCACTTCACACAAATACTTTTCATCATCTTTTTTTAAATAAATCCTAGACCTTCCATGATCTCAATGATTTACTAAACCTGACCATGAATTTTTCTGGTTTTGAACAGTTATATAAAATGAGGGGAAAATATATTGTACAATACTGAGCCTTCTTGAAAATCTATTGACTTTGTTTTTGCTTCATCATGCCTCATGGATTCTGGTCACAGCAAAGCTTTTGTTCAGCATCCACTACAATCTACCAAATATTGGCAACTTGTGCTGTGAAAACTGTCCAAATGTGAAAAGTTTTAAACTACTCCTGTTCCCAAAGTTAAAAACTCTTTTGAGTTCAGAGCAGCTGTTCCAACTTTATTGGAAATGTCCCAGGGATCTTCTGACATTCCAGAAGTAATCCAATTCAAACAAACTCATTTTAACTTCCAAACACTTGTTCCATATTGGGAAAAAAATGCTGCCTTAAATTGACAGTGAAAGTCAGAACAAGTCCTTTTAAACCATCGTGCTACAACCATTGTGTAAAGCTTGCAAAGCTGTCATGCTATTCTTGTACTGTGGGGTCTTTTAGAAGTAAAAGTGAGGACATCTTTACAGAAGACTTGCTGCCCCCATAACAACTGCTTATTGTTTGACTGTGAAGGGAGAGGGGCACAGGTAGAAAGAAACTACGACAAATGTGAGTGGGAGTGCTAGCTATTTATTTTTCCTTTTTTGTAGACAAAGGAGTAGGAGATTTTTTTTATTAGTCCAGGAACTGTGACAACTCAAAGGGCAAGTCTCTGAGTCCCACTTTTGAACTCTCTTATTTAACAGCTGGAGGGAGAATTGATTGACTCATGATACTCCTGCCTATACTCAGAATTTCAGGGTTAATAAAAGTGAAGACAAACAAAAGTCAGTTTCAAAGTGGTTTGTAGGAGATCAAAGATTGCAAACAGAGTTAAACCTGTGCCACATGGCTTTTAGCCTAAATTGTTGAAAAATAGCAAAGCAAATAAGCAGCATGTTGTGCACAGATTTCTGAACAGGAGGAGAAACCAATATAGATCTTTTCCATATAGTATGCAACACGAAACAGTAAAAACAGGGTAGAAGTACAGCTATTAATCAAAAAATGAATGCTGACATGAAAACATCTAAGACTCAGACTTCGGTGGATTACTGATAGGTTTATGTTCTATTTTTTTCTGGCCTGTTTTTCACATTAATCAGCCTTTTATTTGTTTATACCCGCATACTTCCCAGTTAATCCCCATATCCATATCAGAGCAAGTACACAAGTCACTAATAAAACTATAGTGAAGTTAAAACCTTAAACCTTAAAACAAATTATATGGCAAAACAGAATAAAGGGCAAGGATAAAATATATCAGGGGGGAGTGAGAGAGTAAAAACAGGCAAGAATTTCTATTGCCTGTATATGTCTCTAGAGAGCCAGTTGGATAGTTAAGGCACAAGGCCAGAAACCAGGTTCTGTAACACCTAGATCTGCCTTAGGCACAAAACATCTAGGTGACCTAGGCCAGTACATTTTCTCAGTCCTAGGAAGGAAGCAATGGGAATCCACTGATATCTTGCCAAGAAAATGGATTTGTGTCAAAGTAGTTGCCAGGAAACTAAATTGAAGGGATACACCTCTGGAAACAATATTGTAAATATTGAGATTAAGATAGTCTCAATGAATAGCCTCTTATTATTCCAAAATTAGCCCCTTTAAACAATAGCAGTAGCATTCAGCTGGGGAATTCTGGGAGTTGAAGCCTTAGCATCTTAAGTTTCTAAAACAACAACAATATTTTTTTTTACCAACTGTCAAAATTGGTAAATGTTTCATCTTAGAACAAAAGACAAGGAAGAAAATTTATTTTAACCCAGTCCAGAATTCTGAACTTACAGACTTTCTAAATATATGGTGAGTGACAGAGAAACTGAAGTCTATTTTTCTCTTTACTATTAAGATATTACAAGGTGTATGAATGTCATGACTGCATAAATAAATCTCTTCCCCAATGAGGTGTTAAATATGGGGGATTTAACTGAGTCTGGCCATCATATATCAAGCTATGATTCATGGTATGTGAACTAGCACCAAAAGAGGTGGTCTATTAAGTTCTCTGGGAAACTATGGATAACAAGGAAGCCACATTTTCATTCCAATCTTTCAGATGATTCATAATACATTGCTTTTTGTTTTTGTTTAGTTTTTTTTTTTAAAAAAACAGCAACTTGTATTTACATAATTTCCAGTTTTTCTATAGGGTCTTAAATTTATTTCTCTATCCAAGAAAAATTCCTGAAGTAATAGTAAATTCTTTGCCTGCTCTCCCTGTTTTTCTAGTATATTTATGCCAATATTATGCAATTTGGCATTCACCAGTTATGTTGGACTTCAACACCTATAATTCCCAGTCAGCCTGGTATTGGTTAACGACCCCCATCATTTCTGATAGATATTTGTTCAAGAGTGATCTATTATTTTTTCCTTGAGCTCATTGCAGGAGAACCACATCATTTTTGAAAGACAACAAATATTACTAGAAAATGCCAGCGATGCTGACCATTTTTAATAATGTGGGCATTTCTCCGTGATTGGTGATGCAAGGTAATGAGGCTGACAAACTGAAGCAGGATGGGAGGATGTGTCTTAAAATGCAAAATTGATTTGACAGTTCTACCAATTATATTTCTTTGCCCTATGACAACAATTAGCTGCAAAGCAAATTGTTTTGAGAAATGTGGACATATCTCAAAGATGCTGTCTTTAGACATTTACTGTGCATAGGGCACATAGAGATCAGTAGCAGTTCTAAATTATTTTACTAATGTCCATTTCCTCTGATGGCCTCCTATTCAGACATTGAAATATTGGAGATCATCTCCTCTGGGACCTTCCTTCATGTTTAGCCTACCCTCTACACTGGGGCAGAAAAGCTAATTGCTAAAGAGCAAGCAGATGGCTTTATGAAAGTTCAAAATGACAGCAAGCCTCTGTTGGTAAATTATACTCCAAACCAAACCTTTTCCACCTTTCAAGAGTCAGATGAAAATTCCTCATGGTTAACACTAAGCAGATTTTGCTATTGCACAGATAGAGAGGAATGTTTGAATTCTACTCCCCTGTGGGTTAGTCCAAAGACAAGCGTTTGTGTCCCATGCCCCAGAGAGATAGGTTGTCCATTTTTATGAGGATAGTTCAAGATGTTGGTTATGTTAATGTGGAAAACAGGCAATTAATAGGCACCATAGATTTTTAAATAATTTGCAGGCTGTTACATAGACGATGGAGAAATAAATTAAAAGTACACCTTGCCAAGAAAAAGTTTTTTTTTTTCCATGTATGGCATGAACTCTTTAACTGTGGACCTGATTCTTTTGGATGATTTAAGTTCTTCTTTCTTTCATTTTCCACATTTGTTTATTAAAACTGACATTAAACAAAACCTGTAAAAAATACCAGTTGTTTGGGGCTTTTTAAAAAATAACAGATATAAAGATGTTATCGTCTTGGACTCACCCACTTCCTCTTCCACGTCCTCATCCTCTTCCATGTCCTCTTCCACATCCTCTATGTTGTGTATGCAATATAATTAATAAAGTGTGAGCTTGGAGTAAGTGCAGGGTTCTGGCCCTGCACTTCTGATTGGCTGTTAAGCGGCCGGACCGGATTGGCCCGTTCCGGGGAATCCGATTGGCCCTTAACAGAGAGTTCTCATTGGTTATAAAAGCTAGCGTTTCTAGCTTGTTATTGGTTAAACATTACAAGGTTTGCCAAAATAAGGTGGGTTTTACTGATGTTAAAAGAGCAAGTCACGATGTAAATAAAGAGCTGAAGTTCACCGTTCAGAAACTTGTCTCCATTCTTTCTCGCCCATGCTCAAACTTAACACTGGCGACGAGGGTGGGATGTGGAGACATTTGAACCAACGAAACTTTGAAGAACACTGAGCACGTGACAGACGACGCCAACAACAGAACCATGTCCGGCGGCATCGTACCACCCGCTCTGTTCGATCCATCACAAGAAGACTGGGAGTCTTACATGGAACGTTTCCAAATGTTCCTAGAGACAAACAACTTAAAGGACACCACAGCCGGGAAGAAATGGGCGGTGTTCCTGACGCATTGCGGTCCAACCGTATTTAAGATGGCTAAGGCACTAGCCAAACCCCGAGAAGTGAAGGCCATGGATTGGTACGACCTCGAACCTATCCTGCGAGACCACTACGCCCCGACCGTGCCTACACTCGTGAGACGCCACGAGTTTTATCAGAGAAGCCAGTGAAAAGGAGAAAGTAGCAGACCTCCGAAATTTGGGAGGCCTCTGCGGATTCACCGATCTAGAAGAAGCACTAAGAGATCGCATAGTTCTGGGATTAGATGCACCAGGCGTCCAAAGCAAGCTGATGGCGAAAGGCAACATCATCCTTGCCGACGCCATTGCCGATGCTACCACAGCAGAAGCAACCAAGAAGTCAGCTGCACAACTGCGCCGAAACTGCACTCCGGTACCACCACCGGCCAGAGAAATCTCACCTAGTTCAGAAGGGCAGCTCGCGACAATGCACCACGAGGACCTCTCTTCGTCGTCAGACAGCGATGAAGAATGGGTCCATTGACTGCGGTCCAACCAGGACCCTTGGCCGAAGCCCTTACGCCCTTGCGCTGGCTGTGGAGCCAACCATGCCAGATCCGAATGCAGATTCCGCGACGCACCCTGCCATGAGTACGGGAAACGAGGCCACATCAGACGGGTCTGCCGCAGCTTACCAGGACCCAGCCAGGCCTCAAAAGGTGCTAACTATCACCAATCGACAGGAAACCATCCTGTAAGGTGAGAGCCAGTAAACCACTCCTACAGAAATCGAGCTTTGCAGAGAGAAGAGGCTCACCATATTATCACTATCAGTCACGCCTCAGCCTTGGACACTAAGAAAATCCGAGTCACGGTAGCCATCGAGAACCAGCCTTGCCACATAGAGGTCGACTCGGGATCGTCCCTCTCGATGGTGTCATGGAAGACACTCAAGCAACTCATCCCCACAATTCAACGCCAAGATCTCCGTTTCCAATGCCTCATCCTCAAGGACTACCAGGGGAATCGAATCCCCGTCGTCGGGTCCTGCCGAGTCCGAGTCTCTTTCAAGAAGCACACAGCATACTTACCTTTAACGGTCATCAATAGAGATAGGCCTAGCCTACTGGGCCTCCAATGGTTCGTGCCACTCGGCATTGAAGTGGCCGGCGTAAACCGAGTCGGTGGCAGTGACTGGGAGGAAGACCTTATCTATGAGTACAGGGACATCCTCGCGGACAGCTTAGGCGAGTACAAGGGGACCCCGATCTCATTCAGCTTAGATCCAAAAATAGCTCCCATTCGCCTAAAGCCCCGTTGAGTTCCGTTTGCCTTAAAATCAAAAATCGATGAACAACTCGACAAACTGATAGCTCAGGGGGTGTTGGAGCCCATCGATCACTCCCCGTGGGAAACCCCTATTGTAACACCCATTAAGCCAGATGGGTCAATCCGAATTTGTGGGGACTAGCGGGCCACTTTGAACCATGCCCTGCAGCAGAACACATATCCAGTTCCGGTGGTGCAGCACCTCCTCCATTCCCTGGGGGGTGGGAAAGTTTTCGCTAAATTGGATTTAGCTCAGGCATATCAGCAATTACCAGTAGATGAAAAAACGGCACAGGCCCAAACTATTGTGATGCACCAAGGTGCCTTTAAATGTACCCGGCTGCAATTCGGAGTAAGTGTAGCCCCGGGGATTTTTCAGAGCCTTATGGAAAGGTTATTGCAAGGGATAAAGGGCGTGGTCCCCTATTTTGACGATGTATTAATTGCAGCCCCTACAAAAAAAATCTTACAGGACTGGTTAAAATTAGTCCTAAAAAAAATTCCAAGAGGCCGGTCTTAAGGTTAAAAAAAACAAATGTAAATTGTGTACTGACAGTGTTGAGTTTTTAGGGTACCTGATTGATAGCCAGGGCATTCACCCTACCGAAAGTAAATTAAAAGCGATCAAAAATGCTCCCAGGCCAAGAAACAAGGCCGATCTCCAGGCATTCCTAGGCCTCATCAATTTTTTTAATGTATTTTTACCGCACAAAGCAATTGTGGCTGAACCGTTACACCGATTGTTAGATAAAAAAGCAATTTGGTTATGGGGTTACCGTGAAGAACAGGCATTCCGAAATGTTAAAAAACTGCTCACTTCTGACTCTGTACTCATGCAGTATAACGAGACTTTGCCGTTAGTTATAACCTGTGATGCATTGCCCTTTGGGGTGGGCGCCATTTTGAGCCATGTGCTACCTAATGGGAACGAAGCCCCTGTTGCATATTTTTCAAAGACTCTGTCAAAAATGGAGCAGAATTGTGGACAAATTGATAAAGAAGCCCTCGCAATTGTCTCAGCTGTGAAAAGATTTCATGAATACGTGTATGGTAGGGTTTTTACTGTTGTGACTGACCACAAGCCTTTATTGGGGATAATAGCCGGAGATAAGCCAATTCCCTACATATTATCCCCTAGGATGACCCGATGGTCAGAATTCTTAGCTGCTTATAACTATCGGCTGCAATACCGCCTGGTGAAGGCCATTCCCCACGCTGACGCATTGAGCCGAGCACCACTTCCAGAGACTCTCGACGATCCGGCACCAACGGTAACCACGTTGCAAATCGAAGTGCTCAACTCGCCGCCACTGACCGCCCGAGATATCACAAGAGAAACCAAACGCGACCACACCCTAGCATGAGTCCTAAGCTGGGTAGAACGCGGATGGCCATTGGACCAGTTATCAGATGACTTCACACCATTCAAAACTCGACAGACCGAACTCTTCTCCCAGAAAGGCTGTGTCATCTGGGGCGATAGAGTCGTTATTCCAGAACGGCTTCAAAAAGCGCTGCTGAGAACTTTGCATGATGGCCACTCCAGCATCATGCGAATGAAAGCCCTTGCATGAAGCTACGCATGGTGGCCAGGCATTGACAAGCAAATCAAACAGTGGGTTAAAGCTTGTCCCAAATGCCAAGAAGTCAGCAACGCCCCACCAAAAGCCATGCCTATTGAATGGGAGACACCACATGGACCCTGGTCCCGAATTCACCTGGACTTCGCGGGGCCAATCAAGGGCCACACCTTCCTGCTTACTGTCGATGCCTACTCCAATTGGCTCGAAATTCATCGCATGACGACTACGACCTCCGAGGCGGTCATCAAGATTCTAAACAGACTCTTTGCAACCCACGGATTACCAGACGTCCTGGTATCTGATAACGGCCCACAATTTACTGCGCTAGCGTTCGAGCAGTACCTCGCTGACCGCAGCATCCGCCATGCGCTCACCTCACCTGTGCAGCCTGCTACCAATGGCCGAGCAGAACGCATGGTTCAATTTGTGAAGAAAACCTTGCAAAAGGTAGACTGTGACAACATTGATGACAAGGTCAACCAAATCCTCTTCTTGCAACACATCACCCCACATAGAGTCACCAACAAAACTCCCGCTGAACTGCTAATGGGACAAAAGCTCCGCTCCCACCTTGACCGGTTGCACCCTGCGTATGAACCAGAGAAACCACTAGGATCCAGCGGCCGCTGTCGCACCTTCCAGGTAGGAGACCTGGTTTATGCAAAAAACCTATCGGGCGACCCGTTGTGGGTGGAAGCGACAGTAGTATGTGTAACCGGCCCTAGATCCTACCTCGTGCAATGCCTTGACGATAAACTTTGGAAACGGCATATCGACCAATTACGGTCGCGGCTTGCAGCAGCCAGTTCGCAACTCCTCTATGACCAAACTGAGGGGGGGGAGAGGTACGGAAGAAGATGAAGCCCTAGGAAACCCGTTCGAAGGAAACGATGATTTAATAGAAACTCAGGAAGCGGAGCTGGAGGGAGAAACGTTTGCACCTCAGGGAATCGCGGAATATGTGGGCAACGACGTAGAAGTGAACTCTGAACCAGAGACAGCCCCACTGCCAGACAACGATCTACCTCAGCAGGATTGCAACCAACCGATACAACAAAAATCAAAGAGACTAAAAAGACAACTGTCCTATTTAAGGGACTATGTAACTGCACCCTGAACTAAGGAACCAAGGGGAAGGGGTGTTGTGTATGCAATATAATTAATAAAGTGTGAGCTTGGAGTAAGTGCACAGTTCTGGCCCTGCACTTCTGATTGGCTCTTAAGCGGCCGGACCGGATTGGCCTGTTCCGGGGAATCCGATTGGCCCTTAACAGAGAGTTCTTATTGGTTATAAAAGCTAGCGTTCCTAGCTTATTATTGGTTAAATGTTACAAGGTTTGCCAAAATAAGGCGGGTTTTACTGATGTTAAAAGAGCAAGTCACGATGTAAATAAAGAGCTGAAGTTCATCGTTCAGAAACTTGTCTCCATTCTTTCTCGCCTATGCTCAAACTTAACACTCTACCTGCAACTACCTCCCTTTTTTTGGATTTGACTTTTGGTTCAACAGCCAACCAGCAAAGTATGGCTGCTATTTTTCTGTCTGTTCTGAAGGCAGTCTTGATGTGATGCCTGTGTAGTATCTTACTGATTTTGTCTGTAGTACCTCTTATGTAGGGCAGGACAGCTGTTCCATAGGTCTGTTCATCTTCTAAGTCTCCATTATGTCTCAGTGTGTTTTTGTGGATCAAGCTGGTGATTTTGCTTTTGTGGAAGCTGTTAGCTGTCAGTACTTTAGTTCAGTCTCTATGTGTGTCTTGTCTGCCAGGTGTTTGGTTCTGGCGATTAGTGTTTTGGAGTTTATCTGTGCTGGGTGGTGGTGGGATTGGGTGTTGAGGCAGCGGTTGGTGTGTGTTTTCTTCTGGTGTATGGTGTGTCCTAGTGTGCCATCTGTTTTTTTGTTGATTAGTACATCTAGGAATGGTAGTTGTTTGTTTGTTTCCGTTTCCATGGTGAACTTGATTTTGGGTTGTGTGCTGTTTAGGTGTGTTCGGAAATTGTTTAGGTTTTCTTTTCCATGAGGCCAAATCACAAATGTGTCATTGATGTATCTTAACCATAGTTTGGTTTTGTGGGTGGCATTAGCTAGGGCTCTGGATTCAAATTCTTCCATGAACAGGTTTGCAATGACGAGTGACAGTGGTGATCCCATAGGGGCTCCTTCAATTTTCTTGTATCTTTGTCTTTTGTATATGAAATATGTGTTGGTTAAGCAGTGTTCTGTTAGTTCCTTGAGGTGTTTAGCTGGTTGGTATTTATTTTTGATGATTTCAAGAGTTTCCTTTATCGGGGCTTGAGTGAACAGTGAAACCACTTTGAAACTTACAACCAGATCTTCTTGCAAAAGCAACAAATAAGGTACCCTGGAATTGAAACTATTAAAAAAAAAACAATAACGTTGTTCCCTAAGAAGATTTTTAAGCTGCGAAGGAGAGAGAAAAGGGAAAAGATTTGTTTTTTTTTTCTCCTTTTCCTATACTGACAGCTAAGAGACTTAAGCAAGAAATTGAAAAAAAATCCACTTTGACATTAATAGGCATTTAATGCTGAAAATAAAAAGTCAAAGAGATTATAAAGATTTCTGGATAATTAAAAGCTTTTGAAAACAGGAAAGGAGAGAAAAAGAGTAAAAGGGCAGGATCTGGAAGGGATGGGACTGCCTGGAATTAAAAAGAACTTACAGCAAAATCTCAACAAGACTTCCAAAAGATACATTTTAACTGAAACATCACAACAAAAACTCCAGGAAGAGAAAGTGGAAAATGAAATAAGAAGAAACAGCTTGGGACTATTTGGATTACTTGATGATCTCTGGATTTTTGGTTATTGTATTTGAATGACTAAAATCAGTCGGGTGGTTGTTTAAAACTTATTAAAATGGCTTCACTTTTAGAAGAACTGAAAATGGAACTTAAAAAGTACAAAGAAGATACACAAAAAGGGAGAGGTTCTTTTGGCTTTGTATTTCAGTTTTTAGAAATGGAGATTTGGAGAAACAACAAGAAATGCCTGCAGAACAAGAAGATTGCGACAAAGAAAAAGCCATCTTTAATGAACAAGTAATCTTAGATGGGGAGGAAAAAGGAAAGGGGAGAAAGAGAATGGAAAGTTTAAGATTGGGAAAAACAACCCCCCCCCCCCCAAAAAAAAAAAAATAGAGTGAAAAATAAGTATAAACCAGAAAGCAACAGAAGAGGGAAATGCAGAAGAGAGAATTAGAAGTAGAGAGACAAGGGGGTAAAAAGGGGAGGGAGAAGATGAGAGGGAAGAAAGAAAGTAAAAGAAGTTATAAAGGACAGAAACAAAATATAGAGAAACAGGGCCTATTTAGAGATAATGGGTGAAAATTTAATGGAAAAAGGGATTCTGCAAAGGTACATACAATAGTATTGTTATATTAGAAATAGAAATAATTTTAGAAAATATGCAACAATATATGATTAAAATATTTGATAAAATAGCTATTGTAATTCAGTGGAATGCTTGTCAATAAATAAATGTAACAAAATGAATATTTAATGATTTACAAAGCATATGTGAAGAGAAATAAGGGAAAAAATAATTATGGAGATTATACGTGTCTTTAAGGAAGTATGATATTTAATTGAAAAGAAGTGTTAAAGATGTTTAAGACTTTAATGATGATTAATGATAGAACTGAATTGGAATGGAATGAGGGTTTATAATTACATATATTTATAATCCTTTTTTTTTTTAAAGAATATAGTGTATATTGCAAGAATGTACCAAGCAGAATTCGATTGGAAGTTATGTATTATGTATTATATTGAAGATCATAAACTTAAGGTATATATTGAAGTTTAAATAAAAGTTGAATGGATGTAATTAAACGATATAAAGGTGTCATACTCCAATTAGTAACTACAGGAGAAAATTTGTTTAAGGAGAAAAGATAATATGAAATTGAAACAGAACAGACAAAAGTATAAATGTAATGATTTGAATTGAGATGAGATAATCAAAATAAAATTGAGAAAATTAAAAGAGGGGAAAAACTATATAGAAAATGTAGAATAGAATAAGATATGGAATAGAACACAAAAAGTAACATGAAATTGAGTTTTGTGTCTATATAAAGAAGTTCAACCCGGGACCATGCTATTTTCAAAAAAGATGTTTTACTTGTATTTTGTATGTGTGAAAACCTCAATGAAACTTTATTAAAAAAAAAAAAAAAGCAAATAGATTAGTGTGCAAGAAAGGCACACAGGGCCTCAAAGGACATTTTCCCCCCAGTTCAGGACTGTCTATCTCTTCCCACCCTCCTCCTCCCCTAGATCTCTCATCCAGGTGCAGCTTGGTTTCCCAGAGTCAACAGGCCCAGTTACCTGGAACACCGACCACGCAAAGGGCTCCTGAAGCTACATTCACTCCAATGGCTGCTGGTCTTCGACAGGACAACATTCTTCCAGAGGAAGTTCCAGAGAGAATGAAGGCGTGGATGGAGCTGGCAATCCGCCAGGGAATCGCAGCAGGTTTTTAACACACAGTTCTGACCAGGGGACATCCTGTAACCACTGATTATGATTCTCAATCACTAAGGTCATTGACCAGGTCAGAGTAACACTATACCCAGGTACAGTTACAAGGGGAAGTGCCCCTCCAAGGGCTGATGGAGGAAGAGGAGGTGGAAGAAGTGGATCAAATTAATCAAATGGAACAGATTGAATCAGGATCAATACATAACAGTGACCCAGCCCTGTCGGAAGTGGACCCCTTAGAAAGGAGCATGTCTGAAGATAAGGGCCTTGTTCCTGATCAACCTGTATTTATAGGCTTATTCCACCCACAACTATTCAGATCACTCTTGTTTAAGGCAAAAAACATTACATGCCTGAACAAGTTGGCCCCTTCTTCCACTCCAACTCCTTCAGAAGAGAGACCAGAAGATCTAATTTTCAACCAACCGGTAGTTGAGGCAGATGTGATTCCAGTTCCTCACATGTTTTCGGACCTGGTACAGAAACAGTGGGTGTCTGCAGTGGTGTACCTGCCCCCACAGGATATGACAGGAAACATTTTAATTTGATTTCTCAAAATTGTTGAATACTCCCGAGGTAGATGAATCTATAATGGGATTAGTGTCCTCACCCGCCATTCCCAGTGAAGCGCTGGAGGCATTAAAGCCAGAGGAAAAATGGGATGAGCTAGCCCTATGCAGGGTCCATCAGTCTGTTGTGTGGGCCATCAGAGCAGCCACAGCCACTTCCTTTTTACCTGTTCTTCTCTCAGATGGCTTCATCTCTTATGGGAGCATGTCCCTAATTCCAACATTAGAGCTCACCAAGATATTGCAAAATTTATAGCAGCCACTGAATTCCCAGCTGACACAACATATCATGTGGTCAAGTTTTCAGCCAGAGCCATTACTTCACATATCACAGTGCGATGGTTACTATGGTTAAAACATTGGCAAGCAGACATTAAGCACAAATGCAAACTGGCCTCATCTCCTGTTTCAGGAGACAGACTGTTTGGCCCTGCCCTCAACCCGCTGCTAATAGAAACCGGAAACAAAAAGAAAGTTCTACCTTCCCTTTTTCAGAAGTCAGATTCCAGAAACCCTCAGTCCTTTTGGAGGGGATCCTTTTGGCCTTTTTATCAGTGACCATTCTCAACCAGATACCAGAGACCCCCCATCATTCAGACTAGGGCAGCAGCCAGAGATGTCCAACTTTGGAGATAGGAACAGAAGGGTGGCCAATTCAAGAGATCATTTCGAGGAGCTGGAAACAGGTCTTTCCAGTATCTAAGTTTCCTGGACCCGACTCCCATTGGCAGCCGCCTTAAATTATTTGCAGACTCAATGTCTGATTCCTGGGTCAGAGACACAATCAGATTCGGCCTTGAGCTTGAGTTTCAATACATTCCCCTAGACTTCTTTATGTCGTGCCCTTTTTCCAGAGATCCGGCTAAATGCAATCTTATGGAAACAGCTATCCAACATCTACTGGGTATACAAGCCATCCAACCAGTAGCTACCAACCAATGAGGTAAATTGATTCACATCTTTTTGTTGTTCCCAAAAATTCGGGGGGGTGGGGTGGAGAGCAATATTGGATCTGAAATGCCTCAACCATTTCTTAGTATATCGCAAGTTTAAAATGCACAACCTGCAATCTATCTTACTCGGCATCAGAAAAGGTGACGTCCTTACATCTATAGATTTGATAGAGGCGTACCTGCATATTTCTATTCAGCCTTCCCACTATAAATTTTTGATAATCTGTTATAATAACCACCATTTTTAATATGTGGACCTTCCTTTCGGATTAGCTTCTGCCCCCAGGACCTTCACAAAGGTTCTCACAGCTCTAGCTGCTCAGCTCTGAGGTATCCTTTTATGACTCCAGTGTTAACTTGATGACATATTAATCTTGTCATCTTCCGATCATCAAGCAGTCAGAGATATTCAGACCACATTATAATCCCTACAACAACATGGGCTCTCAATCAATTGGAAAAAGAGTCATTTAATACCATCGACTTGGTTAATTCATCTGGGGGCAGTCATAGATACAGTGGAAGGCAAAGTTTTCCTGTCACCAGATAGACAAAACAGCATTCATCAATTAGTTAAGGAGCTCAGGGTTCATAAGAGGGTGTCCCTAGATGAACTATCAAAATTGTTAGGCAAGATGATCTCATGTATATTTATTATTCCTTGGGCCCGGCTCCACACTAGATCCCTCCAGTGGTTCTTGGTCCTGTACCAGTGCTCCAGCTGAAGCAACTCCAAACACAAGGTCAAGGTACCATCAAAGGTCCTCATATCTCTCCACTGGTAGACCAGACCAGTCATCAACAGAGTTGTCTCTTCAAAGAGCTCTGTGGACTTACTATCACCACCGATGCCAGCCTGTTTGGATGGGGAGCTCACTTTCAATTGCTCACAGCCCAAGGCCGCAGATCCCCCATAGAACAGTTGTGCAGCATAAACTGGATGGAGCTTTGAGCAGTACACCTGGCTCTCTGCAGCTTCCTTCCACAGGTACTCAATCAACACATACTAATATTAACCGACAACATAACAGCAAAAGCTCACATAAACAAGCAGGGGGCACACAGTCGAAACACTTTATGCAGGAAGCGGAGCACTTATGTCATTGGGCGGAGAACAACCTGCTTTCCATCAGAACAGAGCACATTTTGGGCCTGTTGAACACACACACAGACTGGCTAAGCAGGGCTACAATTGATCAATCAGAGTGGCGCCTCCATCCGACCCTGTTTCAAGAGGTGGTCAGGAGATCAGGGCAGCCAGTGGTAGATTTGTTCGCTTGCCCCCCCAACTCTTAGCTCCCCAGATTCATTTCCAGGTACCCCTCACAAGGAGCGGAGAACTTCAATGTGCTCCACTGCCATTGGCCCCTTGGACTTCTGTATGCATTCCCACCACTTCCATAGATCACCAAGGTCATCGAAAAGCTGCTGGACGAGAGGGCAGAGCTGCTACTAGTAGCTCCTTGCTGGCCCAGATGCCCGGGGTTTGCAGACCTCTGTGGTCTATCCTTATCAATACCATGGAGAATTCCACCAGACAGGGTTTTGCTAACCCAGGGACCCCTTCAACATCCAGGCCCTCAATGGTTGCACCTGACTGTCTGGAGGTTGAGTGGAGTCATCTGAAGAGTGAGAAGTTTTCCAATAGAGTTATCGCCACTATCCAAGCTGCCAGATGCCCCTCAACAACCCGCATTTACAATGCCACATGGTCCAGTTTCTGCAAATGGTGTACCAAGTCTCAAATTGATCCTATCTCTCCATCAGTGGCTCAGATCCTAGAGTTTTTACAAGAAGGGTTTGACAAGGGATTATCACCTAATACGTTGAAAAGACAGGTGGCAGCCTTGGCATCAGTTGTCACTTGTGAGGATCTACTGTCTCTTTCTCATCACCCATGCATATGGCGTTTCCTTTGAGGAGCCACAAATTTACACCCACCAGTGGTTCACCGTTATCCCACTTGGGACCTTAACAAGGTCCTCGTTCCACTCACTAAGTGCCCTTTCAAACCCTTGAAATCATCAAGTCTCCAATTTCTGACATATAAAGTAGTTTTCCTTGTAGCAATTACTTCTGCTTGTCGTATTTCGGAACTGGCAGTTTTGTTGATCAGACAAGATCTTTGCATCTTACATTCTGACCGAGTGGTCCTTTGTCCTGATCCTACATTTATACCCAAAATTAATTTGGCTTTTTACAGGGCACAAGAGCTGTTACTTCCAAATTTTTGTCCCAGGCCATCCCAAGGATTGGAACTACAATGGCATTGGCTTGATGTGAAGTGAGCATTGCAAATATATATTTACCGCACAGCGACTTTCAGAAAAATGGAAGCTTTATTTGTGTCATTTCAGCCCAACACTCAGGGATGCAAGGTCTCATCTTCCACAATAGGGCATTGGCTACGGCTCGCGATAGCGAAAACGTATCAGACTCAATCACTACAGGTGCCCAGGGGCATAACAGCTCATTCAACCAGTAGTGGCGTAACATCAGCAGCGTGGGCCACACAGGCACCAATAACTGAAATTTGTTGAGCCACAACCTGGGCCTCTCCATTGCCCTTCTTTAGGCATTATAAATAGATGTGTTTGCATCTGCTGAGGACTTCTTTGGCAGAAGAGTTCTGCAACGGGTCCACAGGGACCAGAAGAGGATTCCAAGCCAGATGGAGTCTCTCCCGTAGGACAGGCCAAGGTTTGGTATTGGCTAAACCTTGGCCTGTCCTGGATGCTCTGAACAGCTCATGGGAGAAAGGGTGTTGGTACTTACTTGACACACCTGTTCTCTTTGAGCTATGAAGAGCATCCAGCCCCACCCTTTTTTTCCAGCTTGTGGGGTCCTATTTCAGCCAACGAATTGTTAGGGCATTGAGGGTGAGGGTGTTGATTTCTCTTGTCTTCACCAAAACTGGGGAATGCTGGGGAGGAGTCCCATGGAGGAGGAGAAGCGTTCCACAAATTAAGCCCAGCCTAGACATGCAGAGACTGAAGCACCTCCAACTACTGGATGCTCTTCACAGCTCAAAGAGTATGGGTGTGTCAGGTAAGTACCAACACCCTTTCTTTCTTAAAAATGGTTTGGTTTGATTTGATCATCATCATCATCATCTACATTGAAAAGCCATTTTCAGCTGTCTATTTCACACAAGGTTATGAAATTGCAATACACATTAAGTGGGGTGCTTTTTTTGTAAATGAGGAGGTGTTATATAATTGATCTTATAACATATGCAAAGCAACCTTTCTGGCTTGTATCTGCAACAAATATCCAGAGTATTAAAAAAAAAAAATCACCAGTAGTTTCAATATTGTTTATTTGTATATTCCACATTTTAAGCATTAAAATGAAATGTTACAAAAGGAAGACCCGGAGTAAGATGTAAAGATTCCTCTTGAATTTATTTGAAATTAAATTACAACTACCCCAAATCAATTCTATGTATTTTAATAGTATCCACAATGCTTCATCATACTTCACAATTAGGACCAGTTGCCATAGTTCATAGAAATAGACTGTCTTCATTTTTCATGGTTACTATAGACCAGGGATAGAGACTTGTACTCTCCAGATGTGACTAAGGGACAACTTGCAATAGTACCAGTCAGCACAGAAATCCTCAAGAGATGCTAGTTCAGCAATATTAGAGGACCATAGTTTTCCCACACTGAGAAAATATGCATTAAGTCTCATGGAACTGGTAACTTAAGAAAGTCATTTAACATTTCCTTCCACAGTCTTTCACAATATGGCAGGGACATATCTAAGTTTTGGTAGAATCTAATAAATGACTCCATTGCCTGATATATGGAAACATCTAATTTGATGAAGGTTCCCAATAAAAGGACTTACAGTAAATCAGGACGGATGTTCATATTTTATAGTCATCATGCTATAAAAAAGAGTAAAGTTTCAGTTGCTCCATAAAATAGCCAGATAAGAAAAAGATGACAGAAAAGTGGAATCAAAGTGATTGACATGCTTACATTTTATCATAAGAAATAGTCCATAAACAGGCTTCTAACTCCAGTTCTTCTACAAATGGAACTTAAGGGATACTAAATGCCCATTTACTGTATAACAATGCATATTGAATAGTGGCAATGATCCACAACTTACACTGATTGGTTGATTATGTGTCATGAAGTTGGTGTTGATTCTTAGAAGCAACATAGATTTTCTCCATGTCCATGAATTAAACTCTTTGCAGAAGCACTGTTATCCTAACAAATGAGATTTAATTCCATGCCAAAAATAAGAAACTCCCTCAAAATAGTAGAAAATTGCAATGGGTCTGTGGAATTTTCTATTGTATCCCAACTTCATACAAAAGAGAAAAGCATAATTCACATTCGGAAATATGAGAATTCTGTCTAGAGCAATGAGAATGAAACCTAAGTGTATGGTGAGCTTTTAGCAGTTGCATGAAACAGCATCAGTGTGGTTTTGATAGTGATAATCATATTTTTAGCATTTGTACAATGCTTCAGAAAAATCAGAATGTATTGGGCCTAAGTTTACATTAAAATTGCTGGAACAATCTAACAATGTTAAGATAAACTTCTGCATATCTAGCCTGGTCCTAGAAAATTGCAGTGTCCTCTCATGATCACACTGCAAATTCTCTGCAAATTATCAGTTTTCCAAGGAAAGCAGAGAAGTGCAGTCTTTGCATAGATCTGATGCACCTTCAGAAGAAACAAAAACAATCCAATATATCACAAAAGAAAACTAAGATTCTGTACTTACAAAGAAACACGACCATGCTCCCTTCACTTCATTGATGGAGGTCATTCTGAAAAGTAATCAGGCCTTAAATCCAAAGATGATGTGATATTTTTCTCTTGTATAGTTGTTGAAATTTTGAATAAAGGGTACTTAATAAAACATATGTAACATTTTGAAATATGTGATTACCATTTAACAATTTAAGAACAAGCCAAGGACAATAGGGAAAAAAGGAGATGGATAACAAGAATTTCCAATAAATGAGGTAATGGAGAAATTTATACGTGATTTCCTCTTCTTTCTAATTATTATTTTGTAGTTTTACGTATTGCTAGTTATTTACAAAAAATATTTTAATGAAGTGTTCCAAAAATGTAATCTGAATGAAATTCAGTAACAGTTGTAAACTGTGAATATAGTGTCATTCAAATATGTGAATATAATATGGCAAATTCTACACTACAACTCTTCTTTCAAATATCATCTCTTTCTCTAGCAGATATTGCTTTTTCGCTGTGTGTATCAAATATTTCATGTGGATGGAATCATTTTGATCATCTTTGGCTTCTCGGCCATGACATTTCTATCTGCCTACTTCTTTTGGTAAACAATTAATTCATCGCTGCTCTGTGATAGGACTATAAAATTATATCCCCTTCCTTCCTTTGTATTCTGATTCTTCATCCTCTGAAATCAAGTGGGAAAAAATCCAGTTGACTTGTATTGCTGAGAAATTATAGTATTACTCAGTTCAGTCTACTACCACATCAAATTTTCAGTTGCTCTGCAAAATATGACTTAACTCTAGGTTACCCTCTTCTAGGGTTAAAAAAAAATGGAAGTATTTATTTATCAGATTTAGAAACCACCCATCTTGTCCACAAAGTGTTGTAGTGTATGTTACTTGTATTGAAGGAGTAAAGTACAAAGTATTGTATATTACTCTGCTCTTAATTTCCATTATTCTGATGAATAACAAAACAATATCATTCATTCAAAAAGATCCATTTACTCGAATATCTTTTTTTTTTTTTAAAGTGATGGGTAAAGACATGTCTTTATATGTGTAGCCCGACTTTTCAAACACAGCTAGGTGATTAGATTAATTCTGTAGAGCAATAGATTCATCTATTAGAATTTCTTTTAACTCAAATTATGGTAAGTCCGTTTTTTTTTCCAATATTAGAACTCTGGCATCAGAATGGGAATAAAGAAAGGGTGACTGACTTAAGGAAAGGCCATATATAACTGCTGGGTCCATGGCCCACTTCATTTCTTTATACGCCCACTAGGTTTGGTTTGGTTTTAATTTATGCATGGGACTGGGACAAATATAAATTTAATTCCTTCCTCTTGATTATTATAGGAAGGGTTTTTCTTATAAACAGCAAACAAACTAATAAACATTGCAAAATGTTGATTGAGAAGACAAAGATCAGAGATCTCCAAACTTGGCAACTTTGAGACTTGTGGACTACTACTCCCAGAATTCCCCAGTCAGCATGGCTGGCTGAGGAATTATGGAAATTGAAGTCCACAAGTCTTAAAGTTGCCAAGTTTGGAGATCTCTGACAAAGATGTTACACTTCAATTGCTTTGCTTTCTAGCACAAACATAGTGCATATTTAGAGAGTTTGGAGAGTTTTTGTTAAGTTTTGAGCATGGGCGAGAAAGAATGGAGACAAACCTCTGAACGGTGAACTTCAGCTCTTTATTTACATCGTGACTTTCTCAATTTAACAGCAGTAAAACCCGCCATATAGGCAAACCTTGTAACGTTTAACCAATAACGAGCTAGGAACGCTAGCTCTTAGAACCAATAAGAACTCTCAGTTAAGGGCCAATCGGATTCCCCGGAACGGGCCAATCCGGTCTGGCCGCTTAACAGCCAATCAGAAGTGCAGGGCCAGAACCATGCACTTACTCCAAGCTCACACTTTATTAATCTTATTGAATACACAACAGTTTTGATTTCAGAACTCTGCAAAACAGAAATCATCCATCTCATCTGGCTGCAATTGCATTCA
Source organism: Hydrophis major (assembly GCA_033807585.1). Lineage (NCBI taxonomy): Eukaryota > Metazoa > Chordata > Lepidosauria > Squamata > Elapidae > Hydrophis > Hydrophis major. Next base: position 69,697,542 of record CM066328.1, on the reverse strand, counting down.
TATTTAGCTAGAAGTAACACCCACTGGATTTAATGGGACTTGCTTCTGAATACATAGGATGTAAGGCATAGGATGGCAATGGAAGAGTTAAATCTGCTCTTTCATCTTCTTTATAACTTCACATTCTTAATGCTCTCATGAATTAATTTTTCATATAGTAATATATTTATCCCTTTTTTCAGTACTGTAGTAAGTGGCAGTTTAAATGTGAACCATTCAGTTGGATATTTCAATTATAATTTAAAACTAATGGGTATGAAATATGCATGCCTTGGTGAATTTGAGAATAAATATCTTTGGAAATATTGTACATGCAAAGCAGAAGTATTAATTTGACAGTACAAACTCTGTCACATAGAAATGTTTTCCCCAATAAACTGTCAAGTGGCGCAGACATCTAAGAATAAAGAATGACTAGGGTGAAGGAGCATCTGGGCTTGCACAGAGGATAAAGATACAAGTTTGGCTTCAGCATTAAATTTTCTACAATTACCCACACAAAGAAGTTTCCAAAGGCCTCAGACAATAACTCATCTTCTGTTCCAATATCACAGATAGATGTATTATATTCATTCTGCAACTGCAAAACACATTCCATGATCGATATTGCTTACTCACTTTATTATTATTTTTATTTATTCATTTATTTCAATTTATTCAGAGGTTGCTCATCTCATTGTCATAACTCTCACTGGCTAATAACAATTAAACTTGCTACCTAACAACAGCATAACTATAAATTCACAATGATACTTAATGGATTTCCAAAACAACTAAGTTCTAAATTATTTATACCGCATTCGATCATGACCGGCTCATGGCTGACTCAAACTTCCATCCTTCTGAGGACCCAGATTGTTGGGGACAATATGCTGACTCTATAAACCACATAGAGAAGCTATAAAGCACTATGAAGCAGTATATAAGTCAAAGTGCTATTGCTATTATTTGACTTATTATTTGATAATGATGAAGAGCAGTTAGTTAAATAAAACCCATTAGCATCCAAAATTGCTATTATAAATAGCTGACTATTGTCACAGAAGACTAAAGACACTGACCATTTCTTCAATATGATCTATGTCCTACTCCTTTCAATAAACATTTTTCTTTCCAACTTTATAGAAAGGAAAAGAAATAAACATACATAAAACAAGACTGTTACCAGTACATCTAAGCCAGACCTCTATGCCAGGTTCCTCAACGTTACCCAACATTAAAGTGTGTGCAAATACCTCCCTTTGAATTAACTAGGCTTCCGATACATTTTTTTTTTTAAAAAGGGAAACTGATGTACTACCAAGCAAGGTGCTTATCTTAAATATTATTTTTATTTGCAAGAATTTGCAAGAATTTATCTGATCTGCATATAGAGACCTTTTTAGAAAATAAAAATGGCTGCAGATGAATGTTTTATTTAGAAATGTCCTGTTATTAAGCAAAAAAAAAAAAAAAAAAGTAAAAGAATGATAGAGAATATCCTGAGGCTTAGAAAAGGTGAGTTTTAAATTATTTTCATTCTGCTATACAGATGTTACAAGTAATCCTCAACTTACAATCACAACTGGGTCCAGAATTTCAATGGCTAAGCAATTCTCAACTGACAACAGTTCATTTAGTGATCATTCAGAGTTACAACAATGAAAAAAAAACAACTTATGACCATTGTTCATACTTACGACCATTGCAGCATCCCCAGAATCATGTGATTTACATTCAACAACTGATTCACATTTATGATGGTTGCAGTTTTCAGGGGTCATGTATCTTTAATGACTTTCTGACAAGCAAAGTCAATGGGAAAGCCAGATTTCACTTAACAACCAACCGTGTTACTAATTTAACAACTGCAGTGATTTACTTAACAAATGTGGCAAGAAAAGTCATAAAATGGGACAAAACTCAACAAATGTCTCACTTAACAACATAAATCCTGGCCTCAATTTTGGTCTTAAGTCAAGGACTATCTGCATTCCTTGACTTAAGTAAGATGTCATATGACTTCATTGTTTAGCACAACCCCAGCAATCTCTGTTGCTGTTGTTAGCCAGATCTTTAAGGTTGATTTAAATACAAAAAATTGTATTTTATGATTGAAATGAGATGAGACTTTATTTCCAAGTCACTTTTCCCTCATATTGCAAAGCATGATGGCTTCACATATTCCTATCAAACCCCAAAGAGCTATTCCTGTAAGCAAAGTCCCATCCCTGCTAATGGTGCACCATTAACAAAGGAAAGATGAAATTGACTAAAGGGAGTGGAGAAGAGCCCTTGTCCATTTGATTAAACAGACTTAATAAGGAAACTGCATAAAGAAACAGGACAGTAGGCTCCCAAGAGCACTAATGTGACAAGAAACAATGGATATTTACAGCACTGTTATCCCTTAAAAAGCACCATTTTACTTGTAAATAAAAAGGCTCTTTTGTTTTCCTTGTTATTCTCCCAGTCAATAATATTTTCTCCTTGACAGTGAGTCAGTGCCCTGAATTTTCCCTCTCTACAATTCAATGTTCTTACTTTTCTATTCTTCCTCTCTTTGTGAAGCTGGAACTTAATGATCATTGAAACAAAGAGTTATTTCTTTTTGGTATTGTGCTCTGTTCTGAATTTTCCATAATAGCATACTGTGGCTGTGGCTGTCTGAACTTGGGGGAGGGGGAGGAAGAGAGAAAGTGAGACAGAGAGATCCCCAAGATCACCCCAACAGTGATCTCATTGATATCAGGACAATGTCCACTGTGTTGCATCTTATCAGATGGGTAGAAACCATAGGAGAAAGGTAGTCTTTAAACAGTCAGCATCTGTGTATTGAAAGTCTTTGTATCACATATGAAAGTTCACAGGTAATCAGTGTACACCCTTATAGTAAAGGTGTTTTGTGGGAATACCAAGAAACATCCATAAATATTCATGCTGCTATATTCTTGACCAGCCACATTGGTCAGGTGGTCTTCAAGGGCAGCCCAAAATTGCTTAACTGAACATCATACTTTGATTTTCTCCTTAATAAGTCATATTTTCCATGAGATCAGGAAAAACAATAAAGCAGGATTTTCATGTTCAAATAAATACCAGAACAATATCTTTTCAAAATTTATGTTCAATGTAACAAAATCAAGGACTAAGGGGCAAGGCCATTGTAAGTATGTAATATAATAAGGGAGGAGAAAATTAATTCTTTTGGCTTTTGGATGGCATCCTGCAGCTATTAAAATTACATATCCATTAGCTAGTTTTGCAGTATTTTATTTGCATACTTGTAGGACAATAAGTAATGAATGCATATGAACTCAATAAAGTATATTAGCATTTTAGTGCATTCTGTAGCTATTTTCAACTGGATTCTGAGGCTGATAGAATTTTGTGATGACCAGAACAATATGGCCAATGTATAGAATAAGTATAAATAATCCTCGATTTATGACCACAATTGAGCCCAACATTTCTGTTGTTGAGTGTGACATTTGTTAAGTGAATTTTGCCTTATTTACAACTTATCTTGTTAAATGTAGTTAAATGAATCACTGCAGCTGATAAGTGGATAACATAGTTGTTAAGTTAATCTGGCTTCCCCATTGATTTTGCTTGTCAAAAGGTTGTAAAGGGTGATCACATGACCTTGGGAAACAGCAATGATCACAAGTATGAACCAGTTGCCCAGCATCTGAATTTTGATCACCTTATCATGGGGATGCTACAAAGGTTATAAGTGCGAAAAATGGTCATTAAGTCCCTTTTTTAGTGCTGTTGTAAATTTGAAGATCACTAAATGAACTGTGATAAGTCAAGGACTACCTGTAATGCATATTTATTCTCTGCAAAGCCATCATTTGGTCTTTGTTCAACAAGCCTTTAATTTAAACACATCCTAATCCTGCTGTTCTGATCCATTCATGCATGTATATCTTGTATAATATTTTGTAAAAGAAATCTTTTTGCTACCCTATTGATCTAGTATTGATTTCAGCTGCCACTGTTCTAGAAAGATAACTTTTAAAAAAACTCATTTAGGTTTTCTGGCTGTTAGCAGAGTAAAATGTGGAATTCTAAATTTTTTTTATGACAATTAAAATTGTAGTTGTCCTTGAAAACGCGTAGGCAAAAGCCTTGGCTTGTTTGTTTCCTCTATTTTCCCTGTACTGTAAACTGGTCCCGGTGCTTGTCATTGAAATGTTGTTTTGTTTTTGTTTGTGTGCTACAATATTAACCTAAATTAATGTAAGCAATTAAAATGCTCATTATCTTAGGCTCAAAAATTAAGTGCTAGTTTGTAGAGCAGCACCTTTGGAGAGCAATATTAGAGTGAGCATCTCACAAACACATTTATAAATGCAAAATGAGAAATGCAGAGGAGACATTGGGCTGATTTGAAGCCTTTCAAGTGAGCTGGTCAGGAGACTAATGCTTATGGCATAAAATTATGACAGAATAGGTTGAGGGGAGAGTCCCCTCACCTGCATATCCTTTTGGTGCTAAAATTAGATCCTTTCCCAATACATTCCTGCATTCTACACACCTCCATTCAAGAGTTCTGTACACTGCAGAGGGTTCCAATTTACATGGAAGCCTACCTGCCATGGAGAAGCTCTCTTCTGGAAGACAACAGTTGATGCCAAGTGGAGTAAGTCTTATGGCAGAACCCAGGGGAGAATGTTCTGCTTTACGGAACAAGAAGTTTATAATTAGGGAAACATGGCCACTGTTGTCAAAGTTAGCTTAATTCTGCATCTGCACAAAGAAAAAGAATGGATCGTATGCAGATGAACTTTTTTTTCAAAACAAGGCATCATCAAAGAAATCACATTTATATGATATTACATAATAGATTGGTAGAAATGTAGAGAAATAGTTTTTTGTTTTTTGTTTGTCAAACTATACATGCATTCCAGTTGGGATCACTTTCTTTGTTTTATCCCTAGCATTACCCAATACAACCTTGTTGACTTTTGTTGTTCTTGTTCCATTCAACTGTGTCTGATTCTTAGAAACTGACTGTATGAGTCCCTGCAGTTTTCTTAGCAAGGTTTTTCAGAACTGTTCTGTCTCCTTCCTAGGGTTGAGACAAAGTGATTGGCTCAAGGTCATCCAGCTCACTTTCGCCTTAAGGTGAGATTAAAAAAACCAAACCAAATGCAAAAAGAAGAAAGGTCTGGCCTACTGCTTTATTCAGTGTAGAATTAAAAATAAATTAAAAAGAGAATGGAACTGGTTGATGAGTATTGCAACCTCTAATAGTGTGAACTCTGTAAGGAATTGAACTATATTGTAACTGAAAAAATAACATAGGAATCATTTGTAAAAAAAATTCCTTCCTCCCTCCCTTCCTTCCTTCCTTCCTTCCTTCCTTCCTTCCTTCCTTCCTTCCTTCCTTCCTTCCTTCCTTCCTTCCTTCCTTCCCATGCTCATGGTTTTAACAAACATTTAGGTATGCAATAGCATACCTTCCATCTAGAACTCAATAAACTCTAAATCATTCCTTCCCTAGAATATGCATGGCTTTGGATTCTGATACTTTGAATTTTCAACATATATTTAATTCAAACTAATATCTAATAATAGCATAAATGACTGTTTAAATGGAATTTATTGTCCTGTATCCTACCCTTTAATGTATTTTACAATGGTTGAACATGTCTTCTAACCTCTCACCTCCCCCCCCCCCCAAATAAAGAAAACCCACATGTGAACAGAAATGACATTAGCATTTCTGACTTGGACTATAATTGAGCTGAGCAAATATGTTCAAATAATACATAACCTGATGCTGCATATATTGTTTTGGGGCAATGGGACTAGATTTCATTTCACATTGCTATATCAACCAGCAATCAACAATGCCTTGTCATTTTAATGTGTCACATATTTTCTTTGCCATCTTTGAAATCATATATTAGTATCATCTCCGCTTCCATCTGGAACTAGAAAGAAACCAAAAACAACAACATTGTTATCCAGTTCACAGCTTTGCTATCCTTGTATTTGCCCAATTTGAGTGAAATGAAATCAGGAGAATTCAGAAGAGTCCCACATAAAGGAACTGGGGATCAGCTACATGGTTTTGTTGTGGTTCTGCTTCTACTTTGAAACTAGTCTTAGATTACAGATTTAGGAAAGCACTTTTGCCCAAGAGCTGTTGAATACAAAAGGCGCTATTCCAACTCCCCCTCCCCCAGCTATATGAAGCTACTAAGAACAATTGTCAGAGTTGAATGTCATCTTTATATGGATTATACTGAGATCTACTTTTTATTTCCCTTATGAGGTCTATCAGTCTTCATGATAAGTTTTCCCTGGGCAGGATGAAGGCTAGATAAGGTGGAATCTGGACAAGAGTGACAGTTGCTGGTCAAAGTCAATTCTGTCAGATTAGAAAAAGTTTTGCCTGCCCTTGTACAGAGTGCATGTCCACAAAAGAGAGTCCATTATAGGTGGCACTCAAAAAGAAGGCTATATTGTCTTTAATTTGTCTCTTTGGCAGAAATCCATTTTGATCTGGATGAATAAAGTTATTTAAATATTTTTAAAGTCTTTCTGCTAAGATTGAAGCAAAGATTTTATAGTCTGCATTTAGTAAAGAAATAGGTCTATAGTTCTTAATTTGCAGTGGATCAGCCTCTTCTTTTGCAATAAGTGTAATATAAGCCTCAGACCATGTTTTAGGTATCATCTTCTTTGACATAGCTTCATTCATGACTTCCAGCAATGGAATGCTCAATGATTCTTATAGTGTTTTATAGAATTCTTCCGGAAGCCCATCTGGACCTGGTGCTTGCCCATTATTTTGTTTCTTAAGTGCTTCAGTTAATTCTATCATTGTTATATTGCTTTCTAACATTTTTTTCAGTCTCTTTAGGTATCTTAGGTGAATTAGCATTCTGTAGATACTATTTGACTTGTTCCTCATCAATGTTCTCTTGCTTATATAGTTGCCCATAGAAATCTAGAATAATTTCCTTTTTCTCTTTATTACCATGGCAAACTTGGCCTTGATCATCTATTAACTGCAATATTTTTCTTGATTCTTTCTCCTTTCTCAATTTATATGCTAGCCATCTACCTGGTTTATTTGCATCTTCAAAATAATTATGTTTAGCACTTCTAATTTTCTGTGCCAGTTCTTCTTTCTCTATTAGACCCATTTTATGTTTAATTATGTCCAATTTTAGTTTAATATCTTTTTTCTGTGGCATTTTCTGTAGTTCTTTTTCAAGTCTTTTATACTCATCTTCCAAGAGTTTAGTGGCTTGCCTTTTCCTGATATTCTTTTTTCTTATGTAGTCTATTATCAAGCCTCTAACATATGCCTTCATTGTATCCCAAACATTCTGAATTGAAGTATCTTCTTTTTTATTTTCTCTAAAGAAAAAAGCCAGTTCTTTCTCGATTCATTGTGTAAAATCTTTTTCCTTTAAAATAATATTATTTAGCGTCCATCTCGATCTTTTTTTTTTGTCCTTTCCATTTGATTGTCATTGGATTATGGTCTGCCCAAGTACTTGTTTCAATATTTATTTCTTGAATATTAGATATTAATTCTGTTGAGATCCAAATCATATCTAATCTGGACCATGATAAATGTCTGTTTGAGTAAAAAGTGTATTGTTTGGTTTTAGCATTTCTTTCTCTCCATATATCTTTTAAATTTAATTCATCTATCATTTAAAAAAAGGATTTAGGGAGAGTCTTTCTGTTTTGCTTTGTTGTTATTGCTGTATAGTTCAGTTTATTGTCCACAATTCCATTAAAATCTCCCAGTATAACAGTATTGGCATAGTCCAGTCCAATTATTTTCATGTGTAATTTTTTATAAAATTCTTCTTGTTTATCATTCGGAGCATAAATTGCAATCAAGAGTGTTTTTGTATTATTATCCATTGTTTCCACCATTAATACCCTTCCATCTTCATCAGTATAAATCAATTTTGCTGGGATAGCCTTTTTAATGTATGAAACCACTCCTGTTTTCATTGAGTCAAAGAAGTAAATATTTTCCCTAATTTTGGCTGTACTAACAATTGTCCATATTGTTTTTTAATATGTACTTCTTGTAGACAAATTATATCAAATTTTAATTTCTCTAATTTATGAAAAAAATTCCTTCTTTTAACAGCTGAATTAAGTCCATTTATATTCATTGTAATCAATTTTTTCTCTTCCATGATTATATTTTGTAATTAGGTTTGACAGCTCTCGAAGATCTTGGTTCACATTGTTCTTTGATTTCCACCTGTCCACCTACTGCGCCTTCTTCTTTTTCTGTCCCCATTTGGTCCTCTTGGAATTCAATTAGTGAGACCTCTTTCTCTGCCTCTTCCTCTCTCCTTCCAAAAAATTCTGCGTAGAAAAGTTCTGCTTTCTCAATTGAATCAATTCTGTGTCTCTGTTCTTGCCATGTAAACATTAGTCCTTCTGGAATCAACCATCTATAATTCACCTCCTTTTTCAGTAGCATTTTAGTCAGAAATCAATATTCTCTTATCTCTCACACTCTTCTAGGTATTTGTTTTAAAACCACAATCTCCTTGTCTTTGTATTTCAATGTCTTTTCTCTTGCCACTTGTAATTTTTGTGTTTTAATGGATTTTTTTGGTAAATCTGATGTGAACTTCTCTTGGTAAATTATTTCTCATCACACATCTTGTAAAAACTCGATATACCTCATCTACTCCATCCATCATCTTTTCCTCTGTTATTTCCAAAGCTTCAGCCAGAATTTCTATTATTATCACAGCTAAATGTTGTCCTTTTTCTTCCTCTATATTTTGAAATCTGAGATAGAATTCTGACCTATCCATCTCCCACTTCAGCATCCCACTTTTATCTTGTTCAACCACTGTTAATCTGCTGTCAATATTTCCAATCTTCTCCTCTCTTTGTTTATCTTCTTCAATTTTTTGGAATCTCTCATCATACTTCACCATCATTTGTTGGATTATTTTCAATTTTTTCATTGGTCTTCCCTGTTCTTTGTTCAGTGTTCTCTATTCTTTATTCAATGGTGTCTGATTTTGTCTTAAGATCTTGGATTCCTTGCATAATCATCTGTAAAGTCACTTTTTCTTGTTCTTTATCTTGCTTTAACATTGTCTGAATTAAATGTTGTCCTCCAGATGGTGGGGATGCAGAAGTAGAGGTAGAGACACCAGAAGGTATGAGTTTCCTACTCATTTTGAATGATTCAAGACCTTCAAATTCTTTTAGACTTTAATCCAATTAGTAAGGTAGCCAAATATAATCCAAAATAAAAAATAAAAATAGTAGAGAGTAAAAAGCCCAATGGTAAAAAGCCCAATGATAGTAAAGGAAAAGGTAAAGAAAAAGTTATTCAGGTTCTTCTGGACCTTAATCCGATTATGAAATAGTCAATTATAATCCACAATAAAGGATAAAAATAAGAAGAAGGAAAAAGCCCAATAATAATAAGAAAAAAAAAGAAAAGAAAAGTTTCTTCAGGCTCTTCACACCTTAATCCAATTGAAAGATCTCAATAATAAAAAAAAAACCAAAATAAACCAAGAACATGGATGGAAGAAGCAAAAATCCCAATGAAAAAAAAAGAAAAGAAAAAGAAAAAGGAGACATTCTGAGGCTTTCCCTTTAAAATAAAAAGCAAAAATAAAAATATTGCAAAAATAAAAGTTTACAGTAGAACTGGTAAGGGGGGGTAACACAACTAAAAGAAACTAGAAGAAAACACACTGCACTTTATTTAATTATCCAAGGCTCTTATTATGACTCTCTTCTCCATAAACTTCAAAGCTAAGCTTCAAGTATTAGATTGTTGATAGAAGTCCAGAAGAACACCTGTAATAATATTCTGCCACGCTCTTCCCTCTATCTTATCAAGTTGAAATGTCCTTGAGAAGGAGTCTTTCACAGTTCTCTGCACTTCAAGTAAAATATTTTCAAGCCTCTAGTTGGCAGTGTTACAAAGTTTCTTTGTTCTTACTTTCCCCCTCCTCCCAGAAAAACATAATTGAGGTAAAAAAAAAAGGGAAAGTATGTATATATATATATATATATATATATATATATATATATATATATATATATATATATATAAAGAAAAGTAACTAAAGGGAGCCTCTAATCTAAAAAGTTGAAAAATCAAGAAGGAGAAGAGAAATATATATATATATATATAAAGGAAAATTCAGTCCAGTTAATTGCTAAGTCGCAATAAAGTCCTCTAAAAAAAAAGTAAAGAAAAAAAAAAGCCAAGCCTCACTTTGACATCTCCCTTTAAAAATCGCCGCTTATTCAATTTTGTCAAAAATCTTACAGATTTCTTCTTATACTTAGAGTGTCCTTTCAAGTCTCAAAATATTAGTAAAAAAAAAAAGATTCTCACCCAGCCGACACACTTTCTCTTTCAGTCTCTTCCTTTCCGGAGCTGTCCCAACTTCAGCAGCTTTGTGGCTGCCTCTCTGCCGCCGGCAAAAGGGACTTCTCCTGAATTAACCAGGGACTTTGTGGTGTCCCTGGGATCCACAGGATGTACCCTTCGCTATCCCTGTCTATCCCCGACAGTTTAGGTCTGTTTGGACCGGCCAGGGGCGAAGATATCGGCTGCAATCTTGGAGCTCAATCGCAGACCGTACCGTCGTGATGCCAGCTCCTCCCCTCCATTACAAATTAGAGACAATATGAGAGTAATCCTGGATACTTTGGAATATTATGAGGCACATCCTGAAAAGCAAATGGCTTTGATATTCCGAGATGCCCAAAAGGCATTTGATAACGTGAACTGGATATTTATGTTACTACTATTGGAACAGATGGGTTTTGCCAGAAAATTTCTTCAAGCAATAGAAGCTATATATCATAAGCAAATGGCAAAGGTAATGATAGAAGGAGAATTCACAGATTTTATTAATATAAGAAACGGTACAAGACAAGGATGCCCCCTATCACCTTTGCTATTTGTATTGACTTTGGAAGTGTTGAATAGAAACATTAGAGATGATAAAAGCATAAAAGGAATGAAAATTAAAAAGGAAGAATTTAAACTGCAAGCCTTTGCGGATGACTTAGCCTTTATTTTGGAAGACCCTTTAGAAACAGCTCCCAAACTACTGGAAAAGATAGAGGCATATGGTGAGGTGGCTGGTCTGAAAATAAATAAAGATAAAACAAAGATTTTGACAAAGAATATGTTACTAAGACAAAGAGAAGAACTGGCAGACCTATTGAAAATTCAAGTCACGAACAAGGTCAAGTATCTGGGGATATATTTGACATCAAGATGTAGGACATTAAAAGAGAATAATTATATTAAACTTAAACAACAGATAGCCTTAGATTTGAAGAAATGGGAAAATCTACAATTGTCATTAATAGGGAGAATCTCAACAATCAAGATGAATATCTTACCCAGCATCTTATATTTGTTTCAAACAATAACAATTAGGCTCGGAAAAGACTATTTTGAAGATTTAAATAAAATTATGTTGAAGTTTATATGGCAAGGTAAGAAAGCGAAAATAAAGCTAAAGCTTTTGCAAGATGCTAGAATTAGAGGAGGTTTTGGTTTGCCTAATTGGGAGTTGTACTATCAAGCTGCAAATCTGATGTGGGCCAAGGAATGGATAACATTAAGAAAGACCAGATTGTTGACATTAGAAGGTCATGATTTGCTGTTGGATTGGCATGCCTTTTTATGGTATAAGGGAACTAAAACACAGGGTTATTTTAGAAGACATTATATACGGGAGTCTTTGTGGCTAAATTGAGAGAAGATCAAAAGACAATGTTATTTGAAAATTCCAGTTTGGTTATCGACTATTGAAGCATTTTCCTATCCTATAATTTATAAGAAGGAACAAACAGTTAGATATGGGGAAATATTGGATGAAAAGGGTGAACTTAAATCGATGCAAAATCTAGAGGAACAAGGTTTAAAGATGAATTGGTTTGCATATGCACAAATACATTCAAGGTATGATGAAGATTCTAAAACAGAGGTATTTTATGATAAACTGATTGATCTAGATAAGATTTTGACAGGTACTAATGAAAAGGTGATTAAAAAATTATATGGTTATTTCCTAGGAATTAAACTAGAGGAAGAACAAGTTAAAGAAACTATGATTGCTTGGGGGAAGAATTTTGGATATGAGATTGATTTAGAGAAATGGCAAAAATTGTGGTCTTAAAATTATAAAATGACAAAGTCAATAGCTTATAAAGAAAATTTGTATAAGATGTTTTACATCTTTTCCCCGACAAGAATAGCAAGAATGTTCAAGAATAAATCTGAAAAATGCTGGAAATGTCATCAGATACCTGGCTCATATTACCATATGTGGTGGACTTGTGAGGACGCTAGAAAATACTGGACTAAAATTTGCATGTGGTTGGAAAAAATGATAAAGAAACACATAGATTTCAAACCAGAGATCTTTTTATTGGGAATCTCACCTGATACATACAGTAAAGACTTGAAATATCTGATTGTAAATGTATTAATAGCAGCTAGGATTGTATTTGCTAAAAATTGGAAAAATGAGAAAATACCATTGCAGGAAGAAATTATTAAGAAAATATTGGAATGTGCTGAAATGAGTAGACTGACATTTGAAATTAGAAAACAAGAGGATAAGCAATTCTGTAAAACTTGGGACCTTTTCTATCAATGGTTAAATGATAAAGTATAATAATATAATATTTAGAATTTTAGATAATAATGAATATATAAAAAGATATTTTTTTCTTTTCTTTGTTATTTGATATCATATCTATAAAATGTTTTTAGGATAGATTTGGTATGACTATATGATTTGTTATAAAATAAACTAAGTAAATTATAGTTATCTTGTTAAGTATGAATGAATAAAATTATAGTCAAAGGATTGTTTAATAGTGATACTAGGATATACAATTTTTGATTGATAATATGTGTTATTATGTAATGTAACTGTAATTGAGACTACGAAATGAATGCACAAAAACTGGTAAACCAACCGACACACTGTTTGTATATATTTAAGAAAGAAAGCTGATGTTTTATGTTTTGTTTGTTTTGTTTGTTTTTAAAAACTAATAAAATTGTATAATAATAATAATAAAAAAAGAAGGCTATAATCCATTCTTAAATATGTTGGTAAAATGGGGGTTGTGATTCTAGTCTCTTACTAGTTGAGGATAGTGAAATAACATGGTATCATATATATGTGGTGTGTGTGTGTCTGTGTATGTATGTGTGTGTGTCTATGTATGTGTGTGTGTGTAATTCGTTATAGTTCACAGTCTGTTCCACATTTCATATTATTATTCTTTGTACTTTTCAGATATATTGCCTTCAATGTATGTTGAGAATCCTTGCCCTCTCTCGTAAAGTGCAGATGTTCTGCCTTTCAATGGTTAAGTTAGGAAACAGAGACCATGGCAGCCTTGTCTTTCCCTGCCAAAAACATTGGCTTATCCTTGTGCTGAACAAGAACTGTTTGCAAAGCAAGTAGAACCAGCTCTCCTTCAGTTTATTATCCTTTCAGTTTCAGTCAATGACCATCAAAGTCAAAAAGTTCACCGATTATGATGGTTATGCCATCTGGAGTGCCAAGTCATGTCATTATTTAGTTTCACTAATATTGTATTTGCTGGTTTGTTGCCAGAACTCCTGCGGGGTTGTAAAACACCCATCTGGCTAAACTCCACTAATGGAGACCACTTATTAAAATGTTCATATTTAACTCCAGAGGGTCATCAAACCATGTCAACATGGAACCCCAGGAAATTTTTCTTCTTTCACATCCCTGTATAATTATAGTAGAACTGAACAAAGTTTCAAAGTGTGCTTTGTTTTGATTGAAGGTTTGTTAGACACAATTTCAAAGCAACGTACCAAGTATAGTTGTACCCTGTGAATGGAGCAACTGCTCACTTTGCTTTTCCCAGGAAGAGTAGCTTCTAATTATATAAAGATGCCAATGTTATCAGATTTGGCTAGTCACCCTAGCCAAATCTTAAAATTTCATGAGGGCAGAGTAAGATGCATCTCATCGATATGATATGAAAGAACTCTGCAGTTTCCCTACAGTTTATGAAATCAGTTGACAGAATCACACCTTATAATCTTGTGGCACAGAATTCCATAGTAGGTTCTACCTGGTGTTCTGTTGTGGCTACCAGTTTTGCCAATTTATATAGTAGCCTGATTTAAAAAAAAGTTGTTCACTTGGGGAAAAATAATGATAAAGAATTCCTGGGTGCAAATAAATTTAAAAAATTAAGATCAGAGATAAAATTTTGAAAAATCTTTTATAGTGCATTGTAAAAATAAAAGATGAATGCCAAATGAACTGAAGCATACACAAAGAAAACTTTTGGAGAAATATTGCTTTTTACTTAAAAAAATGCAATCAGCAATGAAGATTGGGGGAGGGGGAGGAATTGCAACAGACATTCAAGAATCATCTGATGTCCTTTAGCTGCCATAAGCAAAAAATGTAGCTTTAAAAAAAAAGAAATAAAGAAGTTGAAGTCATGAACAACATAAATGTAAATATAATTACTGGCTTCTTATAATTAACATTCTGTATGTATAATAACTACAGTAGTTAAAGATGCTGGGCTTGTCAGCTGGCAGCCAGGTTCAAGACCAATGCACTGTGCAATGGGGTGAGCTCCCATTACTTGCCCCAGGTCCTGTCCACCTAGCAATAGCAATAGCACTTAGACTTATAAATCACTTCATAGTACTTTGCAGCCCTCTGTAAGCAATTTACAGAGTCAGCATATTACCCCCAACAATCTGAGTCCTCATATTACTGACCTCAGAAGGATGGAAGGCTGAGTCAAGCTTGAGCCAGTGAGAATTGAACTGCAGGCAGTCAACAGAATTAGCCTGCAATACAAATTCTAACCAATGCACCACCATGGCTTCTCAAACTTAGCAGTTTGAAAACATGCAAATGCAAGTAGATAAAGTTACCATTCTGGTGGGAAGGTAACCAACGTTGCATCCACCTTGGTATATAGTCATGCTGGCCACATAACCCTGGAAGCAATTCTGGCTTCCTTGGCTAAAAAACAAAGATGAGCCCCATTCCCTACAGTCAGACATGACTGGACAGGGAAAACATTTACTTTTATGTATAATAATATTATATAGTTTTTCATAAAAAATGAATTTTGCATGGACCATATTTTTCATGGAACAATAAAATGCCTCTATATTTCTTGATAGTACTGATTGTTGTTCTTTTCCAAGTTAACCTATAGTGAGCTGATGCTGAGAAGGAAAACAAGATATATAAGCATCAGCATTTACAAGCTTTTATGATGTCAAAATCATCAAAATAAGGTCAAATATTGCAATTATCTAATGATGTCATGACATCTGGCACAAGTAAGTCATGTCCTTTGCCAGGTGTCATGATGCATGCATTATAAATGTCTCTTGTGGACAACCAGGTGTATTGGTCTTTCAACTCTTGTCCTTTTGCATCCTTATCTCATTCAGAACAGAAATTTTCCATTTCCTTCATACTGGAAATCTTGAAACCATTCCCACGTATAATTGAAGCCTAACATTTTCTTTAAAGGACTGGAGCTTTTGTAATTTTCATTTATATATGGCATTTACTTCCCAGTATTTCTTTTCAGTAAAATTATTTTAATCACATTTTGTCCTCCAACAATCCAGTGGATCAGGCTGAGCAACCAGGTCACAAGGTATATCCACTTCATAGTGGATCTTCCCTTTAAATGTCATAATCAACTTTAAGGTTAATTTGAGCCTAAGCATAGTTCTCCTGGTGTTTCTAGTTATCTGAATGTCTTACCGGAGAGTTTATTAACACTTTCCATTCAGAGATAAAATCTGAAACAGACTTCATAAAAACAGGCAGCTGCCTAGGTATGCCACTTCAGTTGTCATTTTAAGTTTAACTTTCTCATTCCTATGCCCCTAACAGAGAGGTCAGTCAGGACCCCCACCTGTCATCTGATTAACTCTTAAAAACAGTTTTAAATAAAATGTTTGCTCTATGAGCAACTAAAGATTTGTTTTTTAAAAAATAATAATAATCTGCTTTGTTTAATATTGCTCAGGCAGGGGTGGGGCTACGGTTTGGAATGATAATATCCCAATCTCATTTGAAGGACTTTGGTGAATTTAAAAAAAAAAAACAGCTATTGAATGTCTAATCTAGTCTTTCCAAATGTTGGTTCACAATGTAAACCGGTTGTAGGTAGGTAGAGTTAAGAAAGTCATGCTAAGCCGACTAGTATTCACACCGATGAAACATATTTATTATGTCTCTGCTTACTTGTTTGAGTTGTGCGCTCAGGAGAGGTTTGGGGTTTTTTGAGTTTTTTTTGCAGAAAGCATTAACAATACCTTTATTTGATAGAGAGTAGAGACTCTCTCTCTCTTTCTCTCTCTCTCTCCCTCTCTCTCGTCCATGTATTATCATATGACAATGTGTATTCATGGTCAGGTCACCTGCTGCAAAATTGCCAGTTAACAGTACATAATCCTAATAATTGGGGAAAATGCAAGGGCATTCTTAAGGAAATGAATTTGTACTCAGCTACTTTAATATCTTCAAAAATTATAAAATGCTTTGTTTATATCTGAAAAATTAGAAGAGCCGCCACTTGTTAAAAAAAATCAATGCATTATAAAAGGAAAGTTCCTTGTTATGCAACTTTACAGAAAATATATTTGCATAAGAGAGGACATAAAAACTGTTAATTGTTTTTTATGTTTGACAGCAGAATGAAATCTTCTCTGATTTCATTAAAATGGGAATGGGATACTTAAAAAGTATGCATAAGATAGGATGAAATAGGGTCAAGATGAATGGAAGTGGTATGAATCTAGATTGAATGAAAAATTGAGTAATTAGCATGAGGAGCATTGAGGAAAGGTAACTGGTTAAAAGGAGAGATAGACCCAAGAAAACATGGTGATGGAATGGAGTTGATGCTCAAAAGGAAAGAAGTTCATGGATGATGTTACGTTCTGTGCATGGGTGTAAGAAACGGAGACGAGGCAGTGAACAGTGAACTTCAACTCTTTATTAATCATACTGAACAGAGCAAAAACCCTAGGGCAGCAGCAGCCCTTTTATAGGGTAGGCTATTAGCCAACGAGAAACATGGAAGTGTTAAACCCTTGAACAAATGAGAGTTGGCCCATTAACAGCCAATCAGATTTCCCAGAAAGGACCAATTCGATATCGCTATTATCGGCCAATCAGAAGTGCAGAATTAGAACCCTGCTTTTCCATAAGGTTTGTTAAAACTTTATTAAACGCCTTTATTAGTTCATAACACAGCTTCCCCCCAGGTTCCGTTTGATGGGTGTGGTGACGTAATCCCGTAGATATGCAGGTTGTTTAAACTGTCTATTAGATTTGCACTGTCCCACCGGTTCCTGTCTGTAGTCCGGTTTCGGCGGGATGTTTTTCAATATATCTGGTACAGGCAGTTCCGCATCCTCACTGGACGACTCGGTGCCACTAATTCTGTTGTTGTTGTCCTCCAATCTCTGCGGGCTCACCTCCGTTGAAGTATTCCTCTGTGGCGAGGCCATCCCTCTCCCTGATTCTTCTTCATGTATTGCGCCCGGCTGCTGACTTCCTTCGATTCTGTTTTCCACCATCTCGAATTCGGTTTCTTTGACATCCCCTCTCCCCTCAGTTTGAGAGTCACATGAGTCGCGGGAACTGGGTTGTAGCCTAGAGCGAAGCTGATCTATATGGTGTTTCCATATTTTTCCGTCCCATGTTTACACACGGTACGATCTGGGCCCGGTGGTTTGAGTTACGGTTGCTTTGACCCATAATGGTTCGCTGGAAAGGTTTTTAGTGAAAACTAAGTCGCCAACCATGAACTCGTGGCATTTTCTGCTAGATCCACAGGGTTTCTCTGGTGCGTAGGACGGATGGAGCTGGTCGAGGTGGGAACGGAGCTTGCATCCCATCAACAGTTCAGCTGGAGTCTTGTTGGTGACACTATGTGGGGTGATGTGTTGGAGTAGGAGTATTCTGTTTAGTTTGTCGTTAATGTCCCCATAGTCGATTTTGTGGAGAGTTATTTTAACAAATTGGGCCATGCGCTCGGCCCTGCCATTAGCTGCAGGGTGCACCGGCGAGGTTAGCGCATGGCAGATATCCTGGTCCACTAAGTAATGTTCAAATGCCAGGGCGGTGAACTGGGGTCCGTTGTCAGAGACCAGAACGTCTGGCAGCCCTTGCGTTGCGAATAGCCTATTCAATTTTCGAATGACGGAATAGGTTGTAGTAGTCTTCATCTTGTGGATCTCGAGCCAGTTGGAATAGGCATCCACTGTTAGGAGGAATGTATGTCCCTTAGTAGGTCCCGCAAAGTCAAGTGGATGCGGGACCACGGCCCCTGGGGGGTTTTCTACTCCATTGGAGTTGCTCTAGGAGGGGCACTGCTGACTTCTTGGCACTTTAGACAAGTCTTTACCCAGGCTTCAATCTGCTTGTCGATGCCCAGCCACCACACGTAGCTTCGTGCGAGCGCTTTCATACGCACGATACCGGGGTGATTGTCATGCAATATTTTCAATACTGCTCGATGTAACCACTCTGGGATGACAACTCTATCTCCCCATAGGATGCAGCCTTTTTGCGAGAAAAGTTCTGTTTGCCGGTTTCTGAAAGGTGTGAAGTCGTCAGGGGTTTGTTCTACTGACCATCCTCGTTTGACCCAGCTGAGAACTTGTGCCAGGACAGGGTCTCGTTTCGTTTCAATAGCGATGTCTCTGGCTGTTCGTGGCGGTGAATGTAGTGTTTCAATCTGGAGTGTCGTAAGGGTTGGAGCTGGGTTGTCGACGGTTTCCAGAAGTGGGGCATGGCTCAATGCATCAGCGTGGGGAATGCCTTTCCCTGGGCAGTGTTGTAATTTATAGTTATAGTTATAGTATACGCAGCTAAGAACTCTGACCAGCGAGTCATTCTAGGTGACAATATATAGGGGGTTGGCTTGTCTCCCACTATAATCCCTAGCAAAGGTTTGTGATTGGTAATAATAGTAAAAACTCATCCATACACATATTCATGAAACCGTTTCACAGCAGATACAACAGCAAGAGCCACTTTGTCAATTTGGCTATAGTGATGTTCAGCCCTCGACAGGGTCCTTGAAAAATAGGCAATAGGGGCCTTACTACCATTTGGTAACACATGACTCAAAATGGCTCCTACTCCAAATGGTGACGCATCACATGTAATTGTTAAAGGCAAAGTCTCGTTATACTGCATTAAAACAGCATCAGAGGTTAGTAAGTTTTTCACTTGTCGGAATGCGTGCTCCACTCGGTGTCCCCAGACCCAGGTTGCTTTTTGTCGAGAAGTCTATGTAGGGGTTCAGCTACGGTCGCTTTCTGGGGCAAGAAGATGTTGTAAAAGTTAATGAGCCCCAGGAAAGGAGGTCAGTCTTATTGCTGGGTCTTGGGGCGTTTTTGATCGCTGTGAGTTTGCTATTAGTGGGGTGAATGCCTTGCTTATCGATTAGGTACCCCAGGAACTCTACTTTATCTGTACACAGTTGACATTTATTTTTTTTAACCCTTAGGCCGGAGTCTTTAAATTTCTGGAGAACCATTTTAAGATGCTTTTCTAGTACTTCTCTATTCGGGGCCGCAATTAAAGTGTCATCAAAGTATGGCACAACCCCTTTGATCCCTTGCAAGAGTCTCTCCATCAGACTTTGAAAAATCCCTGGGGCCACGCTCACTCCAAATTGGAGTCGGTTGCATTTAAAGGCACCTCGGTGCATAACGATCATCTGTGCCTCCGCGGTTTTTTTATCTACAGGCAGTTGTTGGTACGCCTGTGCTAAATCCAATTTAGTGAAGACTTTTCCACCCCACAGGGAATGGAGGAGGTGTTGCACCACCGGCACTGGGTAAGCGTTCTGTTGAAGGGCATGATTAAGGGTGGCCCAGTAGTCCCCACAAATCCTTAACGATCCATCCGGTTTGATGGATGTTACGATTGGGGTTTCCCAACGGGCGTGGTCAGTTGGTTCTAAAACACCCTGGGCTATTAATTTATTGAGCTGCTCATCAATCTTTGGTTTCAGGGCAAAAGGTACCCGACGAGGCTTAAGGCGGATGGGGGCTACTTCAGGGTTAAGGTTAAATGATATCGGGGTCCCCTTGTACTCACCTAGTTTGTCTGCAAAGACGTCCTGGAATTCCTGGACGAGGGCCTCCTCCCAGTCGTCACTTCTGGTTTGGTGAATGCCGGCTACCTCGATCCCGAGTGGGGCGAACCATTGAAGGCCTAACAAACTAGGCTGGTCACGGTCAACGAAGGTCAGTGATAATGACGCAGTACAATTTTTGAATGATACTTGGACTTGGCTGAATCCAACGACTGGAATTCGGTTCCCCTGATAATCTTTGAGTATGATTCTTTGGGCTCTGAGGTCTTGACGCCGGACGGCAGGGATTAATTGTTTAAGGGTCTTCCAGGAAAGCATTGAGAGGGATGATCCTGAGTTGACTTCCATCACGCAAGGTTGTTTTTCTATGGCGACCTTCACTTGGATCTTCTTTGCATCTCACGATGAAGCGTGACCGATTGTAATGGTTTGGTGTGCCTCTTCCCGTCTCGTTGAAGTGGCCAATGTTTATTTCTGTAGGAGTGGTTGTTCCATTGGTGGTTCAAATGTTCCTGACTCACAGGATGATTTCCTGTGGTCTGGCGGTAGTTGTTTCCTCTCTGAATTGGGCTGGATCCTTGCTTGCTTCTGCAGACCTTCGCAATGTGGTCTCTTTTCCCACAGGAATGGCAGAGCACGTTGAGGAATTTGCAGTCTGATCACAGGTGGTTTTCCCCACAACCCGCGCATTGGTGCGGTAGTCTTCGATTCTGCTGGTTGCGTTGGTCACGTTCAGACCGGAGCCGGTTGACCTCCTCCTCATCACTTTCTGATGGCGATTCGAGGTCCTCATGGTGGGTCGCTGTTGTGTGCCTCTCTAGGTGAGGTGAAGTATCGCTGGTGAGTTGATGGAGCGGTGCGTTGGTGCGGCAGCAGTGTATTCGGGCAGCCGACTTCCTGGTTGCTTCTGCTGCAGTAGCATCTTTGATTACGTCGGCAAGATCGATGTCCCTTTTGGCAATGATCTTGCTCTGTGTCGTGTGGTCATCTAATCCCAGAATTATTCAGTCTCTCAGAGCTTCTTCGAGGTCCGTAAACCCATGGAGGCCTCCCAGGTTCCGGAGACCCGCGATGAAATCTGCAATGCTCTCTCCTTTCCGTTGGTCCCTCTGGTAAAACTCCTGTCTTCGGACAAGTGTTGATATAGTGGGCCCGTAGAAGGGGCGCGAGAACGTCCCAGTCCATGGATTTCACCTCAGCCGGTTTCGCTAGTGCCTTGGCCATCTTAAAGATGGCAGGCCCGCAATGGGTCAGGAACACTGCTAGCTTTTTCCCTGTAGTGGCATCCTTCAAGTGGTTGGTCTCCAGAAACATCTGGAACCAGTCTATGTCCGAGTCCCAGTCTTGCCGGGTCAAATGGAGTGGGTGGTATGGTGCCACCGGATATGGTTTCCGTTGTCGATGCGCCTTCAGCCACATGCTCTGTTTGGTGCTCTGTAAGTGTTCAGTCAGCTCTGATGTCTCCACATCCCACCTTCGTCGCCAGTGTTATGTTCTGCACATGGGTGTAAGGAATGGAGACGAGGCAGTGAACAGTGAACTTCAACTCTTTATTAATCATACTGAACAGAGCAAAAACCCTAGGGCAGCAGCAACCCTTTTATAGGGTAGGCTGCTGACCTATTAGCCAATGAAAAACATGGAAGTGTTAAACCCTTGAACCAATGAGAGTTGGCCCATTAACAGCCAATCATATTTCCCAGAAAGGACCAATCCGATATCGCTATTATCGGCCAATCAGAAGTGCAGGATTAGAACCCTGCTTTTTCTTAAGGTTGTTAAAACTTTATTAAATGCCTTTATTAGTTCATAACAGATGAGATGGAAGCAAGCTAGATTTCCAGGGATAGAAAGGTATGGAGAGGAATAGTGAATAGTGTTAGTGTGCACCAGTGTTAGCTATGTTTCCTTTACTCTTTCTTGTTTCATGCATTTCTTTCACTTACTACTTTTTCAGTGGTCCTGTTCAACATTGCTTTCCCTAAAAAAGAATAACATAGCCAATATTATGTACTATATTTAAACAGCAAGTAAGCAAGATGAATGAAAGCAAGATGGATGGCATATACATTTAATAAATAATTAGGTATGGTACACATCAATAGTTCTGAGCTGGCTTACAATCCACACAACCTCTAACAGTTTCCAACCTCTGCAGCTCATTGGCCTCTTTATAACAACACTAATATTAACCCCCTTGGATAGTCCCATTGACCCTTCCCACTTTGGGGAACCTAGCTCTAACCTATCCTTTCAAGCATGAGTTCCTACTGTAGCCTAAGAACTTGAGGATTCTACTTAGATTTTACAGGTAACTAAAAATAATTATGTTCTCAAGACATGTTCAATGAAATTAATTGTGATAAGTTCTTTTCCAGCCCATCCCACTCTTCTTCCATAGAAACATGCTTTTTTTTTTTTTTTACTTTTTTGTTTTAACTTTCATCTGTTTGAGGAATTCAGTTTTCTCATCTTCCATTTAAATAACTTCTTAGAATCCTTATTTTTTAAAAAAGGGAAAAAAAACTTTTTTCAGGCTGTTGGATGAGAAACAGTTACCAGGTCTTCAGAAAGAAACAGATTGGTTAGCTTAATTCTTTGAAAGCTTTTGTAGTAGGCTATAAAGGAAGAAAGGGATCTAAACTCTATATATCAATATCTTTTCAAACTCCAATTCACATTTCATTTCATGTTTTACCTCTAGGTTCTTGGAATAATAATTTCTCCCCAAGATAAAATTGCATTCACAAGCAATTTATAATGGCCAGCTGATATCTATGGACTTCTTTCCAAATAATATCAATAATCCAGTTATCATACATTCATGAAGTATGAAGAAGGAAAAGAAATATATCAAACTGTTCTTATAACTGTGGGTTATTTTCCAAAATTACTTCTTTCTAAACTTCTTGAACTGTCCTATCAGGAATACTGTAGGGAATTTTTTTTCCTCCAGTTAAAAATAGGATTTCTCCCTGAAACAAAAGATTTCAAAGATATCAGAGCAGCTTTACAGCATACTAATATGCTTTCCTTACAAGGTAACACATAGCTCACACATACTTACTTCTTAATACTGGTGTCCTGTGGTTGGATGATCCTGGTCAATGGGGCAGAGAGACAACATTTCTTAATTTTCTATTCTTCATCCAGGAACAATTTAGGAGAATCTGAGAAAGAACAGTGTGGGGTGATGCCCAGATAACTGAAGATACCTGAAGTTATAGTCTCACATGATTGCCTTTCCCTATTATTACTGATATAACTTTCTCTTGGCACAGTTGGAGGTCTAGTATGCATGTACAGAAGGGCCCAACATGATGCCAGTAGGAAGGTTTATTTTCCTAAAGGAAGGTTGCAGCACAGTTCAAGGTGACATCCTTGGTCTTGGATGATGTCATTGCTGCTTGTGTGTATTGCTGTCATTGTAGAGAATTACCATTACAACTATTTTCCACTGCTGTGGTTGCTATTGCAAGATGATCTGGGATAAACTTAGAGCATGGTAACCTCTGGAGAAGAGGTGGATGTCTTCCAGAGCAGGGGTCACCAACCTTTTGGACCTCAGGAACCACCAAATTCATAATTTTAAATCCCAGGGGCCACTAATATGAATTTTGATTGGAGGTGGCTTGCTGACGTTGGTGGGAGAGAGAAAGGGAGAGAGAGATCTGATCTACCCCCCCCTCTCTCTCTTACACACACACACACACACACGCAGGTGTGGGATTCAAATTTCTTAACAACCAGTTCTTGGGTGTAGCCTAACTTGTGGGTGTAGCTTGGTGGTCATGTGACTGGCTGGGCATGGCTTGTATGTAAATATTATAAATATTTATATAAATATTGAATTTTTTATTAAAAAAGAGCAACTTTTATCCAAAATCAGGTTAAGCAGGCAGGCAGATTGAGTTGCTCACAGAATTAAGAGATCTGTGTTTCTGTCATTAGCTATCTGAGTCTGCACTGAATAACTTCAGTCCTAAGCAAGATTTGGCTCTGCTTTTAGATTAACTAGAAAGCAAGAGATCCAAGGATTTCCTGCTTTGTAGCTAATCTAACCACCCAGCACAGCAGAACAGCTGATGGTCAGGAAAAAAAAGGAAAAATAGCAACTTAGCAGGAAAGTTTTCCAAGTACAGAATGAATGGGTGGGGTGGGTTCCTGCGGGCCATGTGGGCAGTGCAGCCTGGATTAATTGTTTTGGGTGGGTACTCTGGGATACTTGGAGGTGACATTTCTCTGCAGCCCACCAAAATTTTCTCACGGCCCACCAGTTCCAGAGCATCAAAAAGAGCTTTAATAGGTAGGGGATTATAGCAGTGGTGGAATTCATTTTTTTTACTACCGGTACTGTGGGCGTGTCTTATTTGGTGGGCATGGCTTGTGGTCATATGACTAGGTAGGTGTGGCTTAGTGGTCATGTGACTGGGTGGGCGTGCTTGGTAGTCATGTGACTGGGTGGGCATGGCTTGGTGGTCATGTGACTGGGTGGCCTTGGCCAACTCAATGTCACCCACATCAAGGGATGCCTCACCTGGACCCTCTCCTCCCAGCCATTCCTTGTCACCCAGCCTCAACTTATCTATAGTTCTGTAAAAAATGTTATTCACCTTTTTTGACTTTATTATTTGCATACTAAAGATGTATTTTTATGGACCACTGAAAGGAGGAAATGGCTCACATGCTTTACCCAAGAGTGTGATAGGCAACAGGCTTTTAAGGGGCTGCCACAAAGAAAGGGGGACAATGTATTTTCCAAAGAAGCAGAATGCAAACAAGAAGCAATGGATGGAAACTGAACAGAGAACAGCAACTTAAAACTAAGGAGAAACTTCCTGACAGTGAGAACAATTAACCAGTGGAACTGTCTGTCTCCAGAAGTTCTGGGTGCTCAATCACTGGAAGTTTTTAAGAAAAGACTGGACAGCCATTTCTCTGAAATGGTATAGGGTCCACCCCAAGGTCCCTTCTAAGTATTATTCTGACACCTTTCCCAGGATCTCTACTCAGAGTTTGGCATCCTCAGTTTTCTTGCCTGAGCTGAGGGTTGGACTGGAAGACCTCCAAGGTCCCTTTCAACACTTGTATTTTATGCACTGGACTATTGACATTGAATGCATTTAATGGTAAAAATATGTGGTAGCCCTAGGCAAAAGAAAGGCAGAAAAATCACTCTAGGTGTATGGACAGTGTAAAATATTAACACATATAAATAATGGAACAATTAAAAATAATAGAACAGAGTTTTCTCTCTCTCTCTCTCTTCTATTTTTTTTCTTTCTTTCTCTACCTTCCTCTTTCTTTCTCTCTCTCTCTCTCTCTCTCTCTCTCTCACACACACACACACACACACACACAGAGAGAGAGAGCATTTAACAAATAAGCATTTTGGAAGCAGTTCCTTTAAATTTCTCCAAGGCTTGAGTGGATTCCCCCACTTCCTGTCAGACCGCACTCCTTCTCACTCTAACTCACTAACACTTTAACTCACAAGGGGAAAGGGATACTTGCAGCGTCCATGGGGAATCCTTGGAGAAATTTTTAAAAGACCTGCTTCCAAAATGCATTTCTTTTACGTTGCAAAAGTGCTCCATGGATCAATTCACCTCCACCCCCTCTGTCAGACTGTACTCTTTCTCACTCCAGATACTTTAACTCACATGGGGAAAGTGATACTTTCAGCATCCATGCCTTTCTTCCTTTTCCCCGGGGAGAAAGAGGATGTGGGGAATGGAAAGCTAGGAGAGCAATCACAAGTGAGCAACCGGGTGACCGGGTTGGGGGTGTGGCCAGCCAGTGATTGTCACTGGTTCGGCGTCCCATGCCAAATAACCGCTACCGGTTTGCCCGAATAGGTGTGAACCAGTTGAATAGCACCTCTGGATTATAGGTAGGGGAAGATCATAGTCAAGAGAGATTCAATTGGCTCGACTCAAGAATTAATTGATCAAGTAAAATGATAAAAGCAAAGCACCTAATTGCTTTTCTCTTCGCTAACCCACTGGAAAGGAGGAAGGGAAGTGAGGACCTCGAAAAGATTTGAAGAAATCAAATTAGAAATGCAAAAGTATTTCTCCCACCAGATGAGAGACAAAATTCTTTGTTACAGGGGGCTTGTCCTCCATGTAAGGCAAAACCATGGCTATGAAGAATTTTGGGACTTGTGCTTGCTTGAAAACTGACTGGAAGCTCACCAAATGTGATATCTAACATATGAAAATAATTGGCATAGAAAATTGGATATTGTAAATTTATTTCCAGAACTTCTGCCCTGGCTGCCAGAACTTCATGGCTGAAAGCTCAAATATAGCTCAGCTGTCTGGAATCCATACTGTATATTGGACATTAGTACAATTAATTAATTAATTGGGGGCATGCATAAGCGCACCAAAATTCCTAACATCTGTCCTATTGTTTATTTTATTTTTCTTATATGTACTTCTTATATGTATTTCTTGTATTCATAACTATGTTTATACTTATACCTATTATCTTGTAAGTGATTGACAAAACAAACAAACAAACAAATAAACAAACAAACAATTGAGTGAGTCCAGAAGTATTTCATAAGAAGACTACTACAATCCTCTGCTCTCAACAGAATACCCTAAATCACAAGGCTTGAGATTTTGGGCTTGGACAACCTAGAACTATGCCGCCTATGTTTGGACTTAAGCGTAGTGCACAAAATTATCTGCTAAAAAGTCCTACCAATCAATGACTACTTCAGCTTCAACTGCAACAATACAAAGCCACACAACAGATACAAACTCAATGTAAACCTCTCCAAACTTGATTGCAGAAAGTATGACTTCAGCAACAGAGTGGTCATGCCTGGAATGCACTACCTGACTCTGTTGTTACATCATCAATCCCCCCCACTCCTTTAACCTCAAACTATCCACTTTTGACCTCCCCCCATTCTTAAGAGGTCTGTAAGGGTCATGCATAAGCACACAATTGTACATACTGTCCCTGTCCTATTGTCCCCATTTATTCATACCTATTTCCTGTATTCATACTTATGTTTATTCTTATACCTATTATCTTGTAAGTGATTGATAAATCAAATAAATAAATATAAATAAATAAATAAATAAAATATTTAAAAGGCAGATTATTATACCTCCCTGGATAAGAAAAAGGAGGAACATGCTCTTGGAAAGCAGCCCCCACCTTTGTTAATAGCCCCAGAAAGAGGCATCCTATCTATAAGACAAAAGACCTTCAGCTCCAGGGTGATGGGATTAGCTTTCAAGATCCAAACCAGTACAAAGCCATTCAAACATAATAGGAATTGCCCAACACCCTTTCAGAACACAACCCACTTCATTACATCATCACCCAGCAAGATTCAACCAAGCCTGGGACACAGACAGCATACAGCTGGATCCCCACATAGCTCCCTGCGAGTCTGGTAAACAATACTATACATTTCTTCCAAGGCCCAAGACAGGTTTAAATATATCTCACTCTTCACTCCATATGGTCATCTACCCAGAATTACCCATGCTTGGTGGGGTTCTGCTTCACCATTAAACCATCCATCCAAGCCAGCTCGATGTTTCCAGAGTCTTTCTTCCCACTTGGAACTGAACTCAGATGGACATTTCTTCCAACAATGTAATTTATCGATGCCTCAAACTGGACAAACTCTAGGCCAGGGGTAGGAAAACTTGGCTCTTTTATCACTTATGGACTTTAACTCCCAGAGTTCCTGAGTGAGCCATAAAAGGTTCCCCATCCCTGGCCTACTGGTTTTTCAGTTGTGGGGGAAATCGATTTTTGACTTGAATGGGATTGTTTAAGATACAATTGTTTAATCTAGACCTAATAAACAGAAGCCTATAATCAACAGTAGAGACCTTCAAATTTCTAGGTTTTACATGACCTAAAATGGACACCTAACATCAAAAACATCATCAAAAAAGCACAACAAAGAATGTTCTTTCTGTGCCAACTCAGAAAGCTCAAACTGCCTGTTAAGCCTGGGTTCCCCAACCAGGGTTAAAGAGACAAGCTGAACAGAATGTGCAGCGTTAGTCAGATAGGCATACAGATAAATGTGTGAGATAAGTTTGTATGTTAGTTAACATACAGTAAAAATAACAGATACGCTTGTGTTATCAAAAATATAGTTTATTCCATTTAGAGTTTTATAGCATAGTCAAAATAATAGTCCATTAGTAATGTATCATTTAGTCAGTCCATTCAAGGATATTCAATTAGCAAAGTCCGTGTAGAATATCCAATGTCAGTTCACTTACAATAAATCAATCCTCTCACCGTTGATAAATCAACAGTCTTTTCTCTCTCCCGTTCCAGTAAGAGAAAAACGCAGTCTTCAGTCTATCCAGTAATCAGGGACCATCAAGCCAGAGAGAGCAAGCTGCCGTGCCTTGCTTCTTTTATGGTGCTTTTACAACCACTCCCTTAATTACATTCTTACAGTTAAAGTTACAGATACTTTAACTAACAAACCATGATAACATATTTATTATTTCACCTAAACCAGTTAGGGTAAACAATGTTATCCCTAACATTCTCCCCTATTAGGTGATAATAATACTATAACTATTTACATCTTTAAATCATATTTGTTACAACTCTCTTTAAACTTAATTACTCCTTGAGCTTTTGTAAATTGGTCTGCAATGTTTTCTTCTGTCATGCAGTATTCCAATTTAATTAGCCCATTTTTTACAGATTCTCTAACATTTAAGTATCTTAAATCAGTATGCTTTGATCTAGTTTTTAAAGCAATATTAGTAGCCAACTTTATGGCTGCCTGGTTGTTCTCGTACACAATAATGGAATCTTTAACAGTTATACCCATGTCTAATAATAACTGTTTGTACAAAATTAAGTCAGTGCATAGTAATGACAGACATAAAAATTCCGCTTCCATCGTGGACAAGCTGATATGCTGTTGTCTGATTGACCTCCACCCTATTAGTGTCTTACCAAATAATATAGCCATCCCAGATGTTGATTTTCTAGTGTTTATGTCAGTTGCAAAACTTGCATCTGCATAGGCACTAAGACTCAAATCACCCTTTGGTTCTATATACAATGCATGGTGCATTGTTCCTTTAAGATATCTTAAAATTCTTTTTAATGATTGCCAATGACATTGATGTGGATCTGAATTAAAACGTGCCAGCTGATTTACACTATAAGCTATATCTGGCCTTGACCAATTGCTTATATATGATAAGCTACCAATCAAAGATTGATATATAGATTTATCAAATTTGGGACTTTGATCATCAGTTTGGCAAACTTCCTGACTCATTGGAGTCTTTGCCGGTTTACAAAGTTCCATTTTATACATTTTAATTAATTGGCAAATTTTA
Source organism: Hydrophis major (assembly GCA_033807585.1). Taxonomy (NCBI): domain Eukaryota; kingdom Metazoa; phylum Chordata; class Lepidosauria; order Squamata; family Elapidae; genus Hydrophis; species Hydrophis major. The sequence goes on along the minus strand of CM066328.1, from coordinate 69,668,032 downwards.
TCTTCTTGAGATATCTTAAATCCATTTTTTTGTTTTGTTAATTGTCAATCCTAGATACTTTTTAATTTCACCTCAATGCTTTAATTTTATCTTTTTAGCTAATAATGATATAATCTCATTAGCTTCATTATTAGTCTTAGTTATCAAAGCAATATCATCTGTAAATAATAACAATAATGACACTGTTCCATTATTTTCTCTTTTAAACACACATGGATCTGCTAAACCAGATTTAAAACCTATATTGTTTAATTCTTTCACAATATATTGGTTCCACTCAAAGCCAGATTGTTTCAATCCATAAAGACTCTTTTTGAGTTTCCAACAATCATTACTATTTACTTTATTGTCTTTTATAATAACTGGTTTTTTCAAATATATAGTGTGCTGCAATGGTGCATGCAAATAAGCAGTTTCTACATCTAAATGGTTAATGACATAGTTTTTCTTAGCTTCCCACACTAAAGCTGCTCTCAAAGATGTTGCCTTAAGACTTGGTGCAAAAACTTCATCGTAATCAGATGCAGTTTGATTAAATCCTTGAGCTACTAACCTAGCTTTATGGATAACAGTCCCATCATTTCCAATTTTTACTTTAAATATCCATTTGCACCCAATGGATTTTTCTCCTGGAGGTAATTTAGCATCTTCATATACTTTCATTACCTTTAATGAATTTAGTTCTTTTTTCATTGCCTTTTGCCAATTCTCCTGATCCTTAGCAGGATACATCCTAAGTTCAGCTACACTAGTTGGAACTTTAGTTACTTGGCAAACTATACTTGCTTAATACCTATCAGGTGGTCTAGTTACATATGTAGTACGTCTAGGTATTACAGGACTTACAGGTGGACTTTCATTTATTAACTGTTCTTGATTATCTAATTCTTCCTGATCAACTGTTTCCTCTTGTTCTGGTCCTATTTGCTCTTCGTGGACTTCTTCTTTTATTGGACTCTTCTTATAACTAGTCTGATCTTTTTGCCTTTTGTAGGGTTCAATAATTACTTCGTTATTTAAATCTTGCTCTAATCTATTCCATCCTACATGTTCTAGGAATTTAGCACTAGCACTGGTGTAAACTCTAGATGTACCTGGTTCCCAGAATCTATAAGATCTGTGATTAGATTCATATCCGACAAAAAATAATCTTTTAGCTCTGTGCTATCCTTTGTGTCTGAGTTGTGTAGGGATATGCACCCATGCTGGTGCTCCAAATGTGTACATGTAACTTAAATCAGGTTTTTTACCATGCCACAGTGTGAATGGTAATTCACCTGTTGTTGAATTAACAACATTATTTAATATATGATTACCACACATTATGCTTCTCCCCATAAATTGTCAGGTAATTCTGAATCAGACAACATAGTACGTACCATTGATTGTAGTATTTGGCCTCATCTCTCTATAAAGGCATTATGTTGTGGCCTATATGGTGCAGACTTTTTATGTTGAATACCTAACATTCTAAGTCTATTCTGGAATTTATTATTTGTAAATTCCACACCATTATCTGTTATAAGAGTTACTGATTTCTTTTTAGTTTTTCTTTCAGCAAATTTTATCCAATTAAAGAGATTTAGATACGTTTCAGTTTTGCTCTTCATTAAATAGCAAAACCCATATCTAGAATAGTGGTCCATTATACTTAATATGTATCGAGCTCCTCCTACACTTGGTTTTTTTGGACCTATTAAATACTACCTCTAAAGGCTCTTTGGTAGTAAATCCATCAACTCTATTTGCCAGTATGACCTTGCTTTGATTACAAGCAAAACATTGCAAATACTTATTACAAGGTTTCAAACTTATTCCTTTAGATAGTTGAACATAAGCATTTTAAAATTTAAATGCCCTAGCCGTCGGTGTAACAAGTGAATACATTCATCATGAGGTTTCTTATTATCATAAACCGTGTTAGCCACCTCTAAACCATTATCATTTAAAACATAATTCACCTCTTAAAGATGCAGTAATTTTCTTGTCTTCTTTTTCAATTTTGCAGTTATCTCCCCTAAAGGTATCTACATATCCTAGTTTAACCAAAATTCTAATTGAAATTAAATTAAACTTAAGTTGTGGTACATATAACATTTTTACATTCTCTTTTATGAAAGAACAATATGCTATACCTTGACCTTTAGCTTTCAGTTTCTAGCCATTGGCTAATGATATCTGCTGTGTACTCTGGGACATTTTAATAAAATTTTTGTTATCATTTGTTATGCAGTGGGATGTTCCACTGTCAACCACCCATAAATTATTTTTTACAGCTCCGTTAATATGCATGGCTAACTCTAAATTTTTATTTTTATTTTGGTTACTTTTAGTATTCTGGCCAGCATTCTAGCACTTTGCTTTTGTACAAAATCTTGCCAAATGTCCTTTTCCTCCACAATTAAAACACTTTTTAATTGCATATGCAGTAGGAGATTCAATATCTTCTTTTTGAGATTGATCCCTCCTTAACTGATCTCTTTCAAGTCTTCTTCTTGCCTCTTCAATCAATCTGCCAGTGATATCAGTTAAACTTTCCTTAGGCAAAATTTCAAGGGAAGTGACGTAGTTAACATAATTTTCGTCTAGTGAAGATAGAATTATGTAGACTTGGTGTAGTTCAGAGAAAATAAGTTCTTTCTCGTGCAGTTCTTGAAAAATGCTTTTTATAGTATTCAAATGACTAAGCATATCACCATTCGTTTGGAGATGCATCCTGAAAAGCTTCCGTGTTAGATTTATGTGAGCACCAACGTTATCTCGGACATAATTCCTCTTCAGCTTCTGCCAACACCCAACAACCGGTTGTTCTCCACGGATATGAACAAGTTGCTGGTCAGATAGTGTTAGTCCTATTATGCAAAGAGCTTGTTCATTCTTCTGCTTAAAGTCTTCTATCTTTTGCCTATCTTCCTGAATCTCTGGATCCCATTCCTCTACGTTTGGTGGATTTTCAATTATATTCCACAGACCTTCTCTTCGTAGAAGTAGACTATATTTCATAGACTATGATACATAGTTTGTTCCATCCAGCTTGGATATAAGGGACAAACTTTGTAGATTGACTTGTGCCATGTTTTCTTATATGGATATAAAACTATAATTAATAAAACACAGCTGTCTACTTACTGTAATATGTAACAACACAAACGTTCACTTTTTACATAAATCTGTTTTATCCTAGTTAAACTGACTTTGCAGCCTCTGGGCCCATAACCAGTGTTAAGCCTGGGTTCCCCAACCAGGGTTAAGGAGACAAGCTAAACAGAATGTGCAGCGTTTGTCAGATAGGCATACAGATAAATGTGTGAGATAAGTTTGTATGTTAGTTAACATACAGTAAAAATAACAGATACACTTGTGTTATCAAAAATATAGTTTATTCCATTTAGAGTTTTATAGCATAGTCAAAATAACAGTCCATTAGTCATGTATCGTTTTTAGTCAGTCCATTCAAGGATATTCAATTAGCAAAGTCCGTGTAGAATATCCAATGTCAGTTCACTTACAATAAATCAATCCTCTCATCATTGATAAATCAGCAGTCTTTTCTCTCTCCCGTTCCAGTAAGGGAAAAACACAGTCTTCAGTCTATCCAGTAATCAGGGATCATCAAGCCAGAGAGAGCAAGCTGCCATGCCTTGCCTCTTTTATGGTGCTTTTACAACCACTCCCTTAATTACATTCTTACAGTTAAAGTTACAGATACTTTAACTAACAAACCATGATAACATATTTATTATTTTACCTAAACTAGTTAGGATAAACAATGTTATCCCTAACACTGCCCAAGGAGCTGCTGATACAGTTCTACAGAGGAATTATTGAGGCTATCATCTGCACCTCTATAACTGTCTGATTTGATTCTGCAACCCAGCAGGACAGATACAGACTTCAGAGGATAATTAGGACTTCAGAAAAAACAATTGCTGCCAACTTGACTTCAATCAAGGACCTGTATACTACAGGAGTCAAAAAGAGGCCTGTGAAAATATTTACAGACCCCTCACATCCTAGACATAAACTGTTTCAACTCCTTCCCTCAAAACAACACTATAGATCACTGCACACCAGAACAATTAGACACAAGAATAGTTTTTCCCCGAAAGCCATCACTCTGCTAAACAAATAATTCCCTCAACACTATACAACTATTACAAAATCTACACTATTATTACTGTTAATCTTCTCATCACTTCTTATCACCCATCCCCTCCCACTTGTGACTGTATGACTATTACTTTGTTATCCTTATGATTTATATTGACTACTATGATTTGATTGCTTATTGTACCCTATGACTATCACTAAGTGTTGCACCTTATGATTCTTGATGAATGTATCTTTTCTTTTATGTATACTGAGAGTTTTTGCACCAAGACAAATTTCTTGTGTGTCCACTCACACTTGGCCAATAAAGAATTCTATTCTATCCTATCCTATCCTATCCTATCCTATCCTATCCTATCCTATCCTATTCTAAGATTATAATAGATGATCACAAGAAGGCTTTTAACTTAAAGAGGAGCTCCCACAGAGACAATTCATCTCTGACTCCTCTCCTGCCATGCTTCCTGATAGTTAGGAACCTCAGCAGATATTTCCTAGTTAACCTGGTTAGATAAGAAGAAACTGTATGACAAAAGTCATTTTTTGATATCCCAAACCAGAGAGGGTTTTTAAAGGATGTAATCAGTTTATTGAAGAGCACTTAGAAAAATGTCAATAACCAGTGCAGCTCTCACAGCAGTGATGTAATGTGGCAGGATTATGACTGCCCTGTTGCATTGTGGGCCAATCGTGGTCCTCAAGGACAGACCCTTGTCAATTGCATTCAAAAGTTGGAAAATATTAAAGCATTTTAAGCTATAGAAGCACTCCATCCATTACCCATTTTATTGTGAATAGTTTTTATAGCAAATGTAGTTTTTGACACAAAAGTTTAAGTGATTTTTGTTTAGGGAATTGTATATCTTCCCGAGAAATCTTATTAACCCTCCTCTAACAAGTAGCAAGAAAAAGATGAAACTGAATGATTACAAGTCACCAAGTATTAAGGTAAAACTTAAAGTAGTATTGGAATCTCTTTGTAATGGTTTGAAGATTCTTGAACTATGAAGTCTAAGATGATTGAACAAGATTTAGTTCTTCTTCCCAAAAGAATGGCATATATAATGACATATATAATTTCATATTGAATGACATATATAATTTCCTAAGCATTTGGAGTTGGACAATAAGAAATCTCTGTCAAAGTAGAATTTTTCAAAGTGCCCAGAAGTGCTAATGGATGCCAAAAAATACTCAATACTTTTGCAGATGCAGAAAAACCTCACCTTAGCTCAGTGATCCAGTAAATTACCAAACAAGAAGCACTGATTTGATTGCAAAATTTCCTTTCCTGACACATTATATGTTTACTAAAAGAACTTTCAAGAATTCTTTGATAACTGCCATGACTTCTTTTTGTAGATATTGTGGAAACCTGTTAGGTGCCATGCCCTGTCTTTTTACTGACATGAAACCAAATCTAAGTTGGATTTCTTGTGACATTTCTGTCTAACTTATTATTTCCTTCAGAGTATAATATCAGAGGGCCGCAGGCAGTGCCGAACAACTCCTTGTTATCACACTGTGCTATCTGGGCTTACATTTGTCATAGTTCAGTTAACAAGAACAGCTCCCACCGCTGCTTTGTGACCAATTCTACATTGCTTTAGAAAGAACAGCTTAGAATGTTTCATTTCAGACCTTGAGCTTCCCTTATCCTGGATCTTTTTCAACTCCTTGGCCCCTCTGATTCTCCTTGAATCTGTCTTCTACCATCTCTTTCTCCCGTTGTTGCAGGTGACATTTCCTACTCTATAGCTTCAAGCTATCCCTCAACTACAAAGGTAGCTGAGTGAAGCAGCTTCCAAAAATACCAGCTCCCAGGAGTAGAAAACGGGTCTCAAGCCTGTGTAATAAATGAATTCATGATTCTCAATCCCTCTGGTGACATTAATAGCAGTATGAGGAGCAAAGAAGCAAGTTAATGTTAATTTCTGCAGGTAATGCGTGAAAGGAGATAGGGAAAGCTTGAAAGGTCAGCATCTGCTGCTGTGCAGGAGGGTTGCAAAATTTGATTGTCCAGTAAATGTCAACACTATAGTCAGGAATCTACAAGCCACCATTCCTATTTAATCTTACTTTGCAGTCTGTTTCACAGGCAGTGATCATGCAGCAATTTTTTTTTTTAAAAAAGAAAACCCTTGAGTTCTAAAATGGAATTGTGTGATTGCATTACCATGGCAATAAGGCACCTGTAAATTACAAACCTGTCATTTAATCAGCATAAATATGGTTAGTACAAGGCTTGTGATTTTTATATCAATTTTCAGGGAATGTTGAAGAGCCCTTAATGATTATATATCATAAAAAAACTGCATTTCCAACTGTTGCCATGGCATTATGTGCTCTCTTTTTTTTTTAAAAGACAGTGACTGGAATGTAGAGCAGATAATGAATCTAATTGATTGTTCTCTGCACCTTGCTGAGATGCTTTATTTTATCACTGCTTTTCTGCGGCCTTTTGTTTTACAACAGATCAGATGCAGGACTACATTGTATAAAAGCAGTGATGGCTTTAGTGGAGAAGAAGGCAAATCCATTTTCCACAAAGAACAAACAGGTAAACAACTTAAAACCAGCCATATTGAATCCCGCCCTCCCCCTTAGAACAGATAATAAGAGCCATTGGAAGAGGAACTGCTGTGTTATGTTAGATATTGAAAAAATATCCAAAAAATGGGCAGAACATTCAATGATGTCCAGTATTTATGTTCTATTTGTGTACTGGATTTTTCAAATGTTTAAAAATGAGATATTTATTTCAGAATGGAGCTTGAAGTAATAACCTCTACATTCTGTGTTCTCTGGCAGCAGCTCCTAATCTGTTGAATTGGATCATTTGTAATTTGTGATTACACCGTATGGAGAAAGGATGCATCAAATACAGCAGAAGTCATACAATATAAACAACTGTGAACTCTGATTATCTTTTAAAAATAAAGCAAAAGCGATCATACTGATTTAAAAATTATGTTTTAAGGAAAGAGGTTGATGTAAAACAAGAAATTCCTTAATTAAGGGATCAGCATTGACAGCCAGATCTGCTTCCTGGAGCTGCCTAATGTTTTATGAAATATACTGATCAAATATAAACACACACACACACACACACACACACACACATACACACACAAAATGTTATGTTCTGTTGCTTTTAAATGAACAGCTTTAGTTTGATTTATTTTGTGATGTCTTAATAGATTGTTTTTAACCAAAAGTTAGATTGGTAAAATAAGTAAAAATAACAGATCTTATAAGAAGATAAACAAAGAGCAAAACAAAGGTAAGACCTTGCCTGCAGGCATTCCTTCAAATACGTTAATATTTTCCTTGAAAAGGGATCCAGATATTTCAGGAGAAAATGTTTCTCTTAAGAATTATGGAAGACAACACTCCAGATTGAAATTCATGGCAATACAACATGTAATTGCCAATGATCCCTTTTGTATTTCATGCTTATCTCAATCAGTTACCAATTCAATTGTATTGCCTTATTGGTGGTTCTGGCAGCATGCAATCTCATTATCTGGATCAAAATCACAATTTTCTTATTTTTTTCTGAAAAAAATACTTCCCATCCCATGAGCCTTCCCTTTCCCAATGATCAGGCAGATAGAAGTAGGCATGGCTTGTGTAGTGCAAGCCAATCAGATGAGTGTTCCATGTTCCAAGGCTGCCAGGATTCTTAAAAGAACTGGTGGTACAGTAGTTAAAGTGCAGTATTGCAAGCAAAACACTGCCCACAGCCTAATCCATCTTCTGCCTTCCATCCTTTTGAAGTCAGTAATTTGAGGGCACTATGCAAATAACATTTCTATATCAGGGGTGTCAAACTCACGTCACAGTAGCATCGCGTGATGTATCACGACTTTTTTTCCTTCGCTAAATCAGCCGTGGACGTGGCCAGCATGTAATGCATCTGGCCCACAGGCCACAAGTTTGACAGCCCTGTTCTACATTGTTAATCACCTAGCGATTGTTGTAAACTGCTATGGGGCAGTGTATATTGTAAGCCTAAATGCTATTGCTATTGCTATTCATGAGTTCTGTAATGAAAAGTCTTTTTTTTTTCAACTATTCTTCATACCTATTTTCTCCCTTCTCCCAATTAATGAAAGTTCCTCCCTTTGACTGCATTGTTTTGTTTTCACTGTATGGCTAGTTTGGCGAATCTCAACTAATTTTGAAGCTGTTTGGGGTTAAGATTCTTCTCTTCCTATCCTCCTGTTGGCTGAATTATGGTGTTTGCAGAACATGTTCACCCATTCTTAACTAAATTAAGCAAATTGTTTGATGTTTCTTTATCACTAAGTTTATTTTTGTAATGAAAGTATGGCAGCTCTTCAGAAAAACATGGTGTGGCAATATTTAACTTGCATATGTTCCTTCCTTCCTCCCTCCTTCCCTTTTTCACATTTAAATGAGATTCTGGGCATGGCACAACAGAAATATTGTAAAATTAGTCTCCAAGTCATTTTGGTGGTTCCCATAACCCCCTCACTGAGCTGGTTAATCATACAATGAACTGAGCTAATTTCTATGATTAGATGTTATTTTTTGTACCTGTTCAGGTAACTGAATAACATTTTCCTCTCTCCACACACATATTATTTTAGTAAAGTTTACTAAAATTCTCCAATCTACACCATTGATTAATATTTTAGACAGGTTGACAAAGTGGAGATGGGGATTTTTGATACTTCCAATTGCAAGAGAAGATTTTCATAATCTATTGCGTTCCTAATGAAGATCATTCCACTGAAGATCATTCCATCATATTTAGTTCATAAATACTTGAGATTCAGTTGCATGCCATGTTTTTCAATCATTATCATTTCAAATGATGGAAAATAAATGGTTTATAAAGATGAAGAGGCTATCAACATTCTGATGGGGATATTCTTAATACCATAGTGGCAAAATGGTAAAAAGGAACATTTCAACATTCTTATTTCATTATATTATCAATGTTCCAGAATAATCTAGAATACACAGTTTCCCATGAGAAGATGTAATTTATGTATATGTAGCCAAAGAGATACTTAACTAATATAAGGTGTTGTAATAATCAGTATGAAATTGTCTCTTTCCTGAGTTTAATTCATATGCTTATAAAGATCATCACACTATTGATCACTAGAGCCAGAGATAATTCAAGTCTTTATTTAATCAGGCCCCATCCCACGCATATATAAACAAATTCTGGCCAAAACAAAGTGTGGTACAAATACAGAGACAGAAAGAAGTGTTATAGTATGATAAGTCATGGACTGCAGTAGAAAGCAAACATTTCAGAGAAGCACTAGCCAATACATCCTGAATTCCAGCTACTAGGTGGGTGGGATGGGAGATCTTTGGGCAGATGAGTGGACAGATTAGGCTCAGAGTTCAATGAAAATCAATCTATCAAGTCATCCTAAGGAAATTGCATTTGGAGATGAAACTCTACTCCCTGATGTTCCAGAGAAAGAAGAAAGAGGAAATTTATTTTCTCAAACCAATGGTTCACAGTTGAAGCTTTAGAAAAGCAATCTCAAGTTATCCATCATCATGAAGGTGTCCAATTCTCTTTTAAAATACGTGTGGTTTCTTGTTCCAACAGTCATTCAAAGGGAACTATTCCAGAACTCTATGCCTAGATAATTTTTCCTCAAATTACTTCACTTGTGAATCTGACAATTTCAATGTGCTTCAGATGTATTGCCTGAGCTATTCCTCTCCTGAAAATTTGTTCCCTTGACTCTTCCCTTCATCTGGTCACCATTTTGCTTATCAGGATAGTAGTTAATAATGCAAAAGGTTATTAACTAAGAAAAGGTGTATTATCACCTAGTCCATTTAATTGTTCTCTGTTGCATGATACTTTTATATATCTTTGGTTTTAATCTAAAGCTGCAGCTCTGGTCTACAAACAAAGCTCCTAAGCAAGATTTCTGTAAGAGTGAGAAGTTGAACCTGAAAAACCAATATTCTATTCATTACATTACACTAAATTGGCGAATCTCAACTAATTTTGAAGCTGTTTGGGGTTAAACAAATCAGCATTTGTTTATTTCAAATTTATGGATAATCTGTAAACTGCAATAGTTAGAATGCTAGAATATAAGTGGGAAAGCTCAAGTAGCCAATCATCAAAGTATCAGGAATTATTCTTTCATTGGAAAAGGAGAAATAGATTGCTTCAATCCACAGGTTCGTAGGTCACCCTCTGAATTCTTTGTTAAAGGGCATTATTTTTAAACCAACCATCCAACCAATATTCACTTTTATGTGAGATATTTATTTCACATTGTTTTGTCAATGGATGGCCTTAAGGGGGTTAACAAAATAAAACAATATTTGAAAGATAATTAAAATATAAAAAATAACAAATAAAGACACCACTGTGCACGTGTGCCATGCAAAAACTTGTATCATAATGTTGGCCTTCATATTCACCAACTAAGTCCCCACTTCTATGTAAATGTCTGTCAATATAAATATAAATGTAATTTTTCTTGGAAGGAACTTTGAAAATCTTGATAACTACTGAGAAAGCTGTCATTGTGCAAATAATAAAACCAGGAATCACTCTGAGTGCTCACAAATTTGTTTACCAGCCAAGGACTGTGGATGCAATAACTAACAATAGACTGTTTGAGGAGGTTATTCTGATCTAAAGATAGTCCTGTCAATTACTGAATTCATTTCTCAGTCATGTTCTCCTTCCAACCAAATCATTTTAAGTCAATAATAATAGAAAGGGATTTTGTTTGTTTGTTTTTATTATGGTTGCAACAATAGTACTCTTTTCAGCACACTTGATTTCCAGAATAGCAGACTGCTATGAAAACTCAGCATTTGAATGAAGTGGGTTTAAATTCACTTACTCTGACCAATTTAAAAGAAAATCTGTCCCAAAATCAAACTTCAGTCATATTCAGTGCACATCCTAACCAGACATGAAACTTTCGATTCTTCATGGTATATTGATCTGTAACAGGAAAGTTTGATTAGGCATTTTTATTTTTCTATTTACAAGCCACTGTGAAACCAAGAGTCTTATGAACATAAGATGATTGTGACCTGCAAATCTTTTCTGCTGTGACTACAATTGGACAATCAAAATCTATCCTTTAATTTATTTAGTCAGATTTGAGATACCAAATACATTTTAGATTCATACTACTAATTATGACTTCATTTGATTTACACAATCTTTATAAACGGAAGACAAGAAGATAGACTACAATAATCAAAGTCTTTAGGAGTTATATTTTAAAGTAACCATTGATCATCCTTCATGTTTTCTCATAATAGTGAATGAAATCCTTTCATAAAATTTACTTGTATGAAAATGTTTAATCAAACAACATGTTTATGTACTTACTTTAATATTATGAATAAGCATTATATTAAAGTGGCATTATTCAGTCCCATTTAGTTAAAGTGAATTACAAAGTTTAAAGGTATATTCTATTATAAGCTTCATCTTGTTATTTCTTATAAAAATGATATGATGTCCTTGATAAAGAATACAATTTTGCTGGACTATACACTTTTTTTAAGGGACACATTGGCTCAGTGGTTAAGATGCTGAACTTGTCAATCAGAAAGGTTGGCAGTTCAGCGGTTCAAATCCCTACCATCGTATAATGGAGTGAGCTCCCTTTAGTTGTCCCAGCTTCTGCCAACCTAGCAGTTCGAAAGCATGTAAAAATGCAAGGGAAAAATAGGGACCACTTTGGTGGGAAGGTGTTCCATGCACCTTTGGCATTTAGTCATGCTGGTCACATGACCATAAAGATGTCTTCGGACAGCGCTGGCTCTTTGGCTTTGTAACAGAGATGAGCACAATGCCCTAGAGCCAGAAATGACTAGCACACATGTGCAAGGGGAACCTTTACCTTTATATACTTTTTATAAATGATTTCACATATACTAGATATATGGAATAATATGGTTGACAGTGGCCACAAGGAGCATCTAACCCATAATCTGCAGAAAAGCCAGTTATTTTCAAGAAGTGGCTGTTCAGTCTTTTAAAAAATACTTCTAGTAATGGAGAATCAAGGCTTCATTGGAAAACTGTTCATTGGAAAACTGTTCCACTATGACACAGATAGTATTGTCGGTACAATATTTCAGTACAGTTACAGTACATTTAAGTGAAATCTAAGTAACTGTGATTTATACTCATTGTTTCTGTTCCCAGTTTCTGAGGGTAAAAAATAGATCATGATTATCTTTCCTAAAACATCCTTTTTTCTATGAGAACATCAATATAATGTCTCTCCTTGGTCTTCTTTTCTCAGAGTAATATCCATGCTCTTTCAGTTTCTTTTCATAAGGCCTATCATTTAGTGTGCATCATCTTTATCAAACTTCCATAAATCTATTCTAATCTGTTAAAATGTTTTTGAAAATGTCATGTCCAAAATTACATGAATTCACTCACCAAGTAGACAGGAATAGGGACTGCTCATGTTTGATATTATGCTTTTTATAATGCATTCCATATTTTTATGTGTCTCATTCAAGTCCTTCTCTGAGGTGGTGATTACAAGCCATGGATACTGAGTCATGAATTTGTGTCCTAGAAGCTTCTTCCCTTAGTGTATTACCTTATATTTACCCTTCTTGAAGGACATCTTGTTCCTCTCAGTCCAATCTTCCCACCTGTTCAGGAACATTGAAGTTTCATTCTGTTATCCTAGATATTAACCAGATCTCCACATTTGGTTATCTGCAAATTTGATAAGCAGCTCATCAATTTTATTACCCAAGGCAGTACTGGCCCTGAGACACATCTCCACAGAACTCTACTGGTTAGTGTGCATGGATTTAATATCTACTATTATTAGCTATGAATTATATCTATCTCTGTCTCTGTCCCTCCCTCCCTCCCTCCCTCCCCCCCTCTCTGTGATATAGCATTCTGGGTTTTAGTCTGGTTTCGAGTTTGGGGTCTGGGTCTGTGTTTTTGGTGTGTGTCAGCTTGTTTGGTTTTGGGGTTGGGGGTGTGACAGCTGGCAAGGCAGCCATGGTCTGTTTTCTGGATGGTGGTTGTCCTTCATTTATAGGATGGGCTTGGGCCTGGGTCTGATGAGGGGGATTGGCAGTGGTGTCCCATGTTGTTGTGGGTCTGGTGTTGATTTTCGTGGCTGGGACTCATTTGTTGGTGAGGGCTAGCTTCCAGATGTCTGGGAGATGGGAGGTATCGTGCCTTCTATTCATGTTATGGGGTTGTTTCTTTATCTCAATGGCTTCCCTAAATGCACAATCCCATCACACCCTGAACAGATCAACTCCATAGCCAAGACCCTCATCTCCAGAACCAAACTCCTAGCCAACAAAGACCACCAGAGAACAGAATCACTAACATTAATTTCCAACGGATTCTAAAGAAACACAATTACCAATCCTAAGGGAGAAACACAATTACCTAATCCTAAGGGAGACACCGCCCAAAAAAACTGAGACACAGAAAAGGACAACAGTATCACCCTCCTCCCCTACATCAAACGCACCACAGACAAAATCAGAAAAATTCTCCACAAACACAATATCAGGACAGCCTTCGGCACTGACCAAAAAACAGCCAACATCCTAAGAAACCACAAAGACAAGATCCAGCCAGAAAACCAAGGAGTTTATGAAATACCATGCAACAATTGCCCATCCACACACATTGGACAAACCAACAGGAGAATAAATGCACGCATCACAGAACACAAAAACGCAGTCAGAAGAGAAGAAAATACTTCCTCCCTCTTCCAGCACCTTAAAGCCACAGGACATGAAATTAATTTCAAAGGAACCAAATTAATATCCAACACTGAACACTCCAGCAAGAGAATAATCAGGGAAGCCATCGAGATAGAGAAATACCCCATAACATGAATAGACGGGATGATACCTCCCACCTACCAGACATCTGGAAGCTAGCCCTCACCAACAAACAAGTCCCAGCCACAAAAACCAACACCAAACCCGAAACAACACGGGACACCATCGCCAACCCCCCTCATCAGACCCAGGCTCAAGCCCATCCTATAAATGAAGGACAACCACCATCCAGAAAACAGACCATGGCTGCCTCACCAGCTGTCGCCCCCCTACCCCAAAACCAAACAAGCTGACACACGCCAAGAACACAGACCCAGACCCCAAACTCGAAGCCAGACTAAAACCCAGAATGCTACATCACAGCCACCCACTTGAGATATCACAACAGAAAACTCAGGAAATTCTACCACAAGAACTCAAGAAGTTGCAACACAGCAAATGACCCAGGATATCACAGCACAAGACCAAGGATACCACAGCAGTAAGTCTCACAACATCATCACACAACCTATTACCCAAGCCATTACTACACAGGTGGCTAATGGAAAAGAGATCAAAAAACACAAATGACCCAGGAGATTACAATGCAGGACCCAAGATACCACAATAAAAGAACTCACAAGCCCATCACACAACCCACTACCGAAGCCATTAAAACGCGAGAGGCTAATGGAAAAAAGATTGCTACAAAACAAACAACCCAGGAGATTACAGCACAAGATCCAGGATATCTCAACAACAAAACTCCCAAGGCCATCACACAGCCCATCAACCAATCAAGAGGCAGCAGCGCAGCCAACCAGTCCAGCACACCAGCACCCACCACCAGTATTTATAGAGAGACAGCAGCTCCAATCACACACTGCTTGTACTGGCATGAAGCTGAAAGCACCAGCCTGAGGATGGTGAGTGGGACCTCACCAAAGCGTCACCAAGATACTCTTAATCTTACACGGGAAAAGACCTGAACATACCTTTATATAAACATATATGTAAAACATATATATAAAATTTATACAAGTTGATGTTTTCCTAGATGGTATGAGAACAGTTGGAATCAAACTGATAAATATTTCCACCTCTAATGGTAGAATTAATGTTCGATGGTTATTTATTGTAATTCAATATTTTAAAAAAAAATGGAAAAATGAATTAACAAGTTATGATAATCAATTCCATTCCCAAAACATGGATCAAATTTCAGGTTTATTCCATTACCTGTAAAATGTGTACAGGCAGTCCTCAACTTACAACAGTTCATTTAGTGATTGTTCAAAGTTACAACGGCACTGAAAAAAGTAATTTATGATCATTTTCCAGAATTATGATCATTGCAGTATCCCCAGTTATATTCAGACATTTGGCAATTGACTCACATTTATGATGCTTGCAGTGCCATGGGGCCACCTTTTGCAACCTTCTGACAATCAAGGTCAGTGGGGAAGCCAGATTCACTTAATTATCATGTTACTAATTTAACAACTACAGTTTACAGTTGTTAAATTCAGTTAATAAAAGGGACAAGAAAAGCAGTAAAATGGGGTAAAACTCATTTAACAAATTTCTCACTTAGCAATATAAATTTTGGACTCAATTGCAGTTGTAAGTCGAGAACTACCTGTATTCTAAAAATGCTAGAATACCAAAATGTCCCTTTATTTTTTATTAGTAATATTCATTTGTAGTATCAATTATATCATTAATGAAATAATATTAATTTCACAATTGGGTAAAATATCATTAATGAAAAGGGTAAAAAATTAAAGCAACAGCAATATTTAAGCATGCAATTTGGATTGCTTCATTTAAATTTGTTAGATTTTTTTTTAACTAAATTAATTCTTTACTAAATTAATTTTTAACCAAATTAATTTTTAACCAAATTAATTTTTAACAGCCCAATTAATTTGTGCTGAGTATAAGAATATTTTTGCTTATGCATATGTCTTCCTGATTAAAAACCTTGGACATAAACATTTAAGGTTCCCTAATATATCATTGGAAAAATGTTTCAGGATTGAAATGTTCCTGTCCTGAAATATCCCGTTCCAATCATGGAACCGTGAAGTTGGCTCTAAAACAAAGGTTAAACTATTTTCAGTAAGACCATATTTGCAGAACACTTCCTACAAAGTTAGAGCAGGGAATTTCTGGATTAGAATTTGCAGATCAAAGCACTTCAACCTTGAAAGATTGTATATGGCCCTATTATTTATTTAGTTGTTGGGTTTTGTTTAGCTTTATGCTGTCTTTCAAACTGAATTTTCTCAGATAAATTTACAATAAGCTGAAATCAATTTGTTCTTACTAAAAACAATTAATAGTAATAATAAAACAATCAATCAGTGGAATGGCTTCCCTCCAGAAGTTGTGGGTACTTCAATACTGGAGATTTTAAAGAAAAGATTGGACAGTCATTTGTTTCAAATGGTATAGGGAAGGGGTGTCAAACCCTACAGCATATCGGGATTTTTTTTGCCCTTTGCAAAACCATCTAGGGGTGGGACCAGCATGTGATGCATGTGGTCCACAGGCTCCGAGTTTGACACCCCTGGTACAGGTGTTCTACTTTAGCAGTGGGTTGGACTAGAAGACCTCCAAGGTCACTTCCAACTCTGTTTTTCTGTTATTCTGCTAGGAAGATCAGGGAAAGGGAGAAGTAATAGATGCTACATTGGCACAGTGGTGATGGCAGTGTAGCAGAGAAGGAAAGGAAGGACTGGACTATCTTGTGGAATATTGGGGGTAGCTGAGGAAAGATAGAAAACCTGTGAGATACACTGCAGTGGGAATTGTTGGGAAGAAGAGTACAAACACACTAACCTTGTGCTCCTTATCCTGTATAATCATTTTGGGATCCCAGATTTGGTTACATACAAAACTCAAAACAACCACAGTATCCTTAGCATTGTATCTGCTGAACATGACAATCCAAACTGGATTGGAAAAATTTAAAAGTATGATAGTTTGATTATTTAAAACAAAATGTAGTTTCTACTTTGTGTTAATCCCTAATCAGGATCAGACATGGTACACATGCTACTTGAATGCCTGGATTTCCAAGATCATTTTCTAGGGCTTGACAGATCACATTACCCAGTGTTGATGTTGACCCTGTGAACCTCACCCAGTAAATGGAAAGCTGGGTGGAAGGAACCTGATGAACATGATTAAAATTTCTGATCCCTGCCAATGTTTTTAATCAAACGTTGTTTCTCTACTGCTTATATTAGCAATTAAAAGTTCATCTTCCCTATCCGGCATCCTCCTACCATTGTTATTCTGCTGCTGTTTGTAAATCTTGATCTGGATTACTGTGGAGATGGAGCAAAACGCGTTAACCTCACTTTCTTAATGCTCATTAAGATAGATTCCTTGTTTATGGATTAGAGGGAAGAATAAAAGCTCTCCTTCACACGAAGACTAGAAATGAATGTATGTGTCTAGAAATGTGTGTGGATGGGCTTTCCTGCCCACTAGGATAGCCACCAAAACCCTATGGAAAGATTGTCGGGTTCCCCACTATCAAAATCAAAATCTTCCTTATTTCTGATTTACAAAGAAGGCAATTGAAAAAGCAAGTGTGCAAAGCTAATGGAATAGAGCTTCCTTCATTTTCTCTTTTTCATGAGTTAATGGTCTATCTTTATAGATCAACAGCAGCTAACAAAGCACAGAAGCTTAATCCCCTTTTAAATAAAATTAGACTTATAATTCTTATAGAGGCCTGCTAATTATTGATTTTCTCCAAGCTCTCATCCCTCCCAAAGTTAGCTATATCAAAAGTGGTACATCTGCTCATACAAACATTTTGACGGCTAATGATTCCTTGCAACATCTGTTATGCTGTTTCTGAACAGTTGCAGTTTCTTTTAGGAGACTTCAGGGACTGGACCTGTAGCACCTCAATCGTGGGTACCATTTTTGGAAAGCAAAAAGATGGTACTATTAGAAATGATTGGTATCCACAAAATTTAATTTAAATATGTATGTTCTTGCCTTGCCATATATTTGTTTTTCATATGTGTTGAAACTGATCAGTCAGTCAGATTTCTCATTTCTTAAAGTCATGATTTTTTCACGTTTTTATTTCCCAGTTTGTCATTCACAGCTGAACATAAAGATGGCAAAACGTAACATTCATATTTAATTGGAGGAGATGTGAATCTTGGCTACGAAAGTATATTTCATGTAGAAAAAAACCCTCAAATATCCAATTAATCTGTGGTGTTATCAACTTCATATTTTTATAAAAAAATATTATTAGTGATCTAAACATGATGGAATCTCTAATTATCAAACTTATATTTTATACCCAATTTCCTTTCAGAGTTCAAAGCAGAAATTCCAGGGAAAAAAATTATATTTGCAAATGCTTGAGTTTTGTAGATTGTAGCAAAAGAGCTTAACTAATTTTGTGGGGATATAATTAACATAATGCAACATAACATTACAATTCAAAACAATACAATACAATACACATACAATTTGAAGAAAGTCCATGGCCTTTTTCTAAAAAAATCAATTCAGACAAACTGATATGCACATAACTTTATATCTTCTATCTTTCTCTCTTTACAGTTACATTACCCTTACCTTATTCTATTCTACTCTACTCTACTCTACTCTACTCTACTCTACTCTACTCTACTCTACTCTACTCTATTCTACTCTACTCTACCTTCAAGTCAGTTTTTTTTTATAATTCTTTATTGGCCAAGTGTGATTGGACACACAAGGAATTTGTCTTGGTGCATATTCTCTCTGTATGCATAAAAGAAAATATACATTCATCAAGAGTCAAGGACCATAGGTACAACACTTAATGATCATCATAGGGTACAATAAGCAATCAAATCATACTAGGAAACAGTCAATATAAATTGTAAGGATACAAGTGACACAGTTACAATCATACAGTCACAAGTGGGAGGGGATGGGTAATAAGGAGTGATGGGAAGATTAACAGTAATAGTAATACAGACTTTGTAATAGTTGGATAGTGTTGAGGGAATTATTTGTTTAGCAGAGTGATGGCTTTCAGGGGAAAAACTGTTCTTGTGTCTAGTTGTTCTGGTGTGCAATGCTCTATAGCATCGTTTTAAGGGAAGGAGTTGACAGTTAATGTCTGGGATGTGAGGGGTCTGTAAATATTTTCATAGCCCTCTTTTTGACTCGTGCAGTATACAGGTCCTCAATGGAAGGGAGGTTTTTTCTGCAGGCCTAATTATCCTCTGAAGTCTGTGTCTGTCCTGTTGGGTGGCAGAACCAAACTAGACAGTTTATAGATGTGCAGATGATAGACTCAGTCATTCCTCTATAGAACTGTATCAGCAGCACCTTGGACAGTTTGAGTTTTCTGAGTTGGCGTAGAAAGAACATTCTTTGCTTTTTTGATGATGTTTTTGATGTTAGGTGTCCATTTTAGGTCATGTAATATAGTAGAACCTAGAAATTTGAAGGTCTCTAACTGTTGATACTGTGTTGTCAAGTATTGTAAGAGGTGGTAGTATGGGAGGATTCTTCCTAAAGTCCACCACCATTTCTACGGTTTTGAGTGTGTTCAGTTCCAGATTGTTCTGGTTAAAACACAAGGCAAGTTGTATAACCTCCTTTCTGTATGCAGTTTTCTCGTCTCGAATAAGACCAATCACTGTAGTGTCATCAGCAAATTTCAGTATTTTAACAGATGGATCATTTGAGGTGCAGTTATTGGTATATAGGGAGAAGAGAAGTGGAGAAAGCACACAGCGTTGGGGGACCCTGTGCTAATTGTACCAGATGTGGTTCTGTCTAGCTTTACCTGCTACTTCCTGTCTGTAGGAAGCTTATGATCCACTTACAAGTGTGTTCAGGTACCACTAGTTGGTTTAATTTGTATGGAATGATGGTATTGAATGCTGAATTGAAGTTTACAAAGAGGACTCTTTTATAGGTATTTGGAGATTCAAGGTGTAGTAGGATGTAATGCAGAGCCCTATTAACAGTATCATCTGTTGATCTATTTGCTCGGTATGCAAACTGCATGGGATCTAACAGTGCATCTGTGATGGTTTTCAGGTGGGACAGCACAAGCCTTTCAAAGATTTTCTTTTTTAAAAAAAACAAATTTTATTAATTTTACAGAGAACACAAACAAAACTAAAAGATCTTTTCTGAAGGTTGTCTGATCCCGGGTTGAAACTCTTCACACAGACACAAATTCAAACATCATATTCACTTTATATATCCTTCCATATCTTATTATCATTTTCTTTTATATATATATATATAAACCATTTTTATCAATTTTATATAAACAATGCACAAGGCATAACAGCTTATAAGTTCTTTTCTAAGAAAAAATAATAAAAGAAGAAAACCAATAGAACATAACAATTCCAAATTATAGTATCAATACTTTGTCTATTTAACTTCATATCTTATCCCAACTTCTCCTTTTCATCCAAATTATTTCTTATTAATAAAATTTTTTTTTGCCTTTTTTCAATATACAACATCCAAAAAAAAAAAAAACATAACAAAACCTTTATATATCCTTTCATATCTTATTATCATTTTCAATAATATTCTTTGTCTGTTCTATTTCCAACTATCCATTCATCTTTTTTCTTTTATTATATTTCTCCTGTACACCAATTGGAGTAACGTCTATAACTCATTACCCTAACTTAAAAGTACTTCATATAACAATTTTTCTTGGGATTCTGTTTAAAAGATTCTAAAATTACACAATGAATTTTATACTCTAAATACACATATAAAAAACACAATCTTATGTACCCTCCAGAATCCTTCTTTTATCCTAAATTAAATTCACCCATTGTCTCTGAATAAACTTTTTTTCTTTAGATCTTGCTTCCCCCCATTGAGGCTTCTCCCCCCCCCTTTCTCTCTTGCTTATTCTTCTCCTTGCCCTTTTTACCCCTTTGTCTTTCCTCCTCCCTTTTCTTACTCCCTTTCCTTTGCTTTCTAACCTTGCCTCCACCTTTCCGCTCATTTTTCTCTTCTTTGGTTGTTTTTATAATTCTTAAAATCCCCTTTTTCTTATCCTTTTTCTCCTCCTCCCCGGAAAGAACCCATTGTTCATCAAAGATGGCTTCTTCTTCCTCTTCTTCTTTGTCCCAGTCCTTCTGCTGCGTAGTCAACTTTTCATAAGTACATAACGCCATTTCTAAGAATTGAAACAAAGTGCCCAAAGTATCTTCTTTTTTATATTTTTGATATTCAGTCTTTAGTTCATCCACAAGCGATGCCATTATGAAAAAAGAAACTTTTCCCAAAACAACCACAAATATTTTTAATCAAGAATAATTCAAAAAAAAAATTCCAAAAATTAATACTTTTCTTCCTTCTTCTCTTTCTCTTTCTGGGGTTAATGTTTAATCAAAGAGGTCCAATTACCATATACCTTTCTTTGGGATTCTAGGCAATCTCCTCCTTTTTCAGCTTCTGCTCCAATTTTTTTTACCTCTCCCTTCCCACTTGCAATATCAATTTTAAATAATCAGAAATCCATACCTCCAACAAGGGTTTTCCAATTTCTTAAGTTTTTCAATGTCCAAAAACCTTTTTGTCCCTTAGCTTCAACTCTCAAAACAATTCACTTTCAATGTCCAATATGTCCAAACATATCTGCTGTTTCCATGGGGTGGGAGAGTGAAGAAAAAAAAAAAAGTTCCCTTTAGCAGCTTCTCCGCCGCTTTCGATCTTCTTAGGGATACAATGTATCCTCCAGCAACTCAAACAGCTCAGTTCCAACCAATTTGAAAGATGTTACTTGACCCGGCTCAGACAGCACTTTCACTCTTCTTACTTCCTCCAGCGCAATCTTACCCGGTTGCTGGCTTCTTCGTGGCGGCCATTGCTGACCGCCGCTCCACCGCCTTGGGAAAAAGGGGTTTTTCCGGAGGAGGAGGGGGTCTGCGACACCCCCAATCCCCTGTCCGACTCCCCTCTCTCTTCAGCTGTCCCTACAGGGCATCCATATCCCCCTGACCCATCTGGATCGGGGGTACCTCGGCGGCTAGCACAGCAGGAATCGCGAGCTGTCGCGAATTCCTGCTGCCCCGAAGCCACACGAAACCGGAACCAAGCCTTTCAAAGATTTTCATAATCCTGACAATTTTGAATCCTGACACCTGTCTGTACAAATTCCTGCAATTTACCTGGCAAGATTTTGGGAAATGGTTTCCACTGTGCGATTCCTCAGGCTGTGAGAGAGTAGATTGCCCAAGGTCACACAGCTATTTAAAGTGGGATTAGAATTCACAATCTCCCAGTTACTAGCCTGCTGCTTTAGCCACTCCTTCTAAACTGACTACATTACACTTTAGCATTTTTAATTTGTAGAAATTACTTTTTCTTTATTGAAAATAAAAGGAAAATGTTCTCTCTAGCAACATTTTATGCTAGTTCATCTAGTTTATGATCTTACAGAGAAATAGCTTTTCTTTACTTCTCACCAGAGATACTAATTAATTTTGACATAAGGAAAAGGCATCTAAAGAACTCACATCATACAAGCAGCACATCTGTAGTTTGTTAACAAAATTAAATGACAACTAATCTGGTTACAGTCTCTCTACACTTTGTATAATGTAATTATATGACTTGGCATGAAGTTTAAGAGCTGAACATTATTCTTTTTTCCACTAAGTCGTTCAATAAAAGTAATATTATACTATTAGATTAATAGGGCAATTATGGGAATCTATTTGAAGGTGTACTTAGGTTTCTGGGAGAGAAAATAAATGGAGAAAATTAAGGAAAACTAGAGGAAATGTGACATAGTTATGATAAAATGAGGATTGGGTTAATAAAGATAATGTCATAATGAAAATATCTAACTGTTGAAACAATCCAAATTATTGTAACTGATTAGCTTGAATATTAATTGAAGTATTAACATGTTCATTTTCCCACTACCATTGTCACTTTGCTTTTTTTCTTCATTAGCAATAGAAAATATTTTTGAGATGGTATTCTTAAATTAAGTTAGCTTTTTATAATTTCTGAATATAGTCATCTCCTCTTATTTACTATTTCATTCCAAATTTTAGTTTTAAGCAAAATCAAAATACTGAGCTATAATTTTTAGAACTCAAAAATTGCTTATTTTCTTTTATATGTGTACACACACATATACATACACACACACACTCACAAACACATATCTATCTATCTATCTATCTATCTATCTATCTATCTATCTATCATCTATCATCTATCTATCTATCTCTATGTTTATCTATGTCTATCTATCTCTATCTATCTACACACACACACACCTATATACATACACACATACACCTATATACATACACACATACACCTATATTCATACACACATACACTTATGCACACGCACACACACCTATGCATGCACACACATACACACACACACACACACACACACACACACACACCTATACACAAACAGAGAGAGAAGGACCCAGATCACACATATTAATCTGGCTTCAAGTTTTCCATTGTTCTATCTTGTTCTAAGTGGTGTGTGAACTTGAATATATTTTCCATGCTTTCCAGCAAAGTATCACCTTGTGATTATGTTTATAAATTATATGTACATATTATGGTTATGTTTATAGAAGTTGGTTTTCTAAAAGGTGTTGTTGTGAGAAGAATATTTAATATATTTCCTAGTATATAATATAAAAAACAGGATACAAATGACATACAACTCCAACAATGTTGGATATAATAAAATAAGATTGTAAGATTGCAAAATCCCATATACAGTAATTTAAAGTTTGTGTCAAGACCATTCATTTCTATTCATTTTGGCACATTGATTCACAACTGATCTTTGCCTAAGAGGCTGGGTATATGACCAGAAAAGCTGACTATTTTTGTAAGAAAAAAACATACATTATTTTCCACCAATACTCTGAAAATGAAGTATTAGATATTTCATATATGTCAGAAAAGGACTGCTAGGGTGAAAATCAAATTGAAATTAAATTAAATGTTAGACATAGGCAAAACCCACTGAGAGGCCTCCATGAGATCCATATGCCTTAATATTGCAGCCATACAGGAACTCTGTGTTTCTTATTAAGACAAGGAAAAACTTGTAAAATAATCACATGCCCTATAAGAAACATTAAAAATTGGTTACATTTTACTTATGCCCCTTTCTATATTCAGCATTTCCCAAGTTTGATTGTTTTACATTTGTGTGTTATAAATTGGGTATGCATTCAATATATATAGCAAAAACAATGTTCATTAAGCTCATATAATTAACTTGGAGATTTTAGAGTCATCTAAAATCTTCATTCAAAGAAGGTGAAGAAGACTCTGTCATAATGAGGGTTAAAGATAAGGGTTTTTTGCGGATTAGAATGTAGCTGTAGAGAGAGCACATAAAAGGAATGAGAATAAATGCTTAATTTTCAACATGGAGGGAGGTTAATAAATGAAATGCCCTTAGGAATCCTGATAAATTTCTCTCTCTCTCTCTGTATATGTGTGTGTGTGTGTGTGTGTGTGGAGGGAGGGAGGGAGGGAGGGAGAGAGAGAGAGAGAGAGAGAGAGAGAGAGAGAGACCATAATTTTCTTTGCATTATGAAATCTCAGAAAACCAAAGGATTTTCCCCTGAAGAGTAAGTAGAAGGCACAATCACTTTAAAAAAAAAAAAGGTGACCATATCAAAATTCAGAGGTGGGTAACCAGATGCACTCTAGAGCTTTAATACTTCTACCTGCCCAGTGAGCATGATCAATAACAAAACAATGTTGCCCCAATGATTAGAAAACCAAAGCAATTTTGTTGTTCTGCTTTGTTCTTTTTCACTGCCCCTCCTCAGCACAGCACACTACCTTTTGACAAACGCAACCGGAACATGCATTTCTTGACTTTCATAGTCACCTTGGGCCACCCTGGTTAAGCACTTCTAGAGATCACACTGTTCAGCCTCTCTATAGAATCAGTAAAGGTAAAAAATAAAGGTTTCTCTGTCAGTCATATCTGACTTTAGGAAGTGGTGCTTATATTCATTTCCCAACTGAGGGAGCCAGCATTGTCTGAAGACAATTTCCATGTCATGTGGCCAGCATGAGTATATGCAGAGATGCACAGAAAGCTGTTAGCTTCTGAAGTGATACCTATTTATCTACTTGTATTTGCATACTTTCAAACTGTTAAATGGGCAGGAGCTGGGACAAGTAACAGGAACTCAACCCTTTGGGCAGAGCTCAGGTCTTGAACCTGGGCTGCCAGCTCCAACTGATAAGCTCATCTTCTTTAACCACTGAGTCATGGCACCCTCATAGAATCAGTAGCATTCCTAAATCACTCTTTTGACATATTGGCATAGAGTGTTTCAATGTGGAATTCGTTCAAACTAGAAAAGAAGTACATTGACCAAAGTACTTTAGTAAAGGAGGCAAGGTCAGGAAGGAGGCAACGGCAAACATTCCTGAAAAACCCTTCTCAAGAAACTGCAGGGACTTGTCAAGGGAGTTGCCAGGAGTCAACACTGACTCGGTGATTCAAGATGAATTAACACTGTTAGAAGAGCAGACAGGATGGGGAAATGGCAAAAGCTCTTCAATAATTCTGAATCTGAAATCTGCCAAAGTATAGAGATTCCCCCATAATGCAAAAATTGGAATGAAGAAGACTGTAAATATTCTGAACTTCAGAGAAATTTTACCTCTTCTTCCTTAACTATATGACATGAAAAAAAAAAGGGGGGGGGAGGAAACAGGAGTACTCACAGAGTTTGCCACCCAGAAAACACCTCAAGATCATCACTGGATTGACAATGTACTAGCTTGAAATCATAGGGTTGTTTTTTTTAAATGGCTTGATTGAGAAAAATAATGAAAAATGAATCCAAGTTGAGCTTTTTTTTTAAAGTGCACTGTCATTAACCTAATGCAATTCTCCAGGGGGGCAGAATTAGAATCTCATAAATTCAAGAATGTACAATATGCTGGAAATCTGCCAGGCTTGACAAAAGAGACAGAGTACAATCTTCAAAAGGTATGTCTTCCCTGCCAATGCTAGAGACACACAGGTAGATTTTAATATCTTAAAATTCACATTTCGGCATGTTACGTCTACTCTTCTAGTCTTACAAATAAATTGACAAAAAGTACCAGCCTTCTCCAGGCTGGCAGAGGAGAGTACACAAACATTTTTTTTTCTTTCTTTCTTTTTTTTTAAAGAATTTTATTGATTTTCTACAAACAAACAAGACAAACAAAACATTAAAACATCAACTCTCATATGTACATCCAGCGTGTCGGTTAGTTCATCAGTTTTGTGCATTCATTTTGTGGTCTCAATTACAATTATGTTACATAACAACTCATATTGTCAATCCAAACTTATATATCCTAATATTGCTATTAAAAAAAAAGAAACTTTTGACTATACTTTTAATTATTCATGCTTTATGAGATAACAATACTTTAAACAGTTTATTCTGGAACAAATCATATAATCATTCCAAATCAATCCTAAAAACACTTTATAAATATAGTGTCAAATAACAAAGACAAGAAAAAAAATAAAGATATTCCTTACTGTCTAACATTCTAAATATTCTATTATCGTATTTTATCATCTAGCCATTGATAAAAAAGATCCCAAATTTCATAAAATTGTTTATCCTCTTGCTCTCTAATTTCAAATGTCAATCTACTCATCTCAGCACATTCCAATATTTTCTTAATAATTTCTTCCTGTAATGGTATGATAAACAGACTGATTTAGATAAGATCTTGATGGGTACTGATGAGAAGGTGATTAAAAAATTATATGGTTATTTACTGGGAATTAAATTAGAGGAAGAACAAGTTAAAGAAACTATGATTGTTTGGGAGAAGAATTTTGGATATGGGATTGATTTAGAGAAATGGCAAAAATTGTGGTCTCAAAATTATAAAATGACAATGTCAACAGCATACAAAGAAAACTTGTACAAGATGTTTTACAGGTGGCACTTTCCCCCGACAAGAATAGCAAGAATGTTTAAGAACAAATCTGAAAAATGCTGGAAATGTCATCAGATACCTGGCTCATATTACCATATGTGGTGGACTTGTGAGGACGCCAGAAAATATTGGACTAAAATTCGCATGTGGTTGGAAAAAATGACAAAGAAACACATAGACTTGAAACCAGAGATCTTTTTATTGGGAATTTTACCTGATACATACAGTAAAGATTTGAAATACCAGATTGTAAATGTATTAACAGCGGCTAGGATTTTATTTGCTAAAAATTGGAAGAATGAGAAAATACCATTACAGAATATTTTTTTTTTCTATTGGTAAAAATATAGACTACAGGATTCCATTTGGTGAATTAATCTTGATCTTTGGATATGATCTGATTCTCTCCAGACTAAAGCAAAAGATAATTCTAAATCAAAAGATAATCCTTTTATTCTATAATAAAAGGAGTAAACTCCTGCATCTACATTGGGACTGAACTGGGCCTCCTCATCTTATTGCCAGATACATTGTGATTGTCTCTTTCACTTCCCTGTCATCTTTTCCTCCCCATGCCAACTGTCAGAGAAAGCTTCTATTTTAACATCAAACCATGGTATTCCAAGGACCCAGAAATTTGCATTAGGATCAAAGGTGGTATTCAACAGGTTCTGACCCGTTCTGGAGAACCGGTAGCAGAAATGTTGAGTAGTTCAGAGAACCGGCAAATGCCACCTCTGACTGGAGATTTTACAGTATCCTTCCCCTGCCATACCAACCCAAGCCACACCTAGTAGTAAAAATATTTGAATCCCACCACTGATTTGGATCCAAATTTTGTAGAAGTAAAATTTGAACCAATCTCAAATTGGATTTATCTTGCTTTGGTACCCCAGGGTAAGGAACTATCTAAATTACCTTATGTTGCATTGGTTTTACAGAACTCAATCTAGGTTGGTCACTGGGACCAGAGATTTAGTCTTTTGAGCTTTCCAACTTGTGCTGGAATCCATCCTCAGGAACTTCTTTCTACTGGAATATGTCTATCACATTCCAGTAAAGAGAAGTTCCTTCAGGATGGGCTTCAGCATGAGTCCAAAAGCTTGTAAAACTAAACCTCTGGTTCCAGTGATCAATCCAAATTGGATCCTGTAACATTGGATCCAGGGACACATATATTTGCCTTCATTCCTTTGGTTCTGTCTTGTTCAAATATGATGCATGCCCCCTAATTCTGTGCACAGAAAGCAATTCCATTCCTCCTTTTGCAGCTGACTTACTTGAATGAAATTCCATATATTCACCTGCTGGATATTCTTATCACTTAAATACCTGGCTATTGTTTAAATTCAAGGCTGCCATAATAGCTATAATAAACCCCAATGACTCACAAAGATAAACCCACTGGTACTGGCTACAATTCAACAGATAAAGTAAATTACAGAATGCAACTCAAATTATTTCCTAGTATATAAAAAAACAGTGTTAAAGATTTTAAATGTCATTTTCACCAGATGTTCAGAGATTTACAAAGCCCACAGGATCAGTCATTCAATAATTACTTGTAATTAATTTCTATTCGACTATCTTTTTTCTCTCTGTATGTAGTTCAGAAAGTTTATTTAGATATTTAACTTGATATAAATTTGTACCACTTGCTAGGAATTAATACCCCTTAGTAGGTAATATGTGTTGCAGAACTGCAAATATCAAAAAGCTGCAATGAATAAACAGAGGTCTCTATTTTGCAGGAAGATCTTTAGGGACCATTGGTTCTTTGCACTGTTGGTACAATCTTGTGGAACATCCATCTCAAAATCTCTTCTTTGTATGTATTTCTTTTCAGAGCTGCTATTTAGAAGTAGAAATTTCCCCTGCTTCTAGAAGAAATTGTGCTGTACTTTGTAGGAAGAAGAAGAAGAAAACCTGGCTATTTAACAGTCTTGTTCATACACTTGACTCCTCCCATACGGCTTCAATCAACTGTTTGGATGGGGAGTGTCAGTTCAATATGGTCTGTTTAAAAGATTGTTATCATGAGAATAGAAACAGGGAAATCTACTTCTGTTTATGTATATCAGTTTAGAATTTATTCTGAAATATTTTAGAACTAAAAAAAAAAATAGAAGGGGTTTTGAAGTTAAACAAAAGTAGAACAGCCACATCCATTTAGAAGCTTATGATGGAAGGGATAATGGAGAAATCACCAACAGCAGAAGTTAAAATGACATGTGGCATCAGATGAATATCAATTAAAGAAGATAGATAAAAGGGGAAGTTATGTGAAAAGAACAGGATATATTCAAATCTTGAAACTAAAGTTGAATTTTTCCTATCAAATTGACTACTACTACTATTGTGACTCTGTAAATTTCAAGAAGCCAATTGGAAAAACACCATGATATGGTGGGTCATGAAGGCTGAGCTGTTACAAGGTGCTGAGGTGACCCTGATTAAATCAGTTCTATAAAAATCCCTAGATATACACTGAGACCTTTTCCAATATGTTTGCTATTTTCTTCCTGCTTATTTTTTCATCTCCCTCTTTTCTATTTATAAGAGGACTGGGAGAAAGCTCAAAGTAAAAAAAGGTCCTGTTAATGTGAGCAAGATCTTCAAGCATCATCAAATGCATTATGAAGGGAATCAAAAACCACTCAATACACTTAAAACAAGCAACTTAACCTTTTATAGTCTAGCCTTCAGAGACTTATTAAAATCACTTATAAACCTTACGAAAATTGAGTCATAAACAATAAAATCCCCTCTGTTCAGAGTGTCTGATGTACATGGGGTTTTGAATATTCTTCAAAACCATTATTCTAACATGATAGATAACCAGTTATTGAAAAGATATTTTAGGGAGAGAAGGGGAGGGTGAACCAAGTTTATTTCTAACAAGATGAACTGAACATTGAAGAAAATTTGGCTTTGATCGAAATCAGTTCAGCTCTTCCAATGAGTGATGTTTCTGATTCTCCAGTTCCAAAACTAAGTACATCCACTTCTGAGTTGGATGTTATACCTACATCGGGCTGAATCTAAAATTCATGCAGGGACCAAACTTCCCTCAGAGAACTTCCATTTCCAGAATTTCCAACCAGACTGACTATTATGCATTCTGTAAGTCGAGAGAGAAATGAGTTTGGAAAGGAGTGCACTAATTGATAGAAGACATTATTTGTAGCTCAGGACTGAACTGTGGAGTCCTTGGTGCTCTCCGAGCTTGATGACTTTCTTGCAGATGTTTCATTACTAATGACGGCGTTACCTAGTTTAGTAATGAAACATCTGCAAAAAAAATCCCTACCAAATTCAGAGAGCACCAAGGATCCCAGTGTAGTAATTCCCACCCATCATTTTGTATTTTCAAATTATTGTTTTCTTGATGAGTTGTCCAGACTAGAGCCACTGAGTGCGTAACTGTCTTAGATGCCAAAGAAGCCCCGATATAATATATTGAAATAAAATCTTGCACTGTGAAATATTTCTTTTTAGAGAATTAATTACATCATCTGGGAAGATCCTTTACTCACAGGCCAGAGATAACCTGGAAGCCCCAACATAGCTAGGTATATCATAATGGAGAATTTTTACCACATAGTTGACCTCATAGCTTCCCTTTCATTATGACATTATGATCAGGATATATCTTTTATTATAGATCACAATTATTTTGAAAGGTATTACTTAAAATGCATATCAGAAAAATATATTTCTCTCTCCTTGTTAAATATCATTTTCCTTTCTTTTTTCTTTTGGCTTGTTTTATTGGCTCTTTTAGGTGTCTGGGTGCAAATGCAACCCAGGAGTTTGGTAAGTGACATCAGCGACCATTGAGCTGAGAAGAAATTGGTCCAGTATTTTCCATCAAGATTACAAAGCAAGTGAAGCAGCAAAAGACAATTAAGCTCGTGATGCACTTGCTATCTGAAGTATTCAAGCAATGTGAATGCTAGCATAATTCAGTTCTTACTCGCTAAGCATGCAAATAAATCAACTTTAATGTCAATAAAGTCAGCAATGACAGATTTTATCACTAAGATATAACTAAGCACTAATGACTGGGAAGAAAGCAAGCAGCTCCCGGGAGCTGAAGTGGTATTTTATTTTGTCCTATGTGAAGCCAAGGGTAACTGCAAAGCCTGGCCTTTCCCCCCCTCTATTATTAACTGCAAATCATTCTTGTCATGTTAGAGAGCTGATTGTTTTTTCAAGTATTATTCACCATTAGACTGTGACTCACAATATGACCTCCTTCGGAGATGCTAAAGTCTATTTCCAATTAGCTGCTGCTTATTACCAAGATCCACTTTCATATATTAGAGTCTGTTTGTCAGCCAGCCCCAAAATTATATTTCAAAGGACTGTTTCTATTCTGTGATTGCCATTGAAGAGAAAGAAGTTTAAGACTAGAAAAATAAGCCACCAGAAGGAGAGAGCATTCCACCATCACCAGCACAAGTGCAAATATATTTCAGTAAAAAAGAGCCAGTTCTTATCCCAAAGACAGCTTCAGGATTTGAATAAAATTTGTATATAATTTGTATTATAAGGTCTTATAACATAAGATATCATTTGCCCATACAATGAACCTAGGATTGAAATATACATCACTGTTGAGGATGCTGGCCCTCAAGTAACATTCTTCAATCAGACCAGCTACTGGTTTTCCCCAACAAGAAATATTATAAAGTTTGCAGGTTCAAGCTGAAACCAAGCAAGGAAATCAAGCAATTATTCTTTTCTCTGGTTTTGTGTGAATTGGATGCTTATCGATTAGTTTTGTCAGGTCTACATATGTTTGATATGCAAACATTATTTGTTTTATAGATAACAAAAACTCATCAAAGTTTTTAATCGAGGAGAGAAGCAACATAGAACTAAGAAGAAATTTCCTGACAGTAAGAACAATTAGTCAGCTTCCCTCCAGAAGTTGTGGATGCTCCATCACTGGAAGTTTTTAAGAAGTGATTGTACAATCATTTGTCTGAAATGGTATAGAGTCTCCTACCTGAGCAAAGGGTTGGACTAGAAGACCTCATGATTCCTTCCAACTCTGTTATTCTATTATTTCATGGGTCTTTAAGAAAAAAAATTGGCTTTTTTTCATTCAAATGTTGTATCAGAATTTCAAGGAAAATACAGATGGTGATTTCCCCTAAAACATTCAATAAAAAGTGTCTAAAATAAATTAGTTTTCCCTGAATACACAGGTATCTCTGTGTATTCAACACAGCTGCTCATTATGGTCTGCTATCATCATCCTAATCCCCTAAAGCAATCCAAAAACATACCATAGCCAATAGTAATGAAGCGTACTGAGAGATCAAAAAGGGCCAAGAGAGGTGTTCTTCCCATTCCCAGGCTCACTGTGTATCATTGCAAAATATGATTCTTGCAATCTAAGTAATATAGAGTATTCCTGTCTGAAACCCATTTAAAAGGGTTTCATCTAGGCACATTGAAAACCGAGTCTATAGGGCTTTGGATGAAATTACTGCTTGGGAGGATTTGAATGGGTACCATTATTTTCTCTGATTCCACAAGAAAGCCCACAATATAATACCATGCATGTTGTGAGTTTTTTTTTTATTCCAGAGGGATATAGGATATGTTTTACAATGTCCGACTGCCACGTTTCAGTAGTTTTGGCTGACATTCAACAAATGTCTGAACAGCTAATAACGCACTCAGTCCTGTTAGTCCGCCCATCTGTCTATCACATCTGCCCATTCCTATAAAAATCTATGATTAAGTAACAGATCATTTCTCAAAATTCTGCACTCTATTTATTGTCAATTCACATGGTTTGGAGAGAAATAACTTGCATTTATAATGATTCTATATTGTGTATTCAGGGTAAACAAACACTTTTTTTTGCAAACGAAAAAAACACCTAATGGACCATTTTCCTTTAGAGCTTTGTTAATGACATTTTAATTCATCAAACTGCATGCCTGCCACCAAGCATCCTATTGAAATAGTACAGCAACCTAGAAATGAACCATTTGATTGGTCATCAAAATCACATGGGAAGCAAGAAGTTATTTTAATTAGCATAAATTAGGTCTGTTTCCAAAATGGAATTGTATAAGCAGGTGCTATTGGAATGAAGAGATACTATCTGTAGAAAAACACTGCAATTCTTATCAATACAATTTTTATTCACTGGGTTTTGCAATATTGCATTCCACATTATACTTAAAATAATAGATCAAGAAATGGTCATGGTAATAAGTATTTGAAACCTGCCTTTTTTTCCCTTTCCAAAAGTGATTTTCTTCTTGGAATGTTTTTTTCAATGGTTTTAAAATTGTGCTGTTGGAGTTTTTGAGCTTGCTTTATAAGGAGACACATCCATCATTTTGCAGGTCAAACTTCTTGATCTGAACAATCTCATCATCTTCTCCATGGATTTAACTGAGGTCTGAAAAGGGTAGGCCACTTTATAGTCAAACTACCATATGTGTAAGCAACATGACCACTAGATGGCAATAAAAGCTGAATGAATCATTTTTCTTTACTACCAACTAGAGGTCATCAAGTTTTTTACAACTCAAATCTGGTAGTGAAAGGATGGATGATTATTCAGCAAAAGCTGATCAATTTACACATTCCTTAGCCATCTCATAATTAAGCATAAGATGAAAATTTGCCCCTGCTGTTTGATAATTTCACTGAAATGTTTTCTTTCAGAAAAATAATCCATGAAAAGCAAAAGCAGTTTATCTTTAATCAAACTGAATGAGAACCTTTAAAAAACCTATTTTCAAAGACAAACTTAACTGGAGAGAAAAAGCAATTGAAAAAGACAACTATGTGCATTATAGAATTCACTGCCAAGACTGGAAACACAGAATACACATGAGTGAGCTTCAAAAAATTTAGCAAAGGTTTCCTGCCTGGTTGCTGGGTGGATGTGGCCATGGTGAGCGTGGCCTAGTCATCCTCTTGCACCACAGCAAGGGCAGGATGTTTTTGCCTTTCCTGAGCTCCGGAGGCTTTCCTTGAGACTTCAGGAGGGCAAAAATGGCCTCCGTAGAATCCAAAGGCTCTCTGGAAATAGAAATGGGCCCATTTCCAGACTTCCTGAATTTTCGCCTTCACTGCATGCACCTCCACACATGCCCTGCACTTACTTGCATCCAAAATGGGCCATGTGGGGACTTCTGGGAGCAGAGGGGCAGGGTGGGAGGGACCAGCCAGGAGTGGGATTTTGAGAGTTCTCTGAACTGCACAGAATCTTAGCTAGGGGCTCTCCAAATTCTTGCAAACCTCGAGCAGCCCACCTCTGCATACTTCCCAAACACCGATTGATTGTCGAAGTCAAATCATACCTTCTCCCACATGCTTGGCCAAGGGGGATAAGCTACTGATCTTTGCCAACATACACCTGATACATTTCATAGGATAGCAGATCTAGAAACGGTAGGTTGAAATTTGTATTTCCCAAATGGTGTTCCTTTGACCCAGTTAAGTTGCAATTCCTACAATTAATAAAGAGAGAACATTGCATTAATAAACTCCATCTCTTGATGTCAATTTTCAGATATTCACTATAGAGCAGGGGTCCCCAACCCCTGGGCCATGGCCCACTACCAGGCTGCAGCCTGTTCAAAATTGCCCTGCAGGAGAATAAGCAAATGCACACTTGTGGAGCTTTGTGAATGAGCACAAGCACCCACTGCTCACCCTCCACTTGCACACAAATCTCCATTTGCACAAATGGAGGATGTGCATGCATGTTGCTCACACAAATGGCATTGGGCATGCGTGCATGTGCCTACACTCACACCCTGCAGCAGGCCAGGCCAGCAAGTTGGAAATGTTGGGATTGCTGCCTTTGAGCCATCTACCTGAGAAATACCATGAATAGTATTTTTCAGTCATTGTGTATTTGGTCCAAGTAGTGAAGAGTTTCTTTCCATCACTGACACAGATTCAATGTTATACTAAACAGCAGAATGTTTCTTTTAAGCATTAGATCTTACACTGTCCAAAATTAGATTTAATTATGAGCCTACCCAGAGTGAATACATTGACAGTGTTTGGAAAATACTACAACATATTGGAAATATTGCTTCAGTTATCGTTATGAAAGCTTCTGGTAGAAAGCTCATTCAAATCAAACATTAGTGATGCAATGGAGTTGTTCATATAACTTTCTTGCCATTGCAACAAAAGTAGTTGGCTACAGCTTTTTTCCAAGATTTTTTTCCCAATCCCCAAAACTAGCCCACAGTCCTGGAATTCCCTGGTGATCTTCAGCACAGATATTATCAAAGTCCAATTCAACTTAGTATGTGAGCCCAGAGGATAATGCCCAGTTGCAGTTACTTTTTTAATGGCAAACTGCCAGTGACTTTCTGCTTCTTGCAACATGTTTTATCCAATTTACTGAAGAATTTTAAAAGAAAATGAATAGGGGCACTGGAAAAAAAATATTCTTTTCCTTCTGAAACTCGAAAAGTACCCAAAGCTTAAGTGCCAATGCTGGAGCGAGACTGGTACTCAATGATTGGGCAAAGTTATCAGTTCAAGTCTTAGCTAATTGCTTGGTTTTACACATTTCTGGCTCACAGACTCAAAACATCTGGTTAAAATGTATTTTAAAATGAACACAAGGGGAATTTGAACAATAAAAACAGAATGAGGCCAATATAATTTAAAAGGAGTAAACACATAAAGCGGCTGTTATTTCATTTTCCCCACCTCTCTCCATGTTACAATACAACACTATAAAATAGACCTGAGTTTTGAATCATGCATGATGTAGGAAAAGAAGGCCTTTGAAGAACGTATAGTTTAGCTTTAATTCTTCTCTGTTGCAAGCTGGCATTGCACTTGTTATCAGATATGAAATTTGACAAGCTGGAACCTGGGCTGTTTTCATTCTTTGCTATGGTCGCATGCTTGCTTAGACTTGTCAGAGCCTCTTCCTCAAATTATTCTTTTTCAGAAGCATCTTTGTACTGAAGCTGTCTTGCCAGACTGAGCAAAGCAGAGAAGCCAAAGATGCCTTTGTACTGCACCAAGGGCATTCTGTCCTTCCTCTCTTCCCTCACCAAACAGTTAAAAGAACAAGAAGCTCAATTGGAGAGATAACAAGAGTAAAGAACAAGCTGTGTATGTTTTACTAAAGAGCTGTGACCATCCCAGGGCCAGTCCAAATGCCCAACTATATATTGGACCTGGTGCTTTAGACATTGGGAAAATGGATATGGGTAAAGAAAGCATTACTTTTTTAGTTCTTGGGCTAAAAGAAGAGGGAAGTGTGTGCCTTTTGGTCCTTCGGTGAAGAATTATAAAGAGAAGCACTACTCCAATAAATGGGCCATTGCTTTTATGACAGCAGTGGCAAATGCTGTTTAGCATTCACCTATCTATTCCCAGAGTCCTCAGCTCTGCCAACACAAACCGAGTAAACCAATTTCTTTTCTCAGGCAAAAGCTTACACTCTGTACTTCAGATCTAAATCTTACCGCTCTGGGATTTGACATTCAATGATTCACAGCAGAGGGTATCTCAGGATTCTGGACTTAATGGTCTTATCAGAGAGGGACTATTTAATAATAAGGATTATCATAAATGAATAATGAATGCTTAATTTGTCTATTTCCAAATGCAATTATCTATCTCTGCTACATTGTGGTGGTGGTGGTGGTGTTATTTTCATGTAAGACTTGGATTTCCACACAGAATCATTTATTGGGACTCAATCTCTTATTGCAAGATAATTCTTGCAGGATGGTGACATCCTGTAGATCACTATTTGGAATTTTTTTAGTATTTATTTGATTTGTCAGTTGCTTACAAGATACAGGTATAAGAATAAATATAGTTTTGAATACATGAGATAGATACATAAGAAAAATAAAAAACAATAGGACAGGGACGGTAGGCACGATTGGTGTGCTTATGCACGTCCCATACAGGCCTCTTAGGAAGTGGGTGAGGTCAATAGTAGACAGTCTAAGGTTAAAGTTTTTAGGATTTGGGGAAGAAACCACAGAGTCAGGTAGAGTATTCCAAACATTGACCACTCTGTTACCGAAGTCGTATTTTCTGCAGTCAAGTTTGGTGCGGTTAACCTTGAGTGTGTATCTATTGTGTGCTTTTGTATTGTTATGATTGAAGCTGAAGTATTCATTTGCAGGTAGGACATTGCAATGTAAGATTTTATATACTATATTTAGATCGGACCGGAGGCGGCGTAGTTCTAGATTTTCTAGGTCTAGAGTTTCAAGTCTGGTGGCATAAGGTATTCTGCAAAGAGTAGAGCAGCGGAGAACTCTTCCTGTGAAATATTTCTGGACTTTTTCAATTGTGTTAATATCAGATACATGATATGAGTTCCAGACTGATGAGCAGTATTAAGTATAGGTCTAGTAAATGTTTTGTATGCTCTAGTTAGTAGTGTCATATTACTAGAGAAGAAGCTACGTAGGATTAGATTAACAACTCTTAATGCCTTTTTGGCTAGCTACAGTGGGCTCTAGCACTTAGATCATTTGAGATGAGTACTCCAAGGTCCTTGGCAAAGTTTGGATCCTCAACAAGGTCTTGACTATTTAGCTTGTATTTTATTTTCTTATTTTTTTTCTGCCAATATATAAGACAGAGCATTTATTTGTTGAGATTTGAAGTTGCCATTTGATTGACCATTCTGATACATAGTCAAGGTCTTTTTGGAGGGTAGTAGTATTGTCTGTGGTGTTGAATAGCTTTACATCGTCATCAAAGAGAACGCAGAGAATGCTCTTAATATAATCACAGAGGTCATTTATGTAGAGTATGAAGAGAATTGGTCCTAAAACACTGCCTTGGGAGACACCACTGTTGACAGGTGCAGAGTTTGATAGAAAGCTCCCAATTTTGACCCTTTGTTGTCTGTTTGACAGGAATGCTTCTATCCCAGTTATGCAGGTATCCAGAGATACCATAAGATTTTAGTTTTAGGAATAGTTTGTGGTGTACCACTGAATCAAAGGCTTTACAGAAGTCTATGTAGATTGCGTCTATTGCTTTGCCCTGATCGAGTTGTGTTGTCCATATGTTTTTGCAGTGTAAGAGTTTCAGATTACAGGATAGTTTTTTTCTGAAACCAAATTGTTTATTAGAGAGTAGGTTGTTTGTCTCTAAGTGGAGGATAATGGATTGGTTAATAATTGATTTCATGACTTTACAGGTGATGCAGCATAAGGAGATTGGTCTCTAATTTTCAACTAGGCTGGGGTCTCCCTTTTTGAAGATGGGGATGACCATGGCTTATGACCACAGTTTTGGCAAGGAGCTGGTCCTGAAAGATTTTTCAAAAATTATGCTTAGAGGTTCTGCTATGGCAGTGGATAGCTTTTTTAAGAAATATGCACATATTCCGTCCAGTCCAATAAATAGGGATGGTTTTAGATTGCATAGTGCTTTTTCAACAATGTCTTCTGTAAAATTGATATGTATTAGATCATTGTAGTTGTCTGTGGTTCGACTAGGAAATAGTGGGCATGATCCATTGCTGTTTACAAATACTGAGCCAAAGAACGTGTTAAAGAGGTTTGCTTTGATGGTGTCATCGTTGCAGTCTTTTCCATTAGGTCCTTTCAGGGGTGGGATGGATGTTGAGTCTTTTAGTTTGTTGTTTACAAAATTGTAGAAAGCATAGGTGGAATTGGTGCATAGAAGGTTTTCCTCTTGTTTAGTGTGATAATTAGTGTATTCAGTTTTTATCTGATAGCATAGATTTTTGTATCGGCTTTTGAAGTTAGCAACGTGACCAGATTTGTTTTTTTGCCAAAGTGATCTCTTTTTGGATTGAAGCTTCCTTATTGTTATGGGTAATCTGTTTTTCCTGGTTTTGGGAGTTGTTTTTGGTACATATAGTTTGATGGCTCTTTTGATTTCCAGTAAGAATATGTTATAATGGTCTTTAACAGTATTCCATCCAATGAATAGAAATTGCCAATCGGGGGAAAAGAGATAGTTTATTATAAGACCATAGCTGCCTTTTTTGAAGTTATAATTAGAGATTTTGTCATTGTAATGATTTTTGTGTGGACGTATGTTGAGACAAAAGTCAATCATGTTGTGGTCATTGTTCGAAAAGGGTTCTTTAATTTGTATTCTGTAAATTGAATTCAAACTATTACAGAAGATGAGATCGAGGCAGTTGTTAAGTCTAGTATTGTTGGTTACTAGTTGTTCCAGTCCCAGATTTGTTACAGCATTGTAGAAGGTTGCATGTATGGGTTCAATTGTACATTCATTTAGGGTCCAGTTAATATGAGGTAGATAGAAGTCACCAAGAAAGATAAAAGTGTGTGGGCAGGATGCTGCCCATGTTAGTAGTGTATTTAGCTTGTTTACGTGTTCGATGTCATAATCAGTAACATAGTAAGAACCAAAATGTGATATTTAAGGTCAGTTCACAGATAATGGTCTCAGCAAGAGCAAGCTCTTGGGTAACTTGGATGTTTTTTAGATGTAAGGACTTTTTATAGAAGGTAGCAACACCACCTCCTCTACGGAATTCATGATCAGATCGGTAAACATGATTGCCTCTTACTGAAGTAATGGAGTCAGGGAGAGATGCGTTGAGCCATGTTTAATGGACAAAAATGTTGTCGAATTTAGCCATATTTAGTAAGAGGAGAAATTCAGGTATTTTATTTGCAAGGCTTCTTGCATTGAGTAGCTTGCATTTAAGGCAAGTTGTAGTTTGAATTGAGGTAGTTGGGGACTTGTATGCCTAGTCTTGGGTGATGATGGATTGGTTGAAGAAGGTTTGGATGCTGAGTTGTGGGTTGTGTGACTTTCTTTTGATACAGTCTGCACGGTAATCAATGTACAGGTCCTCCTCTCCATTGTCTGGGTGATTTTTGAGTTCTGAGCATAGTGTTTGGGAGCGGGCACGTTGCTGTAAGGTTAGGTTAGGATGAGATCAGAGGTTTTTATGGTTGGTGTTGTTTTTGGCGAGTGAATTTATAGTATAAATGAATTTACTTTTGCTTAATTCACTTTTGCAAATGACTCTGCAGAAGAATGGGGCCACAGAGCCGTCTCTGTTTTTGAGCTCTTGGCCAATGCGAAAAATGTCAAGTATTTCATCAGGGGAGATGGTTGATGCTTGATAGTCACTGATGATGTTCTGGACAATTGTGATATCATCATTGTTATTGATGTCCTCTAGACCAAATTAGATGGCATTAATTATAGCACCCAAGCACAATTTTTTGATTATTCTAACTTTCAGGCTTTAATAAAACCAGAAGAAATTGGTTCTGTTTGCTTCTTCATTTGAGTGCAGGAGAGATCAGAGACTAGTGAATCTGGGAAATGTTCATTTGAATGATCTTGTATCTTTGGTGACAGTGAAACTCAGCAGTATTTGATAAGGGTATATAATATTTATGATGCTATATTGCTGTAAGTGCTAGATCTCTGCACATCGGTACTGGAGTGGGGAGAGTCAGAAAAAGAGCAAAGTCAAGATGGCTGTTGCAACCATGCCCCACCTTATTTTGTATACATCACAAATGCAACAAACATGAAAAAGCAAGAGTTTGATCACACAGCCATGGCCATCCAATTGAGGGTTGTTGTTTTTTACCTCTTCCCCCATGGAAGGTCCTATCTCAGCATTAATGTTATAACAGACAGAGTCTGGAAAAATAATATTGGAGAAAATACAAAGAGGAGAAAGAAAGCATAAGAGCAGGAAATATTTCTTTAAAATCCTTACATTTCTAAAATAGTCATTTATGTGACCATACTTATTCAGCATTGTTCAAAAATGAATGTTTTAGAATCATATTGAAAAAGAAGATAAGCATTATTTTTTAGAAATTCATAATCAAATGGCTACTATGGGGAAAACAGCCAAGGGATAGATGGGAGTGGTAAGTAACCAAGGAAATACTTTTACTCATTGTTAAGCTTGGTTATATTACAAACAAGAACTAGTAAAAAGAGAATTAAGCCCTTATTAAAGAGGTAGTATTTATACCAGAATGAATTTTACCTCTGTAGTATCTTAAGAATAACTACATTCATAATCATCATGAGAGGATAACTTCAAATAGAAAAAAAAAATGTCAGGTGGAAAAGATTAACCTTGAGCATATTTGCACTACCGATTTATAGCGTCTCCCAGCCATCACTATAGCGACATAAAGCCTGACTGCATTAGTGATTTATTGCTGCAGTGATGGCTGGGGGATGCTATAAATCACCAGTATGGAAATGTTCCTTCTCCTCCCCAGTGCTTCAGTTCCAATTTTGCATTTGAGGGGAATCTAGCAAGATCTCCATCTTCTCCCAAAGACAAGACATACCATAACTGATCTGCACAAAACCAAATGACTGCTGCTGTTTGATGCCCTCTACTGGTCATTTGGATTTGTGCAGACCAGCTACAGTATTCTCAACTTGTTCAATGTTTGCATGTAGCTACTGAACATAGAGAAATCTGAAGCAAGATCTGATCTTCAATATATAGATGACAGCCATATCTAGTTCTCTTTGTTACCAGAATAGAATAGAATAGAATAGAATAGAATAGAATAGAATAGAATAGAATAGAATAGAATAGAATAGAATAGAATAGAATAGAATAGAACTATAAATATACTGAACCACTACTTGGAATCAATATAATAGATCATAGAGTTGGAAGAGACCTTGGAGGTCTTCTAGCTCAAACCCCTGCTCAAGCAGGAGATTATATACCATTTCAGACAAATGGTTGTCCAAACCCTTCCTAAAACCTTCCAGTAATGGAGCACCCATAACTTTTGAAGGCAAGCCAGATCCAAGAGGTGACGGGTATCTGCTGGACCCACAATAAGATGGTAGAGAATAAGACTTACTTGTAGTCCAACTGCTAGACCACATCCCTGAACAACCATAGCAATGTCCCTTATACCAGAGGTACTGCAACCATTGGAAGCCCTGATGTTTTGTGAGTTGGCATGTGCATACATACCCAACAATCAGTTTTATTATGAAGGTTTGCTAGCTTCTCCATGTCCTGGATCAATGTGTTTCTTTTCCATTCCCCCAAATCCACCCCCTTGCCCCTTTGGCTGATGATAAGGATGCACACAGTGAGCAGGAACCCAAACAACTGCCCCCTCATCTTCAACAGCAGCGTATCCTCGGCCCCAAGTTATCAGCGATACAGGTCTTCTCCACGTTGGATCTGGTAGTCTCCTATACCGAACTTTCGGTCTTGGCGTACCTGCAGAAGGGGAGGAAGCAAAATGCCTACTGGCTGTCATAGCAGCAGGAGATCCTGTCATGTTTAAAAAATTTAAAGTATATAATGTAATATTAAGAATGTTTTGTATGTAAGGAAAACCATATTGTAACGCTCCCATTGGATGGAGTTGACAGCTCTCAAATCATGTAAAAATCTTCATTTTCCATTTTTCTTTTTGATAACAAATACTAGAGTGTTATATGGACTAGAAGTTGGCTCAATGTGTCCTAATTGTAATTGCTCAACTACCAATTGATGTAAAGCTATAAGCTTTTCCTTTGGAAGTGGCCATTGGTCAGTCCAAACTGGATGAGAGGTTAACAATTGTCATTTTTCCATTATCCAATAACAATTTTTGTGTGAAATTGTGACAGCAAATCTCTACCCCACAAGTTTATGTGCAGAGGCAACACAAGAGGTTGAATCCTTGCAGTCTCATCAGTTTCTCTATGCAATGCCTTCAACCAATGTACACTACTTCTTGCAAACTGCATACCACCCACCCCACAAACAGCTGGAGAGTCCTCAAGCACCCATTCATTTGGCCACCCCTTTTGGCGTATCACAGATACATCTGCTCCAGAATCTATAAGACCAGAAAATGATTTTCCCTGAATTTCAATTGTCATTTTTGGTTGGTCTGTAGTCAAATTTTTTGTCAGTGCTAGCAATTCTGCAGCAACTGGAGAATTGGCCATTTCAGTGGACCCAAAACCACCAGTTCATGGGATCCCAATTAAAGGATTCATAGGAATGTATGGAAGCAATAATAATTGGGCAATAGAGTCACCGGCCATTAATGATGCAGGAGTATCAGTGTACAATTGTATCTTAATAACCCCTCTATAATCTTGATCAATAACCCCTGGAATAACAAAAAAACCCTTTTTCTGATGCAGAAGATCTGAGAAGTACCAATCCCACTGTTTTTACTGGCAGCGGTCCATGCAAATGAGTATCCTCAATGTACACTTTATTAGGAAAAGTCACATCAATTGAGTTCAACATTTTTAAACCCAAACCTGCACTCCCAGTAATTGCAGGCGATGCTTTTGTGACAGCCTTGGGAGCGGGGCTAGCTGCACGCCCCAAATTTAGTTTCCCAAATTTTGGTTCTGATCAGAGTGACATTGATTTGCCCAATGAAACCCTTTTTTGCATTTCAGACAGACCGACTTTGGGCAGATGTCCTTATTTTTGCTTTTGTTAAATGCCACACACACACACCCCAGGGGATCTGCACTGGGCTTTAAAATGGCCAGGCTTCC
Organism: Hydrophis major; assembly: GCA_033807585.1. Classification (NCBI taxonomy): domain Eukaryota; kingdom Metazoa; phylum Chordata; class Lepidosauria; order Squamata; family Elapidae; genus Hydrophis; species Hydrophis major. Next base: position 69,624,601 of record CM066328.1, on the reverse strand, counting down.
CACAATTAAAACAATTCCCCATAGGTTTCATCCCTTTTTGCAATGCCATAGCCAAAGTCTCCATGTCGTAAGCCTGAGAATCCACCACTGCACATACCTTTAACAGATCAGCCAGAGTAACCTCACCTCTAGCCACCAAAGGCTGTAAGATACGCTTGCAGTCAGCGTTTGCATTTTTGACTGCCAATCTCAGCAAAAGTTCCTTTGCTGCTTCTTCATTTGAAATTTGCCGGGTAATAGCCAATTGTAGCCTTTCCCCAAAATCGTTATAGGACTCAGATGCTGTTTGCTTAATTTGAGAAAAAGACCGTGCTGGGGTTCCCACATCCTGGATGCGGGGACAACGCCGCAAGGACAGCTGCCATAACCACGGGAAATACATGATCAGGCAAATTGGCAGCTTGATCAGCAGTGGATTCAAACAAGCCTGCCCCATAGATTTGGTCTGGCATATACAGCCCCCCCAAATTCCATCTCCTAGTGATAGCTTCCCTTTGGTTTTCTGAGTCAAAAGCCACATACTGAGTAGAACTCTATATCATTCTCATTAAATCTTTCCAGTCATTAGGAATCATGCGTGAGGTAGCCAAACTCGTCAGGAGCCCCTTTGTAAAAGGACTTTGAATACCACAATCTTTAACTGCTTTCTTAATTTCCCTAAGTACTGCCAAAGGAATCCGAACCCATTCCATTTGTAGGTTGCCTTGAGCATTCACTTGCCTATCAACTGGAAACAAATTCATCTGGGGAATCTCATCAGGCTCTAATTTCCCCTCATTGAAAGCCTGATGCATCATGGCTTGAACTTTTCCCATTTTTGGTTGGATTTTCTCATCCATAGGCATAGGCTGTGGAAACGATAAAGCACACTCCAGTTTTGGAGAAGGAGGGTGCAATACAATTCCTTTATAAGGAGAAGGTTCTACTAAAGTTTTTAAAAGAGGTTGTTGCTGGGTCTCTAAAGCAGTCATAACAACCCTCCAATATGTCAAAATTTCAGCTGTAGCCCATGACTCCTCATGAAGGATAGTTCCAATTTTCCACATGTCTAACTTTAAAGAGCCCTTCTCTGAGTACCAGGGGCATTGCCGCCAGATCTCTTGCAGCAGCTCTTTCACATTACCTTTTGAAAGAACTATTTGCTCCCCCCCAGAAAGTTTAAAGATAAAGAAATTTGTCCTAACTAACTTCAGCAGCTCACTAACATGACATTCCTGTGGCTGAGAAAGTTTTCCCCCCATGTTCCCTGAAAAATCCTATTGTCCAGCAATAGTTAAGTACATACTTTACCTATTCCAGGCGAGGAAACACAGAGGGTCCAGACACGTACCACCTGCAGTGGATCACGTCAGGGTCACCACTTGTGGTGGTCTCCCATGGAAAGAATGAGACACAAGCGTGTGTACTCGGGATGGGAGTCCAGAACAAATTCCAGTGCTTCCTTTTATTGAGATTTTAATACATAGTAAGCAAAATTACATTGTGGATTACAAGTTACATTGTGGATTACAATAATTAGAAATAGTACAGACTTGTTTGCAGTTGTCTGAGCTGCTTAATTGTTTCTGGTGTTTGCTTTTAATTTCCTTACATTATCTCAGTGACCTTTAGGCAGACATGTATGTATAAGGTCTTAGAGTAACCATTACCCAATACCCCAGTCAAAGTTTATTCCCACACATCAGAATTATATTTATTCCCACACATCAGAATTATATTTCACACATCAGAAATATCATTATACTTTCATTAAAGTATCTTCTGATCTTCTCTTAATTGCAGATCTTCTTTGCTCAGATGGCTAATTGAAAACAAGTACCCACCATAATTCAGATATCCCAAAAAATACCTGACCCATATGGCTTCATATATGTAATGAGCCTTTCTCTCAGGCCTTTCAGAAATAAATGGGACAAAGTTCTAACAGATTCATTTACTCTTTTTATTGATAGTTATATTTTATTGCACTAAAAGATGAAATTTTTAATTTCAGGATTATCTCAATTACTCAGCATGGCAGATTAAGACCTTGGTTTTTTTTTTATTAATGCAACTTATTAAACTATTTCCATGAAATCAAATCCGGATGAAAATGAGGCCAGTTGGCATTTTAAAATCAGTTATTATATTTTTATAATTCTTGTTGATTATGGGAAGTGCACAGTTCTTATGTTCTGTGATATAATTAACTGGTCAAAGACATTTAGATGTTCTTTTATCCAAAATGTTTTTAATTAACAAAAAATATTTCAATAGATTATCATAACAGTGACAGTCTGAGGTGTTTTGTGCACTGTTCTTCATTTGATCAGGAAACAGCAGCTAATTCCATTGAACAATTTCAAATGAAAGAAATGGCATTTAGTTAAGATCAAAATAGCTTGGTCTTTTCCCGAGATCTCATGGCGGCTATTACAATTTTCCCTTTCTCCGAATACTGTCAATTCTTTCCTGGTTGATATATTAATTATACACTAAAGATGCCACCTCTTCCTTGTGTTACCTGTACAAATCAAAGCTTTGCGGGGAGCATGACCAAGTGTTGGTTGTATTCTTAGTATCAAAGGGTCCTCTATAAAATTATCATAAATGCTCTTGTAATGCTTTCAAACCAAACTACACAAACTTTTATTTGATAGATTCCACCACAACAGGAAACAATGTAATCTTTAAACAGGACAGAACAGGAACTTGCAGAAATAAGAAGAGTGTCATATTAGCATTGATAGATAAGTGCTTTAAACTTCCTAAAGCCTTTTGTGTCAGGCAAAAAAAGAGATTCCTTGAGAAACTGAATAGCTTCCATTTCAATTTTAAGTAATATTTTTTTAAAGAGAAAGACAAAAGCCTTCATGGCAATCTACCCAATGGAATAATATTTTAAAGACTGGTTTACAGGTGAAACTCAAAAAATTAGAATATTGTGCAAAAGTTCATTTATTTCAGTGATACAACTTAAAAGGTGAACCTAATATATGAGATAGACTCATTACATGCAAAACAAGATAGTTCAAGCTGTGATTTGTCATAATTGAGATGATTATGGCTTACAGCTCAGGAAAACCACAAATCCACAATCTCAGAAAATTAGAATATTGTGAAAAGGTTCAATATTCTAGGCTCAAAATGTCCCACTCTAATCAGCTAATTAAGCCATAACACTTGCAAAGGGTTCCTGAGTCTTTAAATGGTCTCTCAGTCTGGTTCAGTAGGAAGCACAATCATGGGAAAGACTGCTGATCTGACACTTGTGCAGAAAACCATCATTGACACCCTCCATAAGGAGGGAAAGCCTCAAAAGGTAAATGCAAAAGAAGTTGGATGTTCCCAAAATGCTGTATTAAAGCAAATTAATAGAAAGTTATGTGGAAAGGAAAAGTATGGAAGAAAAAGGTGCACAAGCAGCAGGGATGACCGCAGCCTAGAGAGGATTGTCAGGAAAAGGCCATTCAAAAGTGTTGGGGACTTTCACAAGGAGTGGACTGAGGCTGGAGTCAGTGAATCAAGAGCCAACACACACAGACAGATCCTGGACATGGGCTTCAAATGTCGTATTCCTCTTGTTAAGCCACTCCTGAACAACAAACAACGTCAGAAGCATCTTACCTGGGCTAATGAAAAACAGAACTGGTCTGTTGCTCAGTGGTCCAAAGTCCTCTTTTCTGTGGAGAGTGACTTTTGCATCTTATTTGGAAACCAAGGACCCAGAGTCTGGAGGAAGAATGGAGAGGCACACATTGTAAGATGCTTGAAGTCCAGTGTGAAGTTTCCATAGTCTGTGTTGATTTGGGGAGCCATGTCATCTGCTGGTGTTGGTCCACTGTGCTTCATTAAATCCAGGGTCAATGCAACCGTCTACTAGGAGATTTTGGAGCACTTCATGCTTCCTTCCACAGACAAGCTTTATGGGGATGCTGACTTCATTTTCCAGCAGGACTTGGCACCTGCCCACACTGCCAAAAGCACCAAAACCTGGTTCAATGACCATGGGATTACTGTGTTTGATTGGCCAGCAAACTTGCCTGACCTGAACTCCATAGAGAATCTATGGGGCATTTCCAAGAGAAAGATGAAAGACATGAAACCGAACAATGCAGAAGAACTGAAGGCCGCTATTGAAGCATCCTGGTCTTCCATAACACCTCAGCAATGCCACAGGCTAAAAGCTTCCATGCCACGCTGCATTGAGGCAGTAATTGCTGCAAAAGGTGCCCAAACCAAGTACTGAGTACATATGCATGCTTATACTTTTCAGAAGTCCGATATTGTTCTATGTACAATCCTTGTTTTATTGATTGCATGTAATATTCTAATTTTCTGAGATTGTGAATTTGGGGTTTTCATGTAAGCCATAATCATCTCAATTATGACACATCATGGCTTGAACTATCTTGCTTTGCATGTAATGAGTCTATGTCATATATTAGGTTCACCTTTTAAGTTGCATAACTGAAATAAATGAACTTTTGCATGATATTCTAATTTTTTGAGTTTCACCTGTATTATGGTATCTTTCAGTAGTGAATTAGGCATTATACTTTCTACAAAATCAATGCTTTCTAGTTAGGACATTCATTCATTGTTGTTTTTTAAATTAAATTCCAAGAAAAAATAAACCATAGGATAGGAAGCAAACCATAGGATAGGAAGCAAACTGTAGAATAGGAAGCAGACCTGTTGAAGAATTCTTGTTTTTGTAATTAAATAAATTCAACAACTCAGAAAAGTTCTATAAAGCTGCGGTTCATGTTGAATTTCTTATATCCATACCAATATGGAACCAGTAAAATTAAAGGTAAAACTGTATCCAGAAATTAATTTGGGGGGCAAAATGAATTTTACATGGAAACTTTGCACCAAGTAAGTGTGTTTGTAGCTGTTTCCCCCATGAAGGGAATTGAGAATCACCCATAGGGTTTTTACTGGAATGGAGACAGATTTCTGAAAAACTCAGCAAGCATTCTTGTTCCTTTTCTCATTTATCTTGTGAACATATCTTTAAAAGGTACATGTATTTTTTTTATTCAAGTAGTTTATATGCCCATCATGTATATGCCTGTCCTTGCAAGTTAATTATATCTGAAAATAAAATGTAGCAATATAGCTACAGAAGATGAAGAATGAATAATTTGTATGGATGATGTCATGATTATTAAGCAATCAGTATCTGATTATTCTACAATTTAAATGACCATCCCAGTAATTTACAGAATGAGTTTTGTTTGTTTTATTTTCTCAGCTTGTTTCCAAGCAGAAAAGAGTCCTATCTAAACTGAACCCAGCAGTGGCACTTTCAAAATACAGGCATCCACAGCAGTAGAAGGAAATCCAAATGACAAAACATGGCTCATGTACTTATACCTGGACTCTGATACATGTGTCTGATATCAGAATGCAAATAAAGCCAACTTCCTGTTGGGATGACATAATGCACATCATCCCAATTTGTACCAATGGCTCATGTAGTCCCATCTCTCTGAACATCTTCACTTTTCCAGAAGATTTAGACAGGTGCAAGAAATAAAATTGCAAAATTGTCTTTATTTTCTTCTTTTTTCCCCTAAATCAAACATTAAGTTACAGTTACATAATACAGTATAAAGACAATAGTTTATCAACATATAAGTAAAGCAGAGACAGGAAACAATTTTGCACTCCAAGGCCACATCACATCTCAACAAGTATTCTGGGGATAATAATAGGGGAGGTGTCATCCATCCTGTGACATATATCCTCCATAATTTGGGGTCCTGGACCAGGAACAGGATGAGGAAGAGGAATCTGGAACATATTGGGCTGGATGAGAAAGCTTTGCAGGCCATATACCTTGTGGTTTGGATGGTTTTTTTTTCTGTCTCCAGAAAAGGCCTGTCTCTTTTTGTCCCAACAGAATGTAGAAACGAAGACATATTTGGACAGTGGCTCTGCTCCATGCTTAATCCTCCCACCTTTCAACTCACATGACCCAGAGCAGATCTGTTATGTTTTTCCTCCTTGTTTATATGTTAAAGATTGTATGCTCTGGGCTGAGGACAGGAAATAATTTCCTTGCTGTTAAAAGGAATAAGAACAAGTACAATAATGGAGAACAGAGTTGGCCAGGATTAAATATCCTGTATAGTGTGCAACTATGTTTTCAAATTATGAAAGATGGAGAAAAAGAGAGAGGGAGGGATGATGTTTTGGCCTAACATCTCTCTCTCTCTTCCTCTCCCTCCCTCTCCTTCTTCCTCTCTGCCTCCCTCCCCCCTTCCTCTCTCTCTGATTTCATTTATTTCTATGCCTTTTAAAGATCCAATAAAGATAATAAGTGACACTGCAACATTTACTAGAATAATTTGGACAGTACAAATGAATTTCAGTTAGCTTCCAGACTATTAGCAAACCTAATTGAAAATGTTGTTAATGTTCATCCTTTGTCCCTTTTCTGTTACCACTATTATTTTAATCTTCAAATGCAGTTAACTGCAGGCAATCTAAGGCCCATCTGCAGATGGCCAAATCTTTTGCAAAATCCTTTACATAAGCATAACAGTTCTGTTGCTGTCCTGTAGATAAAAATGAGCATTGGCTTGGACTGGAAAATGGGGATGTTATTAATGGTGGCCCTTGAATTCAGGGAAATGTCAAGGCGTGAAGTAAAAAAGAAGCAACAGTCAATTGCTAGGCCAGATCAGCTGATCTAATACTGACACCCAGCTGCAAAAGACAAGAGACTGGTAACTACAAAAAAGACAAAACATTCACAACCTTCAAGATGTTGTGATTAGGGTGAAATATATGACAAAACCACCCACTGTTCCTTTTTTCTTTGTTTCCAAAGCCTTGGAGAAGCAATTAGATCCCACAATGGTTGAAGCTCAGGATCTGAACAGAGAGAATTCAGATCAATTCCAACCAGAGGAAGAATTAAAATCTTTTCTGAAATACCCTGCTCCAAATCTCAGGTGTGCCCCCCTCACAGTTTCATACTTCAAGTCTCTGAGATAGTTTCAATCTCTTTGTGAGAAAGCCTCATTTATTTATTTCCTATGTATGTAAGATCAGTCAATTCAAGAAATGTGATTCTAGAGGCATGCAACCAAAATAAATAAAAATAACCATGCATCATTTTTAAAAAATCCATTGTATAAAATAATAAGCTAACTGAGTATATTGATAGATTAATGCATGCTGGTATTTATATGGTAGAGCTCCATTTGGTCCTGTCAGGTAAATAATTAACATATGAATAAAACACCAAATGATAGGTCTATGGAGACTCTCAGTCATCCAGGTCATGGTTGTCCCAAAGGTGCTTTTTTTCAAAAGGCAACTGGACTTTCTTGTTTTTCTTTGAAGACATTTCACTTCTCATGACTTGGATGACTGAGAATCTTCATAGATATTTAGCTATGCAAGAGCTGAAGAAGCTTCTTGGATGAGAAGCAAAATGTCTTCAAAGGAAAACAAGAATGTCTACTTGTCTCTTTAAAAAAGCACTTTTGGGATACCAAATGATATAATTTGGAGATTTAGAATGAAATTTCATTTCATCAGAAAGAAATTTCATCAGTACTGATGACATTCAGTACTATCTACCCTTTTTGTGAGATTCAGCTGAGACATTAGTACTACTTAGTACATGGATAGCATTTGGAAGCTCAAGCAGGACAGAGATATTGCTTGGTTGCTTCTAGATTATTTCAAAGTTAGAGGAGCAAGTAACATTTATCCCATGAAACACTTTTCTTAATTAAAAATAATAATTTTATTAAGAATTAGGAGTGAAAAGAACAAAAGCAAATACAAATTACAATAAATACAAAGTAAAAGCAAATGCAAACTACAACAAATACAAAGTAAACTACAAGAAAAAGGTAAGGAAAAGAAAGAAAGGGAAAAGGAATTTCCCTTTTCATTTCAGCAACTAAAAATAATTTTAATCTCTCTTCACTTTATTGCTCATCTCTTAAGTAAAAATAAAATCCCAATTAGTTGTCAATTAGTCATTGTCAGCAAAATTTTAGTAAGAGAAACCAGATATAATAGTTTTTCTCTTTCAGTCCTGATCAAATAAGCCAGCTTGGTAAACCTTACCTGAGTTTTTAAGAATGTTGTTTTTTATCCTATCTTATACACATAAAGTGAGTACATTTTAAGTCAAGAAAACATTTTCTTCATATTTTTAATTATAACATTTTATTGACTTTAGTAAAGAGCAGAGGAAGTTGTAACTAAAATAAAGCCATACATTCAAAAAATAAAATATATCATGCATTTTAGATGCAGTTAACTCCCCAGTTAGACTTTAAAGGAGATTTCTCCAATAAACATGGTTACATAAATGATGAATACATAGTATAGCCTTTCCCAAAAGACAGCAAAGTGGGAAAGATTTTGTATAAATTTGCTATTTTTCCAAGGGCAAGACAGACAGAGATCGAGATTGAGATCAAGAGAGAGAGACAAATGGATGGATAGATAGATAGATAGATAGATAGATAGATAGATAGATAGATAGATAGATAGATAGATGAGAGAGAGAGAGAGAGAGAGAGATTATAGGATTAATTCAAGGAATGGAATGGAAATGAGAGAGAGTGATTCATTCCATTCAATTCCTTGGATTCATCCTATAGTATTTCCTCAAGTACAAGATGTTGAATGCAAATTTTTATGAGTGTTATTTTTTAAGCTGGGAAAACAGTATTAGAAACCATGTTCTACTCTTGCTGATCATCTGTTTAGAGGAGAATAGCAAGGGGAGAGATTTCCATTCACACAATTTAATCCCCATGGCCTTACTTTAATCAAAGTTATTTATTTCCCAATGCCTACACCAAAAGCTTTTGAGAGTTCTCCTTTGGTTTGACTCAGTAATTATACCTGTTTTTAAACACAAAACACCATATACCTTTGGGGTCACTTTTCAGCTAACATAAAACTCAGAAAGGAACACTTCTTTGTTTCTCTCACCCCAAAACAACATCTCAACTGATTCAGCCATCTAGCAACAAAGAAAGGGAGTAAGGGAGGAAATGGGCCTTTCCTCTCACAAGGTTACATTATCTCCAGACTACTGGTAGTCCTCTATTAGGACCATAATAAGTCCAGAATTTGGGTTATAAATCTTGCCAATTATTAAGCAGCTGATCACATGATGATCTGATTTTAAAACTTTTTTTTTGAGGTGGTCATTAAGGTAGAGTCATGGTCACTAAGCAAATCTTTACTCATTAAGTGAACACTATGATTGTTAAGCAAAATCTTTTTTTTTTTTTGGCTAGGAATCAGAAATAAATGCCAGTTTCCTGCAAAAAAACAAAAAGTAAATTACAGTAACTGCAGGACACCACAAACTATAACAAGCTATAAATATGAGCCAGTTGCTCAATGCCCAAAATGTAGTCATATAAAACTTGGGGCACAGCAATCAGAACTTTGAATCTGGGTTATAAGAATCTTTAGGAGAAGAACCTTTAACTTCAATTAATTGCTAAGTGACTGTTGGGGATTACCTATAGAACATCTTGTCCTCCTTTCCAATTTGGTTGCCACTCAACCTAATCAATACCATTTTGTATGGATAAAACCTGTGGTGGGATTCAAATTTTTTTACTACCGGTTCTGTGGACGTGGCTTGATGGGCGCAGCATGGCTTGGTGTGCACAGCATGCCATCGCTTGGTGGGCATGGCTTGGAGGGTGTGACAGAGGAAGAATACTGCAAAAGCCCATTCCTTCCCCAACCCACTAACCTGCTTTCCAGCTCTGTTCTCCTGTGCAGGGAAACAAAAGAAGAGCCAACCAATCAGCTGGGACTCAGGAGGCAGAGAAAAGATGGGGGCAGGGCCCATCAGAGATGGTATTTGCCGATTCTCCAAACTACTCGAAATTTCTGCTACCAGTTCTCCAGAACTGGTCAGAACCTATTGAATACCACCTATGGATAAAACCTGTTCTAAGACAAATCTTGGCTCTAACATTGTTGAATATTTCTGAAAGGTAAAGAACAAAAGTAAAACAAAATAGCAATTGTATGAAAAAAAAACCAAATTGAATATTTTATATTCAGACACATTCTCAAAGCAGCTGTATCTTCAGGCCATGAGTGTATTTTTTAAAAAATCTTGAAAGCAAAGAACAGTCTAGTAAAAACAAGTCAGCTCTGATCAATGGATCAGGTCATAAAGAGATTTTGCAATTTGGGCCACAGTAAACCAGTAGAATTCATTCCGTAGCTCCACACAGAATGTACCTTAAACAAATGCTGCACTTCACTTGTTAACCTCCAAGGGAATGAATGATTATGGTAACTGAATAATTAGAAATGGGAAATTGTGAACATTTTATTAACCTTCGATTAGTTTTAAAATGAGAAAAGAAAATAAGAAAAAAAATCTTAGTCCCATAGGTTTCTCTCCATGTTGTTTAAAATGCACAGTGGCTTCACTGAAAAAAATTGCATAGTGAAGCACACGTGGCGATTAGGATTGTACTACTAATATATATACATGATAATTTCTGAACTAGGTAGTAAAGATTTCATTTTATGCCCCCATAGTTGGTTGTGTGAGTTCAAATATGTCTGGCTCATGTCCTGCTGAGAACAGCTTTCCAATTCATCTGAATTGAAGCGGGGAGGGGAATATGATCTGAAAACAGAGCCACTCAGTCCATTTCAGCATCAAAAGAACTCAGCCTGAGGACAACACATGCTTACATAATCAAGTTTCTGGCTCTATCTCTATCCTGCTATATATGAAAGCAAATAAGGAATTCGCATAATACTCCAATGCAGTGTTTCTTAAGCATGCTGGCTGGGGAATTTTGGGAGTTAAAGCCTACATATCTGTGAAGCTTGAGAAGTACTCTCTCTGGTGTGTGTCCACCTGCCTCCTAGATCTATGAAAAGCTACCCCCTCCCAAATGTAACATTCATTCATTCATTCATTCATTCATTTAATTTAATTTCCTATCTTGTGTCAAAACAACTCTGGACAGCTTACAGCATTAAAACATTAAAATCCTAAAAGATAAATATTTCTAAAACAATGAAACAGAAATCACAATGTAAATTAAATTATAATTAAAAGCTGAGGAGGAAGGGAACAGAATGTACAGAGGGAGATGGGATCACCTTCTAACTCATCAACCACCTCCAGGGTGGAACTCCAAGTATCTGGCAGAAGTCCAGAAGGATGAGAGCCAATCTCACCTCATGGGGTAAGATGTTCTAAAGGGCAGGAGCCATGGCAGAGAAGTCCTTTCTCCTGGATTCCACCAGCTGGAATTCCTTGACTGTTGGGCCTACAGCATGGCTCCTCTGCTGGTGCAGTTGGAGAGGGCCATTCCCAACAGGGTAAGATGGTTCCTCAAATAATTTCAAGTTTCAAGTGGCTAGAGTATCACCCCTATTTTTAAAAAAATCAAGGAAATCATAATCCAGAGATTATGACTTCCTTGATTTAAATATTGCAAATGTACACATGGGAATTTAAAGAAAAAGCAGATTTAGAATCAACTGCAGATTTTATTTTTCCAAATTACATTTTAAGATGCCTGTGACATGTTTTTACATATTGCTAAGAGCCTGAAACATGGCTATTATTGTTGTTAAATTCATATCCCACCTGAGTCTCAACAACTTTTGAGTTCATATAAATAATGTTAAGAACAAAAAGAAAAATAAATAAAAATGTGAAGACTAGCACCACATTCCAGAGCTGAGGCACTGCTATAGAGAAGGTTCCAGAGTCTTAAGAAATGACATTATTGGATCAAAGATATCCAGAGCAAACCAACCCTGCTAGACCAAATTGGCCAAGTATATTCAAAGGGACAGAAGCAGTCCATCATCTGCTGTGGTTTGGGTTAATGTTTCATACAAAGCCATGGTGGTGCAGTGGTTAGAATGCAGTATTACAGACTACTTTTGCTAACTGCCAACTGCCTGCAGTTTGGTAGTTTGAATCTCACCAGGTTTAAGTTTGACTGAGCTTTCCATCCTTCTGAGGTCAGTAAAAAGGGAACAAGATTGTTGGGGGCAATATGCTGACTTTGCAAAATGCTTAGAGAGGGCTGTAAAACACTGTGAAGTAGTATATAAGTCTAAGTGCTATTGGTACTGCTAAACTCATTAACTGCAGTTTGTAAAGCTTGGTTTATGGCTAGCATCTTATATGAGACAGCCAATGTTACTTTATTCAACAAGTATTTAACAAACTATGATTTACAACATTGTATGAATCTAACCTGTATTAACACTGCAAAAAGAAAATCTTATTCTTTCTTATTTTACTGTAGGAAAAAATAGTTTAACAACTGAAATTCAGATTATTCCAAACTGTTGATTTTTCTCAGTTCAGAACCACAAGCTTTGTTTATTGAAAATCATTTAATTTGAACATCCCCTTCTCCCCTTTATTTTATACCAGGTGATAAGATATTGATATTTTGCTGTACCCATTAAATTTTGTTTATATTGAAGAAAATAGCTGTTTCAAAAATAAAAGGAAGAAAAAGGAGCAAAAAAGGAACCAGAAAAAAATGGGACCAAAATTAACAGGATAGGGCAACATGGATGTCAAATCTATAGATACTATGACTATTTCCCCATTAATGTTGTTAAGTCCTGAGCATGGGCGCAAGGAACGGAGACGAGACATCGAACGGTGACTTCAACTCTTTATTGTAAAATAAGAACAGAGCAAATACTTGGGCAGCAGCAGCTCTTTTATAGAGCTGGCTGCTGTCAAAACAACCAATGATTTGAGTTTACCGCTTTCACAAGCGTCCAATCAGAGGGGCCCATTAACAGCCAATCAGACTGGCCAGAAACGACCAATCACGACTCACTATTCGCGGGCCAATGAGAAGTACAGGATTACAAGCCTGCTGTAAAGTAAAGCTATTTAGGGTTGTACTGCTGCGTTGGCTTAGTCCATAACACCCTTCCCCCCTAGGTTCCGTCTGAGGGGTGGGGTGACATATTCTTGTAAATAGGCAGGTCACTTCACCTGTCTGCTTGATCTGCACTGTTCCACCAGTTTCTGTCCTGGCTCTGGTTCCGGTGGGCTGCTAGGTGGGTTGGATGGTGAAAACAGTCCCGCTGTTCCTTCGAATGGCCCTGGGCTGCTTTCCCTGCTTACGCCAGTGCTGTCTTCCGGGTTCCCTGGATCTGTTTCCATTGCAGTGCTGTCACGCGGTGAGGCCACTCCCTGGCTCAGTTCTCCTTCTGACGGTGAGTATCCCCTGGTTGGTTGTGTAGACTGTTGGGTTTCAATTGTTATTTCTTCTTCAGCCTCCTCGATGTTCCTTCACCCCCCAGCTAGAGATTCAGGGGCTGAGATAGGACTAGGTGCTAATCTGGAACGGAGTTGGTCTATGTGGCGCTTCCACATCTTACCATCTGCAGTTTGTAGGCGATAGGATCGGGGTCCTGTAAGTTGAGTTATGGCAGCGGGGACTCACAATGGGTCACCCAAGAAGTTTTCCGCAAACACGGGGTCACCTTCCTGGAATGCCCGATACTTGCTGCTGGATCCTGGGGGTTGTTCAGGCGTGTAGTTTGGGTGGAGGTGATCGAGATGCGAGCGAAGTTTCCGGCCCATCAGGAGTTCAGCTGGGGTTCTGTTCATGGTACTGTTTGGGGTTATGTGCTGGAAGAGAAGCATCCAGTTTATTTTGTCGTCAATGTCGCCATGGTTCATTTTGTGCAAAGTCTTTTTTACAAATTGAACCATTCGCTCAGCCCTACCATTGGATGCAGGGTGAGCTGGCGATGTTAAGGCATGGCGGATGCCCCGATCTGCCAGGTACTGTTCGAATGTCAGGGCAGTGAATTGGGAGACATTATCGGAGACCAGGACATCCGGCAATCCGTGGGTAGTGAATAGCTTATTCAGCTTTTTGGTGACCGCCTCTGTGGTGGTGCTTTTCATCTTGTGGACTTCTAGCCAGTTTGAATAGGCATCCACTGTTAGGAGGAAAGTGTGTCCTCTTGTGGGTCCCGCAAAATCGATGTGGATACAGGACCAAGGGCCTCGAGGCATTTCCCACTGAGTTGGGGAAGTTTTTGGAGGAGTAGAATGAGTCTCCTGACATTTGCTGCACTTTGCTACCCAGGTCTCTATCTGTTTGTCTAACCCAGGCCACCATGCGTAACTCCTGGCCAATGCCTTCATCCGCACAATGCCTGGATGTCCATTGTGCAACATTTTTAATACCTTATGTTGCAATTTCTCCGGGATTACAACTCTGTCTCCCCACATGATGCAGCCCTTTTGGGAGAATAGCTCGGTCTGTCGATTCCTGAATGGCTTCAACGTGTCATTGGGTGCGCTGACCGGCCAACCCCGTTCCACCCAGCTGAGGACTTGTGCCAAAACAGGGTCCTTTTTTGATTCTAAGGTGATGTCTCAAGCAGTCAGCAATGGTGATTTGAGGGTTTCGATTTGCAATATGGCTGAGGTTGGAGCTGGGTCCTCTATGACGTCTGGTAGTGGAGAGCGGCTCAAAGCGTCAGTGTGGGGAATGGTTTTCCCCAGGTGGTGTTGCAATTGGTAATCGTAGGCGGCTAAAAATTCTGACCAACGTGTCATTCTTGGTGATAAGATATAGGGAGTTGGTTTATTTCCCGCCAAAATACCAAGTAGCAGCTTGTGGTCTGTAATTATGGCAAAGGGTCTCCCATACACATATTCATGGAAACATTTAATTGCAGATACAATAGCGAGAGCCTCTTTATCAAGTTGACTATAGTTCCTGACAGCCTCAAGATAGTCTGAAGATATATTCCACTGTTGCTTTTCTCCTATTTCTGCTATTACTTCTTTCGGCTGTCATGACAACGGTGGGAGGGGGGACTCTGGAGGGGAAGAAGGCTGGAGGTGTTTTGCATTCCTTTGCTGGGCTAGCAAGGGGAGGGGGGATTCTTTTCTTTAACTTTCCGTTTCTTGGCTATCTTCTGTCCTCTTTTGCGCAACTGCGAACTTTTATCAAAATGTGTCAAGGCCATTTGACAAGAGACCTCATCACCGTCTGGAGATGACCACATGAGCTTATTCAGAAGTTTTAATTGAAAGAATCATTTGAACTTTGAGGGGTGGGAGCAATTCTATTTCTTTGTGTGTGTGTTCTTCCCACCAATTTCTCAGTTTCGGAATTGATTTGTAGCTTCCACTTTATTTTCCAGTAAAAGGATAACTTTGCTCTACACCATGGAGTCTGAGTATTTCTTTCTTGGGATCTAAGGGGAACACAGCCTGACAGTTCCTTTCGGTCTTAGACAAGGTTCTCGAAAAGAATGCAATAGGTGCCTCATTCTCATTTGGTAGGACATGGCTTAAAATGGCTCCCACTCCAAATGGTGAGGCGTCACAGGTAACCGTTAAGGGTAGAGTCTCGTTGTATTGCATCAATACAGCATCAGAGGTTAAGAGGTGTTTTAATTGTTGGAATGCCCTTTCTTCACGCCATCCCCAGACCCAGGAAGCCTTTTTGTTGAGAAGTCTATGTAGGGGCTCGGCTACGGTCGCCTTCTGGGGCAAGAAGATGTTATAAAAGTTAATGAGTCCCAGGAAGGCTTGGAGGTCTGTCTTATTCCTAGGTCTCGGGTCATTTTTGATTGCAGTTAGATTTTTTTTCGGTGGGGTGGATTCCCTGTCTGTCAAGAAGGTATCCCAGAAATTCCACTCTCTCCGTACAAAGTTGACACTTGTCTCTTTTTACCTTCAGACTGGCGTCTTTAAATTTCTGAAGAACTTTTCTGAGTCATTGTACAATAAATCTTTAGTGGGGGCAGCTATTAGGACGTTGTCAAAATAAGGCACGATGCCTTTTATGCCTTGTAATAGTCTCTCCATCAAACTTTGGAAAATGCCAGGTGCCACGCTTACTCTGAATTGGAGTCTATTGCACTTGAAGGCGCTTCTATGTATAACTATTATCTGGGCTTCTGCAGTTGTCGCGTCTACAGGTAGTTGCTGGTACGCCTGAGCTAAGTCCAATTTCGCAAATATTTTTCCGCCACCCAGGGAATGAAGGTGTTGGACCACCAGTACTGGGTAAACATGATTTGTTGAAGAGCATGATTTAGGGTGGCCCAGTAATCCCCACAAATTCTTAACGAACCATCTGGCTTTATGGGCGTTACTATTGGAGTTTCCCAGCGGGCATGGTCAATCGGTTCCAATACGCCCTGGGCTATCAGTTTATCTAGCTGCTCATCAATCTTCGGCTTTAGGGCAAAAGGCACCCAACGAGGCTTAAGCTGAATGGCAGCAACATTGAGGCTGAGATTAAATGATATAGGGGTCCCCTTGTATTTGCCTAATGTTCCTGTGAACACGTCCTGGAATTCCTGGATGAGGGCCTCTTCCCAGTCATCACTTCTGGTTTGGTGTATGCCTGCTAGTTCAATCCCGAGTTGGGTGAACCACTATAACCCTAACGAACTGGGTCGGTCATGATCGATGACAGTCAGGGGAAGCGTCGCGGTGCGGTCCTTGAAGGATACTTGGACGTGGCTGGAACTGACAACTGGAATTCTGTTTCCCTAGTAGTCTTTTAGGATGATTCGTTGAGTGCTGAGGTACTGGCGGCAGATGGTAGGGATCAGCTCTTTGAGGGTTTTCCAGGATACCATCGATAGGGATGATCCCGAATCGACTTCCATCACGCACGGTCGGTTCTCAATAGTAACCCTTTTGCGGATCTTTCTTGCATCGAACGATGAAGTGTGGCCGATAATAATGATTTGGTGTGCCTCTTCTCATTGAAGAGGCAGGTGCTCGATTTCTGTAGTAGTAGTGGTTGTTCCATTGGTGGTTCAGGCGGTCCCGATTCTCAAGAGGTTTGCCTGTCTCCCAGTGGAGGTTGTTCTCCCTTTGGCTGGGACTGGACTCTCACTTGCTTCTGCAGACCTTCACGATGTGGCCTCTTTTCCTGCAGTTACGGCAGAGTGCGTCAAGGAATTTGCAGTCCAATCGCGGGTGGTTTGCCCCGCAACTAGCACATTGGCATGGACGTCTCTGGTTCCTTTGCTCTCGTTCCAAGCGAAGCCGGTTGACCTCCTCTTCCTCACTGTCTGAGGATGACTCGAGGTCTTCATGGTGGGTGGTGATAGCGTGCTTCTCAGCGGTGAGCGGGCTATCGTTAGCGAGTTGGTGAAACGGTGCGTTCGCTTGGTGCATTCGAGTGGCTGACTTCCTGGTTGCTTCTGCGGCAGTAGCGTCAGCGATGACATCTGTAAGGCTGATGTCTCCTTTCGCCATAAGTTTACTCTGCACATGCAGTGCATCTAATCCCAGAACTATGCGATCTCTCAGGGCTTCCTTGAGGTTTGCAAAACCACAAAGGCCTCCTAAGTTCCAGAGGTTGGCTATGAAATCCCCAATGCTCTCATTCTTCCATTGGTCCCTCTGGTAAAACTTGTGTCTTCGTATCAGTGTTGGTACTGCGGGTGCGTAATGGGCCCGGAGGATTGGGGCGAGGGTATCCCAATCCATGGTCTCACTTCCGACGGTTTGGCAAGTGCTTTAGCCATTTTGAAAACGGCGGGGCCACAATGAGTCAGGAACACTGCTCGTTTCTTGCCAGGCATAGCATCTTTTAAATTGTTGGTCTCTAGGAACATCTGGAAGCGATCTATATATGAGTCCCAGTCTTCAGTTGCTGGGTCGAATGGAGCAGGTGGTTTGGCGCCGCTAGTCATCTTGCTGTTTGTTATGTGCGCTTTTCAGCCATGTGTTCTGTCTTGTTCAATGTGTACTTAGTCAGCTCTATCGTTTCCATATCCCATCCTCGTCACCAGTGTTAAGTCCTGGGCATGGGCGCAAGGAATGGAGATGAGACATCGAACGGTGACTTCAACTTTTTATTGTAAAATAAGAACAGAGCAAATACTTGGGCAGCAGCAGCTCTTTTATAGAGCTGGCTGCTGTCAAAACAACCAATGATTTGAGTTTACCGCTTTCACAAGTGTCCAATCAGAGGGGCCCATTAACAGCCAATCAGACTGGCCAGAAACGACTAGTCACGACTCGCTATTCACGGGCCAATGAGAAGTGCAGAATTACAAGCCTGCTGTAAAGTAAAGCTATTCAGGGTTGTACTGCTGTGTTGGCTTAGTCCATAACAAATGGCTTACAGGATCTTCTTATCATTGCCCATTACTGAAGTAATAAAAACCCTGCCTTCATTATTGCTATTTTGATGCAACAATCATTATGGATAAATCTCTCAGATCTTTCATTCAGGAAATAGGCTTTGCTTCCAGAACATTCTAAAATTGCCCTGTATCTTGATGTGGCTGAGAGATATAAACACTAATTATGTTATTTTTAAAAAGAATGGAGGTACACAGAACTTTTCTAGGGTCTGCATATCCATCTTCATTTATTTTCTGACAAATTTCTCCATATTCTGCCAGTGCCAAAACCATATTAGACTGTAAAGATGTAATAAACATACACTACTCCAATTTGGGATTTACTCCTTTACATTTATTGTTTAATAGAAATGAACAATGAATGAACGGAAAATGGACAAAGTGAGAATTGAACAATCAGAGGAGGCATTGGGGACAACCAGCTATACATACCAAATGAACTTTCTCAATTTATTCTTCTCTGTATGCATATGTCCACAATTCATCCTTAAGATTCTTCTGTCTTATGCTCATTTTGCCTCAGTTCTAAACAGATCTAAGGACATTCTTACCACACTTGGAATTTAAATGGTCATGATGGCTTAATTCTAAACCAGTTTAAGAAAAATCTCTAAGATTGAGACCCTGTGACATCAGTTCCAGAGGTGGTATTCAGCAGGTTCTGACCAGTTCTGAAGAACTGCAAGCAGAAATTTTGAGTAGTTCAGAGAACCAGCAAATATCACCTCTGACTAGAGATTTTATGGTCTCCTTCCCCTGCTACACCTACCAAGCCATGCCCACAGAGCCAGTAGTAAAAAAAAATTGAACTGTATATATATATATATATATGTCATTCAGCTTTGTTCGGGTATTTTCCCACGTCATAGTAGTGGTGCTTTTAAAGTTGTAGCAATGTTTCAGCAGAATCTCATCTGCCATCATCAGGCTGCCCCAAATTTAAATCTGAAACCATTGTAAAAGTCTAACTCACAGATGACCACTATACAGAAGCCTGATGATGGCAGATGAGATTCTGCTGAAATGTTGCTACAACTTTAAAAGCACCACTACTATGACATGGGAAAATACCCGAACAAAGCTGAATATCTGCCATCATCAGGCTTCTGTATGGTGTTTGTGAGTCAGACTTTTACAGTGGTTTCAGATTTAAATTTGGGGCAGCCTATTGCTGTGTCAGAATGGTTTTTTCTTCCTCCTGATTGGTTGAGAGTCTTGGTCTGTGTTTATTGGTCTTGGAGTTTGCTGTGTTCTGCTACTAGTATCTTCTGTCTGTTTTTTTTTGGGGGGGGGGCTCTTTTTGTATCTTGATTGGCTGGCAACATTGTGTTACTTTATTGGAGGCCTTTAGTGCAGCTTGGCTTCAGGTAAATGGACGGCTATCATTCGTTAGGAAGCTGGGTTTCATCTGGGTGCCTGGTTGGGGTGTGTTTGAGCTGGAGGTATCAGGGGGGATCTGTTTGTGCCCAGGTGTTTGCCTGGCTTGTGGTGTGGAGATTTTTTTGTTTGTGAGTGCAGGCTTCCAAATGATTGACAGCCTGGTGGAATCATCTCTTCTGTTCATGCTTTCTGGTCTTTTTTCAATCTCTATGGCTTCTCTGATGATTCTGTGGCTGGGATTTTCTATGGTGGCTAGGGTTTTGGTGCCATTGAAGTTGATGTTATGACCTGTGGCTTCCATGTGTTGGACAAGTGAGGAAGTGTGTTCCAGCTTTTTGACTGCATTTTTGTGTTCATCTAGGCGGGTGCTTATTCTTCTATTGGTCTCTCCAATGTATGTGGCCGGGCATGATGCACAGGGGACTTCATATATGCCTTGGTTTTCCAGGTCAATTTTGTCTTTGGGGTTCCTGAGGATGGCTGCTATTTTTCTGTCTGTTTTGAAGGCAGTCTTGATGTGGTGTCTGTATAGAATCTTACTAATTTTGTCTGTAGTGCCTCTTATGTAGGGCAGGACAGCTGTTCCATGGGTCTGTTCATCTTATATATATATATTCTATATATATATATTCTTAAGTTTTTGTGGGTACTTACATGTATGGCATTCAGCTTTGTTCGGGTATTTTCCCACGTCATGGTAGTTATGCTTTTAAAGTTGTAGCAACGTTTCAGCAGAAGCCTGATGATGGCATATATGGAGAGAGGGGGGGTATTAAAGCATTAAAATTAAATATAAATGAGCATAGCTACCATTTTTAGGATAAAATTTCCTTTCTTGATAAACATTTTGCACCTTAATAGCATCTAAGTCTTCCTTTTAGAACCAGTACTAAAATATAACACAAAGTGCGATGGTGCTTGCTCAAAAATCAGCAGAAAAAAATGTTTACCATGGAATATTGGGGAGCTAGGTAAATGGTAAAGTAATGAAACAATGCATTTTGGACTTGTTTAAAAAGAAAAAAAAGAAAAAAATAGGTAGCCCAGCCCAACAGCTTATCTTCTAGGGGAGCCCCAGTAAGTAGAACAGCTGAGGCACGGAAATCAGCTGTGCTGCATGAATCAGCTGAGCCAGAAAGATGGAAATATAGGACAGGATGGGACGGGGCCAACTGATGGTCAGAACTACTGGTTTGCTAGAACCGGTCCAAACTGGCAGCAGCCCACCACTGGCAACATCTGTTCAGCATAACTAGAACATAAGACTACTTCTTGATTTAACCCTACCTAATTCTTTAACAGGGTGGTGCAGTGACTCAGCGATTAAAGTCACTGAGCTTCTTGATAGCCTGAGTTCAAGACCTGAGCTCCATGCAGTGGAGTGAGCTCCTGTTATTTGCCCCAACTCCAGCCTACCTAGTAGTTCGAAAGCATGCAAATGCAAGTTGATAGTTTGGTAGGAAGATAACAGCATTCTGTGTGACTTTAGCATAGAATCATGCTGGCTACATGACCACAGAAAATGTCTTTGGACAAAGCTGACTCCCTAGGCCAAGAAATGGAGATCAGAACCATGCATTAGAATCGGACATGACTGACAGGATATCTTTACCTAGTTAATTCTTTCTCCTGTATGACTGAACCATTTGAAGATGGAGAAGGCAATAAAAGAAAAACATAGTGTAGAATACTGGTATCTGCCATCATCAGACCACGATTTGCCAATTCTTCAAAGTTTGGGTTGCCAGATGCCCCTTCACAAAGGGATGTTTCCTCTTCCAGAACATGACATCTCATTAGGAAGTAATGAGTATCCATTATTCAGTCATCAGAGCACTACAGATATACACAGCACGGGTTTCAACAGCTAATGACATTTTTAATTTGCACAAGTGGGGCTCGGTGCCTATTGGTTTTTCTTTGTCCTATAGTTTAATTGAAACTTTAGCTCTGAATGTCACAATTACCTGAGCATTTCAGACAGACCCCTGAACCCTGTTACTGGAATTCTCCTCAACTGGCATTTCTATTATTGCCTTTGATAAGCTGTGTAAGTGCAGCACCAACCACAAAAAGCAACCCTGAGGGGCAATTTGAACCTCAAACCAGCAGCAGTTTTGACACATGTAGGAACTAATAGCATATTGCGCTTCTTTCTCATATGCTCCAATTCAAAATACTTTCAATCGGAAGACAGAGGTCTTTTTTTCTGTACATAGAAGTTGTGGCAAGAAAAGCAAAGAATGCTGGGATAACCACCGAGTCTGGACCTCAACAGAATACTCATAAAAGTTGTCTCTGGGAAAAAAAAAATCAACAACTCTGTTTCTCATGAACAGCTGCTCAGTGCCTCATAATGTATGCTGGGCACAGCATTCCTTCTTGGCCCATCAACCTGCTGCACCTGCTCCCCTCAGCTTACTTCACCTGAAGAGATCGTGACATGAGTATCAAAGCAATTTGTTCAAGAGTCCTGCAGTCAGCTCAGCATCACTCACAGTCCATGTCTGCACCTTATAAATCCTGGCTCTTAGTCAGAAAACACACAAAAGCAGTATAGCATCTCCTGTACCATTTGCCCTTCTATCTGCTGCTCTATCATATTCACTGAAAAGCACCATGCTGCTGTTTAGAATATGAGAGGTATCTTACTCATTCATTCATCTGGAATCTTGCATAGCCCCCTACAGAGATCAGAACAATATATATAAAATTCAGTAAAGCAATATCTGAGCAGGAACACTCAATCCTATTAAGTCTGAATATTTCCCTTGCAATTGTTTTAAAGCAGGTTTCCAGGTAAGTAAATGTTTTGTACTACAGTGACTTGAAAATGGTGATACTATCAGATGAGTCTATTCATCTGAAATTCTATGATTTATAATTTCATGCTTTAAAAAAAAGTTTTAAAAATAGGTTGCCTGTCAACTTCAGTAGGTCTTATTTAAACTACATTACACTACTTTTCTGGAAGAGTCACCCTGTGATGTCATGAGGTTCATCACCCTGTGATGTCATGAGGTTCATCTAACCTATTTGGAAAGGTGCTATTATACAGACAGTGGATAGTAAGGGTACATTATCTATATAGTGATACAGCAGAACACTGAATCCTAGACAAATGTATCCTCATTAAATATTTTTTTAAAAAAAAACTGTATTAAACATCTAAAAACATCAAATACAAAATACAAAACAACTCATTAAAACAAAAACAATATAAATGGTACAAACTATTTTGATGGTACATGCATACCAATTATTGTTCCTATGCATATTTCATATTCCTGGTTGTTTTTATACATTCTTATACATTATCCTTCTTCAACTATTCATTCCTTAGTTATTTGTTTATTTCTGTTATTTAACCATTTGTACCAGTTTTCCCACACTGTATAATACTTAGAGTCTTCCTTTTCTTTTAATTTTAGAGTAAGTTTATCCATTTCAGTGCAATCATAGATTTTTTGGATTATTAAACCTTCTTTTGGCATGAGGTCTCCTTTCCAACACTGTGAAAATACTAATCTCGCCACAGTGACTATATGCAGAATTAGATATTTTATCTCTTTTGTGCAGTTACCTTTTATAATGCCCAATTAAAAAAATGTCTGCTTTGAATTCTATTTGGACAGTCATGATTTCTTTTAATATTTCTTTTCATATTTTAACCAATATTTCTTAATTTTCAGGCAAAGCCACCAGATGTGGAAGAAGATGCCCTGTGATTGCTTACATTTCCAGCAGGTTGGGCTTAATTTGGGATACATTTTGGTTAATAAATTCTTAAGTATTATTCATTACCTGCTCTAAAATTCAGGAAAAAAATGGTTTGAAGTGATATTCAAACAATTATTATTTTGGTTACTTAATGTCTTTTATGTTCAGAAGAATATGTGTTTATGCAAATGTCATATTAATAACTGAACTCTTTATATAAGTTGGAATGTATCAGAGGGACTTCATTAACTGAAACCTGGAATATTCTTCGAAGTGGTCTTGTAGGTGATGCAAATGGCCTATTCAGACCATCAGGGATTGAGTTAAGCTAAACAAGGCTGCTGATTAACTAGAGGCAGACAAAATAAGATGGAGAAATCTTGATGTTTCATTAACCTTACTGCCATGAGGTAATTCTAATGTAGGTCTTATCTATGTTTGGTCAAGCCTACTCCAAATCTTCTTCCAACATAACCCTTAGTGTCTCATTTGGTAATTCACCTCCAAGAGCAATTTGCTAACCAAGCTCTACCCCAGGATCAGCACATAGGGGTGAAATGGTTCAAGCCATGTGTCTATTTCTATCTATTTCAGACAGTGATTTATGTTTTGGCCATACAAATCTTTGGAGATTTCCATTCCCACACCACTCCAGGGGAAGGATACTGTAAAATCCCATTCCCTCCCCACCCCACTAACCTGCTTTTCAGCTCCGTTCTCCCATGCAGGGCAACAAAAGAAGACCCAGCCAATCAGCTGGGTTTCAGCATTCCAGGGAACATCCATTCCTGTCAGTAACTCCAAGACAAACATAATCTCAAAATTACTTTTATTAGAATAGCACCTGGCACATCTGTGGAATTCCAAAACTAAAAATTTCCCATCTTTCCCACAATGTCCCATCCTACAAACCATCCCCTTTATACACATCATCACATCACATGAATCAATCTCAAAGTAAGTTCCAATTCTTTCTGTGCCACACTTTTTAACCTTTAACTATCAAAAGAATTATATTTTGTCAACTAAGAGCTACTCAATTAACACCACCCACTTTCTCCTATGTGGCAGCGATGAATCATGATTCCATAGCTGACACTGGGACTCAAGAGACAGAGAATAGATGGGGATGGGACCAGTCAGAGGTGGTATTTTGCCTACTCAAAGTTTCCACTACTGGTTCTCCAGAACTGGTCAGAACCTACTGAATACCACTTCTGGTCTGCGGCCTCTGCAACCTCCTTAGCCTTTACTTCAATTCTCAAGCCTTGGATGTTAATGCTCCTATATATTTTGCCCAGGTACACCCTTTTGACTTCAGGACTTAACAGAACCCATTCTCTAAGTCAATGAGATGTTTATAATTACCATAGAAGCTTCTGCTACCAATCCTATTTGACATTGATTTAGAGCAGAAAATCAATACCTTCTTACTCCTGAGACTAACTTTAAATGACATTTTGGAGGTTTCACTTTCAAATGTGGGCTGAGCAAGGCTACACTTGGATTTATTTCAGTTGAATTTAAATTTTGTTAAATAAATCAATCCAAATTTGTAATAGTGTTCCTGTCTCTCATATTAAAAATTACAAATCAGCATCACTTTGAGGGAAAGTAGTGTATTTGGCCTGGGAGCTACTTGCTTTCATTCAGGGATATTATTTTTCTATGAATTATAAATGGTAGCAAATGGCCTTTTATGAGAGAATATATAGTGAAATAAAATAATGAATGATTATCCTGTAAGAAGTTATGAAGATATTGGAAAGATTAGATTGTAAAGGAGCAGCAGAAAAGTTAAAACTAGTGTGGTATTGGGAAGAATTTGTTTTGTCTTCATTTTGCACAACTCTCTTATCTTGAAAAGGAAAATGTGTTGGGTAGACATGGCTCCTTGTGTAGGTATTGGAAAAGAGTCTGAAGAATGGGATTAAAAGAAAGGAAAGATAAGAACAAATCTTTTGTGCAATGAAATTGTGGGAATATAAAAAGAGGGGGGAGGGAAACTATTATTTCTAGAGAATATTCTGTGTCAATGTTTCTCAACCTCAGCAAGTTTGGGAATTCTGGAGGTTGAAGTCCACACATCTTAAACATACTGAGGTTGAGAAAAACACTGTTCTGTGCAAAATGATAAATGCATGCTTTCCTAAAACTCAAAAATATGGGTCCATAAGAAACCTAGTTTGGAATATAGTGGTTGCTGTAAATAAATACATTGTCTCATTCATTCTGAGGAGCTATGTCAAGCCATATTCTCAGAAATTCTAAGATCTTGCTTCTAGGAAGATCTAATGATGTACCAGAGTTCGGAAAATCATATTGACAGTGACAAATTAGTGCAGTATCAACCAAATTTCTTTACTGTAGGTTCCTTACTATAGGTTCTATATTTTATCCCAAAGCCTTGCTGCAACTAATCCAATGTTTTGGGACATGTTGTCTCCCAACCTAACCTATCCAGAGATAACTCTGGAGAAAAGGGTTCTGCATGTATCACTTCAAATTCCTGCAGGACAAATCTGACAAAATGAAAGCAGACACATGCAGCATGTCCTTCTCACCATCATGCTGTATAATTTGGAGGTGACTGTGCAAAGCAAAGCTACTTATACTTGATTTTTCAAAGTCCAAATAACTTAGGGATCCCAGGAGAATAGACCCAGTTTCTTGCTGCAGGCATCTCATTTTCAGCTTAGGGTGGAAGAGTAGAGCCACCTAGTCATCCCTGCTCTTCCTCCTGAGATCACTAATGTATGTGGGAAATTAACATCTCAATAGGGCTTCAGTCAATTGGTTTTAAATCTGCATTAACTGAGCACAGTGTTGTAGTCTTAAGCATCAGTGCAAAAAAAGTACTGGAGAGCAGGTGACAATGGTAACAATTCTTTGTGAGAAAGAATGTATAAGCAATCAGGGTATAAAGAAAAAAAACACTATAAAATGTTTAAAGCAGAAAAAGAATCTGAACAGAAATTCCTAGGTACTTTTCAGTAGGGATTCTCCCTCAACTACTTTTCTTCCTAAACCTGAAAGGGCACAGAATTTTCTGCCGGTTTCTAGATTACTTCATTTGGTAATATGGGAAGAATCTGAGAAACAGGCTATAGAAGCAGAGACAGCTGTCTGAAACAGGTGTTACAGGAAATTATAATCCTACTTTGATGAATCCTATTGGGTTGTCTTCTTTAAAAAACTGTCCTCTCATTATGCCTGACATGAATTCAAATAATCAAATATATAAGTTTCATAGTGATCGTACAAGCAATTTGTAGAAAGAACACAAAGAATGATTGAAATATGTGATCCGATATAATTTGTTGTTGATGGTGATGGGTTTTTCTAATGTCCTCTGAAATGAAAGCAATTTCTAGGAGGTGAAAAAGAAGTATAATTAAATAGGAATGACATAACCACAAATCTTAGGTAACACTGCCAGACGTTTATGTACCTGGTTTGAGATATTGTTAATGGTAAAAAGTATGTTCAGTTCAGTTTTAAAAAGTTATTAAAATTATTTCAAATTAGTCTGTCCAAAGTATTGCAGTATGAGAAAAAAAATCTTTAAAAAAACCCTAGATGACCTTGGGAAAAATAGTATATATTACTGAATTATATGTCCTAGTGTGCATTTACCAATAATGATTTTGTTTCTAGATTTTTGTGGCTAAATTTTCATGACTAGACTGGTTGTTTGCCTGTGTATTGTTGTGATTGAGGCTGAAGAAGTTGTTGACAGGCAAGATGTTATAGCAGACAATTTTGTGAACTATGCTTAGATTGGACCGCAGTTGGAAAAGTTCTAGGTTGTCCAAGTCCAAAATTTCAAGCCTGGTGGCATATCTAAATATCTAAAATCTTCTTTCATTATTCATTTTAAGAGTATGAGGAAGGATAGGTGAAATGACTTCTTCAGTGCATCAAACATGTTTAATCCCCTTTCTTTCATTTTTATAACATTTCTTTCAATATTTATTTCAATTTGCTTGATGAAGATTTTGGAGAGCTGAAAGCATGTATCATTATGATCTTTTGCTGATGTAATAAATATATTGTTTATTATGGCTACTATAAAAGTAACTGTCAAGGTGTTGGGCTCTACATCTTACCAGTGTCCTGGAGCCCAACATTACAGCTGTGCCTTGGAGCTGTGAATCCCTGATCTTCACTTCAAGCCCAGCATTGCAGCTTGGCAGCTGATCCAGAACAGTAGAGAAGGGAGGGAGGGCAGTTGGTGACATTTCACAGCCTCAGATGTCAGCTTCGGAGTGTGGGATGGCTGCAGGCTTGGAACTCAGATAACACAGATTGATGTCTCTTTGAACTGTGGAACTGTTTGGCTTTAACACAGTTCTGGGTTTGAGGTGAATTGATAATTGTTATTTGGGATACCAATGGGAGGCAGGGTAGAGGGAGGAATGTAATATTAGCTTAGGTGTGGTATAATTAGGCATGGGGTGGTGGCATGGATAATTAGATAATGGGTGGATTAGGAGGGGGCAGAGTCAAGGTAATTGGGCAGGGGTGGATAAAACAATGTTGGGAGTTAACTGTTTTCAGCATTGACTTTGCACGGTTACCTATTGTTGAAACTCTTAGCCATGATCGGGAATACAGCAATAAACTCTACAATTGCAACACTACTACAAGTGTGAGCCACCTGGTTTATTGATTAAAAGACCCAGTTCTTGGCAGAGTGCGACAGAAAGTCAGTGTTCCTTATTTTCCTATTGATTCTGCCTACAGTATTTTGTGATAGTAGTAAAATGGAGAATGGCAGAAGATCCCACATGAAAAGTGGAAGAGCCTGCTGAGGAGGCTGTGGAGGACTGTGTAGACAGCAAAAGTCACAGAACAAGAACCAGAGAAAGAAGAGGAACATCCTGTGGTAACACCTGAACCATTAGTGGTCTGTCCCAAAATTCTCAAAGAAAAGAAAGGAGTAAAAGTGAGTCTGCCTGGAGGAATAGGGGTAGGACATAAAGATGTTGAGAGGGACAAACCACAAACATCAGAGTGGAAAGTGAAAAGATGGCAAAGGGTGAACGATAGTAGATGGAC
Source organism: Hydrophis major (assembly GCA_033807585.1). Classification (NCBI taxonomy): domain Eukaryota; kingdom Metazoa; phylum Chordata; class Lepidosauria; order Squamata; family Elapidae; genus Hydrophis; species Hydrophis major. Next base: position 69,596,287 of record CM066328.1, on the reverse strand, counting down.
TGTTCTTGGCAGCGAAACCCTGGATATGCAACGTTTGGCCATAGGTCCAGTGCCATTACAAAATGATCAGCCATTGGACACACCTGCTAAGATACTCCAAGACCATGAACAAACTATTCAGGAATCTACATATCCTCATGAATATGAAGATTTAGCGGAAGTCTTCAATGAGGAAGGGACCGATTATACAGTTACCATCAAGGTTCAAAAGAATACATCCTATTTTTCACAGTTCACAGTTTGATTAGTTCACTGTTCTTTCATTAAACAAAAAAATAGTGATATTCTGAATAATGAGTGATGGCAAAGAAGGGAGGGAAGAAAACTTGCTGAAATACTGTATTTAACATTTACTTTATTATAAACTCAGTACTGTCATTTTCTATTCACTATCAGGTAACATTTTCCAAATGTAACCTGCAGCATTTATATTTCAAAGATTTGTTTTTAAAAAATAATGAGCTATCACAGGCCTTAGATGTTTGAAGAACTTCAACATTTCCCAATTTTTTAAATAAAGGGGATCCTCATCTTTTAGAAAAGATTATTCCTTTTCTCAAGCAATTTTTTTTACAGGAAAACCAATATAAACAATATATACAATAAACTATTGCATTTTGCCCATGCTAAATTATTAATAAATGTTGCTCTATTTTTTTTCCTGATCTGGGCATCATATCAGAGTGGATTACTTCCATAATGACTCATAACAGGCCATTTTGAAATGCTAATCTTGCACATGCCTACTGAATTTTATGGTTAATCTTTGATTCCTAATAAATTATCTAGCAGTTTGTTTGAACATCTGATACATGAGAATAATCATAGTCCATCAGATTGTTTATAGGGAGGATACAATGAAAAGTATAGGGTATATTGAAAAATAAAAATAAAAAGAGTAATTGTAATCATAATCTCCCTTACTGTCCCTCTTTTTTATAGAAGAATTTTATACTATATAACATAATAAACTGTTCAGTTCCCTGCATTTTTAGAATTATTACCAAAGAAATATATCCGCACAGCTGTAGGGAGAAAACTTTAAATTACACAGGGTAATTTACCTGTTATCAATTCCCAAGTATAGAAAATAATTTTTTCTTCATTTCTAGCAGTGTACAATTCATGCGTTTAATATATGTGCAGCAAAGCAGAGACCATGAAATAACGGATCCATTTGTACTTACTCCCATTTTCAAAGTTAAATTAAGATTTTTTTTGTGTGGATTTATACCACTGGATTTATATTGAAATCATTTTTGCAAGGCAATCAAATTATATAAAATTTGAATATATACATGCATATGTGTGTGTGTGAGAGAGAGAGTGAGTGTGTGTGTGTGTGTATATATACACTATACCTACACATCCGAAACTATACATTAATTGTAATTAATTTTCATTATTTAATTATCAATTTTATTTTATAACCCTCTCCCAAGGAATTGGCTGACTGGCTTCCTAATGTCAGAACTAATTAACTTATAGAAAACCCCAGGTGCAGCTCTCTGTGTCTTTATCTGGTATAAACCTTATTATCTTTTTATCAGATAATACAGAAGACCAATGATGGCCATACATACTAATCACAACACCCAGATATAGCAAGTTTATATTCAACTCAATTGTCTCAATTGCCACCAGTTTGATGTTCCTGAATAGTTGACTATATGTACTAAAGATGTACAATTGAATGCTATCATGGCCCAAAGAAGTTTCGTGTAGTTATTTAAAAAGATGGAATTAGTTGAACCCCAAGGCAGCTCCATCCTGTTGGCTCTTCTCCCATGCATACTGAATGGAATAGTCCAATCAGGAAAGAGCTGAATCATCAAATAACTGCAGCACCACATCCTAACCCTCAATGGTAGTGCAGAAGGTCATCTTAATAGATGATATTGACATCTTATTGAAAGGTTTGGCAGAACTAATAGGATCAAATTCTGCCCATAGTTCATCAAAGTCAGTAACCAATTCAATTTCTATTTTCTATCTGAAACTCTACTCTGTCCAAAAGTGGTCCATATAATCTGTTTCTTCCACAGCTCTTCCACAGTTTGCAAGCCATCATCTCCTCCCTGATCTTTCCTAAAAAGCAGTAAACATCTGGTTTAAATCACTGCAGGGATTTGTCCTGGCAGTCATCAAGAGACAGGACTAATTTGAAGACAGACTCATGCAAAAAAAAAAGTGTCCAATGGGAAAAGTACAATATACTCAAAAATAGCAATAAGACTTGTATACCACTTTACAGTGCTTTAGAGCCCTCTCTAAGCGATTTACAGAGTCAGCATATTGTCCCCAACAATTTGAGTCCTCATTTTATCCACCTCAGAAGGATGGAAGGGTAAGTCAACCTTGAGCCTGGTGGGATTTGAACTGCCAACTTGCAGTCAGTCAGCAGAAGTATCCTGCAATACTGCACTCTAATCACTGTGCCACCGAGGCTCTTATTTCATCTGCTGCAATGATGTTTTGAATAACTTTCCATTGACAAAAATGAGGCAGTGTCAGTTCCATCCAGCCTAAACAAATTATCTCTGAGTAAACTACTGGTCACATATTGTGGCAATAAGTTCCACTAGCTAATCGTATTTTGTATAACTTTTATTTTCTTTGGTCCAACAATGCTAATGCATAACTAGAGCATAAGTAACACACACAGAAATGTAATAACCATAACTATTCTTCTCTGTGAGGTCTGACATCTCTACAAATTGTTACATACGTTAAATCCAGTATTCCAATTGTTATGATATAAAACAAACATTGCTGGTATGATCACTGAAAGTTCAATCTTTTCCAAGAGTAGGATTCAAATTTCTTAACAACCAGTTCTGTGGTTATGGCCTAATTTGTGGATGTGGCTTGGTGGTCATGTGACTGGGTGGACATGGCTTGCTGATTGGGCATGGCTTAGTGGTCATGTGACTGGATGGGCATGGCTTATATGTAAATATTACAAACATTTATGTAAATGTTGATTTTTTTTTACCCAAAAGTAGGCAAAGCAGGTAGGCAGATTAAGTTGCTCACAGAATCACAGATTCACTTAGAGATTTACCTATCTGCAATCGGATACTTCAGTCTGTACTGAAAAGTAGAAGCTCCAGTCCTAAGGAAGGTTCAGCTCTACTTTTAGATTAGCTAGAAAGCAAGAAGTCCAAGGATTTCCTGCTTTCTAGAGGAGAACAGATGATGGTCTGGAGAAAAAAAAAAGGAAAAATAGCAACTTATCAAACCAGGCAAGTTGAATGGCTCACATGCCAGGTAAGGAGTGAGTGGGTGGGGAGGGAAGGGGCTAGCCAGTGGAAGGATTTGCCAGTTCTCCAAACTGCAGACAATCATAACACAGGTGTGTGCAATGTTTGCAAGAAATCATCAGCTATGCTGCCTGGACAGCTGACAAGAGCTACACGTGGGTGTGCAGCATTTGAAAATCTTCATTTCCTGCTTTTTTAATTTCAGCTGTGCTGTGCAAAGCAGCTAAGGAGGGAAAAACAGGGAATAAAGGACAGCCTAGAGCCAGAGGAGTCATGACGATATGGCATGCGATCTTGGAGGTCTGAGATTGCTGCTGATATCTTTGCTCCTGAAAGGTCCTATAGGATCTAAATCATCCTGAAGACACAGTGAAAGTGAAGAGCACATCCTGTTGATCCCAGGGATACCACAAAGTCCCTGGTGGATCCAGGAGAAGCTCTTCTTGCCAGCGGCAAAGAGGCAGCCATTAAAGCTGCTGAAGTTGGGACAGCTCTGAAACGGAAGAGAACAGAAAGAGAGAGTGTGCCGGTTTGGTGAGAACTTTTTCTTTATTCTAAGATTTGAAAGGACACCCGAAGGAAAAGAAAGAATCTATAAAAGTTTTGACAGAAGTGATTAAGCGGCGATTTTAAACAGGAATGTCAAAGTAATTTTTTTTTTCTCATTGCTGGATTTTCTATACATGATCTTATATTTTGAAACTGGATTGGTTTTTTTCTTTCTCATCAATTTTTTTTTCTCCTTTTTGATGTTGTAACCATTTTAGGCTAGAGATTCCCTTTTAGTTATTTCTTTTTTTAAAATATCTTTTTTCTTTTTTTTATTAATTCTTATTGCATTTTGCTTGGAAAAGGAGGGGGAAAGTGAAAGCAAAGAAACTTTGTAACACTGCCAACTAGAGTCTTGGAAATATTCTATTTCTCTTGTGACCAGACAAAGCTAAGAAAGAAAGAACTGAGACTTTTTTTTCAAGGACATTGATATTTGATAAGATAGAGGGAAGAGCATGGGAGCGTATTATTGCAGGTGCTCTTCTGGGTTTCTATTAACATCTGGAGTCTGGTGTTGAAGTTTATAGGAAAAGAAAAGCTGATAAGTTTCTGGAGAAGAGTGTTATAACAAGAGTCTTGGATAACTAAACAAAGTGCAGTGTGTTTTCTTGATTTTTCCTAAGCTGTGCTACCCCTCCTCAACAGTTTACTTCTTGAAATAGCTATTTGGACTTTTAGTTCTTTGGAATTTGTCTTTGCTTTTATTTTCTTTATGCTTGTCTTTGGAAGTTAATTTTTTACATTTGTTTTTTTTTTATTTTAAAAGAAAAGTTTTAGTATTAATGATTCCCTTCCTTTTCTTTTTAAGGGAATAGCCTTTTTTTCTTTTTCTCTTTTTGCCTTTCTGGTACTTTTGTTTTTCCATCTACATCCAAAATTGGTTTTTTCTTTCTTTTTATCTTCCTGGCTTTTTTTTTTCTCTTTCTCTTACGCAGTCTTTTATATTTGAGACCTCTTAATTGGATTAAGGTGTTGAAGAACCTGAAGAATTTTTCCTTTTTCCTATTTTTTTAGCTTTTTATTTTCCACTTTTCCATCTTTTTTAGGATTTTACAACTTTTTCTCCTTTGTGCATGTTTATGGTTTTTTTCTTTCATTTTTGAATTTTCATTGTTATCTAACTAATCAATTGGATTAAGGTATACAAGAACCTGAAGAAATTCTTTTTTCTTTTTTTATTATTATTACTATTTGGCTTCTTTTTCCCTACTATTTTGATTTAGAATTGCAATTGGTTACTTCACAATTGGATTAAGGTCTAGAAGAATCTGAAGATTTTGATTTGTTTGAAATGAGTAGGAAATTAACAGCTACTGGTTCTTCAACTTCTACTTCCTCCTCTCCACCATCTGGAGAACAATGTTCAATACAGACAATGTTAAGGCAAGAGAAAGAAAAAGAAAAAGTGACCCTGCAGATGATTATGCAAGGAATTCAAAATATTCAAACAAGATCAGAGAATATTGAAAAGAGAATAGAGAACATCGAACAAAGAACAGAGAACATTGAACAAAGAACAGGGAAAACCAATGAAAAAGTTGAGAACATCCAACAAATGATGATGAAGTATGATGAGAGACTACTAAAAATTGAAGAAGGAGATAAACAAAGAGATAAGAAGATTGGAGACATTGATACCAGATTAACTGTGGTTGAACAAGATAAAAGTGGTGTGCTGAGATGGGAGATGGACAGATCATAATGTTATCTCAGATTCCAAAACATAGAGGAAGCTAAAAGACAAAATCTAGCTGAGATAATGATAGAAATATTGGCTGAAGCTTTGAAAATAACTGAAGAGAAGATGATGGATGGAATAGATGAGGTTTATCGAGTCTTCACAAGATATGCAATGAGAAATAGCTGACTAAGAGAAGTTCACATCAGATTTACAAAGAAAGCCATCAAAACGCAAATATTGCAAGTTGCAAGAGAGAAAACATTGAAATATAAAGATAAGGAGATTGTGGTTTTGAAACAAGTACCCAGAAAAGTGAGAGAGATGAGAAGAGAATACCGATTCTTGACCAAATTGCTATTTAAAAAAGAGGTGAATTATAGATGGCTGATTCCAGAAGGTTTAATGTTCAAATGGCAAGAACAGAGATACAGAATTGATTCAATTGAGAAAGCTGAATCATTTTATACAGAAATTTTCAGAGGTAAAGAGGAAGAGGCAGAAAAAGAAATTTCACTAATTGAATTCCAAGAGGACTGCCAACAAACAGTTAGATATGGTGAAATATTGAATGAAAAGGGTGAACTTAAATCTATAAAAAAACTAGAGGAACAAGGTATAAAGATGAATTGGTTTTCATATGCGCAAATACATTCAAGGTATGATAAAGATTCTAAAACACAAGGTTTCTATGATAATATGACTGATTTAGATAAGATTTTGACAGGTACTGATGAAAAGGTGATTAAAAAATTGTATGGATATTTATTAGAAATTAAACTAGAAGAAGAACAAGTTAAAGAAACTATGATTGCTTGGAGGAAGAATTTTGGATATGGGATTGATCGAGAGAAATGGCAAAAATTGTGGTCTCAAAATTATAAAATGACAATGTTAACAGCATATAAAGAAAAATTGTACAAGATGTTTTACAGGTGGCATTTCCCCCCCGAACAAGAATAGCAAGAATGTTCAAGAATAAATCTGAAAAATGTTGGGAAAGTCATCAGACACCTGGCTCATATTACCATATGTGGTGAACTTGTGTGGATGCTAAAAAATACTGGACTAAAATCCACATGTGGTTGGAAAAAATGACAAAAAAACATATAAATTTGAAACCAGAGATATTTTTATTGGGAATTTTACCTGAAATATATAGTAAAGATTTGAAATACCTGATTCTAAATGTATTAACAGTGTCTATGATTGTATTTGCTAAAAACTGGAAAACTGAGAAAATACCATCATAGGAGGAAATCATTGAACAAAATATTGGAATATGCTGAAATGAGTAGATTGACATTTGAAATTAGAGAACAAGACGATAAACAATTTTATAAAATTTGGGATCTATTCTATCAATGGTTAGACAATAAAGTACAGTAACGAAATATGTAGACTTTTAGAAAATACTAAATATGTAAAGATGTATTCTTTTCTTATTATATCTACAAAATGATTTTAGGATAGATTTGGGATGATAATATGAATTGTCACAAAACAAATTAAGTAAAATATGATTATTTCCTAAAGCATGAATGAATAAAAGTATAGTCAAATGATTAATTAATAATACCAATGTATTTAATATTGGATTGACAATACAAGATCATATACAATGTAAATATAATTGAAGACTACAAAATGGAAGCACAAAACAATTTGTAAACTGAGAGTTCTGGTTTGCAAGGCTTTGGCAGCGGCAGGAATCCGCAATCATGAGTGGTTCCTGCTGCACTTGCTGCTTGAATGTCCCTGATCCAGCTGGATTTGGAGGCTATGGTTATCCCATAGAGGTAACTGAAGATAGGGGAGATCCGGGCAGGAATCCAGGGATATCACAACCCCCCCTCCTCAGCCAGCTTAACTCCCTTTTCCAAAGGCGGTGGAGTGGCAGTCAGCAACGTCCACCACGAAGAAGCTTTCAGCTGGACAAGAATGTGCAGGAGGAAGTCTGAGAAAGTGAAAGTTTTTGGCTGAACCGGGACAATAAGTAACATCTAAATACCCTGGAAATTCAACTTTTTAAATGATACATTGTTTCCTAAGAAGATGGTAAAAAGCGGCAGATGAAAGTGAAAAAGGGAAAGTTTGTTTTTTCTCTCCTTCCCTATGGAGATAGCAGATGGAAATCGGAAAAACCTGCTTTGGCGCAGAAGGTAATTAAATTTGAAAATTAAAGCCAAGAGGATATTAAAGATTTCTGAACATTGGAATTAAAAATTAAACTCTTTTTGCTGTAAGTGGGAAGGGAGAGGTAAAGAATCTATATTAAGATTTTGCTGGAGGAGACTGCTTGGAACTTATAAGATTAGAGACAAACGGCAATAAGACTTCTAAAAAATTATTTTGGAACTGTGTAATTGAATTTTACCCCAGGAAGAAAAAGTATAAAAAGAAGAAAGTGCTAAATGAAACAGTTTGTGCTGATTTGGATTGCTTTGTGACTTTGTGACTTTTGGAAACTATTTTTTGAAAGACTAAAAATATTTGGGTTGTATAAAAAAATCTCATCATGCACTATTTGTTGAAAAATTGAAAATTGAATTCAAAAAGTTAAAAGAAGAGGAACAAGAAGGCCAGGGTTCTTCTGGATCTGTTTTTCACTTCTTAGAAATGGCGATTTCTACCTACCAGGAATTACAACAACAAGAAAGCTGGGATGATGATGAAGAAGCCATCTTTAATGGACAAATAATTTTAGTTGAGGAAGAAAAGGGAAAGAGGAGAAAGAAAATGGAGAATTCAAGATTTAAAAAAACAACCAAGAAATGGAAAAATAAGGTGAAAAATTGATACAATGTCAGAAAGCAACAGAAACGTGGAATACAACAGAGAGGGGAGACTAAGAGGGTGGAGGTTGAGAGATGGGGGGGAGGCTAGAATTGACAAGAAAGGAAAGGAAAAAGGGAAGAGAAGTTATAAAGGCTTAAAACAAGATGCTAAAAAACAGGGTTTTTTTTAACAAAGGGTAAAATATAATTAAAAAAGAGATTCTGCAAAGTACATAAGACTATTGTAGTATTTGTATTTGAAATAGAGTTAGAAAATTGGAATATTATATGAGTTAATAATATATTAAAGGGAATACGTTAAAATGTCTAAGATTTAATAATAGAGTTTAATTTGCTATGGAATATTGTTTTTACTATGTTATAAGCTTATTACTTTTTTTCATCCTAAAATGTAGTATGTAGAATGTACTAAGCAAAATCAATATGGAAATTATATATTATTTTAAGTGTTAAATTTAAGGGAAAGATAAAAAGGCGCCATACTTCAACCAGTGATTACAGGAGAAATTTTGTATTAAAGAGAAAAGATAAATAGATAATTGAAAAACAACAGACAAAAGATGCAAGTATAATGATTTAAACTGAGATGAAATAAATAAAATAGAATTAAGAGAGTGAAACGAGGGGAGAAAACATATAGAAAATATAGAATGTTAAATAAGATATGATATAGTATATTAAGTGAGCATGAATTGGATTTATGTCTGTACAAAAAGATGTAACCCGGGGATAAGCCGCTTTCCAAAAAGGAGTTTTATGTTTTTATGTTTTGTGTTTTGTTTGTTTATGTTTGCCTATTGAGAATTAATAAAATTTTGAGAGAATGTTGGAAGAGAACAATGAAATTATAAACAAGACAGATGAAAGTATAAGTACAATGAATAAAAAGATATAGAAATTAAGGTAAAAGAAATATAACTGAATAGAAGTAAAGGGAGAAATAGTGTGAAGTTGGAAAAAGAGGATATGAAGTTGAATACATAAGATAAATATCCACATCAAATTGTGTTTGTATGGAAATGTGATAATTTGGAACTACGCTGTACTCAAATAAGATGTTTTATTTGTTTTGTTAAAACTCAATAAGCAGCTTTTAGAAAAGAAGTTTTATGTTCTTATGTTTTATGTTTTGTTTGTTTCTGTATTGTCTTTAAAAATTAATAAAATTTTGTTTTTTTAAAAAAATTGTAAACCAACCGGCACACTGTATGTACATATATGGAAGATGGCCTGATGTTTTTATGTTTTGTTTGTTTATGTTTGTTTTAAAAACCAATAAAAATTTATTTTTTAAAAAAGGACAGCCTAGAGCCCAGGCAGGCAGGTGGGCCAAACACTGAACCAGTTCAGTGTCAGCTGCTCTTCGCAGCTACTGGTTCTATAGAATTGGGCCAAACTGGTAGCATCTCACCCCTGGCCTTTTCAGACAAAATCATATTCTAAAGTATTTCTATATTCCATGCCTTCCAGGCAATTCATTTTCAAAATGACAATTAATGCTAAAACTTGAAAAGAGTTGTTAAAATGAAAACAGAAAATACAAATCAAAGATAGTCTATTAGGTTGTTCCACAACTGTTATTTGCACGCTTGGTAATGAAATGAATAATAGTTTAAAAATAAATGTGAACTTTTCCAGACTGTTAAAATTGCTATTATTTCTGCTTGTGCCTTCTGAATCAAAAACTTTCTTAATACCCTTTTAAAATTGATCACCATCCAAAAAAACTGCAAAAGCTCAGCTAAAAGAGATGCTATGGTCGACTAACCACATTAAATCCAAGTGTGAAACTCTTAAATGGATTTTAAAAGTATCATCCATACAATGTTTATTACAGTTCACAGTAAATCCCTCTGATACCTGAATGGAATATGCTGTGAATCTCTGGCTATAATTTATATATTTGATATAAAATCCTATTACAAATGGTCTTTCAAAATATGACATTCAACAAAATAAACCTTCTATAGTATGTGGAAGGACAGAGTTCTATTAAACTCTCCTATTCTTGTCCAGGATTATCATCTTTATGATATTGTCATTGTACTTCAGGTAAGATCATGGTCAACACTGAAAGCAAAATATCTAATTTCTCAAATTCAGGGTCATACATATGATAAAACCAAAATAAACATATAATTCCTTCTTGCTAATTGGACCAATATTGGCTCTCTAAATATTGCCCAACCCTTAATATTTCTGATTCGTGATGTAACCAATATTACAAATGTAAAATTCAGAACTGCTTTCAGATCCACATTTTCAAAATATTCTAGGTCCAATTTATAGGATCATAGGGTAGTATCAAATATTGGAGGAAACATGTTGATGTATTGTAGATGTCAACCCAAAAAAGTATCACTGTTTGCAAATGTAGGCTATAACTGATTCACCCTTTTCATAATATATCTTACATATGGGAAGCCTGACGGTTTGTTATTGAAAAAGCTTCCAATTTACATGTACTTCCAGGTACAATTTAGAATACTAGTGTTAAAATGTAAAGCAAGAAATTGGTTAAGTGTCCATGTATTTGATGAACCAACTACTCTTTTATAAACCTGCCCATTACTAAGATCTTAAGAAGGCTTCTTCAATGTCCCAACAGTCACTGGGTTACTTCTTGTTGCAACTGCTTCTTTGGAAGTTTTCTCTGGGCTTTATAACTCTCTTTCAAGAGAGGTTCATCTTATTTCCTCATTAACAAGCTTTCAGAAGCTGAGAAAGAACTCTTTATTTCTGTTGATTTTCCTTATGGGATTGATATTTTGATATTTAACTTTTTTTACTGCTTCCATTGTGTTTATCTTTCGATATTCTAATATATACAGTTGTGTACTTTAAAAGTAATATGAACTGTGCAAAACCTTATGGAGAATAACAGGAATGTAAATATTTAAATGTTTGACTTGAAAGAGATTTTACAATTATTTTTGGCAAGACTAGTTACTGCAAGTGGCAACTCCCTAGCTAATCTTAGTTAATCATTGCGGCTTTGCTCTGCATTTGGAAGGCTTCTCACTGGGTGGTCAAATGCATCAAGAAAGACACCAGGCTGATTCTATCTCGGGTGAGCTGCCCTGATCACGAGCTCAGGAAGCTCTTTTATTAAAAACACACAGTAATACGTCACAAGCGGTGAACTCTATCTAATCATTATGTTACATGAGCAGAAATATTAGTGGACACATAGTAGCATCAAATCACAGTGTTATATGGTCAGTTTTAGTAGGTACAAAGTAGCCAATCAACGCCTGCAGTCCAGTTAGCAGCCCATGGTGTTGTATTGCTGATTGATGTTCTTTGTTCCTGGTACACGCTTTCAGCCTACGTGAGGCCTTGAGGCCTGGCATGTACTGAAACTTGTTGAAGTTGATTCATTACTGCATCTCCTCTGTTTTAGTTTTATATGGAGGAAATTCTTCTGGATCTTCATCACTGCCCATGCAAAAACATGTGCGAGCGCACGCATCAGGGTCTTCTGAGGGTATGACTTTGTACAGAGGTTCTTTTTCCCAGAGGGCATTAACCTGTGCAATGGCGCGCTTTTCAGCTAATAAAGACAGACTATTGGAGATAGTGCGAACAAAAATTGGTAACACACATGGAAGAATAATGCATCCTGCAGCAATCATACCTATGAGAGCTACTTGGCTTGTAATTCTGGTAGTTTTGGGAACCAGGAACTAAAAATATTCTTAAAATCAATACCTTGCCATACTTGATTAGGATTATAGGTTAATTGTTGCATCTCAGTTGTTAATTGTGCTACGACTTTGCCAACTTTGTCAATTTGAAGACAACAATTCATAAGATTGAATATACCACACAACCCTCCTTTTTTGGCTAGTATGTAATCTAAAGCTAAATGATTTTGGTAGACAGCTGTGCGTAACTTGTCTGTAGCAGTTGCTAGAGTGTTTAGAGCCTTATCTATTCGTTGACCTGCTAAATCTAAAACAGCTTGTAAACGAATAATTCTATTAATCACATATATGATTTGGTTCTGTACCCCCAGGACCCGTCTTGGGCCCAATTGGCCATGCTGTAGGTGCAGATGATTCATTCTGAGGTCCAGGTATCCCCTTTATATTCTGATTAACAGGGGAAGCCTGCAAAGGCATTATCGGTGTCTCTTTTCTTGCGGGATAATGTATCATACACAGGGATGCCTAGTTCTTGCTTAATGGAGATCGGTAGGAGAAAAAAGGAAAGTCGTATCCACCCCAATACACATTATCCTTGCCAATCTGCTGGAAGGGATGGATGGGCTAGGTTACCACAAATCCAATACATGTTATTTGGGGCTGTCCAAATTTGAGAAGATGTTGTGTCATTGAGATAAGGAAGGAGGGAGGTGTTGAATTTAGCAGATGTGGTGGTAGTATTGTCAGGTGCTGCCCAAGTCTGGTAAGAGTTATCCCATGTACCAAAGCAAAGGAGGTGTCCCACTGGAGTGGACCCATTTTAGGAAAAGCAGTTTCTACCAATTAAGTTGGTGGTAATTGTCCAGATAAGTGGATCTAGCTGTTCTAGCTGTTATGTTTCCTACAGAAGACATGTTATAAAATAGTGATGGCGAGGCTTCTAAGGCTTGCCACGGCCATTGTTCTCCTGTGGTGGTTCCCCCACAGACAAAACAATTGGCTATTGCAAGTTGTTTCGCAATTTTTTCTGCCATATCCATGAACAAGTTTTTTTTTTGCAATAACACTGGTATCAGGGGCTTTTTCTAATTTTCTTAAATTATTATATACCGACCAGCCTAATGATGTCTCCTTACCTTCATATATTATTTCAGTTTTTATGGTAATGTAAGTGTTTAGATCTGATCCTGTGCCATCAATCCCTATACCATAAGTGTCCAAGGCAGGGTGTTGTCTGGAGATGGTGATTTCTACCTTATTGTCTGTGGTAGACCCTGATATTCATTTGAAATGTGACAGATGATTGCAGCCTGAGTACCATCACCCAGTATAATCACAGACACAAGACCAACCCGAGCACTCGACGGAACCTCCACAAGAGATCCATTGGTTGCAGTTCCCTATGGCCCAGTTAATGGGCGTATGACACAAATATTTATGATTGTGGGCGTACATTGTTCTCCAGTCAGCCGATCTGCATGAATGTCCCCCTGGTTTAGAACAAGCAACACAAACATCAAAGATTAAAACAATTGGGTTAGTACCATCCTTGAGCATGGTGGTGTGGTTTAGGTAGTAAAGTTTTCCCTCCCCCTCAGGGTAAGATCTGCCAGAGGTTCTTGGCAGAAGTCCCGCCCATAAAGTGATGTTGAGACGTACAGCCGTCTTGGGATCATTGCAAATGGTTTTCGAGTTCATTTTGCATAGATGGTACATGGTCCCATTGTTTTGGCAAGTTTTTCTCATAGGAAGGCACTTCTGCGGTTGTTGGGTATAGTAGATGAGAGTTAGTTGAATGGAGCCTGCTTGTGTGGTTTTGGTCAGGCAGGGGGCGCAGCTCCTCAGTGTTAAAGACAGGAAAGGTCGAGCCCAGTTAATGGTATCCAGTTATTGCTGAAGTTGAACCAGGGTGGGTTGAGAAGGCAGAGACAGAGAGGGAAGTGAAGGATAGGCAGTAGCAGAAAGCATTTTATAGCCCATATATGCATATGGAGTTAGTACTTGCACCTTTTCAGGTGCTATGTGCAAGTCTCCTTTTGCAAGAATGGCTTTCAGGAAGGAAAATGAAGTGAACACCATACCTGGTGGCCCAGGAGCTGCAACAAGGATATCATCCATGTAATGATACACCAGAAATTGTGGAAAAGCAGAATGATAGGGTAGAAAGACATTATTGACATAGTGTTGACACATGGTGGGGCTATTGAGCATACCTTGAAGTAGGACTTTCCACTGAAAGTGGGAGGAGGGAAAGGAATTGTTTAAGCGAGGTAGTGTAAAAGCGAATAAGGCACAATCTTATTCATGCAGAGGGATAGAAAAGAAATCAATGACCATTAGATCAAATTTTTCAGGGATGATGTTGGGATTTGGAAGACCACATTGTAATGCCCCCATTGGTTTTATTATTGAATTCACGGCTCTTAAGTCATGCAATAGCCTTCATTTTCCTGACTTTTTCTTTATGACAAAAATGGGGGTGTTATATGGGCTGACAGATGGTTCAACGTGCCCTTTGACAATTTGGTCCTGAACAAGTGATTGCAGGGCCTCTAGTTTGTCTATAGTGAGGGGGCATTGATCTACCAAAACAGGTTCTGTGGTTTTTAATTGTAGCCGCAGTGGAGTTCTAGCAAAAGATTCCATTAATCGAAAATGAGTTTTGTGTTAAGTTGAGACATAAGATCATGGCCCCACAGGTTAGTATGTAGCAGAAGGACCAAGGGTTGGAGGTAGGCAAGAAATATCAGAGGAACTCACCAGTAGCCGGTGTTTGCTACGGTGGGCGTGCTGAACTCCTCCTACTTCCTGAACGGCTGGGGCAGTTTCCAAAGGCCAATCGTCTGGCCACTCAGCCGTTCGGATGACACTTACATCAGCTCCAGTATCTAAGAGATTACAGATTGTGAACTGTAACACAGGCCTGGCTTGTTCCACTGTCTGATGGACAGTAAATGCCCATGCATCAGCCATTTTAACAGGTTCCGGAATAGTGGTTGCTACTAATTCTCCCTTGCTAAATTTTGTGGGAGTATTTCCAATTACTGCCATGGCCACTGAGGAAAAGTCGTCGGAATCTCTCAGAAACGGAGAAGCAATGATTCCCCTTGTCATGAGGTCTCAGATGGGATAAATTATGAGGGCATCATGGCAGGAGGGATCATTTTCAGGCATGTGGGGAGAAAGTAAACAGTGCCTAGGATGTCATTTTCCATATCTTCTGAGGCAATAAGTTGGAAAGATATGGAGTCAGCCTTTGGAGCGGGGCTGGCTGATCACCCCTCTTCTAGTTTCCCTGTGGCTGAAGAATGTTGCTGCGACACTGCTTTGCCAGTGGTACCCTTTCTTGCACCTTGGGCATATCGTCTTAGTCTTGGTGTTGTTTTGTGTATTGTCTCTGGCTCTGCATTGTGCTTTGAAATGGCCTGGCTTCCCACAATTGAAGGAGTTTCCGGCTGGCCTGCCTTGAGAATTTGCTTGCTGCAAGGCCATGGCCAGATGCTCCATATTGTAGGAGACAGTTCTCACGATTCTGCAAGCCTTTAGATACTCCGAGAGGGAAGCCCCCCCCCCCCTTGGGCAGATAGAAGCTGCAGAATCCTCTTGCAATCCTCATTTGCATTTTCAATGGCCAGATTTAACAGAAGCTCTTTACGGGCTTCTTCATTTGAGATTTGTCTCTGAAAGGCTTTCTGAAGTTCCTATATGAACTCAGCATAAGGCTGATGTGAGCCTTGAGTAATTTTTGATATGATCTTTGAGTAATTTTTGAAAAAGATCCTATGATGCCAGAAGTAGAATCATCAACCTTGTCAAGGGCTTTGACTGCTATGATACTGATAAGGGCAAGGATACATGGTGGGAGCACCATCTGAGCTGTTAAGTCCGTAAATCGGCCCATACTGATAATTTGATCCACTCTCATGGCCGCGCCATGATCGCGAGCAAATTTTTCAGCTTCGGCGCGAAAGTCTGATTCCCAAACAACATACTGCGGTCCCATCAGTATCATATGGAAAAGATCTTTCCAATCTTGGGGTAACCCGAAAAAGGAGGTGCTGATGGTGTTAATGAAGCCTCTGACATATGGTGCCTGGATGCTGTACATGGCCACAGCTTGTTTTAAATCTCTAATTAATTTCTTGGGTAAAGGTTCAAGTCTAGGCACCATATTTCTGGCTCCATCCCCTATATATTCAACAGGACAGAGAGAGAGCTCCTCCAGAGTAAGAGAGCCCTCCCTGCATCCCTGCACCATGGCTTGTGCGATTGCTCCCATGGGTGTCTGATCCTCTGCTGGATTTGAGTTTGGAGGACTCGTGGGTTCAGGAGCAGTGGGGGAGGAAGCTTCTAATGGGAGAGCGTCCTTTGTCTTGGTTTTGGTTGTGTAAGGAGGAGGACCCTCCTTAGGGGAGGGGGTCTTGGTCAGTGATGAGCCATGGATTTTTAAGCATTCCATGACTGTCCGCCATGTGGTCAGAATCTTTGGTGGAGCCCGGGGATTGCTTTGAAAATAGTCACCCAAATGTTGCCATGTGGAGACTTTCAAGGACCCTTTCTCTGGATAAGCTGGGCATTGTGTGTAAATGTAAATCAAAAGGGTAATAAGGTCCTTCTTAGTAGGAACCAGGAGCGTTTTGCCCTGATTCCTAAGAATAAGAATTGAACTCTTTGTTAATTCTCCTAATTCCTGCAAATGTGCTATCTGCGCTTTGGAGAACTTTCCGCCCACACTCACCTGAAGGGAGGATGTCTTCTTTACTGAAGATTCCTGGGGAGGGATCCATGACACTAGATGGTGTCCCTGGGTTGCAACTGGCTCATCCGGCCAGGTGAGATAGGCAGTCAAAGACAGACGCACCCGTTTCTTTTAATGGATCACGTCGGGGTCACCAGATGCAGCTTTGCTCTGCATTTGGAAGGCTTTTCACTGAGTGGTCAAATGCATCAAGAAAGACACCAGGCTGGTTCTATCTCAGGTGAGCTGCCCCGATCACGAGCTCGGGAAGCTCTTTTATTAAAAACACACAGTAATACGTCACAAGCGGTGAACTCTATCTAATCATTATGTTACATGAGCAGAAATATTAGTGGACACATAGTAGCATCAAATCACAGTGTTATATGGTCAGTTTTAGTAGGTAC
Source organism: Hydrophis major (assembly GCA_033807585.1). Lineage (NCBI taxonomy): Eukaryota > Metazoa > Chordata > Lepidosauria > Squamata > Elapidae > Hydrophis > Hydrophis major. The sequence goes on along the minus strand of CM066328.1, from coordinate 69,579,204 downwards.
AAAGTAGACAATCAATGCCTGCAGTCCAGTTAGCAGCCCATGGTGTTGTATTGCTGATTGATGTTTTTTGTTCCTGGTACACGCTTTCAGCCTACGTGAGGCCTTGAGGCCTGGCATGTACTGAAACTTGTTGAAGTTGATTCATTAGTACAAATCATTGAAATCTAAGTAGGCTAGGATGATTAGTACTTGGGTGACCCTACAGGAAACAGAAAGTAATAAACACTTTAGCATTAAGCAATAGCCATTTTTTTTGTTTATTGTTGCCAAGAAAGCTATACAGATATGCCTGGAAAGTCGCAAGAAGTTGAGTCTGAATTGAAAGAGAGCTTATCTTCAAATTTGGAGGGACGGATTTTTAAAAGTTAATATTTAACAATGAAGGCCAGGAAGAAAATGGAAATGAACTGGACTGGACTGGCTTCAAATGGCCAATCTAATTATAAAGCAATCCCAATGACTAGGTTCATATCAGTTGGATGGACTTCTCCCCATAGTATCTGCCCAACCAATCAGATCTAGTGGGCAGACTCAGCTCAGTAGAAGTTACCATTATCAAGGACACATGCTGTCAGACTCCGAACATGCTGCAACATGCACCGAAGCCCAACAATGATGTTGGGCGGTGGGAGGAACTGCTATTTACCTCAATTATTCCCCAGCCACCCCTATGGAGAAACTAAGATGATGTCATCAGGAGGCGACAGGGAGATTGCATCAGGCTGGGAATGGGTGGCAGCTTCTAAATCCTGGACTGAAGGAGAGATGAGCATTGGCTAATGTTAGGAGGAGAATGGCCATGGTGATGGGTAATCTGGGCAAAATCACAGGATAATAAGGAAGGATAGTAAGCACACAGGTGAAGGGAGCTGCAGATAGGTGTAGGTTAGTATAATGAATGACCAGATATTAGACAGATTAGATGAGTGGGAGGAGTGGAACTAGGGTATTAAAGCACTGAGAGGCAATGGCTCTCAGTGTTGGCTTTATTTGGAAAAGTCCTTACTTGCTGTTGCATTGCTTTGGTTGCTGGAATAAAATGAAGATTACTCCAAACTGTGAGTCCTGGCTGCTTTTTCCAGGTGGGAGACCAAGAGACAGAGGTGGCTGAGACATAATTTCTTAGTTCTCTATCCCTTCTATAGAATACAGCCTTCAACACTCAATAGCCCCATCTCAACAGACCTTGAGGAAATCAAAGGAAACTTGGCTATACAGTACCATCAGTTCACAATGTTTCTTCTGAGAAAGAATGCATCTGGTTTTAGTTTATTATCTAACGTACCATTTAATTTCAAATTTCATTTGAATCTCTGTATCAACAGAGAGGTCATGTGAGGTATTAGTTCATCTTTATACTGCTTTCATAAGACCACATTTGCAACACTGCATCCAGTTTTGTCACCACAATATAAAAAAGGATGTTGAGTTGAGTAACAAAGATCATTAGAGGCCTGGAGGCTAAAACATATGATGAAGGCTTGCAGGAATTGGGTGCAGGGATTTCCATTCTTGGCAACTTTAAGAAGTTTTGGAATTCTGGGAGGTGATAGCCACACTTAACATTGCCAAGTTTGGGAACCTAAGGTCTAGACTAATGAAGGGAAGGACTAGGGGTGACATGATATCAGTCCTCTGATATTTGAGGGTTGTCACAGAGAAGAGGGGATTAACCTATTTTACAAAGCACCTGACATCAGGACAAGAACTAATGGATGAAAACTTATCAAAGAGAGTTTCTAATCTAGAATTAAGAAAAAAAAATCCTGAAAATTAATAATTAACCAGTGGAAGGGCTTGCTTCCCAAAGTTGTGGATGCACCAACACTGATGGCTTCTAAGAAGAGATTGGACAGTCATTTGTCTAAAATAGTATAGGAGCTCCTGCTTGAGCCAGGGATAGGACTAGAAGATATCTAAAGTCCCTTCCAACTCTATTATTTCGTTGTTGTTTTTTACCCTAGATATGGGGTATGGGATTTACATGCCACTCAAAGTTAGCTGATTGGACCAGCCTAAAAGTGTAATAAATAAATAAGTATTAAGGGAAGGGATTGTTGGACAATTTTTGGGTCAGTAAAAACAGCCAAGTGATGCTGAGGCATTCCAAGAAGTATTTCCTTTTAAATGTCCTTCCCAGAGAAAGTCCCCTTTCAACTCAATGTGACTTTCCTCTGAGTCACCCAGTATAGCACTTCCTAAACCACTGATTTCCATTCACTCTAGCAATATGATTAAGTTCAATCCATTTTGAATGTGTAACAAACCAGCCAAAAAGCCAGGCATTATTCAACTCATTTATGTTAGGCTTTTTTGAAAGCTCCCCTATCCCACCCCACACCAGAAAAAAAGAGTTACAATCAGCAAATCACTGTAGTGAGTTCTCATAATGTAAGACCTATTTCAGGAGCTTTGAGCAAATTTTCAATTTCACTGTGTTTTTATTCTTTCCAGTTCCATGGCGCTGTAGCATTACGGTACTCTCTGATTACTGCTCATCCCCACCTTTCCCCTATCTAAAGCATTAAATAGAAGCCTGGCTTTTTTTTTCTTTGGCTTAACATGCATAATGTATGATAATGATCCAACCAAAATGAGAAGCTTTACATCTCTAAAATTCATTACAATGTAAATGAGCTAGTATATGGCCGAAAGAAGCTGCAAAACAAAAATAAGAAAGGGATTGAGAGGATTTGTTGGTATTTGGCTTAAATATTTTTAACAGTTTGCTCAATTAGATTTGGTTTTTATAGATTTATGTCATGCTGCAGGTTTTGATTGACATCTTAAATATCTGCTTTAGTCTCTGTTTACTTCTTGTCATGATACACTTTAGCCCATCTAGCACAAATTTAAACTTCTATTATTCAGAGTGGCTCCTTCTTTAATCCTCATTGATTGGAGCTGGGCACTTTCTCACATACCCAATGGCTAAAGAAGTAAAAATATGCAGTTGCACACCAACATGGGTGAGGAGGTGGGAGATTTTTTTTTAGGTAGCAATTCCTCCAGGCTTCTACTGGTAATGTGTGATAAACTGGATAGTCAAGCTGCAGACAATCAAATGAATAACAAGATCTGCTGGGGGCAATCCCACAGTATCAGTTGACTATGGTGTCCATATGGCTAGATGATTATTAAAGTAAAATGTTGTTTAGCAAATGTGAAAAGCACAGAGTTTTCCCCATAAGATCATAGCAACCCTTATTCCACATCTGATCACAAATTTTGCAGTTGGAAAGCCAATCCAGTTGAGTTCCATCATGAGAACTTTTTAATCCAACCTTGTAAAAATGAGACTTCTTATCCCTTGGCCTGTTATTAGTATTGTAAATTACTTTGTCATAGATAAACATTGACAGCTGGAGAATCTATTTTGTTGTAAAGAAATTATTCATATTGTTTTCATAGTTGTTTAAACATTTCATAGGAAGAGCAAATGTTAATGAATTTCCAGATTGCAATTTATAAAATCATAATTTTAAACAGGCTTTAAAATTTAAGACAAGTTAAAGAACTAAAGTCGTGTTATCAGGTTGTATTCTTTCTTCAAGCTAGCTCCATACTCTCTACAATAGTACTCTCAAACTCGCGGCCCATGGGCCAGATTCCTCAGGTGTTGGCCATGCCAGCACCTGGTTTAGCGAAGTGGGGAAAAGTCATGATATATCATGGGATGATGCTGTGATAACGTAAGTTTGACACCCCTGCTCTCAACATGGTTTCACTGACACCACCCAGTTTAGAAACCTCCCAACTCAGAAGGCTTTTACAAATGAAGGCAATTAGATCCTGCAGAAGACTTTTCTTAGCCTTCTTTCACAGCACGCCTGGACAAGGTTTTTGAGCCCTTTCATAGTGTTATTTTCTATGAAACCCTGTCCCACCACTGGCCACTTTTGACAACTAATCATCTGGAAATGGTTGAGAGAGCCCACTGGAGTGAAATCAGTTTTCTCAGCTGATTGAGCAATCTAGGAGAAGATTCTTTTAGAACTTGTTATGCAGAGGGGCCTGATAGAATGCAAAAAATTCACGACTTGTTCAGAGCTCTATTGGTACACCATTGCCTCCTACCCAAGTTTCTGGAATCTGAAAAATTGACAATCATTGATATTTGTAGAGACAAACCTTCCTATTTCATGTAACTTTACAGAGGAATAGTCTTTATACTGGAGACCTGCAGTCTCTTTTTATTCATTTTGTCCTGTCACACAGAGAACATATGAAAAAGTCTACTAACACTATCATAAAAGACCTAGAAGTATATGGGGAACATAGAAGCTGAAAGATAGTCTTTAGAATTATATACAATATAGGACTACATGATCTCTCCACCATTCTGTTGAAGTACTATTATTCTTTTCATAACAGTGAATAGATTTCAAGATGCAATCAGTAATTGCCAGCCTCTGAAAGCCTCTTCATTCTCTTCATTCTATAATATCTGCTGGTAACAGGTCCTCCAGAAAGTCAGAAGTAGAGATACACAGTATGATCTTGCTGCATCTCATAGATACTAAAATCACACTTGCCAAAGAGATCTCTTCTAAGATTTGGATGGACAAGTGGACTTGTATGGGGTTGGGGTTGTTCAATGAGAATCTTCTCATTTATGAATTAGCATGGTCTCGTCGATTGGGCCATTGTCCAATGGGAAGTGGGGTTCAGCAACCTACATTAAAATCTTCTTATAGCATCTGACTGTAGAATGAACTGTCCAGAAATGTTCTCTAGTGCTGGTGTCCCCAAGGTGCTTTTTCCAAAAGGCAAGTGGACTTTCCTGTTTTTTTCTTTGAAAATATTCCACTTCTCATCCAAGAAACTTCTTCGATTCATGAAGAACTGAAGAAGCTTCTTGGTTGAGAAGCAAAATGTTTTAAAGAAAAACTAAGAAAGTCCCCCCACCCCCAAAAAAAACCCCTAACCCACCCCAAAGTCCAGTTGTTTTTTGGGAAAAGCACCTTTGAGCCAAACATAACCTAGATAATTGAGAATCTCCATAGACACTGAAGCTGACAATGGGGAAACCAAATTCACTTAACAACTGTATTTCTAATTTAACCATATTTCTAATTTAAATTAAAAATACGGTTGTTAAGTTAATTTGGTTTCCCCATTGCAGTAATTCACTCAACAAATGTGACAAGAAAATTGTAAAATGGGGCAAAAATCACTTAACAAATTTCTCATTTGGCAAGCTAAATTTGAGGCTCAGTCGTGGTCGTATGTTGAGGACTACATGTAGTTCATTGTTTTGAGAAGGCTTTGACAGGAGTACAAGATAAGAAATTTACCCAATAAAGGAATAAAACAGTGTTCTAATTACTGAACCTGCTTATACCAGTATGGTCCCATTCCCATCTGACTAAGATACTGATCGTTATTTTCTTTGGGGTTGGAGATAGATTACAAGTGTTGCCACAAACTGATCTTACCTTCTATAACAGACTTCCCCACTGACATCCCATGGGAAATAACTCCTGACTAAAACTAAATGGTACTGACTTCTTTGAAATGGAGAACTGTACCCATATTCCAAGTTGTCAAATTAAAGTACTAAATTTATTTGAGAAAGCTAATCTCGATTTCTGCATTTGTCAAGGAAAGGGTTCCATGAATTTTTTCAAGTGGAAACATTACCTCAAAACACAGTACTAATTTGAATTTTGTAGAAATCCATATAAATGCCATTGATATTAGGCACTTGATTTCCTACTGAAACAAAACCTCTGAACATCTGTGCTCACCTCCATTGAAAATATAACTGCAATAATAATATATTAGTGTCCCCTTCTTCCCTGCAATAGATTTACAGATGCACATAATGTGTTAAATTGCAATGCTAATATTTGGATGATCAACATTTAGATATTAATGAAGTTGTATCATCACTGCAAGGAGGACAATAGCTTTGAATATGATAATATAGTGCTATGGCTAATATTTGAGAAATCACATTTTCAGTAAGGATGTATTGTTGAAAGATTATGTAAAATCACTCATGTCCTTTCTTTTGCTATCACCACTTGGTTATAATAGCAGCAGCCATGGTTTTTTCATTGTTCAAAAACGAGATATTGAAATACAGTGGGAAATTATTTTAAAGTACTCTAAGATGGCCCATTCCATTCTAGAGATAAACTGGACTTAGGTAATCTTTAATTTTGAGAAGCGTTGTTCTTGATATAATCCATTTCCCTTATATATCCCATATGCAGATAGAATTGAGAGATGCAATATTTTTGTGTCTCTTCTGAATATAGAGCAATATTAGGACTTGAAATGCAAAACATGCTACTTTATATGATGTGTCTTCTATGAGACTCCACCTCTCTATATATAGAGACTTTTTATGTTATGCCACTCTAAGTCTCGATGTCTGATATTGGAATTTCTAAAAACTGCTCAGCTGAACATCATTGTCTTGTGATCATGTTGTTTCTTCTTAATCAGAGTGACAGCAAAAGTTCAGTAATGTCCAAATATATGTTTTTCTGTGATATTAATATGTGCCATATCATTTTCAAAATCTTGGTGTTTGGGAAAGAGAAAAAAAATATAGGTGCTGAGAGCTATCAGCCTGAATTCAGGGACAGTGTGCAATGAGTTTTTTTAGATGCCCTATAAATTGGAAAATATATAAACCACAGCATCAATTTTTCACATCTCATGCACTGAGATTTATATTAATCTTTCTTTGCTATTCTTTAGAATAGATATACATGCTGAAATCCAAGTAAACTTGCCAGAGCTATAGAAGATCTGCTTAGTGATGATAATGCCAATTCAAATGGCAGGCAGAGAGGAAGCAGTGGGAGAAGGACTAAAACTAACTTGACATTTTTCTCCCTAAAACCTGGTTCTCAAGTTAAGCATTCATGTTTGTGCTGTCATAAAATTGATGGAAGTGAGGTGAATTTCCAAACTTACTAGAGCATGGTTTTTTATACATGAACAAATATATGACGATTAAGCTCAGTACCTTGGAGTAGGCATGTATAATTTATGTATGTGAAAGGATGTTTATTTGTGGACATTTCCTATTCAAGGACATGAAGGACCTTTAATGCTCATGTTTTGCATGCTAGTAAGTCCCCAGCAACTCTAGTTAAAAAGCCCGAGACAACTGCTGTTGATCAGAGTAGACCATATAAATCTAGATATAAAACAGTTTTAGTCAGGACATTCAGTTTTCTCTATCAAAAATAATATTTTATTATTTTTAATACTACCACCATGATTTAAAGGAAGAGAAATAGAAGAGTGAAAGCCTTTGATTACTAATCTTTAATATTTAAATGTCTCTTATTTGGTGTGCATAGCTTTACACAGAAATCTCAATATTTGTTACAACAGCTCCGTAAACTCAATCATCTGTATTAATCCTATATTGTAGGTGGGTGAGCAAAGACAGAAAGATAGATGCTTGCCAAAAATTACCTAATGAGAGTTGAATTGGCAGCTTTCCAGTTCAAAGCTCATTCTCTTAGCTATGATTATTCACTGCTGGGTTTGATTTTTTTAAAATAAATGAATATTATGAAAAAGCAATGAGTTTTTTTTTCCAGTTACCATTCATTCAAAAGGCTCAACTATATCAACTCACTTCTTAGTTTATGAGAACTTGTTTTTAATATGTAATTCTTTTTAAAAAGTAGGGATTAATGTTTAGCTAATAGTTAAGGTATCTATATTTCATTTTTAGATATATTATACAGCTATACTGGGGGAAGCTTTGTGGCTTTGTGGTTAAAGACGCTGTGCTTGTCAACTGGAAAGTTAGCAGCCTGGGTTTGAGAGTGCCATGCAGCAGGGTGAGCACCTATCCTTGCCCCAGATCTGCCCTCCAAAGCATGCAAATGCAAGTAAATAAATAGGTACCACTTTGGTTGGAAGGTAACAGCATTCTCTTTACTTCACTATTTAGTTATGCTAGCCACATGATCATGGAAGTGTCTTTGGACAACACTGGCTCCCTCAGCCAAGAAACTGATCACCACTCCCTGAAGTTGGACATGACTGGACAGGGGAATCCTTTACCTATACCTTTATATAGCTATGAATATACATTTTCAGATAGGACTGAATTATAAAGAATTGAAAAATCTACAACAGGAACAGTATAATAATTGAAGAAGTAAGCTAAGGCAGGTTATTGGGACAGATAGATGATAGATAGATAGATAGATAGATAGATAGATAGATAGATAGATAGATAGATAGATAGAATAAGAGAGAGGGGGAGAGGGGGGGAGAGAGGGGAGAGGGAGAGAGAGGGGGGGAGGGAGAGAGAGAGGGGGGAGATTGGAGGTTGACAATTGAGCCACTGCCCCTAAGCCCTGCCCCTTGTCTTCAATCTTGCCTCTGTAACTGCAGATAAAAGGAATTATGTGCAGAACGTGTTGACTAATTTGAGGAAAGGAAAATAAAAGAAACTTGAATTGGTTTTTACAATGATACTACTATCACAACCAACATAAAGATATAAAAGAGATCAATACAATGTAAAATGTGGGTGATTACAGATAAGGAAAGTTTGCCACAGTGCTAATGAAAAACATTTAACTTTATCACATATTCAGAATTTTTTAAAAAAAAATTAGACCAACAGGACCAAAAATATATAAATCTTGAATAGGCCTTGCAAAGTTATGAACTATTTGTAATCACCTGAAAATCATCTACAAAGAGCCATTAATTGTTCAATTAATCATGGAACAATTTATCTTTTGTGCACTGGCCAAGCAAAAAAAATTACCCTCACACATAATAAGGCAACAGTCTTTTCTGACAGTAACTTGATATTCAATAAGCCAGGTATGTACCATTGGTATACAATTCTAACCATAGCCTATATATGTCTCTTTCTGTGACATTACTGAGCATCCGAGCCTGGCTATCTCCTAAAGTCAATGCATTGCACTCTATAGAATCATCTAAAAGCGTAATGGTACATGAGATTTATTCCTGGTAGAAGTATTGAAAACAATAAATAGGTGGCTACATATATCTGAAGAGTCTCAAACAGTACAAAAGTGATCATATCCTGCCTTCTGGCAATCATATAGCCAGTAAGACAATAGATTTCAAATTTAGGAGTGCTATGATCTTCTTAAAAGACAAATTAATCCTATCAATAAAATTCTTCATGAACTTGTCAGCTATTAGGTTAGCTTTAAACAGATATCTTATCTTATTCCCTATGTTCAAATGGTGGAGTCTGTTTAAACTCAGTCCCACAGCAGGTGGAACAAGGCCTAGTTCTGGCCACACAATAGATTTCTAAGTGTAAGCTTGGTTGTATCCTTTAGGCAAAGTAGGATAAATCTTTCTCAGGCTCCAACCTATATCAGAAAAGCTAAGGGCAGAGGATGGAGGGAGGAATCAGGCTCTGAAGGTCAGGATATTCTGATAGGACTTCTTTCAGAGTCACCACCTTTCATCTGCCCCTCTTTCCACCTCAATGAATCACACCACTTCCTTCCTGTTACACTTAGTATAGACTTCCTGTGTACACTCCTAATGTGCATGATATTATTATGCTTTCCAAAGAGAAAGGACATCGTTACTTTGCAACACAGAGTGTGCAATCCAAGGCAATCATTTTCTCATGTGCATCACCATGTTATAATGATTCTCCACATAACATCTCATCCAAGTAAGAGGGGGGAAATGGTGAAACAATTCTTCCCACCATTGCTACCCTGATTGAACAAGGATGTGTGATGTTCTTTGGTTTGCCGGATGCATTTTTGAATATATAAATAAAGAATGATGTTTTGAATGATGTTGGAGATATGCTGGCTGGATATCTAAAGGTCAATACACCTTTGGATATTCATGTTACCTCAATGATTAGTAGTCTTTTCCAATAAAGAATTGAAACCTGAAAATAAATATATCACCAAAGTAGTCCTGCAATATGGAAAAAGGAATGAAAATCTCCAATTATGCTTAAATGACAAATTTTTAGAGGAAGTTCATGAATTTCTGGACCTAGCTCGAATGTTTATTAGATATGAAAAATAGAGAATTTTAAGATGTACAAGGCTGGTTGAAAGATAATGCTTGCCATATAGCCTGTTGGTGGAATGACAGTTTGTTGGAGTAAGAAAGCACACATACCGGTAGATGTGTATGTGTGCTTCTATCAGTGATGGGATTCAAATTTTTTTACTACCGGTTCTGTGGGTGTGGTTTGGTGGGCGTAGCCGGGTAAGGATACTGTAAAATTTCCAGTCAGAGATGGTATTTGCCGGTTTTTTGAACTACTCAAAATTTTCGCTACCAGTTCTGCAGAACTGGTCAGAACCTGCTGAATACCACTTCTGGCTTCTATTCATCCTTTATGCTGAAGGGAGGATATGTCAAAAGAAACATAAGAATAGAATGCGTAGGAAAAGAGTTACTTTAAAAGTGTGATAACAAAGGAGAAAAGGGGTCAAGAGTGATTGTGAATTCAGTACCAAAAAGAGTGACCAGTATGAAAGGTGCATGCTGAGATGACTTGATTGTAAAGCAAGCATGAATGACAATCAAAATGCAAAACAGATATATAAAGGAGAAGTGAATAGTTTAAAAGGAAGGAGAAGACCAAGAAATGCATGATAGCATGAAATTAATCACTCTTAAAAAAAATAAATGTGATAATTTTAGAGGAAAAAAAGCAATTCATGATTCAGCAGATGGAAGCATGAATGATTTGTGGGGATGGAAAACAAGGGGAAAATTAAATGAATGATATAGTGTAAATTTAATCTAGTTAGATTTTTCCCCCTATATCCTGATTCCAATTTCGTTACTTAGTACTTCTTGGGGTTTTTTTCCTAAGCTTTGCTTACCCCAAAAGGGAATACTGTGATGAATATGTATGTACTTTTCAAAATGGCGCCTCATGCTGAGTGAAACCAAAATTGACAATTAGTTCACTCCTAATTAAAAGTAGTGAAGTTCAGTTTCTGAGTCAAGGTATTTGAAGCATTGGCAACATTGCTTGGCCAACATACTAGATATGTGGAAGAGGAGGTTAAGGGGGGCAACATACTGGAAGAAGGAAGGAAGGAAGGAAGGAAGGAAGGAAGGAAGGAAGGAAGGAAGGAAGGAAGGAAAAGAAAGAAAGAAAGAAAGAAAGAAAGAAAGAAAGAAAGAAAGAAAGAAAGAAAGAAAGAAAGAAAGACTAATAGAAAAGAAGTGGAAAAATGCCAGCTAAGAATAAGGAGGGAAAGTTATAATGCAGTAAATTTGCAAGAAATATTACATTAAACAAAGGGATGCAGGGAAGAAAGTAGTTTTCATAATATTTTTAATTAGGACATTCAATAAATGGCATTTCAACAGCCAATCCATTTCAACACATGAGACATGATTAAGGTTCTGACCCTACTGTGCCAATTGGAAGGAGTTTTAGCATAGCAGAAAATTTTAATTATTAAAGGGTTGCATAGGTGGTTCTGCTCTGTTTGCCCATAACGATCTCAATATGTTGTGATTATCGCAGTCTTCTAAAACCAGCAGCAGCAAACTGTGCCTCTCACACACTGAACCCAAGCATTTTCAAACAACCAACTAATTGGAAAATTGTAATAAAGTGAAAAGCATGTTGCATGACTGCATATGAGCCAAAAAGATGCTAACATCTCCCTCGGTGCTTCTTGATAGGTTCTTTTTAAGCTATTACAGTCAGCAGTATAAACCAGTTCTGACTGATAGGCAATTCTTCTAGGTATAAAAAGCGTGGCATTTTTCATGGCAGTGAAATCTTCTGCATTTGTCTTTAGAAATGTGGCATATAATAAGAGTGTAGGGTCTCCTGCTTGGGTGCGGGGGTTGGACTAGATGACCTACAAGGTCCCTTCCAACTCTGTTAATCTAATCTAATCTAACCAATACCTGTCTCTAAATATAGAAATATAGGATGGCAGGTGAATAGTTTTGTTGCTCATTTGATTGTCTGGCTACTAGCATGGAAGACCATGGATCGGACAATGCTTCATATCACAAAACATGTTACCCATAGTCTGCTGATGGGAAAGGCTGGGAAGAAAAGACCTGCGGTTTAATCTCCAGGCCTGACATTGAAGGCTTCATTCCGGTGCTTTGCAACAGTCAGATATTCTGTGGATATAGGGCAGGGGTCCCCAAACTTGGCAACTTTAAGACTTGTGGACTTCAACTCCCAGAATTCTCCAACCAGCTGGCTGGAGAATTCTGGGAGCTGAAGTCCACAATTCTTAAAGTTGCCAGCTTTGGAGACCTCTGATATAGGGTGTTTTTCTTTCTTTCTTTCTTTCTTTCTTTCTTTCTTTCTTTCTTTCTTTCTTTCTTTCTTTCTTTCTTTCTTTCTTTCCTTCCTTCCTTCCTTCCCTCCTTCCTTCCTTCTTTCTTTCTTTCTTTCCTTCCTTCCTTCCTTCTTTCTTTCTTTCTTTCTTCTTTCTTTCTTTCTTTCTTTCTTTCTTTCTTTCTTTCTTTCTTTCTTTCTTTCTCTCTCCTTCCTTCCTTCCTTCCTTCCTTCCTTCCTTCCTTTTCTTTCTTTCTTTCTTTCTCCTTCCTTCCTTCCTTCCTTCCTTCCTTCTTTCCTTCCTTCCTTCCTTCCTTCCTTCCTTCCTTCCTTCCTTCCTTCTTTCTTTCTTTCTCCTTCCTTCCTTCCTTCCTTCCTTCCTTCCTTCCTTCCTTCCTTCCTTCCTTCCTTCTTTCCTTCTTTCTTTCTTTCTTTCTTTCTTTCTTTCTTTCTTTCTTTCTTTCTTTCTTTCCTAGAATAAAGCAATTTTCCTAATTGTATTGAATCTGTGAAGTTTCTGCTAATAGTGAATTAAGCACTGCATTTCAATGGAGTGTCAAGTTCTTAACTGCTTACTTACCATTTTGCATCTGAACCTCCCTTCGGCTTTGCCTGCAAAATATGTCAACTATGCTGGAAAGGGGGAGGAGAACAAATTCTGCCTCTCCACTGATTCAGTGTTTGAACTATTAATTTCATTCCTAGGGCTGAATGTTCTACAAACATTGCTACTGGATGCCAAAGACAGTTGACTGGTCTGAAAAAAATAGTTTATGCATAGAGAAAGGCATGATCTGTGTTATCAGTGACTCTGAGCAGCTTGACTCTGAGCTGCAGCTTTAAAAGGAAAAACAATACATCCTTTACCATTGTGGAGAAAGGAAGTTCTGGCAATCAGAGGATAAGCTGCCCTGATTTTTTTTAAAAAAAAATAGATCAAGTGTATGATGATCATGTGTCTCAGCTCTTCAATAGGTTGAGTCAATTCATAGTTGTTCTCATATCCATGAATTCCTAGGTCTCTCCAAAACCTTCATTGAAGGTTGAAATCCCCCAGAAAGCAATCAAATCAAGCATATGGCGCCTCTGGTCCAACACACATTCAAAATTGTGTATATATTTAATTCCAAAACAATAGTAAAACACTAAACTGTCAGGAAGCACTCTCTTCCAAATCTGTCTTCAGAACAGTCCCAATGAAACAGAAAATCCAAAATGCAGCTGGAGAGCTGCTCACTTGCAGCTGGAGAGCTGCTCACTTGGAGAACAGCTGTAAATTAATGAAACCGAAAGTGCCCACCACAACATGCAGCTGGAGAGCTCATGACTTGGAGACAACTCTAAATCAACAGCTGCTGATCCAGATCTCCTACAACAAGCATATTATCTTCTTCTTTGGAGGCTCCTTTTGCTTCTGCAACTGGTAAGCCAAGGCATCTATGAGACTGACAGTCTGCCAAAATGGTTACTGCTGACCTAAGGCCACCCACAACTCTGGCATCAGAAACTATCAAGCATTTCATAGTCCTAGATAGTCCCCAAGCATCTATACCTCAGGCCATAGTGCTGTGTTTCTTTCTAACTGAGCAGGCTGGCTGAGAACTCTTGCAGCATTTCTCCAGGGCTCCACATATTGCATTCTAGTGGTGTTGCCACTTCTCAACTGGGAACAGAGCAGCACCCCAGCTCACCAAATATATCTGACAATGCTTTGGAATGTCAAATGGAGGCCAACTATGCTTTGCATCATGTTCTAACACATTTTGGCAGCCACCATACTTTTAATGCTTCCCCAAACACTCTAGACATGGCACCATGATTTTTTTTTTTTAAAGGATTTCTAAAATGCCCGAGAATGAAAGGGGAAAACTGGAATTCTCATATATAAATAAGTTACACTTTAGGGATATTGGAAGTCAGAGTTCAGCAGAGCACTAAATAGCATAGGAAGACTTGCCTTCCCAAAGACATTTTAATGTTACTATTTATTGAGCAAACTATGGGATCTGAATATTTTTAAAACTTGCTATCTTTCTTAGAATGTTTTAATATTTTCCCCTTGTTTTCCAAGTTCAGATATTTAAGCCAATCATCTTTGAACAATTTATGGATTATCTCTGAGAGCAGTTTCCTCACCTTTAATTTTATCCTTTTCAAATGTAACTGACCTTGAAGGCAGAATTTTGTTGATCTGTTTAATCAAGAGTTGGCAAACATTATGAACAATATGGACCATGAATATATCCAATCTGTCCTATTAACATTTTTCTCACCTTGCTTTGCTGAGGAGCACTGAAGCTTGAAAACAATCCTGCATAAACAATAGAAAGCCTTTACAGTATTATGTTGTATTGTGCACAGATACCCGTAATAAGAATGAATTGTTTACTAAGAAGATGCGGGAAGGCATCCTTCCCTTCCTTTCCCTTCTCTTCCCTTCCTCTCCCTTCCCTTCCCTTCCCTTTTGTGTGTGTGTATGTGTGTGTGAAAACTATAATTGGAAGGGCTATAATTGGAATGTTACAAGGTGATAGCAATGTGCTCTAGTAAGGATAGGTAACGGTGCCCCAAAGATGCATTGGATTACAATTTTCATCAACCCCAGCCAGCCTTGCCAGTACAAAAGGGAGAAAAGTGGTCAAAGACTGTCTAGCTTTAGCATAATTGCTTGCTATAGTTCCCAACTACTGTCTTCCTACTTGATCTAGTTATGTGCAAATGCTGACTTATGAGATGGGAAGGATCATTACTTGGATAACTGGCACATGGAGAAGAACCCTTGAAGCTTTTTAAAAATGTTCGCTGATGTTGAAGCTGTGATATTCATGATCTATAGATAAAGGGATGCGCTTCAAGAGCAGCTGAATCATTTCATAAAAAATGCCATTGCCCAATATGCCTAGTGAGCAGGAACTAAAAGTGCAATCTCCGAATGATGCCAAAGGCATTTTTATGCATTTGGTCGGCCAATAATGGGAAGCATAAATGTAAGTGAGCTGCTTTTCATTAAAGCAGCATCTTGTTTCTCAATATTTCAGTCTGAATGAACAGTTAGATTGTTGTCATTTTCAAATCTCATTAGGCTTCAGTGAGGATCTCTTGTTTATCTTAATGCCTCTCTTTTTGATAACATTTAGCTCAGAAAAAAAAAATCTTTGCAACTGTGTGTTAAACCTTCCCATTAATTGGAAAAATATACAGTATGTTGGATTATTTGTTGGACAGTTACTATGGGAAAGAATTGAGCTTTGTTTTGTTTAGACATCCTTTCCTAGAAGCCAAAGACATTCAAACATTATCTATTGTTTAAAAATAAAGCTTGTCATAATGAGTGTTGTCTTTTAAGAAGATTATTTATAACAGACCAGATGTTATTCAAATAACAAACATTAATTCTACTATAGTAAAGCCAAATTAATCAAAATGGATTAATAGGAGTCTCTGTTTTCATTTTTCTCATACCAACAACAGAAATCAGCTATGTGCACAAAGCCTTTGGTTAAGGTAACTAAGTATTAGAAAATAAACAATATGGACAGTTGTACTATAACAACTGACAGTTGTTCCTATAACACTGGAAACCTGGCAGATAGCTATGTGTTGCAAGCACATTATATAAAAGACACACATCCAAATTCTGTATCACAAATCTCCATGGAATTTCCTATAAAATATGAAAGCCATTGAAGAAGAAGAATGAATGGAAAAACATTAAAAGCATATTATTGTGATGGAATTCTAGTGGGATGATTGGGTCAAAAGTAGAAAGGCTAAGCTGAGAAATTAAGAGGAAGGACACAAAAAGAGAAAAAGGAATTGGTGGGATCAAAGAGAGAGAGAGAATGAATAAGGGTTCTAAATTAGCTGATGAATGAGAGAATACACTTCAATAGAAGAGAATATGTCTGGCCCAGGATTGAACTGTAGAGTCCTGGGTGTTCTCTGAGCATGGATATTTGTTTGCAGTTGCATTACCAATTAGGTAATGCTGTGCACTGTGCACTGATGATGTTACCTTTCTGATGATGTTACCTGTTGAATAACAAAACATCTACAAACAAACAATCAAGAGCATTCAGGACTCCACATGTTATGTGTGTAAATAGTTTAAATAAAAGCAAGCTTGGGGTAAAGTGCAGGGTTCTGCCCCTGCACTTCTGATTGGGTGTTAAGCGGCTCGATCGGATTGGTTGGGTTCAGAGAATCCGATTGGCCCTTAACAAAGGACTCTTATTGGTTCCGGAGCTAGCGTCTTACAGCTCCCTATTGGTTATTTCACATTAAGGTTACCTATATAAGGCAGAGTTGTTGTTGTTCAAGCTCTCAAGTCACTATGTAATAAAGAGCTGAAAGTTCACCAACTAAGATTGTCTCTATTCATTTCACCCATGCCTGAAACTATATCACTGGCGACGAGGATGGGATTTGGAGACATCTGATCTTAAGGAACTGGGAAGAAAAACAGAGCACGTGCCAAACGACGCCACCAACGGAAACCATGTCCAGCGGCATCGTACCACCCACTCCGTTCGATCCGAACCAAGAGGATTGGGAATCCTACATGGATCACTTCCAAATGTTCCTTGAAACAAACAACCTGAAGGACGCCACACCAGCCAAGAAGCGAGCGCTGTTCCTGATGTACTGCGGCCCAGCTGTCTTTAAAATGGCAAAGGCACACGCGAAACCTCGAAAAGTTAAAGCAATGAGCTGGGACGACCTCGAACCTTTCCTGAGAGACCATTACGCGCCAACCGTACCTACACTCGTGAGACGCCATGAATTCTATCAAATAAGCCAGCGAAAAGGAGAGAGTGTGGCTGACTTCGTGGCAGACCTCCAACACTTGGGAGGCCTCTGTGGGTTCGCAAACTTAGATGAAGCACTGAGAGACCGCTTAATTCTGGGATTAGATGCGCTAGGCGTGCAAAGCAAGCTGATGGCGAAAGGTGACATCGACCTTGCTGACGCCATCGCCGAAGACACTGCTGCTGAGGCGACCAAAAAGTCCGCGGCGCAACTACGGCGAAGCCGAAACCCAACGACCCCACAGACAGGCGACCTTTTATCCAAGTCAGAAGAGCAGCTTGTTACAACGCACCACGAGGACCTCTCTTCATCGTCAGATAGCGACGAAGAAGGGGTCCATCGACTGCGGTTCGACCGGGACCCTCGCTCTAAACCCTCACGTCCTTGCGCTGGTTGCGGGGCAAATCACCCCAAGGCACACTGCAAATTCCGTGATGCGATCTGTCATGAGTGCGGAAAACGAGGCCACATCAGTCGAGTCTGTTGCAGTTTACTGGGACCAAGTCAGGCCTCAAGGGGAACCAGCTCTCGCCAATCGGCAGGAAACCGTCCTGTAAGGCGAGATCCAGCAAACCACTCCTACAGATATCAAGCATTGCAGAAAGAAGAGGCCCACCATACTATCACTATAGGTCATGCTTCAGCCATGGACGCTAAGAAGATTCGAGTCACAGTAGCCATTGAGAACCAACCTTGCCACATGGAGGTCGATTCCAGATCGTCCCTCTCGATGGTGTCATGAAAGACATTAAAGCAACTGATTCCTACCATCCAACGCCAAGACCTTCAAATGCAACATCTCATCCTTAAAGACTACCAAGGGAATCGGATCCCTGTGGTTGGGTCTTGTTGAGACCGCATCTCGTTTAAAAAGCATACGGCATACTTACCTCTAATGATCATCGATAGGGACAGGCCTAGTTTGTTGGGCCTCCAATGGTTCGCGCCACTCGGCATCAAAGTAGCCGGCGTGAACCGAGTCGGTGATTGCGAGTGGGAGGAGGACCTTATTACTGAATTCAGCGATGTCTTCGCAGATCATCTGGGCGAGTATAAGGGGACCCCAATTTCATTTAGCCTTGACCCTAAGGTCGCCCCAATCCGTTTAAAGCCCCGTCGAGTTCCGTTCGCCCTTAAGGCCAAGATAGATGAACAACTTCACAAACTAATTAAACAAGGGGTACTGCAACCCATTGATCATTCTCCATGGGAAACTCCTATTGTAACCCCCATTAAGCCAGATGGGTCAATCCGAATCTGTGGGGACTACCGGGCCACTCTAAACCACGCCCTCCAGCAGAACGCGTATCCAGTGCCGGTGGTACAGCACCTCCTTCATTCCCTGGGAGGCGGAAAGGTTTTTGCTAAGTTAGATTTAGCTCAAGCCTATCAACAATTGCCCGTGGACAATAAAACAGCCCAAGCTCAAACGATAGTAATGCACAGAGATGCTTTTAAATGTACCCGATTGCAATTCGGGGTAAGTGTAGCCCCAGGAATATTCCAAAGTTTAATGGAACGATTATTGCAGGGAATCAAGGGCGTGGTTCCGTATTTTGATGACGTGTTAATTGCACCTCCTAGTAAAAAAATTCTACAGAATCATTTAAAATGTGTTCTTAAGAAATTCCAAGAAGCGGGATTGAAAGTAAAAAAGGATAAATGTCATCTGTATACCGACAGTGTTGAATTTCTAGGTTATCGCATTGATAGTCTGGGTATCCACCCTACTGAGAGTAAATTAAGGGCGATAAAAAATGCTCCCAGACCCCGTAACAAAACAGATCTCCAGGCATTTTTAGGCCTTATTAATTTCTATAATGTGTTTTTACCACATAAGGCGACTGTGGCTGAACCGTTACACCGGTTATTAGATAAGAAAGCATTGTGGGTTTGGGGTTACCAGGAGGAAAAAGCGTTTCGAAATGTAAAAGATTTATTTACATCTGATTCTATACTTATGCAATATAATGAAACATTACCATTGGTTATAACTTGTGATGCCTCACTATTTGGGGTGGGCGCTATTTTGAGCCGTGTGCTGCCTAATGGAAACGAGGCCCCCATTGCATACTTTTCGAAGACTCTTTCTCAGGCAGAACGTAACTATGGACAAATAGATAAGGAAGCTCTTGCAATTGTGTCAGCCGTAAAAAAATTCCATGAGTATGTATATGGAAGGACATTTACCATTGTAACTGACCACAAACCTTTACTGGGGATAATCGCTGGGGACAAACCAACCCCCTATATATAGTCCCCAAGAATGACTCGATGGTCAGAGTTCCTAACTGCTTATAATTATCGATTGTTACATCGCCCGGGGAAAGCCATTCCCCACGCCGACGCACTCAGCAGAGCACCGCTACCAGAAACTCTCGACGATCCGGCACCAACAGTATCGGCGTTGCAAATCGAGACGCTCAACTCGCCCCCTATGACCGCTCGAGATATCGCGAGAGAGACCAGAACAGATCACACCCTAGCTCAAGTCCTAGGCTGGGTAGAACGTGGATGGCCATTGGACCAGGTCCCAGATGACTTCGCGCCATTTAAAACAAGACAGACTGAACTTTTTTCGCAAAAAGGCTGTGTCATCTGGGGTGATAGAGTCGTCGTTCCAGAACGACTCCAAAACTCGCTGTTACAAATTTTGCACGAAGGACATCCTGGGATCGTGTGGATGAAAGCACTCGCACGGACCTATGCTTGGTGGCCAGGCATGGACCGACACATCGAGCAATGGGTCAAGGCCTGCACCAAGTGCCAACAAAACAGCAACGCACCTCCAAAAGCTGCACCGACTGAATGGTGCACCGCCAAAAGCTGTACCGCCACGCGGGCCCTGGTCCAGAATCCACCTGGATTTCGCAGGGCCGATTAAAGGACATACATTACTATTAACTGTCGATGCATACTCTAATTGGTTGGAAATTCACCGAATGACCCATACAACCTCCGAAGCTGTCATTAAAGTCCTCAATAGACTCTTTGCAACTCATGGATTGCCGGACATCCTGGTGTCCGACAACGGACCACAGTTTACAGCGCTGATGTTTGAACAGTACCTTGCTGATAATGGCATCCGCCATTCGCTCACCTCGCCTGTGCATCCTGCTACCAACGGCCGAGCGGAACGCATGGTCCAATTTATAAAAAAGACTTTGCAAAAAGTGGACTATGATAATATTGATGAAAAAATAAACCGCATTCTACTTCTACAACACATCACTCCACATAGCGTAACCGGCAGAACTCCCGCAGAACTTCTCATGGGGTGAAAACTCCGTTCCCGCCTCGACCGAATGCACCCTGCTTACGAGCCAGAAAAGCCTGCAGGATCTAACGGATGCTACCGTACCTTCAAGGTAGGCGACCCCGTTTATGCAAGAAATTTATCGGGCGACCCAGTTTGGATTGAAGCAACGATAATACGCGAGACTGGGCCCAAATCCTATATTGTAAGATGTATTGATGAAAGACTGTGGAAATGACATATTGACCAATTACGGTCACGACTCCTTTTGGCCAGCCAGCAACTCCCCTACAACCAAACTGAAGGGGGGAAGGAATGGAAGAAGACGACATTCCAGGGAACCTGTTCCAAGAGAGCGATGAATCTCGTGAAACTCAGGAAATGGAGCAGGAGGAAGAATTGTACACTCCAAGGGAAATCACACCAGAACGAGAAGCTGAGCCACTGCCAAACAACATTTTACCTCAACAGGACTGCACACAGCCAGTCCAAAGAAAATCTAATGGACCCAAAAGACAACCGTCCTATTTGAAGGACTATATAACCACACCATAATTGAGGAGCCAGGGGGAAGGGGTGTTATGTATGTAAATAGTTTAAATAAAAGCAAGCTTGGGGTAAAGTGCAGGGTTCTGGCCCTGCACTTCTGATTGGGTGTTAAGCGGCTTGATCGGATTGGTTGGGTTCAGAGAATCCGATTGGCCCTTAACGAAGGACTCTTATTGGTTCTGGAGCTAGCGTCTTACAGCTCCCTATTGGTTATTTCACATTAAGGTTACCTATATAAGGCAGAGTTGTTGTTTTTCAAGCTCTCAAGTCACTATGTAATAAAGAGCTGAAAGTTCACCAACTAAGATTGTCTCCATTCATTTCACCCATGCCTGAAACTATATCACCACATAATACTTTTCTTTTGCTTGTTGCCCAGCAATGCTTTATGGAACGAAGAGGATGAATCATGCATTTTTGTATAAAGTTTAGTTTATGCATTCAATATAGAAATATATGAAAACAGTAAAATCAAACAGCAGACAAAATGGTGGCAAACAGAACAGAACAACAGATTTATAACAGTCTTAACAGAAATTATACAATTAAACGTCTCCCCTGTCCAGTCATATTTGATTCTAAGGAAAGTGTTCATCTCCTTTTCTTAGTCAAGGGACCCAGCATTGTACAAAGACATTTCTGTAGTCTGGTGACCAGCATGAAAATACACTTAGGTCACAGAATGCTGTTACCTTCCCACCAAAGTGGTACCTATTTATTTACTTGAATTTGCATGCTTTGGAACTATTATGGGGAGAGGAGCTGGAGGAAGGATGGGAGCTCACCTCGTTATGTGGTTCTCAGGTCTCAAACCCAGGCTGTCCAGATGGCAAACTCAGCATCCTTAACCACTAAGCCATTGTCCCCAGTGGTGGGATTCAATTTTTTTTACTACCGATTCTGTGGGCATGGCTTAGTGGGTGTGGCAGGGGAAGATAATGTAAAATCTCCAGTCAGAGGTGATATTTGCTGGCTCTCTGAACTACTCAAAATTTTCGCTACCAGTTCTCCAGAACTGGTCAGAACCTGCTGAATACTACCTCTGATTGCCCCTCCCATAACATAAGTTATACTTGAGGGCAAAACATTGACACCTATTAAATTATCAGAAGGAGTAATCTATATATTGCTGAACTTAAAAGAAACAATTGAACAAAAATAGACTCTGTAACATCCAAGGAATTAGTGAGGTTGAAGTGCATCTGAAGGAATATTCTCAGACATTAGCTTTGTGGGACAGTCATGATTTCTTTCACCAGTATTCTCCTACAAAATATCCAAATAAGTGTAAATAGAGATGTTACTTGTTTAAATGAAAGCAGGTTATCATAACAAATGGATAATAAAATTAATAAAATGAATATAGGAGGGAGAAAGTTGCAAATTTCTGGTTTCTTATGTTTTACAAGATACTTGCTTGTCCTGAAGGCTTTACTTCTTGTGTACATGTTTCTCTCTGTGTGTGTTACTATTTGTATTCCAGTGGGTGCAAAGATATTATGCTATCTTATGTTATCTTAAAAGCACACAACTCAACACTTTTCTTGAGTAGCTCCAATTGTTCCTTGTACGCTAGTTAAAAGGTCATCAGAATAATTTAAAATATATTAGAGGAAGAAAGTCTAATTGCTATGGAGATGTTAAATGAGTAGAACCTTCTGAAGGCCACAGTCATTCTTATCCCTTTTTGTTTTAACCAGTTGGTACATTGCAAGACCTTACAGCCGAAACTTCAGACAAATAGCATGGCAAAATTGCTGCCATCTGTAAAAATTGTGAGGCATTAGATTTCCCCCCCCCCTCAACTTTAATGGAAAGAAAGCAAAGATAAAAGACAAACATTGGATTGTGATTCCTCTTCTCACAACCTACAGTATAATCCTTCCTGAATCTTTTTTGTCTGTAGTACCTTTTATATATGGGAGGAGGGCTTTTCCTCCCATATATAAAAGGTACTACAGACAAAATCAGCAAGATCCTCCAAAAACACAACATTAAGACAGCATTCTGCACAAACAGAAAGATATCCACCATCCTAAGAAACCCTAAGGACAAAATTGAGTTAGAAAATCAAGGAGTATACGAAATCCCTTGCACTACCTGCCCCACCACATACATTGGACAAACTAACAGAAGAATAAGTGCACTCATTGAAGAACATAAGAATTCAATCAAAAAGGAAGAACCGACCTCTTCCCTGGTCCAACACCTCAAAGCCACAGGACATGAGATTGACTTTAAAAACACCAGAACTTTAGCCAAAACCGAACACTTCAACAGTAGAATAATCAGAGAAGCCATAGAGATAGAAAAACGCCCACACAGCATGAATAAATTAGATGATACCTCCCACCTTCCAGCCATTTGGAAACCCGCCCTCATGAACAGACGCGTACCTAACATGAAGAATGACACCAGACCCACACCCCTGAGAGTCACACAAGATGCCACCACCACACTTCCATGTAGAAAGCAGACTCACACCCACACAGAAGATGAAACACGACCACAGACCAGAAGCCGCACTGCAGCTGCATCACTACCCACTTCAAACCCCTCTGAGCCATACATGAAGCATACTGACCCCCACCATGAAGATGCAGCATGACCACGAACTCGAAGCCAAACAGCAAGATCACAGCTCACCAGCTCAAATCCCCCAGCAACTAAGACTAACCTGAGCACAACCAAGCCCCCACCTGAACAGAACACGCCTCCAGCCAATCAGAACACAGCCAACCCTCCAACCAATCAGAACACAGCCAAACCCCCAACCAATGAGAACTCACCCCCACCCAATCAGAACACAGCCAAGCCCCCACCCAATCACGTCACACCCCCACTAGCAGTTAAAAGGAAGAAGCAGCTGCAAGCTCACATCACTCTGAGAAGCACAGAGCTGAAGACCAAGCCTGAAGATGATGAATGAGACTTCATCGAAACGTTGCCTAGATACTTCCAATCTTACGTGGGAGAAAACCTGATTAACCAAAGATCCACATCCAAATACCTGCGAGAACCTCAGAAAATACACACACACACACACACACACACACACACACACACACACACACAGAGGATATTCAGCTTTGTTCGGGTATTTCCCCACATCATTATAGTTGTGCTTTTAAAGTTGTAGCAATGTTTCAGCAGAATCTCATCTGCCATCATCAGGCTTCTGTATTTTGTTCATCATTCATATATTTATGAATGATTACGTAAATATAGAAGATGAGGCCTGTCTTC
Organism: Hydrophis major; assembly: GCA_033807585.1. Lineage (NCBI taxonomy): Eukaryota > Metazoa > Chordata > Lepidosauria > Squamata > Elapidae > Hydrophis > Hydrophis major. The sequence goes on along the minus strand of CM066328.1, from coordinate 69,555,064 downwards.
TTAAAACATCAGCAGAATGTTTGAAAAGTAGCCCTTGACTAATCACTGTCTTTGAAAACTGACAACAGCTGACAGATGGAAGAGGAGATTTCCAAATGAACAAAAAGAGTTTATATCTGACTGCAGATAAGTATGATTTGGAAGGTTATACAAAATCTCTTCATTGTTAAGCCAAAATATTTTCCCAGGTAGTTGGAATAAAGTCCACTTTGACTCTGCCCATCCACGAGTTTCTGACAAGACAGAATGGTCCTTGATCTATGAAGAAAGGGGGACTTACTTTACCTCCATCACAATTTGCCTTGGATGAACCAATTCTTCACAGCTGCTATAACAGGTAAGTAAGATGGGAAAGAGGGCAACAAGGATGGTACAAAGAGGAAAAAGTTGAATTAACAATTTAACAGATTAACAAACAAATTAACAAATAAACAGTGTTGATATGATATAAACAATATAATGTGTATTTTTATATAAGCAAAGTTGAGTCATGCAAGCATTTATTCCATAACCACAATTATTATTTTTATTTAGATGTAAATATGGTTCTGACTATACAGATTGAATTTAAGATTATTAACAATAACAATTCTTTCCCCATGAGATTAACCACAGAGGGAAAATGACAGAATGATGTAGTATTAATATTTCTAAGCGTATGAGAATTCCTCATAAGATTTTATCTTCTGTAAAAGCATGGAATAAAATGTTGGAAATATATTAAAAACTGACATGGCAGAAATAAACTTTCTTGTTATCCCCTCTCAATATGACATGCTTCAACAGTATGTATTTTTATTAGGATCTACTTTATTTTTAATGATATTGAAGTCATAGATTTTCCAGAGTTAAAATGACCTTGAGGCATACAGTATAAATCAAAGGCATATCACTCCCTACCTGTCCATGCTTACAATAGAAATAACAAAATAACAGTTGTTAAAAAAATTAAAACAAAGATATGCAAAAATATTAAGAAACCTGGATCAATATTAATCTCAAAAAGAACATTTAGAAAAACATACACAAACACTGAACATTGATGACTTTTGTACACAGTACTGGGTCATATTGAGCACATGAATGCCTGACAATGGATTTTAAATTATTTGCTATTGATTTCTAAGATGCATTCCCAATGATTCATATCTGCAATACAAAAGAAATATAGGAAAACCTGAACACCAGAAAGGTTTTGTACTCAATTTTATAGTTGAAATTGTGCTGCATGAGAGTGAGTTTTAATAGTGTATCATATGAATAATTATCAGTTAATTTCACAATGGAGAAGAAGTAGTAAATGTAATCATTTGCCAATAAACAGTTTCCTCATCACAAAAACTCACTGTTTTTCCAACTTACTTGCATATGGGTGGTTGATCCTTTTCATACAATAGTTGTGTCAAATGATCCATATCTTCACGATATGGCAATGAAACATGCAAAGAATCAAAAGCAGGTACTTAGGTATTCTAATGATAAATAAGATTTTAAATAAGGCTTACTGAAAGCAAAGAATATAATCTCAATTTTTCATTTTTACATAATCATATTCCAGACATGCAGCTTGTATAGCTATAATTATTCCTTATGCCTGGGTTTTTTAATATTTTTTTCTTCCTACCCCCATTCATTGAAGTTGTTGGTTTGCAATGAGTATCATGTGTACAAACATCATTTTGCAACATACAAAAGAAAACCCCTAGTCCATAATTAGGTAGACATAGAGACTTCTAGCCTAACACGTGGCAGAGCTTACCTATCCAAATAGGAATATATTTTCTAGGGGTAACCCCTTCATTGAACAATGCTCAATACTTTATGATTCAGAAGTGCAAGAAAAGCAATCCTTCCTTTCATTTACCAACATAGTTCCAGAACAAAAGTATAAAAACAATGGGAAGGATTTCGTGTAGGGCTGTGAAACTCCCAGACCACAGCCACATGCATCACATGCTGACCATGCCCATGCCTACTTTAGCAAAGGGAAAAAAGTTCCAATACATCACGTGACATTGCCATGACAACATGAGTTTTGACACCCCTGATTTGGTGGACAAAAATAATTTTCATTTAAATTTTCAAATGTAGTTGCCACTACATTTCATTGATATACCTGGTTTGCAAATGCCAGTTATTTTTATACAATCACTTCCGGTTCAGCTTTCCAAGTTAGCCCATACAATGTGGCCACAATCTGGCTGAAATTAAGGTTTATGGTTCATATATTTCTCTTGTAAAATATGGTGCAATGTCTAATCTGCAAAACAGCTTTTTTTTAAAAAAAGAAGTATGGTTATTATAGAGGAGGTTCTTAAGTCCAGGGGAGGAGAGATGTATGAAAGAGACCCAGACTAACTGTAATTGAATTACACTAGGTCAAAGTTGCTTGGGAGAAATACTTTGATAGGCTTTTAAGTCTATTACTTTAACCTACTAGCAATAAAGATCTTTCCAGAAAAACTAGTAGTTCTTTTATCCTTACCAATCTCTCAGGGCTTGACATAGGTCCCTGAACTCTCCAATACTTTGAGCTTTTCACAATCATTTACAGATATGAGAATGTGTGGAAAAGAAAGGAGAGAAGTCATTTAGCTTATCCACGAAGAGGCAATGCACACAGCCCACCTGTGAACAAACTCATTGAACAAAAACAGTTCAAAGAGGCTTTGACTTAATTACAGACTATAACTGAAACTAGGAATTTACCTGAATATTTTTCAAGGATCTGTATTTACTTCAGATTAGTATTCAAGGTATCTTCTTGAAATCCTTTTCATTTTTATTTCCTTGACTTTGCCAGCCTCATGGGATGTGCCCACAGAATATAAACAAAATCTTACCCCTTGCCTTTGAAAGCATGGTTTATATTAACCATAAGACACTGACCCTTTTAAGAATGTTCCTACTACTGTAGAAATGTATCAATAGTCTTTGAAAGGATTCAGTTTTCAGCATTTCCCTAAATGATATTAGGAAGTGCAATTGAGGGAGAGGCCACTATAAGATGGTTCTACCAAAGGTTTTTGTATTTCATATCTTTTTTGTTTTATACTTGCATTAATGTAATAGTCTCTTGACAAGTGTTGGAAGATAAAGGCCCCTATGACCCACACACTCCAGCTAGGTCATGCATCAACCCCAATTATTTCTGAACCATTGGTAAATCTCAGATGAAGATACAAACAAACTGTTTAAACTCTTTCCATCCATATTTGACACTCGGGCTACAATTGACTAAATGTAACTCTCCAAGAAGTCAGCTAACGAACATAAAACACAATCCACTCAAGATAAGGGATCATGGGACTGAATCCCAATGCCAGATCCCTCAAAAATTCTTTATCAAAGAAGAGGTTTATACATCTAAGGTCACACAACTCATGGGATAAGGGATGGACCTTCCTCTCCCAGACTTCACATGTCCCCAGGGTATGAACACCTCAATTTACACATTTCTTTCTTTCTTTCTTTCTTTCTTTCTTTCTTTCTTTCTTTCTTTCTTTCTTTCTTTAATCAAGCGATTAAAAGATAACAGGTATAAGTATAAACATAATTATGAATACATGAAATGGATACACATAAGAAGAATAAAAAGGAACAATAGGATAAGTAGTCTACTGCACATCAAGGTCCAATACTCCAGGATCAAAGTCCTTTGTTTCTATAAGTACTGTCATTCATAGCTTCCTAATCTCATACCCTACCTTTGACAGCTGAATTGTGTGTTTGACTTTTTTTGCTACTGAAAAAATTAAGGTATACTTCAATTAGATGTTCTATGCTTCTTTACCTGACTGAAGAACAGACCAGATTTTTTTTCTTCTAACACAAATATTCCCAATCTCCTCATCTTAATCCAGAATTGTACTGTTTGAGCTGTTTGAAACCCCCCATGCTATTCTTATGTCTTAGCACAGTGCAGAAAAATTGACTGGCTCCCAGTCTGAGCCAAAGCCCAGTTCAAATTACTAATAATATTAGCAATTATGTTAGAGACCTTGCTTACAAGCCAACAAATATTTGTCTAACATTATTCATCTCTACCATTCTGTTCTTTTGAGCAGGACCTTCTTTTTGGCTCCAGGTTGTGGGGTCCCCAAGTGCCAGGCTTTCAGGGACCCAGTCCCATTATCCTGGAATCATCTTCTTTTTTTGTCATTGGAAAATGTCAATTGCCTTTAAAATGGGTTTGTTTGCCTTTTGTGTCTTTGAGTCCTTGTTGAGTCCTGGTGATTATCTGGATCAGACCCTGCAATATTCTTGACAAGATTTTGGAAGTGGTTTTCTACTGCCTCCTTCCTAGGACTGGGCAAAAATGATTAGCTTTGTGTCTAAGATGAGATATATATATATGTGTTTGGTCACATCCCAAGAGGTTCTTCTAAACAAGTATGGTTGTAGTATTTGTTTATTCTTAGTTCTTACTATTTGTTTACTGTTTTGGCTATTAAACTGTGAACTATATTTTTGATAGGATGCTTTAAAGTGTCTTTCTGATTGTACCATGTGATCCTCATCCTCCTCATCTAATTAGCCTTATACTGTTAAGCACAAGGAAGTAGAATGACACCATGAGCTGATCCAAGTTAATTCTTTATTGCAGCATGCCTATTTACAAGAATCTCACCAGACAGACTGCATTCTCTTGGGAACCATCAGGCAAGGGATTCTGGGTGAGGTAAGATCTGTGCTGACTTCTGCTGTGAAAGGACTCTAAGCTCAGCCCCCTGTTCACACTCTCACACATACTTACATACACACACACACACACACACACACACAAGCTCAGGACTGTCAAACTCCTGGCCTATGGGCTGGATGTGTCAGGTGCTGGACACACCCATGCTCAGTTTAGCAAAGGGGGGGGGAGTCCTGAAATGTCCCATGATGCTATCATGACGACACAAGTTTGACACCCCTGCTCTAGCTGGAGATTCCATCACAATAATCAGCCAAAGTTTGGGCATCTGATCTGTGGTTAGCATCAAGAAATAGAAATATCTATTGGGAATTTATGGTACATCAAATTAAGAAAATGAAGTTTGGAGACATATTTGAAAAATTAATAGAAACAGTTTATTCTTCCCAAAAGGCCAATATCATAATAAATGGAGATATAATGAAGGCATTTAGAATAAAAAAAGGAGTCTAACAGGGGTGCCCATTGTCACCTCTGCTCTTTATTTTGACACTAGAGATACTATTAATAAAAATTAGGAATAATTCAGAAATACAGGGAACAAAAATTTAAAAAGAAGAGTATAAACTACAAGCCACTAGAATCAGGCCCAATTTTGATAGAGGAATTAGAAAAATACAGAGATATTTCAGGATTTAAAATCAACAGAGACAAAACTAAAATGCTAGTGAAAAACATAACAATTAGAAATAAAAAGAAGCTAGAAAAAGTAATGGGACTGCAAATCACAAAAAAATTAAATATTTAGGAATATGGTTAACAGCAAAGTGCTCCACAATAAAAGAAGACAATTACACCAAATTATTCAGTCAAATTAAAAAAGATTTGGAAAAATGGGGGACTCTACAATTATTGTTATTTGGAAGAATAGCAACTATAAAATGAATGTCCTGCCAAAGATTTTATATTTATTTCAAACAACTCCAACAAAATTAGATAAGAATTTTTTTAGAGAACTTAATAGAATAATTGTTGAGGTAATTCCCTGTTAGGGGAATGAGCACACACAGGGAAACATAGTGAGAGTGGTGAAGAATAACACACACACAGCATACAGCCACACTATTAAAATGTAGGTTTTTACTTCCAGTAAAAATGGTTAAGCACGTTCAACAAAACAGTCCAAGTCATTTACGGCTAAAACAGTCAGTTTTCAGTCCAGGGATAATCCAATAACAAAGTCCAGTATTATAAACAGTTCAGTAACAGACTTACATCAAATCCAAGACTAATGATGATCAGCAACAGTCAATGTAGAAACAGCTACACTCTCAGCAACAACAGAACAGGAACTAAACAACCCAGGTTTCTGGCTCCACCTTATGGCCATTTGAGGAACCACACCCAATTACAATTTTAGCATTCTTTTAAAAAGACAGTATTAAAATGTCTATCCTGGTTTATATATTTTCCAACCCAAAACAATAATCACAAAATTTGTTTGGGCAGGCAAAAAAGCCCGAATAAAATTAAAAGATTTACAGGATAGTAAAATCAGAGGTGGCCTTGGGCTTCCAGATTGGGAACTATACCATAAGGCAGCAATACTTGTATGGATATGAGAAAACCTCTGGATGATCACTAGATGACAGCAGAGCAATTATATTTATTTTTAATCATCCAGCAATTCTACAGATTTTAGCAGCCCAAAATTGATAGCCCTAAACAAAGCTGATTATTCTCTAATTCAGTTGTGATACATCTATAGTTGCAGTAAGGGCAGTCTTTCCATTTGAAACATTGCAGATTTACAGAGATTGCAGAGAAAGTATTTTGGGGGTGTTAAAAACTCTCAGCTATCCTTTTCAAAGTTCTTCTCTCACCTAGCAACTGCTTCACTGTTTTGTAAACAATCACAAAGTGAAAAAGCAATTGCAAAGCATAGTTTCTTTCTCATATATGTGATGTGGAAGAAAGGAGATTTTTCTATTTGCATGGTAGAATGTAACTGTGTATCATGGGACAGTAGATGGGGGGCGAGATTTCTGCAGGTTAGCTTCAAAATGATTTACAGAGATTGGTGAGTTAGAAACAGTGCTGGCATAGAAGTGCCAGCAGGGAACCAGTTTCCTATTTCTACCGAGTTAGCTGATTAGGCTACTCACTTGGCTAGTAAAAAATCCTCATGGGTAGTGTTAAGTACTTGGACATGGGTCGGAGTAAATGGAAACAGTCTTTGAATGTGAACTTTCAGCTCTTTATTGCATAGTGACTTCTCAAAACAATAACAGTGAACCCTGCCTTATATAGGCAACTTTTGTGAGAATTGTCCAATAGCGAGCTATGAACGCTAGCACTTTAAACCAATAATATTCCTCTGTTGAGGGCCAATCGGATTCCTAAGAACTAACCAATCCGATCTGGCCGCCTAACAGCCAATCAGGGACAGAACCCTGCACTTTACCTCAAGCTCATACTTTATTAACTATGGTACATACACAACACCCCTTCCCCCTGGCTTCTTAATTACGGTGTAGTTATATAGTCCCTTAAATAGGACGGTTGTCTTTTAAGTCTTTCGGATTTTCGTTGGACTGGTTGATTGCAATCCTGTTGAGGTAGATTGTTGTTTGGCAGTGTCTCTGCTTCTTGCTCAGGTGCAATTTCTTGTGGTGCAAACAATTCTCCTTCCTGCTCCATTTCCTGAGTCTCACTTGATTCGTCGCTCCCTTTGAGCAGGTTCCCTGGAACGTCATCTTCTTCTGTACCTCCCCCCCCTCGGTTTGGTCATGGAGGAGTTGTTGACTGGCCGTTGTGAGTCGTGACCGTAATTGGTCAATATGCTGTTTCCACAGTCTATTGTCACAGCATTTCACTACGTAGGATTTGGGGCCGGTCATTCGCACTACCGTTTCCTCTATCCATAACGGATTGCCTGATAAGTTCTGTGCATAAACACGGTCTCCTACCTGGAAAGTGTGACAGCAGCCACTGGATCCTATTGACTTTTCCGGTTCGTAAGCAGGGTGCAACCGGTCGAGATGGGAACGGAATCTTCGTCCCATCAGTAGTTCTGCGGGAGTTCTGCCGGTGATGCTATGTGGAGTTATGTGTTGCAAAAAGAGAATTTGGTTGACTTTGTCATCGATATTGTCATAGTCCATTTTTTGCAAAGTCTTTTTAACAAATTGGACCATGCATTCCGCTCGGCCATTGGTCGCAGGGTGAACAGGCGAGGTGAGCGCATGGCGGATGCCGCAGTCAGCGAGGTACTGCTCGAACATCAATGCCGTGAACTGTAGCCCATTATCAGACACCAGGACATCAGGCAATCACTGCCTCAGAAGTTGTGGCCGTCATACGATGAATTTCTAACCAATTGGAGTATGCATCGACTGTCAGCAGGAAGGTATATCCTTTGGTTGGCCCCGCGAAATCCAGGTGGATTCTGGACCAGGTTCCACGTGGTGTCTCCCATTCAGTAGGCATGGCTTTTGGTGGGGCATTGCTGGCTTGTTGGCAATTGGTACACACTTTGACCCACTGCTCGATTTGCCGGTCCATGCCCGGCCACCATGCGTAGCTTCGTGCAAGTGCTTTCATCCGCACGAAGCCGGGGTGGCCCTTGTGCAGAATTTGTAGCAGCGTCTTCCGGAGTCGTTCTGGGACAACGACTCTGTCGCCCCAGATGACACAGCCTTTTTGGGAAAAAAGTTCAGTCTGTCTTGCTTTAAATGGCGCGAAGTCATCTGGGACTTGGCCCAATGGCCATCCGCGTTCTACCCAGCCTAGGACTCAAGCTAGGATGTGGTCTCGTTTGGTTTCTCTCACGATGTCTCGGGCGGTCATAGGCGGCGAGTTGAGTATTTCAATCTGCAACGTGGTTGCCGCTGGTGCCGGATCGTCGAGAGTCTCTGGAAGCGGTGCTCGGCTTAATGCGGCGGCGTGGGGAATGGCTTTCCCAAGTCGATATTGCAGGCGATAATTATAAGCAGCTAGGAATTCTGACCATCAGGTCATTCTAGGGGATAATATGTAGGGGGTTGGCTTGTCCCCGGCTATTATCCCTAGCAATGGTTTGTGGTCAGTTATAATGGTAAATGTCCTTCCATACACATATTCATGAAATTTCTTTACAGCTGAAACAATTGCAAGAGCTTCTTTATCAATTTGTCTATTGTTCCGCTCTGCATGTGAGAGAGTCTTCGAAAAGTATGCAACAGGGGCTTCGTTCCCATTAGGCAGTACATGACTCAAAATGGCGCCCACCCCGAAGGGCGAGGTATCGCAGGTTATAACTAATGGTAAAGTCTCGTTATACTGCATAAGCACAGAGTCAGATGTGAGCAATTTTTTAACATTCTGGAACGCTTGTTCTTCCCGGTAACCCCATACCCACAATGCTTTTTTATCTAATAACTGGTGTAACGGTTCAGCAACAGTCGCCTTGTGCGGTAAAAATACATTATAGAAATTAATGAGGCCTAAGAATGCCTGGAGATCGGCCTTGTTATGTGGCCTGGGGGCATTTTTTATCGCCATTAATTTACTTTTGGTAGGGTGGATGCCCTGGCTATCAATCCGATACCCTAGAAACTCAACACTGTCAGTGTCATTTAGTTTTTTCACCTTAAGTCCTGCCTCTTGGAATTTTTTAAGAACACATTTCAAATGATCCTGCAAGATTTTTTTGGTAGGGGCTGCAATTAATACGTCATCATAATACGGAACCACGCCCTTGATTCCCTGTAACAACCTTTCCATGAGGCTTTGGAATATCCCCGGGGCCACACTAACCCCAAATTGCAATCGAATACATTTAAAAGCACCTCTGTGCGTCACAATTGTTTGGGCTTGGGCTGTCTTTTCATCCACTGGAAGTTGTTGATAAGCTTGAGCTAAATCTAATTTAGTGAAAACCTTTCCGCCCCCCAAGGAATGGAGGAGGTGCTGCACCACCGGAACTGGATACGCATTCTGCTGTAGGGCGTGGTTTAAAGTGGCCCAGTAGTCCCCACAAATTCGGATTGACCCATCTGGCTTAATGGGTGTTACAATAGGGGTTTCCCATGGAGAGTGATCGATGGGCTTGAACAGCCCTTGAGCAATTAGCTTGTCGAGTTGTTCGTCGATCTTAGCTTGAAGAGCGAATGGAACTCGATGGGGCTTCAAGCGAATTGGGGCTACTTTTGGATCTAAACAAAATGAGATTGGGGTCCCCTTATACTCGCCTAAACGGTCCGCGAAAATGTCGCTGAACTCAGAAACAAGGTCTTCCTCCCACTCACAACCACCGACTCGGTTCACGCCGGCCACCTCAATGCCTAGTGGTGCAAACCATTGGAGGCCTAATAGACTAGGCCTATCTCTGTCGATGATCATTAGAGGTAAGTACGCTGTATGCTTTTTGAAGGAGACTCGGACTCGGCAGGACCCGACCACAGGGATTCAATTTCCTTGGTAGTCCTTGAGTATGAGGCATTGAAATTGGAGGTCTTGGCATTGGATTGTGGGGATAAGTTGCTTGAGTGTCTTCCAAGACACCATCGAGAGGGACGATCCCGAGTTGACTTCCATGTGGCAAGGCTGGTTCTCGATGGCTACCGTGACTCGAATTTTCTTAGTGTCCAAAACTGAGGCGTGACCTATAGTGATAGTATGGTGAGCCTCTTCTTTTTGCAAAGCTCGATTTCTGTTGGAGTGGTTTACTGGTTCTCGCCTTACAGGACGGTTTCCTGTCGATTGGCGATAGTTGGCCCCTTTTGAGGCCTGGCTGGGTCCTGGTAAGCTGCGGCAGACCCGGCCGATGTGGCCTCGTTTCCCGCACTCATGGCAGAGTGCATCGCGGAATTTGCATTTGGCCCTGGCATGGTTTGCTCCACAGCCAGCGCAAGGGCGTAAGGGCTTAGGGCGAGGATCCCGGTTGGACTTCAGTCGATGGACCCCTTCTTCGTCGCTGTCTGACGACGAAGAGAGGTCCTTGTGGTGCGTCGTTAGAAGCTGCCCTTCTGAGTTGGGTGAGATTTCGCTGGTCGGTTGTGTTGCCGGAGTGCGGCTCTGCCGTAATTGTGCAGCTGACTTTTTGGTCGCCTCCGCAGCCATGGCTTCGGCAATGGCGTCAGCAAGGCTGATGTCACCTTTCGCCATCAGCTTGCTCTGCATGCCTAGTGCATCTAATCCCAGAATTACTCGATCTCTTAGTGCTTCTTCTAAATCGGCGAACCCGCAGAGGCCCCCTAAATTCCGGAGGTCCGCCACGAAATCGGCCATGCTCTCTCCTTTTCACTGGTTCCTCTGATAAAACTCGTGGCATCTCACGAGTGTAGGCACAGTTGGCGCGTAATGGTCTCTCAGGATGGGTTCGAGGTCATCCCAGCTCATGGCTTTCACTTCTCGAGATTTGGCGATTGCTTTTGCCATTTTAAAAACAGCTGGGCCGCAGTGTGTCAGGAACAGTGCCCGCTTTTTTGCTGGTGTGGCGTCCTTCAAATTATTCGTCTCAAGAAACATTTGGAAGCGATCCATGTAGGATTCCCAATCCTCTTGGTTTGGATCGAACGGAGTGGGTGGTACGATGCCGCTGGACATGGTTCCGTTGTTGGCGTCGTCTTTCACGTGCTCGGTATTGCTTCCTGACTTCTTAGGTTCAGACGTCTCCAAATCCCATCCTCGTCACCAGTGTTAAGTACTTGGACATGGGTTGGAGTAAATGGAGACAGTCTTTGAATGTGAACTTTCAGCTCTTTATTGCATAGTGACTTCTCAAAACAATAACAGTGAACCCTGTCTTATATAGGCAACCTTTGTGAGAATTGTCCAATAGCGAGCTATGAATGCTAGCACTTTAAACCAATAATAATCCTCTGTTAAGGGCCAATCGGATTCCTAAGAACTAACCAATCCGATCTGGCTGCCTAACAGCCAATCAGAAGTGCAGGGCCAGAACCCTGCACTTTACCTCAAGCTCATACTTTATTAACTATGGTACATACACAACAGGTAGCATGTTGACAAGAACTCTCTACGTCTTCCCAGTATCCAATCCAAACATCCTAATCTCTCCCTATCAAGAAATCAGCAGTTTGCAAGCTTTCTCTGGGACTATAAGCTCAGGGAACAAGAGGAGCAAGTCTGCTAGCCACAATAAGTAATCTATAGAGACTTGATTGCAAAATATCCATCCATCTCTCCCAGTGGATTTCTGCTTATGTGCAACAAGTTATTTTGCTGACTTTGGATCTCATCTAGAAAATGTCTATGCAAGTTGAGCATCTTATCTCATCTGGCCCACAGTTATACTACTGTTCTCCTACTGGCTGTCACTGGACTCAATCTCTGTTTTCTTCTCCCCCATCACCGAACTGGCCACTCAGAGCTCTGTAATGTTGTTGGGAGGGGGTGGCAGTTTAGAACTGTCATTTAACTGGAGAGAAGTTCCCACTTGTATAGAGATGCACTTTCCCCAATAAGTTCGGAGAAGTGACACTTTCAAAGTATGGGTTTCAAAGGAAAATGGCATTAAGGTCTTGTCCTTGGTTAATGATCTTAGCAAAAAGCTGACAGTTTTGTATTTAGGGGAGGAAAAAAAAAAGGTAATTCAGCGAGTGCCTAAGCTAGTTAAACTGTTTATGTGAAATTGCCTCCTCTCTACATCCTTAATTGACTTGATTTCACCAGAGGCTAGCATTTACAACTTAGCAGAGTTGGAAAGTGTTATTACCCATTGTAAAAGTCCAAGTCCAAAAGATTCACCTAAATGGATCAATACACTTGAATTTCAGAAGATCAATGAGATTAGTTTCCTCACGTTAAAACTCGTGAGAAATTGCCAAGCACAGCAGAGGTGGTATTCAGCAGGTTCTGACCAGTTCTGGAGAACCAGTCGTGGAAATTTTGAGTAGTTCAGAGAGCCAGCAAATACCACCTCTGACTAGAGATTTTACAGTATTCTTCCCCTGCCACGTCCACCAAGCCACGCTCACAGAACTGGCAGTAAAAAAAATTGAATCCCACCACTGAAGCACAGCCAAGAATATGTTCCCTTTTTCTAAAACAATGCTGTTGCTTCAAAAAGCTAGAAAAGTATGGAAAGCAAATCCACGTTGGAACAATAAACTGACATCTTGGAACCCCCATCTCACCCTGGACAGATCTACTTGACCTGCTTTCCGAAATGGAAAGGACAGCGTGCAACACATTGACTCATAAAACTGGAACCAAAATGTGGATTGAACTGACAAATTCGATGTTTTATTTTTCTAAGTGGCAATCTGTGTTGGCCTTAGGGTGCTCTATAGCTGGTGTTGCTCTGCAGAAGCTTGATGAACCCTGAAGTAAGAAGCAGTGCTCCAATTGCTCCCATCCCCACCCAGAAAATAATGGAATAAAGATGAAGTGACATCTCCTATCCAAACTGATCTTAACAGTTTTAAAATTGAAAAAAAAATACATTAGAGCTGTAGGTTGCTCATCCCTTTATTTATTTGTTCAATTTCTATAACCACCCATCTGAATCAATGACTCTATTTGACTCTATATGATCTTCAAATAAGATAGTAGATTTCTGTATGATACCATATTATTGAAATTTCATATCTATGAAATATTAATATAGAATAACCATATACATTCAGTTATGTCGAGCTGGCCATGCCCACCCCAGCCATACCCACCTGGCCCCAGAGATCACACACAATCCTCAATGAAATTGAGTTTGACACCCCTGGTTTAGATCATAATCTGAAAATTATTTTTATGGCATTAGTTTAAACAAGAAGCTTATTTAAAGATGAAAAATTAAAACTGGAACAAATACTTTGTTCTGCAGTGGAGAACAACAAATTCCGAGGGCCCCTTTCCCAAAGTATCCTTTTTAATGGACAAAGGCATGACACTGCTGTTAGATTTTCTAAACTGATTTTATGCTGAATTGTTAATTACACCTGACCCTATGGTCTGAATGCAATTATATTCCATTGACTTTCTGTAACAAGAGAAACCTAAACAAGTGATGTTTCTGTTAAGTATAGTGACATTTTCCAACATCAAGGCTTTTTTTTTTTTTAATCCTCTGTATTGCATGTCACTTTCTAGCAAACTCAACATAATTGTTTATCACCTGTGGTCAAGAAAAGAAGTGTGGAGTGCTGAGCATACAGAAGGACTTTCCTCTTCAGGTTTTTCCTGATCCAATCTTTTACAATCCCATCCATCTTCTTAGTAATTGCTGTTGGTTCTCAATAGAGATTCTCTGCTTTGCCTCAAGCTTCTGTATTTCCCTACTTTTCTTCCATAGAAAGTCAAGTTTAAGCATCTGAGCTTCCTAAGCAATCATCTATCCCTATATTTATTCAGTCATGCCACTAAGTATTAATGATTCCTAGTTACATTTCCCCTTTTCTCTCATTTTCTCCTCATTTCTTTACACTCCTATTAATGCAGGTAGTCCTTGACTTACAACAGTTCATTTACTAGCCATTCGAGGTTACCACAGCAATGAAAAAAAGTGACTTCTGACAATTTTTCACATTTACGACTGTTGCGGAACCCTCATGGTCAAATGATTTACATTTAGATGCCTGACAACTGACTCATATTTATGACCATTATGATGGAATGTGAAAAGAACTTCAGTTCTGAAATGGAAGATCTTATTATTAAGGGAGATAATAATGCATCAATGAGCTTCTTAACATGCTGATTTTGATTGTATTGTACCACTACCAGTTGAGGAGGAGGAGGGGGGAAACAATGGGTACAGTAATTAAAATAAAGAAGAAATTATAAAGGCTACATCAGATAGTTTTCCAGTGATGACCTGGTTTCATCTTCTATAGATTAATAAGCATTTAAAAGATCATTATCCTACAAACTCACATTTTAGTGCTGTGTGAGTTTGGCATACAATGAATTACATTTTTGGATAGCTGTCTTATAGAAAACACAAGCATATTGGCTTAGAAGCATGGAAAATGTTCTTCCTTTTGACTCTGGCTTAGCTTCAAAGCATCCATAAGGATTTCTGATATATCTTCCATAGTTATTTTGCCTGAAATCTTTCAATGTTTCCCACTGTTGACAATTTGTTCTTCGTTCACTTGTGGTCATGTCTCACAAGACTAGGACTCTTGCATCTGTTAAATTTATAATATCACTGACTATCAAAGTCTCATGGAAGTTTACAATAAACAAAGTGATCAAAATTAAAACCAGCAATTTTAAAAGTAATGAACATGTTCATTACTTTATAACCTACTTTTAATCTCTTTATTTTGATCTCTATAGCAACAATCCTATGGGGTAGTCTGGATTGAAAAAGAGTGGTTATCCCAAAGTCAACATTGGTTGAGGGTAGACTCAACTGTCCAAGCCCTAATATTTTAAACTGAATCCAAAACATTGCCTCACCTATCGTTGAGAACATTTTGAAAAGCCAACAAAGATATTGGGGGCCCTCAATTCAATAAGGAGGGAATTTGAAAATCCAAGAGCAAGTTGCTCAAAATCACTGTGAGTTGAGGAGAACCTTCTCATTTTATCTTAGTTTAATCACACGGGGCTTTAAAAATTAAAAAAAAACTAAGTTTGTATTTCATTCAAAAGCAAATTATTTAGCACTGTATGTTTTTAGATCAGGGTAAATCTATCGTTGAGAATTGGCAACAACCTGAAGGCACATAATCAATTAATTAATTTGGGTTCTTTTAGATTTTACTTGTCTGCTGAGTTCTGTCCAATCTGAAGTTTTGAGGCAAACACAAAGATCAGAATTAAAGAATATATATTTGAAAGTTATCTTAACAGGTTCTCTGGTCCATTCATTTGTTCAGTGCAGGAACCCACCCCTGACAGATGGCCATCAACCCTGTTAAAACCTTCTGTTGCAGTTGATTCTGACAACATTTAAGATATCCACATAATAATTTCTCCTGCAGTAAACAAGGCTACAATCATGAAGTGAAATGATCAGTTATGCATTCCACATTTCTTTCTCCAGTTTGTGCCTCTACTCAAGTCTTTGCTCTAGGATATCTTTAATAAGGGGATAAAAAGATTTCAAATCCTCAATAAAGGTTTAAGACAGAGTAACACAATCTGTTCTATAATAGTATAGGAAATACTTAAGCACTTTTCCATGTCCGATGGAAAGACCATGCAGAGCTTATATTAAAAAAAGACAATACAAGCATGAAACAACTCTATTTCTAGATCCTCCAAGATCAGAATGGGACAACTCACCACAGCTAACTCACCATAGTCAATTTGCCACAACCAATTTACCATAGCCAACTTCCCATGGCCAACTCACTGTGGGACAACTTGCTGTGAGACAATTGAACAACTCAATTTAATTATTTAAAATAATTAAAAAATATTTAAATTTTTGTCATTCACATTTAATTTTGTCCTTCCTTTGGCATCTTTTTTAAATGATTCTATTCCATTATTTCTTCAACATTAGTGTAACTCTTGTCCCATGGCAAGTTGGCTGCAGCAAGTTGACCATGGTGAGTTGTCATAGACCTCTCCAAGATAATGTCTATGTTCCCAATGTAGTATCTGATGGAAATGAGGCAACCTATATCCTTTGTTTACTTTTGGTTTTGCATAGTGGATCGGGAAAAATGAGAAAAATGTTTCTCCAAAAAGGAAGTTCTCAAAGCTCTACAAAAGCAGTCTAAGATGCAGATCTAGGGCAATCAGACCAGGAGTGCAGAAATCCAGATGGGAGGAAAGAATTAACTGTATCTCTTTGCTGTTAAGTAGTGGTCATTTGGATTATAGCAAGCCAGAACTGGTTGCCATATTATCTCATTTGGGAAGTGTTTGTAAACAAGCCTGAACATTAACTGTCAGAATGATATGTCCCAAGAATGTCCCAGGTTTGGTATCCATTCTAAAATAATATGATGAATGATTAGCAATTAGTCTTCTAGAGACACTGAAGAGTCTAGGAGTACAATAATTATATGGTTTATCCCCAGTAAAGATTTTATTTTGGAAAATCACATAACCATTGATAAGCTTACATCCAATACACTGGAGTACATTACAGTGCTTGGGCTTCTATGACATGGAGATATCCAGCCAATAATGATGTTACTCAGCAGTTCTTTTTGAAGAACAAGAGCAAAGCTTGAGGAAATGCCTATTTGAAAATGCTAGGGATTTGTTATTTTAAATATGTTGGCAGAATAATCTCTAAATTTCAAGTAACACATTTAGACTAGACTACCAGAAGAAGAGTCCTCTGAGGTCACTAAAGCTTTGATTTTCCAGTTAGCTTATTTTATAGCTTGTGCTTTAGAAGACATCAAGCCCATAATGAGACAGATCAATCAGTTTGTTTTTATTAGTCTACTGTGTACAATGTAGCCGACAATGATATTCACTGAATCTGATTGTTTGGGAATTTGCATTATACACCATGTTACTTTTAACCTTGAAACTTCAGTCTGAAAAGCTGCTGGTTTTGAAATTTATAGCTGAATTATATATCTGTGTTAGAAATTGAAAATTTAAGTAGGGAGTTGCATTTTTGCCCTTGGGTGCAGTACAACTGCTGGGATTATTTTAAAGCATCTGACTGATGCCCATGAATATTTCTGAAATTTTCATGTTTTATTAAAAGACCTTGACATGTTACAACACAGGCTTAAATCAGGCATAAATGAACACATTGAGCCATTCTGTTGTAGCTGATGAACTGTGTGAATGTCTTTTTATTTATGAGTTATATTGTTTTTCCTGTGCTTCAAAGAATGGCAAGTTGTTCCCTAAGATCAGAGAGCCACAACTAATAGCTTCTCCCCAATGTATATTCACTTTATTGTCCTCCATCTGTTTGCAAAGCAGATAAAATTTGCAATTTACTACACTAGTTAAAAATGGCAGATTTGGGGAACCTTCTGACCACTTTTCTTAGACAATGTCTTTAGTCTAATTTGGTCTGATTTGTTTTGTCTTTTTTTTTTGTCTGAAAAGAAAACTTCTCTTTTGATTGTGTTACTGGAACTTTTTAAATTAGATTTTTGCTACTTCTGGTGGGGGCAATAAGCAATGGAATCCTAGCTTGTCTATTTTTTCAGTGTCCTGAATAGACTATGTCAATGAAGATTCTCAGTCAGGAAATTTGCTTCTCATTCAAGAAGGTTCTTCAGCTCATAGCTGAAGAAATTTCTTGGATGAAAAGCAAACCATATTCAAAGAAAAATCAGAAAGTCCAGCCGCCTGTTGAAAAAGCACCTTTGGGACTGAATAGACTTATCTTTCAACAACATTTCTGGGAATGCTGTGGGAAATAGCAGCTCAGTCTATTTAGGTGCACTACATCACTTTCTAGGTTTGCCATCACCATCTCTTCAACACTTTGACTATCTCCAAACAATTTTCAGGTTACATGTGAGTTTTCTTTTCCATTCTAAATTTGTCTTTCATTTATTCTTTGTTTGTTCATTCAAGATACATAAAGACATTGTAGAACTTGAAAAGATTCAGAAGACAAATATATTTAGTGATAATGCTGAATAGGGAGAAGAAAGAGAGCAATTTATTTCTTTGGAGAGAGGCTATATTTTCATTCTCTTGACTGATGTAGTACCCAAACTTTTAGGAGAAAAAAGATAATTCAATTCATCACTTTGTGAATACTTTCTGATATAATTGTAGCTACTAATAATACACTCTTACCATATTCAGAGTTGTTCCTCTTCTGATGAGTATTTCATGAATATATTGAAACCTTTCTCCATGGATATCCCACTGCTACCACATTTTCAACTATTTGCCTGTTATAACAACTTGCTAGATTGATATTCTGTCTGTCCACTAGGAATAACAGAATAACAGAGTTGGAAGGAACCTTGTAGGTCATCTAGTCTAATCCCCCCCCAAACAGGAGACCCTACACAACCTCTGAAGGCAAACTGTTCCATTGGATGATTGTTCTCACTGTCAGAAACTTGCTCTCACTGTCAGAAAATTTCTCCTTATTTCTAGGTTGAATCTCTCCTTTATCAGTTTCCATTATTTCTTGCCTGGACTTCAGGTGCTTTGGAAAATAGGTTAAGAGCCCCTCAAACATTGGAACGCTAGTATCATGTTTCCCCTAGTTCTGCTCTTCACTAAACTAGCCATGCCCATTTCCTGTAACTGTTCTTCATATGCTTTAGCCTCCAGTCCCCTGATCATCTTTATTGCTCTTCCCTGCACTCTTTCTAGAGTCTTAACATATATTTTTAGACCAAAACTGCATGCAGTGTTCTAGGTGTGGCTTTATAGCAGGAGTGGGCAAACTATGGCCCGCGGGCCACATCCAGCCTGTTGGTCTGTCCAATCCGGCCCACCTCTGAAAAAAAAATCGCTGGGCGTGGCTTATTGCCCTGCACCGCATGGCCCCCAAAGCTGCAAAACAGCGCAGAGCGCTCTCGGGTTAGGAAAGAAAAGAACAACTTTGCAAAGGCCTCGGCTGGGAGTTCGAAATCACCTCCGAGTGCGACCTCTCCAAAGGTGAGTCCCCGCTGATCCCCCTTTTTTTTCCGGGCCTTCCAGGCTTAAACTTTGTAAAGGCAAAGTTTGCAGGCAGGAGCGTCTTCCCGCCAAGGAGTGGGAAGGGTTCCACCCGGTGGGCGGGCAGGCTGCTTGGAGGAGGCGACCTGGCAGCGCTCCGGGTTTCCCCTCCGCTGCACAGCTCGGGGCCAGGCGTGAGCGCCCTAGAGGAAAAAGCAAGCCACAAGTTGCTGGGAAGTTGCTCGGGTGCTGGGAGTTGCCGTCGTGGTGAGCGGCTCATCGGGCACGCACGCGAGGAGGAGGGCTTTTAAAGTGCCTCCCGAGCAGGACCACCGAGCCGGAAAATGGGGCACCAAGGCAGGGCAAGTCTCCACCAGCAGCGGCCTAGCTTTAGGTGGGCTTGGATGCCCCTGAGCACGGTTTGCTGTTTGTTCTCTCCTGAGACTCGCGTTTGGAAAGCGTGGAATATATATATAATCTTATATATAATTTGCTGCATTTTATAATGGGCCCTTTATAATGGCCTTTTATAAAATTGGTTTGGCCCTTGAATGCAGATCTGATTTTCCATGTGGCCCCCGACAGAAATTAATTGCCCACCCCTGCTGTATAGAGTGGTATTAGTACCACACATGATCTTGATTGAATCCTTCTTTTAAAGCAACTGAGGATTGCATTTGGTGTTTTATTTATGAATCACTGTTATCACACTGTTAAACTGCCCATTTCCCTCACACCATACCCCGAGAGATAGGTTGATCTAAGAAGTAAAATGAATGGCTTAGGATCACCCAGTGAACTTATATGGGTGGTGATATATTTAAATCTGACTCTTCCTAGTGCCAATCTACTAGAATGAATTTCAAACTTTACATCATTATTCATTTCTTATTTATACTTGAATAATTGTATTATTATTATTATTATTATTATTATTATTATTATTATTATTATTATTATTATTATTATTATTATTATTATTAAAATTTCCCATAAGAAAACTGGGGATTTGATGATCATGAATGTATTTGCATTTAGCTGGAGTTTCTTTATATCTGCTACTCATAAAACAGGAATTCCTAATAATGCACTAGAATTAGGGGACACGTGTCATGAATGTTGATTGCTGTACATCAAAACATATTACCATCAATGTGATTTTAAGGATTGAATTATTTTATTCCTAGCTGCCTTCCAGAACAGCCAACAGTGAATCATACTAGACAGGACTCTAGGGAAATGCCAAAAAGAAAGTGCACATGTATATAGCCATTAATAACACAGGGCAAGAGATAAGTAGTGCAATGCTTTCCCATTCATTTCATGACAGATAGTATATTCAGGTGGAGTGAATTCTATGCCTTGGTTTTTAATAATCAATCTTTTCTTTTCTTTTTTTTTTCTTTTGGGGTCCATAGTTAGAGGAATCACTGAGAACTGAGGCAGTGTTATCACCACATTCTCTATTTCCTTATATTTATTGATTTTACAAATTATTGGTTATTCTACAACTGAATGTCAGGGGAATCACACAGAATGCTGGGAGTTGATTTCTATATGCATCCTATCCATTGTGCCACATCTGGTGAATCTCCTTTAGCATATGTATTCAGCAATTAGTAGGACAGCTCATATCACAGCCAAGATAGCTGCATCTGTAGCTGTCTCTCCTTTGAGAAGTCCATGTGCCAAAATCAGTTGGCAATGCCAGGAAGTAGCAAAGGGAATAGGAGAAATGCATTCCAAATTGTACTGAAACCTTCCAGGCGAACGCATTCATTGTGTGCAGCTTCTGTTTTGGCCAGTGTTATATGCTATAGTATAATAAACATGATAGGTGGTGAGGGATTGATTGGAAGGTTACAGTGATTCCCGCTATTAAGTTGCCTTCCTTGCACAATCATGTCTGGCCAAGAGGTTTCCAGCTGCCAGGGAGGAATAAAGTAGAATCCCAACCCTCTGTGAAAGTGTCTAGATGGCGTTGCTTTTTAGCAGCCACAATAGAGCACTGGGTTTTTTGGAACTGTTGTGTCTGGTGCAGCTCCCCTTGACAGGCAAAGGCATGGAAAATCAAAAACCTGCTGGAGTAGATCTAAGAGCTGTTATCCAAGCTGTCGTACAGTGTGTTACAGTGTGTAAAGATATTTGCAGACAAGGAAATTGCAGAAGAGTTCTGGCTAGTAAAATGAAGTCTCTTTCTTTCCCGATGGCCAATCCACAGATGCAGTCTCAGTCACAGATGGTACATTTTATAGCCTATTCATTCCCTCACCTTGATCCTGATAATTTCCTTATCTATACCTTTACAACTTTATTGTGGAAAGAACAGTGGTAAAATTAAATCCTTGTTTCTCTCATTTATTAAATATTCTATTCAAAGGATATAAAGTGCCCTATTGTGATTGCATGTCCTTTATTCTACTGTTCCATTCACTTTGAGCACTAGTAAATATACACAGGGCTGAAGTGAAGATAGGATACAAGGACGGCGTACATCTTGCAGTGTTTACAGCTTGTTATTGCAAAGGATGCTTAACACAAATAACTTTTTAAATAGACTCAATGGTGTCTATGGTTAAATTTCCACAAGTTTCAAATCTGATTCATTTCTTCCTTCATATTAAGGATGATTTAAGGAGATCAGATAAGTAGGCTTAACTTAGAGCTAAGCTTGAGCTCCTCTGATTGAAAAATAAAGGAATTCTCTGACACTTGCAGCTAGGGATACTGAAGTGCGAAAGCAATAATTCAACCTCCCATAGTCAAAACCAGATGTTGCTGTCTCAGTTATCATTACTGTATGTAAATTATCATAGCTTTCAAGTTGGTGTAAATATTTTCAAGTATCAATTCTAGCCTTTTTTTTCTCCTCCCTCCTTTGTTTTCTTATTTCTTTTCTGGGTGCAAAGAGAAGCAGACAAATAAAGCATTATAAATTTTATCATATTTTATCTATATCTTAAACTACTGTATTCCAATTTCATTTTAGACTGCATTTTATTCCACTTTTATTTTAAATTGTACTTTATTCTGATATCATTTTAAATTGTATTTTATACAATTCCATTTTAAATTGCTT
Source organism: Hydrophis major (assembly GCA_033807585.1). Taxonomy (NCBI): domain Eukaryota; kingdom Metazoa; phylum Chordata; class Lepidosauria; order Squamata; family Elapidae; genus Hydrophis; species Hydrophis major. Next base: position 69,532,835 of record CM066328.1, on the reverse strand, counting down.
TTATCAAATTTTAGTAATAATTTATTTCTGGAACTTTCAGCTTTGATATGGCCCAAGGGCTAATCAATATAGAAAGAGAGAAGAGAAATTACAAAGCACAAAAATAAAAAGAGTCATCATACTTTAAAGGCAAGATTAAGATTAAAAATATGTAAAAAAAAAAAAAGACAATGAGATAAATGTTACATTTCATACTTCAATTAAGTTGCCTGTTGCACATAAAGCTTTAACAAAGCTTTATTGAAAACACAGGAAGGAGTTAATATGAATGACAAAGAATAAAACACTATTTTTTTCAAAAAAAAATAGTTATTACACTGTACCATTCAGTAATCTATACTTCTACCTATTGCTAACTATACTATTCAGTTATATATTAAGTCGATATTTGATAATTGATCATACATATTCTGTATCTCAGATGAAAATTTTTGGAGATTCAGGACAGTGGTTATATTATAAGATGCACAGTAATACCTTGGTACTGAACTGCTTTGAAACTCATCAAATTTGGCATTCAATGCATTTTGATATGAATATTTTGTCCCAGTATTCATCATTTGGTTGGTACTCAACCCACAAATCAAACCTTATCCATGTCAGCTGCCTGGTGATTCACTACATTAGTCCTTAAGGGAAAAAATGTTTGGTGCTCATTTTTAGTACTCATCATGTCTCCAGGATCTAATTAATGTTGAGCACCATGGTATCATAGTATTATCATTTATTATGATGATAATAATAGAAAACAGATTTAACAGATAATCAGAGTTGGAAGGAACCTTGTAGATCATCTCGTCCAACCCCCCACCCAAGCGGGAGACCCTACACCATTTCTGACAAATGGCAGTCCAATCTCTTCTTGAAAGTCTCAAGTGATGGTGCTCCCACAACTTCCGAGGGCAAGCTGTTCCATTGGTTGATTGTTCTCACTGTCAGAAAGTTTCTCCTTATTTCCAGGTTAAATCTCTCCTTGTTCACTTTCCATCCATTGTTCCTTGCCTCGCCTACAGGTGCTTTAGGAAATAGCTTTATCCCTTCCTCCCTGTGGCAGCCCCTCAAATATTGGAAGACTGTTATCATGTCTCCCCTGGTCCTTCTCTTTACTAGACTAGCCAAGCCCAGTTCCTGCAACTGTTCATTGTATGTTTTAGCCTCCAGTCCGCTAACCATCCTGGTTGCTCTTCTCTGTACTTTTTCTAGAGTCTCAACATCTTTTTTGTAATGTGGTGAACAAAACTGGATGCAGTACTCTAGGTGTGGTCTTACTTAGGCTTTATAGAGTTGTATTTGTTATGTATGTAAATAGTTTAAATAAAAGCAAGCTTGGGGTAAAGTGCAGGGTTCTGGCCCTGCACTTCTGATTGGGTGTTAAGCGGTTCGATCGGATTGGTTGGGTTCAGAGAATCCGATTGGCCCTTAACGAAGGACTCTTATTGGTTCTGGAGCTAGCGTGTAACAGCTCCCTATTGGTTAATTCACATTAAGGTCACCTATATAAGGCAGAGTTGTTGTTGTTCACCCTCTTAAGTCACTATGTAATAAAGAGCTGAAAGTTCACCAACTAAGATTGTCTCCAGTCATTTCACCCATCCTGAAACTATAACACTGGCGATGAGGATGGGATTTGGAGACATCTGATCTTAAGGAACCGGGAAGAAAAACAGAGCACGTGCCAAGACGACGCCACCAACGGAAACCATGTCCAGCGGCATCGTACCACCCGCTCCATTCGATCCAAACCAAGAGGATTGGGAATCCTACATGGATCGCTTCCAAATGTTCCTTGAAACAAACAACCTGAAGGACACCACACCAGCCAAGAAGCGGGCGCTGTTCCTGACGTACTGCGGCCCAGCTATCTTTAAAATGGCAAAGGCACTCGCGAAACCTCGAGAAGTGAAAGCAATGAGCTGGGACAACCTCGAACCTCTCCTGAGAGACCATTACGCGCCAACCGTACCTACACTCGTGAGACGTCACGAATTCTATCAAAGAAGCCAGCGAAAAGGAGAGAGTGTGGCTGACTTCGTGGCAGACCTCCGACACTTGGGAGGCCTCTGCAGATTCGCAGACTTAGATTAAGCACTGAGAGACTGCTTAATTCTGGGATTAGATGCGCTGGGCGTGCAAAGCAAGCTGATGGCGAAAGGCGACATCAACCTTGCTGACGCCATCACTGAAGCCACTGCTGCTGAGGCGACCAAAAAGTCCGTGGCGCAACTACGGCGAAGCCGAAACCCAACGACCCCACAGACAGGCGACCTTTTATCCAAGTCAGAAGAGCAGCTTGTTACGACGCACCATGAGGACCTCTCTTCGTCGTCAGACAGCGACGAAGAAGGGGTCCATCGACTGCGGTTCGACCGGGACCCTCGCTCTAAACCCTCACGCCCTTGCGCTGGTTGCGAGGCAAACCACCCCAGGGCAGATTGCAAATTCCGTGATGCGATCTGTCATGAGTGCGGAAAACGAGGCCACATCAGTCGAGTCTGTCACAGTTTACCGGGACCAAGTCAGGCCTCAAGGGGAACCAGCTCTCGCCAATCGGCAGGAAACCATCCTGAAAGGCGAGATCCAGCAAACTACTCCTACAGATATCAAGCATTGCAGAAAGAAGAGGCCCACCATACTATCACTATAGGTCACGCTTCAGCCATGGACGCTAAGAAGATTCGAGTCACAGTGGCCATAGAGAACCAACCTTGCCACATGGAGGTTGATTCCGGATCGTCCCTCTCGATGGTGTCATGGAAGACATTAAAGCAACTCATTCCTACCATCCAACGCCAAGACCTTCGAATGCAACGTCTCATCCTTAAAGACTACCAAGGGAATCGGATCCCTGTGGTTGGGTCTTGTCGAGTCCGCGTCTCGTTTAAAAAGCATACGGCATACTTACCTCTAACGATCATCGATAGGGACAGGCCTAGTTTGTTGGGCCTCCAATGGTTCACACCACCTGGCATCGAAGTAGCCGGCGTGAACCGAGTCAGTGATTGCGAGTGGGAGGAGGACCTTATTACTGAATTCAGCGATGTCTTCGCAGATCATCTGGGCGAGTATAAGGGGACCCCAATTTTGTTTAGCCTCGACCCTAAGGTTGCCCCGATCCGTTTAAAGCCCCGTCTAGTTCCATTCGCCCTTAAGGCCAAGATAGATGAACAACTTGACAAACTAATTAAACAAGGGGTACTGCAACCCATTGATCATTCCCCATGGGAAATTCCTATTGTAACCCCCATTAAACCAGATGAGTCAATCCGAATCTGTGGGGACTACCGGGCCACTCTAAACCACGCCCTCCAGCAGAACGCGTATCCAGTGTCGGTGGTACAGCACCTCCTTCATTCCCTGGGAGGCGGAAAGGTTTTTGCTAAGTTAGATTTAGCTCAAGCCTATCAACAATTGCCCGTGGACGATAAAACAGCCCAAGCTCAAATGATAGTAACGCACAGAGGTGCTTTTAAATGTACCCGATTGCAATTCGGGGTAAGTGTAGCCCCGGGAATATTCCAAAGTTTAATGGAACGATTATTGCAGGGAATCAAGGGCTTGGTTCCATATTTTGATGATGTGTTAATTGCAGCTCCTAGTAAAAAAATTCTACAGAATCGTTTAAAATGTGTTCTTAAGAAATTCCAAGAAGCGGAATTGAAAGTAAAAAAGGATAAATGTCATCTGTATACAGACAGTGTTGAATTTCTAGGTTATCGTATTGATAGTCAGGGTATCCACCCTACTGAGAGTAAATTAAGGGCGATAAAAAATGCTCCCAGACCCCGTAACAAAACAGATCTCCAGGCATTTTTAGGCCTTATTAATTTCTATAATGTGTTTTTACCACATAAGGCGACTGTGGCTGAACCGTTACACCGGTTATTGGATAAGAAAGCATTGTGGGTTTGGGATTACCGGGAGGAAAAAAGCGTTTCGAAATGTAAAAGATTTACTTACATCTGATTCTGTACTTATGCAATATAATGAAACTTTACCATTGGTTATAACTTGTGATGCCTCACCATTTGGGGTGGGCGCTATTTTGAGCCATTTGCTGCCTAATGGAAACGAAGCCCCTGTTGCATACTTTTCGAAGACTCTTTCTCAGGCAGAACGTAACTATGGACAAATAGATAAGGAAGCTCTTGCAATTGTGGCAGCCGTAAAAATATTCCATGAGTATGTATATGGAAGGACATTTACCATTGTAACTGACCACAAACCTTTACTAGGGATAATTGCTGGGGACAAACCAACCCCCTATATATTGTCCCCAAGAATGACTCAATGGTCAGAGTTCCTAGCTGCTTATAATTATCGATTGTTACATCGCCCAGGGAAAGCCATTCCCCACGCCGACGCACTCAGCAGAGCACCGCTACCAGAGACTCTCGACAATCCGGCACCAACAGTATCGGCGTTACAAATTGAGATGCTCAACTCACCTCCTATGACCACTCGAGATATCGTGAGAGAAACCAGACGAGATCACACCCTAGCTCAAGTCCTAGGCTGGGTAGAACGTGGATGGCCATTGGACCAGGTCCCAGATGACTTCGCGCCATTTAAAACAAGACAGACTGAACTTTTTTCGCAAAAAGGCTGTGTCATCTGGGGCAATAGATTCATCGTTCCAGAACGACTCCAAAACTCGCTGTTACAAATTTTGCACGAAAGACATCCCGGGATCGTGCGGATGAAAGCACTCGCACAGAGCTACGCTTGGTGGCCAGGCATGGACCGACACATCGAGCAATGGGTCAAGGCCTGCACCAAGTGCCAGCAAAACAGCAATGCACCACCAAAAGCTGCACCAACTGAATGGGAGACGCCACGCGGGCCCTGGTCCAGAATCCACCTGGATTTCGCAGGGCCGATTAAAGGACATACATTACTATTGACTGTCGATACATACTCTAATTGGTTGGAAATTCATCGAATGACCCATACAACCTCCGAAGCTGTCATTAAAGTCCTCAATAGACTCTTTGCAACTCATGGATTGCCGGACGTCCTGGTGTCCGACAACGGACCACAGTTTACAGCGCTAATGTTTGAACAGTACCTTGCTGATAATGGCATCCGCCATGCGCTCACCTCGCCTGCGCATCCTGCTACCAACTGCTGAGCGGAACGCATGGTCCAACTTGTAAAAAAGACTTTGCAAAAAGTGGACCATGATAATATTGATGAAAAAATAAACCGCATTCTACTTCTACAACACATCACTCCGCACAGCGTAACCGGCAGAACTCCCGCAGAACTTCTCATGGGGCAAAAACTCCGTTCCCGCCTCGACCGATTGCATCCTGCTTACGAGCCAGAAAAGCCTGCAGGATCTAACGGATGCTACCGTACCTTCAAGGTAGGCGACCCCGTTTATGCAAGAAATTTATCGGGCGACCCGGTTTGGATTGAAGAAATGATAATACGCGAGACTGGGCCCAAATCCTATATTGTAAAATGTGTTGATGAAAGACTGTGGAAACGACATATTGACCAATTACGGTCACGACTCCTTTCGGCCAGCCAGCAACTCCCCTACGACCAAACTGAGGGGGGGAAGGAATGGAAGAAGACGACATTCCAGGGAACCTGTTCTAAGAGAGCGATGAATCTAGTGAAACTCAGGAAATGGAGCAGGAGGAAGAATTGTACACTCCAAGGGAAATCACACCAGAACGAGAAGCTGAGCCACTGCCAAACAGCATTTTACCTCAACAGGACTGCACACAGCCAGTCCAAAGAAAATGTAATAGACCCAAAAGACAACCGTCCTATTTGAAGGACTATATAACCACACCATAATTGAGGAGCCAGGGGGAAGGGGTGTTATGTATGTAAATAGTTTAAATAAAAGCAAGCCTGGGGTAAAGTGCAGGGTTCTGGCCCTGCACTTTTGATTGGGTGTTAAGCGGCTCGATCGGATTGGTTGGATTCAGAGAATCCGATTGGCCCTTAACGAAGGACTCTTATTGGTTCTGGAGCTAGCATCTTACAGATCCCTATTGGTTAATTCACATTAAGGTCACCTATATAAGGCAGAGTTGTTGTTGTTCACCCTCTTAAGTCACTATGTAATAAAGAGCTGAAAGTTCACCAACTAAGATTGTCTCCAGTCATTTCACCCATGCTTGAAACTATAACAGTATTAGTACTTCCCTTGATCTTGATTGTATCCCTCTGTTAATACAATTTAGGATTACATTAGCTTTTTTGGTTGTTGCTGCACACTGCTGGCTCATATTTAGCTGGTTGTCCACTGACTCCAAGATCCCTCTCACATTTACTGCTGTTGAGCCTGGTTTCACCCAGTCTATATGTGTACTTTTGGTTTTTCTTGCCTAAGTGTAGGACTTTACTTTTCTCTACATTGAATTTAATTTTGTTAGATATGGCCCAGTGTTCTAGTCTGTCAAGATCCATCTGGATCTTGAGCCTAACTTCTTGGGTGTTAGCTATTCCTGCTAGCTTAGCATCATCTGCAAATTTGGTAAGTTTCCCTTCTATTCCCTCATCTAAGTCGTTAATGAAGATATTGAAGAATACTAGGCCTAAGACGGAACCTTGTGGCTCCCCAATTTACTGATAAGCTAAAATTTTGAGAAAATGCTAAGTATAGAAACAATATCATGAAGGTCTTCCAATGTATTTCTCCATTAACTGAATTAAAGAATAACCTTTTTAGAACTCCTTATACCTGTTCCTTTTCATTTTTTGTAACTAGATTACTTCATTTTATATTGCTTTCCTGGATTTTGATCCAACAGCATATTGTACAATATAGTCCAACAGCAATATTATATCATTTTATGAATTACAATCCTTGTAATCAGGATTAATGTGAAACAGAAATGTTGTCTGTTTATTTTGTCAAACATTCAGTGAATTCATTCCAGCAAGTGGGTTAATTATAGAAAAATATTTAAATGTCAAAATCACAACGAACAGCTGTTCTGAAGACTAGAAGATTAGTCTAGATGTAAACTTCTTGATATTTAAGCATATCTTAATTTATGACAGACACATACTAAACCTCAGATTAGTGTGATTGACCACAAAATATGTCAGCACATAGGAAAAGTTAGAAAGGATTGGGAGGTTTACTAATTTAAACACAGATTGTGTTGTTTTGTTTCATATGTTTAAGGTGTGTGTGGTTCAAAATTAACAAAAGCTTTGCAACAACCCATTTCTAAACATAAATACACTAGTTTGTCTATATTTTTGTTAAACTACACTGTTACGAAATGGGGAGAAGCATGATTCCTGAAATAGTAATTAATGACAGAAAAATCCAGTGTCTAGTTTACCAATTATTGATTAATGTTTCCTTGTTTACTAGAAATAAAAATGAAGTTTTTTTAAAAAAAATTCTGATAGTCCTTTAAAGATAGGATAAACTCTGAAAGAAAAAAAAAAACCCTACTCCATCTAAAGGATAGACCTAAATTATTAAAAGATACATTAACTGACAAAATATTATAAAATAGAGAAGGCTGATGAAAATTTTAAATGAAATCTTCTTCCCAGCTTTTTTAAAAATAAAAATATCTTCCAAGGGAGTATTTCTAAATAAATATCTGTTCCTACCTTCAACTTCTGTTTTCTGTGCATTAAATAAACCTGTCTAAGAAAACTGAAAATATTAAGCTTCATATCCTATGAAGCACACCATAACACCACCTAACTGGATTTGTAATAAGGATAGCAAGAAACTATTCCACAGAGCATAGAACAACTGACAATAGTTGTTGGATATATTATTTATAATTTAGTGATACCTCATTTCCATAGCAAATATGTTGCAAAGACTCATGACAACAATGTAAGTTGGCTTTGCAAATTTAATTAAAAGAAGCAAATCCATTGAACTTAGAAGAGAAGCAGAACAGAATTTTTAAATAGGAATGTCAATCCATCCTACCTACATTAGCCAATAACATTTACAGATGTTGCAGCCTGCAAGCATGGGAATAGATTACAATGCATGAGCATTATAGATGTTTTCAATAAAACAACACATGACCAAACAACTGGTAATTGGGCTTCATGTCCCATACTCTGTTTTGTTTTGTTTTTTTCATTAAAGGTCTTATTTTGACTTTTTTTCTGTTTAACTAAGATTTGTGCTCCACAATCTCTGATGCCATTTCTCATGCCAAGTTTCTTTTTATAATTCTTAAACCTTGCAGAGCTCCATATGTCCCATTAGCCTAAATGCAGAATTTTGAATACACACACACATACACACATAAACGCTTCCAAGTTTACTCATTTTACTGTAGATCCCCACTGTTTCTAGACTACATTAGTTGACCTCAAGCGCCTTTCCCCTGGTTTATGTACAGTGCTATAGCTACCATCATCAATCACCAAACAGCATAAAAATCCAGCATTCACTGGAGAGGGAATACATGATTTCTTCAGCCCAGTAGGAACAAACTTTCAGATCGATATCATTATAATTGAGTTTTAAAAGCACAATGTAATTTAATGGGATTTTTTTTTTAACCTGCCTTTACTGGAATTTCCTATTTGTTAGGTCTAAGGTTAGAGACTTGACTAATAGACATTGATGATGATAAATCAGCATAGCACAATTAATTTTCACAAAGTTGCTTTGGATTGAGCTTGTCCGCTCCCAGCCAATGAGATTGTAGGAACTAAATCCCTCAGCACGTCAGAAAATTTATACCAAGATAATTGAAAAGGAGCTTTTGTTACCGCTTTTGCTTCTGGGTGTTGAAAGGTTGTCCAGAAAAGAAAACTCATTCTACAAATTGTAGAGGTGCCTGCAAGTATTCATTCTTAATTTGGCAGGCTAGAAGGCAGCTGCAGTACCAGCAGGAGCCTGCCCAGAATGTGGCTGCCGCTGTCAGAAACAGTCTAGGAAAAATTGTAGTGAAATGGCTAGTATAGAGGTTACCTAGGCAACAGACAGGTAGATTCATTTTTGTCCTTTATCATGGATCATAACTGGGCCCATGAGGAAGTAATCTCCTTATGTATCAGGTGTCATGCATCAAATAGTGATCAGTAACAGCTAGCTTTTGATGGGGAATTGGAGGAATGTGGCATCCAACAAGACTAAATCATTTTATTTGGCTGAATTTATGGAAGTTGTATATAACCATCACATTTAGAGCCCAAACCCCAACTCATCCACCCTTCTTGTTTCCAGGAATACAAGTAATTTTAACATTTGATTATTAATAAATCAAAGTGAAAAATCATTTTTGTAAAGTAACATCAAAGCCATAAATGGCTATTAGTTGGTGAACCAATAGAGCAAGTTAACACCTTTACTTACTTAGGGGTAGCTTTCTCTGAGACTGTATTTTGACTCTCTCATCTTCAGAGGAGCTCATTTAGAGCAAAGGCATAAGTGAATGTAATGCTTAAATTGTTTTAAAAAAAGAAAACACAGGTGTACTAGTGTACTTATATAGAATTGAAGTTTGATACTTAAAACAACACAATCACATCATTTGAGTATCTTAGGTATGGGTAAAAGGACTTCATTTACTGTTATCAGGCCTGAATTGGGAATTTATATAATTTATTATTTGTCTAAAATTAGAGCATATAATTATTGGTGAAAAATTAATGCTATGCAAACTGGCAGACTCCCAAAATTGTGTCTGTTAGAACAGACAAAATTGCAATTATAAACCTCTTAGATTGTGCAACTGACAAATTATATTAGAAGCTGTGGACTTCCTGTCTGTTGTACAATGGGAGAAGGAGCTAAAAGGATTGCTGCACAAAGTTTTTGGATATACAAGCTGAGAAAAAAATATTGCTATCATCGTATGTTTGGTACATTGAAATGCATGAGCTGCTCCAAACATAGTTTACAAATTGTCAAGTATTTAAACACAGAAATGCCTAAACAGTATTTATTTGAGCAGGATTTTTGCAGCTGGACATTATAGTTCAATATGGAAGATCTAACCAAGTTCCTTATTATGAGCATACGTGCTTCAAAGATAGAAGGCACATATATTATTTGAATGTCATTTGTATAAGAAAGAGAAAGATCAATATCTTGAACTATTGGCATTCTTGTATTAAGACAACATATATCATGTGTGGTCAGAATTCAAAAATTACATATAATACAGTCCTTTATTTGAACAAAACAGTTCATCTGAAATCTGCATATTTGGATCTGATCGTGGTAAATGATAGGAATGATACAGAAATATGATTTGTATTCTTTATTCTTATACTTTTTAAATTTAATTTTCTTATACTCTATTTTTATATACAGTCTTGTTAATGCCATACTGTATATTTTGATGTGGTCCAATGGCTAACCAATAGTAAACTATTGCTAATGCTACAACTGATTTTAACAACAGCTGCAAAAGAAATAAAATTCCTATGATGTTTAAATTAGTCATAGCCCTATCATAATTTTGTGGCAGGAATTAACTCTTTTTATCTGAGGCACCAAAGCAATGAAAAGTAATGTATTTGTATTGTACTTATTACTTTTACTTAAGCTCTTGACTTGAAATTGCATTCCTTTCATTTTAATAGATAGGTGGCAGAATTGTCTACATTTCCTCCCTCATTTTTACAGTGCCTCTAATCATAATTTAATTACCTTTCCTCTCTTTTTCCCTTTCCCTCCCTCCCTCTCTCCCTCCCTCCCTCCCCTTCTCTTTAGCTCCTAATCTAAAACAGCAGCTTTGGCAATCAGTAATCAGTGCATTAAAATAAGACATCATCTTCCATTAAGGGAAATTCTTACAAGTCCACCAGGGTTACCTTTCTAACCAGCACTAATTTGCAGAAGAAAAATTTCAACAGATACAAGAAATGAATATGCCTTTAGCATCTCATTAAGTAACATGAAGCTCCAAACATCATATTAGTAGCTATCTTTGTTTAAATATATGAAAGTATTCAGCTGATACATAACTAGGTTTTCACATCTGTGAACATCCAAAATGATTCTATTCACAGACAAATGTGAATAATAATGGGCATCCTGTTAGAATTGCCATGCCATCTGTTTAAAAATCCAACATCTTTGCCAGGGTAAATCTGTACATCATGAGAATTTAAATCCATACACATCAGATCATATAGTTTATAATTAACTGTTTCCCTAAAATATGTTACAGAATTTTTTGCAATTTTGAAAGGATATTTATCAGAAAGTGAGAAAAGCATTTTTAAAGAACACTTTTATCTTATTTTAAAATTAAAGTGTTCCAAATTCATGCCTTGCTTATCACTACATATACAGGATGGAATCTGTCCAAGTGAAAAAAAGCACTATGTGAACATACTGTTTTTTACTAGGTGGAACATTCAACCTGTAGTTTGCCATTCTGCTCATATTTGGTATAGATAGAAAGGAAACCAAAGCAAGCTGTGCCTAGAGACATAGGCAGCCTTATCACAGCTAGATACATTGAATGAGGACTATAGATATCTTTCAAATGGCCAGTAATAAGCTTTGTGAACATGGGCTTATGTTGAAATTCTGAAGTGCCTACAGGTTGTAACATATTCCAGATGCTTTGCTTCTGGTGACAAACTTGTCAAAACAAACCCCAAAAGTATCTTTGGTTTTTCTCTCACAATAATTACCACTGTGCGTTAAACAAAGAACTTCTGTGTCATTCTAGAAAAAAATAAAGCCCATAGTTTGGAAATAGCTGCCATATAACCTTGTGCATTAATGCTGTACCAGGCTTCAAACTTCATTCACCAATGCATAAGAACTCATTCAAGGACAGCGCCTCTGTTACTAATTGAAGCAAATTTTTTCCAAGCTTTTCAAACTTCTAAGTAAACCTGGTACTTTAAGAAGCTGATTAGTCTAAACTACTCATAAAGCATTATTATTCAGTTTCATACAGAAGCAGAGGGTGTGTGTTTATCTGAGGGACAAAATATTTCTTAAAAATCAACATATTGAAGCATGCAAAACACTAATGTATATAGTTTAGTAAAGACTATCTTCAATGAAATAATGTGCAATGCCATTACATATTCAGCCTACTTTCCAAGAACTTGGGCTAGAAGAGAAGTATAAGACCATTTTATAGCATTGGCCTAGTGATCTCCCAGGTTGGATGACTCCAGCACAGTTTACAGGGAATATTTAGTGAATAGCAAGGGAAGTTTCAAGGGTTAGCTTGGAGACCCTTCAGGTGCATTTTGGCCAGTAGATAATGAGAAAGTTAAGTAGGAAAAGGCCAGTGGCCTCACCTACTGTTAACATCCTTCTTGTTGTGAATCAATAAAAGTACTTGAATAAAGATTATTAAGAGCTTGAAGTAAAGTGCAGGGTTCTGGCCCTGCACTTCTGATTGGCCGATAATAGCGACATCGGATTGGTCCGTTCAGGAGAATCTGATTGGCTATTAACGAGCCTCTCCCATTGGTTAATGGAGCTAGCGCTCCCCGTGTTTCATTGGTTAAATAGTTAAGAGTTTGCCTATATAAAGGAGGCCGTTGCGGCCATTGAGCTGACCTGTTTTCACATGTAAATAAAGAGTTTGAAGTTCACTGTTCACCGGCTCATCTCCTCCTTTGCGCCCATGCACAGAATATAACACTGGTGACAAAGATATGGAGACATCAGAGCTTACTAAACAACAAAGAACTATAACTGAGGACGTGGCTGAAATGCACCAACGGCGGAACCATGTCCGGCGGCGTCATACCACCTGCTCCATTCGACCCAGCACAAGAAGACTGGGACTCATATATGGATCATTTCCAGATATTTCTGGAGACCAACAATTTGAAGGATGCCACTACCAGAAAAAAACGGGTGGTATTCCTAACTCATTGTGGGCCGACCGTATTCAAGATGGCCAAGGCACTAGCGAAACTGGCAGAAGTAAAGTCTATGGACTGGGACATCCTCGAACCCCTGTTGAGGGCCCACTATGCACCGACCATGCCAACGCTCGTAAGAAGGCATGAATTTTACCAGAGAAGTCAGCGGAAGGGCGAAAGTGTTGCTGATTTCATAGCGGGTTTCCGGAATCTGGGAGGCCTATGTGAGTTTGCCGACCTAGAAGAAGCCCTAAGAGACCGAATAGTTCTGGGATTAGATGCCCCAGGCACACAGAATAAACTGATGGCGAAAGGTGACATTAGCCTTAAAGATGTCATCACTGAAGCTACTGCAGCAGAAGCAACCAGGAAGTCGGCTGCCCAAATGCGCCGCACCCACGCCCCGCATCGCCAACTCACCTGCAAAATTTCACCTCAGTCAGAGGGACAGCTTAAAACAGCCCACCACGAGGACCTTGAATCGTCATCAGAAAGCGATGAAGAAGAGGTCCACCAACTTCGGTCCGAATGAGACCAACACCAGAGATCGCAGTAGCAATGCGCTGGTTGTGGAGCAAGCCACCCCCAGTCAGAATGCAAATTCCTCGATGCGCTCTGACATGTATGCAGGAAAAGAGGCCATATCGGACGGGTCTGTAGAAGCAAGCTAGGATCCAACCAGCCCTCCAGGGGGGCTAACTATCGCAAACCAACAGGAAGCCGTCCTGTAAAGCAAGAACCCGTGAACCACCAATGGAACAACCACTCCTACAGAAACAAAACCCTAAACCGCTCAACAAAGCGAGAAGAGGCTCACCAAACTATCACGATTGGTCACACCTCATCTCTAGATGCCAAGAAGATCCAAGTGAAAGTGGCCATCAAAAACCAGTCCTGCCTGATGGAAGTCGATTCAGGATCGTCCCTCTCGATGGTTTCTTGGAAGACCCTCAAGCAGCTCATCCCTACTGTCTGGCAGCAAGATGTCAGATTCCAAAGACTCATACTCAAAGATTATCAAGGAAATCGAATTCCGGTCATTGGATCCAGCCGAGTCCGGGTATCATTTAAGAACCGTACAGCATTCCTACCCCTGACTGTAATCGACAAGGATCGGCCTAGTTTGTTAGGCCTCCAATGGTTCACTCCACTCGGAATTGAAGTAGCCGGCATTCACCGAACCTGCAGCAGCGACTGGGAAAAGGACCTCGTCCAAGAATTCCAGGACGTCTTTGCAGAAAACCTAGGCGAGTACAAGGGGACCCCGATATCATTTAACCTCAATCCTGAAATAGTTCCCATCTGCCTTAAGCCTCGTTGAGTTCCATTTGCCCTTAAACCAAAGATTGACAAGCAGCTTGAGAAATTAATAGCCCAGGGTGTGCTGGAACCAACCGATCACTCTCCCTGGGAAACCCCAATCGTGACATCCATCAAGCCGGATGGATCGTTAAGAATTTGTGAGGACTACCGAGCCACCCTGAATCACGCCCTGCAGCAAAACGCTTACCCAGTACCGGTGGTGCAACACCTCCTCCATTCCCTGGGGGGCAGAAAAGTCTTCGCTAAACTAGACTTAGCCCAGGCATACCAGCAACTGCCTGTAGACCAAAAAACGGCAGAGGCCCATACGATCGTTACGCATCGAGATGCATTTAAATGTAACCGACTCCAGTTCGGAGTAAGCGTAGCCTCGGGGATCTTTCAAAGTTTGATGGAAAGACTATTACAAGGGATAAAAGGCATTGTCCCATATTTTGATGATGTGTTAATCGCTGCCCCGACTCGGAAAATACTAAAGGATCGCCTGAGGTTGGTTCTCCAGAGATTTAAAGACTCAGGTCTCAAAGTTAAAAAAAACAAGTGTCAATTATGTACAGATCGTATAGAATTTTTAGGATATTTAATTGATAGTCAAGGCATTCACCCCACCGATAGCAAACTTAGGGCAATCAAAATCGCCCCAAAACCCCGAAATAAGGCCGACCTCCAGGCTTTCCTGGGCCTTATCAATTTTTATAACATTTTCCTGCCTCACAAAGCAACCATAGCTGAACCCCTACATTGTTTGTTGGACAAAAAAGCAACCTGGGTATGGGGACACAGAGAGGAGCAGGCATTTCGACATGTGAAAAATTTATTGACTTCTGATGTAGTTTTAATGCAGTATAATGAGACTTTGCCTTTAACGATCACGTGTGATGCATCACCATTCGGAGTGGGTGCCATTTTGAGCCACGTTTTGCCAAACAGTAGTGAAGCCCCTGTTGCCTATTTCTCAAAGACGTTATCAAAAGCAGAACGCAATTACAGTCAAATTGATAAAGAGGCCCTTGCTATTGTGTCTGCTGTTAAGAGATTTCATGAATATGTGTATGGCCGAGCCTTTACTATAGTGACTGACCACAAACCTTTGCTGGGAATAATAGCAGGAGATCGGCCAACATCTTATATATTATCTCCCAGAATGACTCGCAGGTCAGAATTCTTGGCGGCATATAATTTCAAGTTGCAACACCACCCAGGGAAAGCCATTCCCCACGCCGACACATTGAGCCGTGCACCACTTCCAGAGACCATTGATGACCCCGCTCCGACAGTTACAACACTGCAGATTGAGACACTTCAAACACCACCACTAACAACCCAAGATATTGTGATGGAAACGAAACGTGACCCCATTTTAGCATGAGTCCTCAGTTGGGTCGAGCGCGGATGGCCATTGGACCAGATACCTGACGACTACATCCCATTCAAGAATTGACAAACGGAACTATTTTCACAGAAAGGCTGCATTATCTGGGGTGATAGAGTCGTTGTCGCAGAGCGGTTACGATGAGCGATACTAAGAACCTTACACAATGGCCACCCCGGCATCGTGTGCATGAAAACCCTCGCACGAAGTTACACATGGTGGCCGGGTATCGACAAGCAGATCGAGACATGGGTAAAAGCTTGTCACAAATGCCAGGAAGTAAGCAACACCCCTCCGAAAGCAACCCCGACTGAATGGGAAACACTGAGGGGACCATGGTCCCGTATTCATCTGGACTTTGCGGGACCGACAAAGGGACACACATTTTTATTAATGGTGGATGCCTACTCGAACTGGCTTGAAATCCATGAGATGAGGAATACAACAACCGAATCAGTCATCAGGAAACTAGACAGACTCTTTGCAACACACAGATTACCAGACATTCTAGTATCCGACAACGGGCCCCAATTTACCATGCTGTCCTTTGAACAGTACCTGGCAGACCGCAGTATTCGCCATGCGCTGACTTCGCCAGGCATCCTGCGGCCAACGGAAGGACCGAGCGCATGGTACAATTCGTCAAGAAAACCTTGCATAAAATGGACTATGGCGATATAGAAGACAAAATTAACTGGATACTCTTTTTGCAGCATATCCCTCTGCACAGCATCACCAATAAAACTCCCGCCGAGCTGCTAATGGGACGAAAGCTCCGCTCCCACCTCGACCATCTGCATCCATCATATGAACCTGAAAAACCACACAGTTTCAGCGGGAAATGCCGTAACTTCCAGGTAGGCGACTTGGTTTTCGCTAGGAACTTTTTGGGAGATCCATTGTGGGTCGAGGCAACTGTAGTCCAAGTAACCAGCCCTAGATCGTTCCGCATGAGATGTCGCGATGATAGAATATGGAAGCGCCACATTGATCAGCTGCATTCAAGGCTACAGTCAGGGATCTCCGAGTCCCCTGACTTCCAAACCAAGGGGGGAAGAGATACCAAGGAAGCTGAATTTGAAACGGCAGAAAGTTTAAGCGAAAGTAATGACCGCTCAGAGGCAACACGTGAAGAAGGATCGGGAATGGGGGTGAGCTCGCCGCAAGGAGATGCCGAGAACATTAGCGGCAACGAAAATTTGAATACAGAATGGGAGGCACCCTCTTCACCAGATAACATCCTACCCCAACAAGACTGTAGCCAAATACCGGGAGAACAACGTAAATCAAATAGACAATCAAAACAACCTGCCTACCTCAAAGACTACATGACCGCACCCCTTAAACGGAACCTGGGGGGAAGGGGTGTTGTGAATCAATAAAAGTACTTGAATAAAGATTATTAAGAGCTTGAAGTAAAGTGCAGGGTTCTGGCCCTGCACTTCTGATTGGCCGATAATAGCGACATCGGATTGGTCCGCTCAGGAGAATCTGATTGGCTATTAACGAGCCTCTCCCATTGGTTAACAGAGCTAGCGCTCCCCGTGTTTCATTGGTTAAATAGTTAAGAGTTTGCCTATATAAAGGGGGCCGTTGCGGCCATTGAGCTGACCTGTTTTCACATGTAAATAAAGAGTTTGAAGTTCACTGTTCACCGGCTCGTCTCCTCCTTTGCACCCATGCACAGAACATAACACTTCTCACCCACATGTTGGTAGTTATCTGTGCACTCACAGAACCAGTTGTTAAAATGGTTGCAGCCCACCAGTAAGTATTAGGTATGTTTGTCACCTTGAGTTGCTTATTAAATAAATAAATGTGTGAATGAGTGGGTGAATATCTTGGGAGCTGTGATATGTGAGTTGTTCTCAATACCAATCTGTACATGGTACATTTCTTATACATTTTTATATGTGTACAACCCTAAGCATAAAATATATCCAAAGTGTAGATAAGCAAATTTTACATAATGAAAAAATGAGTAAGCAATTCATACTGTTGAAGTAGTACTAGGAACCATTCACACAAAACAGAGAGAAGTTTTTAACAGGGAGGGTAAACCAGGCACAAGAAATTAGGAATGGCCCTAATTTCTTTCAAACTTTTCTTCAAACATTTGCCAAAGTGCTTCCAGGCTGGTGGCTTCAGATTGCCTTCAGTGTTTGTTGAGGTAATTCCTCGTTAGGAGAATAAGTGCACACAGGGAGACGTAGTGAGAGTGATGTTGAATAACACACGACCAGCACACAGATACACTGAATAGTAAAATGTAGGTTTTACTTCCAGTAAATGGTTAAGCAAAGTTCAACAAACAGTCCAAGTCATTCACAGTTAAAGCAGTCAGTTTTTAGTGCAGGGATAATCCAAATAACAAAGTCCAGTATCATGCACAGTTCAGTAACAGACTTACAGAAATCCAAGAAGAACGATGATCAGCAACAGTCAATAGAGAAAAATGTAGGCACCAAAAACATTGAACATCAGAACATCTAGCAACTTACAACAGAACTAACAACCCAGGTTTCTGACTCCATCTTATGGCCATTTGAGAAACCACACCAATTACAATTTTATCATTCCCTTAAAAAGACAGTATTAAACTTCTATCCTGTTTTATATACTTCCAGCCCAACTGTTAGATGACTATCAATTCCTAACAGTGTCCATTTATTTTGCCTATTCTGAAAGATATCCAGTATATAAGCAGGGCTTCAAGTTAGGTAGCTTCAGTCCACACATATGCCATAGCATCACTGGACTACTCAGTCAAGACCACGCTTGATGCACACTGAAGGTTTTCAAGGCTATTTGTTTTCTTTGAATTCTGTTTCACAGTATTCAGCAAAAGTGGACAGGAAGAAATTAATGTTGTCTACTGGCTGATTTTGATTGTACTGTGGACAATTTCATAGCAGTTGTTCAAGCCATTGAAGTCTGAATAACCATCAAAATCCTCCCTTAACTTCCTCAATATCTACTGGCCAAAATGCACCTGAAGGGTCTCCAAGCTCACTCCTAGGACTTCCTTTGCTGCATACTGAGAGTCTAGAAACTCACTGAATATTCCCCATAAGCTGTGCAGAAATTATCCAGCCTGGAAGATCACTAGGCCAATGCTACAAATTGGTCTCATTCTTCTCTTTGTGCCCAAGTTCTGTGAAAGAAGGCTGTGTAGGCCTATCAAGCAGGCTAGAAAAGAAGCAGCAAGATTGCCTCAGAAGCAAAAAGACCACAGTTGCTTTTCAAAGCAGCTTCTAAGTGGAGTTTTCTTCAAACCTTTGTCAAAGTTACATATTTCTTTGAAGCTGTACAAAAGTACAGGTCTAAAATTAGAATTGTCAAACTTGAAATATCACCACCTTTATATCTCAGGACCTCTGTACAGTTTTGTGCATTCAGGCCCTGAAGCTATTGTTCTGTACCCTAATTTGAATTCTTGAAATCCCCGTGCTTTGATTGGCCAAAGCGCGGGGCGATCGGATTGGTTAAGCAAGCCGCGCCGATTGGCTCGCTGAGAATCTCCCGCGATTGGTAGATTCGAATCGCGGGAGATTCAAAGCGGTGCCATTGGCCGCGGCCAGCGCAGCTTGGAAATAAAAAGCCGCAAAGTTTTCCTGAGAGTCAGTTCAGTTCCTAACTACAATAAAGAGCTTGATACAAAGTCACTGACTCCTGGCCTCTTTCCAAACGGACACAACACTGACGACGAGGGTGGGATTCTGATCCTGAACTGAAGCACGTGTACGATGGAAGACAGCCAACCGACGAGATGGCCAGCATCGCGCCACCAACTCCCTTCAACCCCGCTAGCGAGGACTGGGAATCTTACACGGACAGATTCTGCATGTTCCTCGAATGCAGCGACCTGAAGGAAGCCACCGGACCGAAGAAATGAGCCGTCTTCCTAACGTACTGTGGGCCCGCAGTGTTTAAGATGGCAAAAGCGCTAGCCAAGCCCACCGACGTGACCGTGATGGATTGGGATGACCTCGAGCCATTACTCCGGAGACACTACGCTCCAGCCATACCCATCCTCATCCAACGACACGAATTTTATCAGCAGGACCAGCAGTCGGGCAAGAGTTTCAGTGATTTCATCGCAGAGCTACGGCGCCTTGGAGGACTATGCGAGTTCTCCAATATGAACGAGGCCCTGCGAAACTGAATCGTGCTCGGCTTTTGGGACCCCGTTCTCCAAAGTCGGCTGATGGCCAAGGGCAACATCGCCCTCGCCAATGCCATCACTGAAGCCACGGCAGCCGAAGCCACCCGACAATCAGTAGACTGCATGCGGAGACCAAACACCGGGGACCGCACTGCAAACAACCACCCTGCAAGGTTGGCCGAGGCCCAACCTGAAACTACCACCCACCAAGGCGAACTCCACTCGACCTCGGGCACTTCAGACGAGAAGGAAGAAATCCACCGTCTCCAGGCAGGCCGTGACCAGCGCAGCCGGCAGAGTCGTTCGTTGAGGACCGCGTGTGCCGGTTGCGGAGGTGACCACCCCAGATCCGAATGCTGGTTCTTTGACTCAGTCTGCCGGCACTGCGACAAAAAGGGCCACATCGCCCGTGTCTGCCGCCTCAAGAAAACCCACAGCCCTAGACGATGGGACCCGAGCGAGTGGAGACGAGAGAGCACACCACCCAGGACCAGAGACTGCCCAGCTGACAACCGTTGAGACTGGAATGGACGAGCCCAATAAGGTGGCGAGACCCAGCGGAGAGAAGAGACACATCAGACGGTCACCATCGGCCACGCAACAAACCCCGATGCCCGAAAAGTCAATGTGGAGGTAGGCATCGAAGGCGAACCCTGTAAAATGGAGGTGAACTCCGGGTCCTACCTCTCAATGGTAGCCTGGCAAGAAATTAAACGCTTGGTGCCTACCATCCAGAGAAGGGGACTAGAAAACCAGAGACTAATCCTCAAAGACTACCAGGGAAACCGCACCCCTTTAGTCGGAACAGGACAGTTCACAGTAACCTACAAGGGGCACACCAAAAGACTTCCCTTGACCATCGTTGATCGAGACTGACCTAGCCTGCTGGGACTTCAATAGTTCGCACCGCTCGGCATTGCAGTCACGGGCATCGACCACATCGCCGAAGCCGACTGGGAGCAGCAACTGGCCTGGGATTTCCAAGAAGTGTTCGACGGCACCCTAGGCAAGTACCGAGGGCCCCCTATATCCTTCAGCCTAGACCCAAACGTTCCCCCGAAACGCCTAAAACCAAGTCGGGTACCTTTCGCACTCAAACCAAAAATCGACGAGCAAATTGACAAGCTCATCAAGCAAGGGGTTCTACAACCCATAGACCACGCCTGGAATTTTCCAGAGCCTCATGGAAAGATTCTTACAAGACATCAAGGGGGTGGTACCCTACTTTGACGATGTACTAGTATTGGCAACCAACCAGGCCGAAACTAGAGAGTCGCCTAAGGGAGGTGCTAATGAAATTCAAAGAAACCGGGCTTAAAGTGAAGAGGGAAAAATGCCAGCTATACACAGAGCGGGTCGAATTCCTAGGATACCTCCTAGACCGACACGGCATTCACCCCACCGACAAAAAAATTAAAGCCATCAAAGAAGCCCCCACAACCAGGTCAAAAACAGAACTGCAGTCATTTCTGGGGCTACTTAACTTTTATAATGTCTTCCTGCCCCAAAAGGCGACTGCGGCGGAGCCTTTGCATAGGCTTTTGGACAAGGCGGCTACCTGGACTTGGGGGAAACGCGAGGAAGCCGCCTTCAGGAAAACCAAGGACCTGCTCACTTTGGATGCTGTCCTCATCCAGTCTAACGAGACCCTACCACTTGCCATCACATGCAACGCATCACCCTTCGGCGTCGGCGCTGTCCTCAGCCACACTCTCCCTGACGGAAAGGAAGCACCCATCGCGTTCTTTTCAAGGACCCTCACAAACCGGAGCGGAACTACAGCCAGCTGGACAAAGAGTCTTTGGCTATCGTCGCCGCAGTGAAAAGATTTCTAAGGCCGGACGTTCACCATCATCACCGACCACAACCCCTGCTGGGAATACTTACAGGGAACAAGGCCACCCCGAACATTCTGTCTCCCCGAATGACAAGGTGGTCTGAATTCCTGGCCGCCTACAACTACCGACTCATCCACCGACCCGGTAAGACTATCTCCCATGCGGATGCCTTAAACCGCTCACCGTTACCTGAACCAGACACTGACTCAGCACCCACGACGACCACCCTCAGCATAGAGACACTACCCAACCTACCCATAACCGCATCAGACATTACCCGAGAAACTAATAAAGACAAATGTCTGGTGCGGGTTTTGCATTGGGTAGAGAAAGGGTGGCCGGAAAAGGACAACGATGAGACTTTCAGGACATTCCGGAACCAGCAAACGGAACTCTCGTTACTAAAAGGGTGTATACTATGGGGGGATAGGGTGGTCATCCCAGAAACACTACAAGGGAAGGTACTGGAACTGTTACATGAGGGGCACCCGGGCATCATTAGAACGAAAGCCCTGGCCAGAAGTTATGCTTGGTGGCCAGGGATGGACAAACAGATCGAGGCTTGGGTAGCAAGGTGTCAACGATGCCAGGAAACTAGACCAAGCCCACCCACAGCACCCATCCTAGAGTGGGAAACCCCCAGGGGACCTTGGTCTAGAATCCACATAGATTTCGCCGGGCCCACAAAAGGACACACTTTCTTAATAACCGTAGATGCTTACTCCAACTGGCTGGAGGTAAGCAACATGAGAACAACCACCACAGAAGCCGTGACCAAAGAACTCTGCAAACTCTTCACAACACACGGCCTCCCAGACGTCCTCGTGTCCGACAACGGGCCCCAATTCACCTCACTGGAATTCGAAAAATTCCTTGCGGAAAGGGGCCTACGACATGCACTGACAGCCCCGGCGCATCCAGCGGCGAACAGAAGGGTGGAACGGATGGTTCAATTCACAAAAAAAAAAACCATCCAGAAAATAGACCACGGGGAGATCCAAGACAAAATAAATAAATTACTCTTCATAGAGCACAAAATCCCGAACACCACAACAAATAAAAGCCCGGCAGAACTGCTAATGGGGAGGAAAATAAGGTCCCCACTCGATAGACTACACCCCACTTACAACCCAGAGAAACCCCCAGACTCCACCAGCAAACACCGAACCTTCGCACCAGGCAATGCCTTCTACGCGAAGAACCTAACCGGAAACCCATTATGGGTACCAGCAATCATAACACAGCTAACGGGCCCACACTTGTACCGGCTACAAACAACTGACGGACGAGCGTGGAAACGCCACATCGATCAGTTAAGATTAAGGACGGCCACAAAAGACACCACCAACACGCAACCAAACAAAACCAACCCCCTCAACACAAACCAAGAGGGGAGGGGATACCCCAGGAACCAAAACCCAGAAGAAAGAAACCAGCCATACTCACCTGAAAGCAGCCAGCACAAAACCTCACCAGAGAGAGATAGCCAGGCCAGCTCAACCAACCCGGGAAGACCGAGCGGGAACGGCAAAACCCGCAGTTCAACCAACCTGTGTAGCCCAGGAGAGAGCTGCAAAGAGTGGCCCGGCCAGACATACCAGGCGGTTCCCACGACGGAGTCAAGAGAAACAGAGACCCCGACCGAACTGGCCGGGATCCAACCTACGACTGACCTGCGCAGGTCCAGTAGGCAAAGACAGAGCCCTGCCTACCTACGGGACTATGCTATGTAGGACCAAACCAAGAGGGGAGGGGTGTTCTGTACCTTAATTTGAATTCTTGAAATCCCCGCGCTTTGATTGGCCAAAGCGCGGGGCGATCGGATTGGTTAGGCGAGCTGCGCTGATTGGCTCACTGAGAATCTCCCGCGATTGGTAGATTCGAATCGCGGGAGATTCAAAGCGGTGTCATTGGCCGCGGCCGCCGCGACTTGGAAATAAAAAGCCGCAAAGTTTTCCTGAGAGTCAGTTCGGTTCCTAACTACAATAAAGAGCTTGATACAAAGTCACCGACTCCTGGCCTCTTTCCAAACGGACACAACAGCTATTTTACTCATTGTCTTTAGCAAGGAGTCTAGTAGGTATGTTATAGGCCTTGAGCAGACTACAACAGTTGGTCTTCTTAAAGCCGGAGCAGCTGTCTGTGCTTGCCATTTCCTGATCCCAGACTTCAGTCCTGATTAATAGTTTTGCCTCTGGTGGCATCATTTTGCTCCATTTCTTCATTAAAGTTTTACCAGTCTCACTGGGTTCATTTCTTGTTGTCTTCCCAAGGGCAGAGAGAACTCTCTTATTATTCATTGCAAACAGAAGGCAGGGAATGCAGTAATCTTTATATAACATAGCATTATTGAGTAAGTGGCAGCTCCAGCTTTAAATCTGCTTTGGGGCATCCAGTTCTTATGACCAGCCTATCATTTATGTATTTGGTTTCTAAAGTCAGCAAAGGTTGTCTTCCTGGACTGTAGTAATTTTTTTTTCCTGTTTTGAGAAAATTATTGAATCTAAACTGTTAAAAACTGGCATGCTTGCCTATGAAAAATGAATGTGGTTACCTCAGCATTTACTGTGGCATGACTTTTTTTTTTTTTTTTGCTCCTTCTACAGTTTTGAGGAAATATGATAAATATTAATCTGTCCTAGTTACACTATCACAAAGGTAGTGCACTTTACATTTCTGAAGATTCTAATAAAATCTTAGAATAAAAGAATCCAGGTTCTATCAGGATGATTCACATAACTTGATTAATCATCAATGCATTTTTAATGTACAGCATGGAAATAAAAGTGATAAGCATTGGTACTTTGGGATTCTTAATTGTATTACAGGAATGCTGTCCAATGACTGCTTAAGATCTGCTCCCTTTTGAAAATTAGGTGACAAGAAGATCTCTTTCAGAACTCTTGCAATTTATTTGCAAAGCACTGAAGATTAATAAAAAGACATGTTCCCTCAGAACTTGATTTTTCTTGTGTAAAATTTGTTGAGGTGACTGAAACCCTAACCCTGTGGGGCCATATGAGATTTGTTTGACACTGTGCACAAACAAAGAAAAGGGTTAAATCCTCTGCAATATGAGCTCTGCTGCTTTTGATTGGACTCCTGTCCCTTCTCCTGGGAGAAAACTGGAAACTACATCAGGGAGGTTGTGAATGCCTACTTGAAATAGAAGAGAGTATTTATATTTATTTGATTTGTCAATCGCTTATAAGATACAGGTATAAGAATAAATATAGTTTTGAATACATGAGATAGATATTTATAAGAAAATTAAAAAACAATAGGACAGGGATGGTAGGTGCTGGAAGCCTTGAAGGTTTCACTTCTTCCTTCGGAAATCCTTCCTGATATTAAACAATTTCTGACAAAGGCACAAGTAACTGTGAATAAGGCTTTCCAGTCTAAAATGGGTACAAATTATGTCTATGGAGATCCTCAATCATTCAGGTCATGGTTGTCCCAAAGGTTCTTTTTCAAGAGGCAACTGGACTTTCTGGTTCATTGAGAAGATGGAGCTGTGTTTTCTTCAGGTTATTTTTGTTGTGTATGTAATATAACTCAGTAAAGTATAAGCTTGAAGTCAAGTGCAGGGTTCTGACCCTGCACTTCTAATTGGCTGTTAAGTGGCCGTACCGGATTGGCCCATTCTGGGGAATCCGATTGGCCCTTAATAGAAACATCTTATTGGTTCAAGAGCTAACGTTCCTAACTCGTTATTGGGTAATCGTGACAAGGTTGGCCTATATAAGGCAGGTTCTACTACTGTTTAACTGAGCAAGTATAATGTAAATAAAGAGCTGAAGTTCACCGTTCAGAAACTTGTCTCCATTCTTTCTCGCCCATGCTCAAAACTTGACAATATTCTGCCCTGTGTCCCTTCACTGTTGAGCACAGGCACAGACTGTTGGAGATGAGTCTGTGCTGCCTGCATCTCAAACTGATGCAGAAACCAGAAAGTTGAGTTGCCTCTTGAAAAAAAGTGCCTTTGGGTACAAATGACTTTTCTAGCTACCATCTCATCTCAGTCAGGTGCTGCAAGACCAGGAAAACTCCCAAACTGAATACCAGCTCTGTTTGGGGAATGTTACTTTAGTGAGAATAAAAAAAATTATCATCTGTCTGGATCCAGGTATTCCAAAACTCAAAGCTATTCTATCTTATTAGGATTGAGATGGCTGGTTCATCCCCATCCCAAAGATGCACATCATGTACATGCACATGTGTCAAAACACACACACACACACACACACACACACACACACACACACACAGCTTTTCAGTGGCTGCTCCAAGAGTATGGACTACCTTATTTTCTTGTGGAAGTGTCCCTCTCCCTTTTAATATTTAGGAGGGAAGTGAAAACAACCTTTTGTGAGGCCTTCAGATTTTAATATTTTTGGAGATACTGTTGCCATACATTACCAAATTAGGATTGGGAAGGTGATAATTGATGATAATTTTTTTTATTTTTTTTTATTTTTATTGGTTTTTAAAAACAAACATAAACAAACAAAACATAAAAACATCAAGCTATCTTCCATATGTGTACATATAGTGTGCCAGTTGGTTTACAAATTGTTTTGTGCTTCCATTTCGTAGTCTTCAATTACAATTACATTGCATATAATCTCATATTTTCAAGCAAAAATTAAATACCTTAGTATCATTATTAATCATGATTGATGATAATTTTTATATTTTAATGTTTTTAAGGTGTTTATATATATAAGATGTTGAGACTTATAGTGGAAAAACATAACAAAGTGCTTAAATAAATAAATAAATAAATAAATAAATAAATAAATAAATAAGTAAGTAAGTAAGTAAGTAAGTAAGTAAATAAATAGTCTCCTTGTTGATCAGTGAAGCCAATGCTTGAGCTGAATAAGTAGTTATTCCTTATTCCTTTTCTTTCCAAGTTTTTTCCAAGCTTTTAAACCGGCGTTAGGTAGGACAAGATATGCTATATTTATTTGTCCATCTTTTTTTTTGGGGGGGGGGGGGGAATCTATGAAGAAATAGATCACATACTGTAAAATTAATGGGGTGAGTAGAAGAAAGTCAACACACCTTAGATATATTAACTTACATTTTCTGTACACTTATCTAGGATATTATTGCATATTTATTTAAAAGAGATTAAAAGATTAATTAAAAAACTGACCATAAAAATAACATTATTCTAATTTGTTAGTTGAAAACTGAAATCATTGTAAAAATAAGGAAACTCTTTATAACTGTTTACTATTATCCCAGGAAATGTTTTATTGTAAGTTTTTATCATGCCATAGGTGGGCATAATATAATCTTCTTTTGCAAATACATATTAACTAAAATGCAACTCTGCAATGTTATATCTATATAGGAACTTGATCACCATTAACAGTTGAAATTCAAAGAGATGTCATCCGAAAACTTCACGTTTTAAAAACTTCTGAAATAAATTACAGTTAGGTTTGGCAAATTAAACTGTCATCCATGATTTTTGTATAACCTTTGCATCATTTTTCAAACATAAAATCCATATGGGTAAGATACACAGCTCAGTGGAACATCGACTTTGGATCAGTAGTGGGATTCAATTTTTTTTACTACTGATTCTGTGGGCATGACTTGGTTGGCATGGCAGGGGAAGGATACTGTAAAATCTTCAGTCAGAGGTGGAATTTGCCGGTTCTCTGAACTATCAAAATTTCTGCTACTGGTTCTCCAGAATTCGTCAAAACCTACAGAATACCATCTCTGCTTTGGATGTTAAAAACTAAGGATAATTTATTTATTTCTTTATTTTGTTTGTTTGTTTATTCTTTATTTATTTATTTTTGTCAATTGCTTACAAGATAATAGGTATAAGTAAAAACATCGTTATAAAAACATGGATACATATAAGAAAATTAAAAAAAAATATAAAAGAAACAATAGGACCGGGATGGTAGGCACGTTGATGCACTTATGCACGCCCCCTACAGACCTCTTAGGAAAGGGGTGAGGTCAATAGTAGACAGTCTAAGGTTAAAGTTTTTGGGGTTTGGGGAAGAAACCACAGAGTCAGGTACAGTATTCCAGACATTGAACCACTCTGTTGCTGAGGTCGTATTTCCTGAAATCAAGTTTGGTGTGATTAACCTTGAGTTTGTATCTATCATTTGCTCTTGTGTTGTTATGGTTGAAGCTGAATATTCATTGACTGGTAGGACATTGCAATGTATGATTTTATATACTATACTTAGATCGGACTGAAGGCAGATTTTCATTAGTGGTGATGATGGATTGCCTTTTCTTGGGTTGGATTTTAACTGTTGTGGTTTGTCGCAGCAGGTACAGATGGCTGAGGTCTTGGAGAGCAAGGACTCAGATGAGGGACCTGTGTGTGATGCAGGGATAGGACCAGGACCATCAGGGGATGGAATGCTACCTTTGGAGATTGTGGAGGCTGGGAGCAGTGATGAAGAGGTCCCCGAGGAGCCTGTGCCCAAAGCGCGTATGTGCAGGGCTGCTCGCAGGAAAGAGCAGCTGCATCAGCATGGGTTACTCGGGAGTAAGGCTGCAACGTAATGGCCCCTCCCTTAAGAGATAAAAGCCAGCTGAGAAACTGGCGTTCTTTGCAGGAAACAAATAAGTTTTTGCACTCAAGTCTTGTGGACATTCAGAATATCTTGGTTGGTGTCTGGAGAATCTTTGTGTTTGAAATATTTCTTAATAACGTTATCTAGTGTTCTTTTTTTTTTTTAAACAAATTTTATTAATTTTACAGAGAACACAATAAAACATAAACAAAACTAAAAGATCTTTTCTGAAGGTTGTCTGATCCCGGGTTAAAACTCTTCACACAGACACAAATTCAAACATCATATTCACTTTATATATCCTTCCATATCTTATTATCATTTTCTTTTATATATATATATATAAACCATTTTTATTAATTTTATATAAACAATGCACAAGGCATAACAGCTTATAAGTTCTTTTCTAAGAAAAAATAATAAAAGAAGAAAACCAATAGAACATAACAATTCCAAATTATAGTATCAATACTTTGTCTATTTAACTTCATATCTTATCCCAACTTCTCCTTTTCATCCAAATTATTTCTTATTAATTAAATTTTTTTTTGCCTTTTTTCAATATATAACATCCAAAAAAACCAAAACATAACAAAACCTTTATATATCCTTTCATATCTTATTACCATTTTCAATAATATTCTTTGTCAGTTCTATTTCCAACTATCCATTCATCTTTTTTCTTTTATTATATTTCTCCTGTACACCAATTGGAGTAACGTCTATAACTCATTACCCTAACTTAAAAGTACTTCATATAACAATTTTTCTTGGGATTCTGTTTAATAGATTCTAAAATTACACAATGAATTTTATACTCTAAATACACATATAAAAAACACAATCTTATGTACCCTCCAGAATCCCTCTTTTATCCTAAATTAAATTCACCCATTGTCTCTGAATAAACTTTTTTTCTTTAGATCTTGCTTCCCCCCATTGAGGCTTCTCCTCCCCCCCTTTCTCTCTTGCTTATTCTTCTCCTTGCCCTTTTTACCCCTTTGTCTTTCCTCCTCCCTTTTCTTACTCCCTTTCCTTTGCTTTCTAACCTTGCCTCCACCTTTCCGCTCATTTTTCTCTTCTTTGGTTGTTTTTATAATTCTTAAAATCCCCTTTTTCTTATCCTTTTTCTCCTCCTCCCCGGAAAGAACCCATTGTTCATCAAAGATGGCTTCTTCTTCCTCTTCTTCTTTGTCCCAGTCCTTCTGCTGCGTAGTCAACTTTTCATAAGTACATAACGCCATTTCTAAGAATTGAAACAAAGTGCCCAAAGTATCTTCTTTTTTATATTTTTGATATTCAATCTATAGTTCATCCACAAGCGATGCCATTATGAAAAAAGAAACTTTTCCCAAAACAACCACGAATATTTTTAATCAAGAATAATTCAAAAAAAAATTCCAAAAATTAATACTTTTCTTCCTTCTTCTCTTTCTCTTTCTGGGGTTAATGTTTAATCAAAGAGGTCCAATTACCATATACCTTTCTTTGGGATTCTAGGCAATCTCCTCCTTTTTCAGCTTCTGCTCCAATTTTTTTTCCTCTCCCTTTCCACTTGCGATATCAATTTTAAATAATCAGAAATCCATACCTCCAACAAGGGTTTTCCAATTTCTTAAGTTTTTCAATGTCCAAAAACCCTTTTGTCCCTTAGCTTCAACTCTCAAAACAATTCACTTTCAATGTCCAATATGTCCAAACATTTCTGCTGTTTCCATGGGGTGGGAGAGTGAAGAAAAAAAAAAGTTCCCTTTAACAGCTTCTCCGCCGCTTTCGATCTTCTTAGGGATACAATGTATCCTCCAGCAATTCAAACAGCTCCGTTCCAACCAATTTGAAAGATGTTACTTGACCCGGCTCAGACAGCACTTTCACTCTTCTTACTTCCTCCAGCGCAATCTTACCCGGTTGCTGGCTTCTTCGTGGCGGCCATTGTTGACCGCCGCTCCACCGCCTTGGGAAAAAGGGGTTTTTCCGGAGGGGGAGGGGGTCTGCGACACCCCCAGCCCCCTGTCCGACTCCCCTCTCTCTTCAGCTGTCCCTACAGGGCAGCCATATCCCCCTGGCCCATCTGGATCGGGGGTACCTCGGCGGCTAGCACAGCAGGAATCGCGAGCTGTCGCGAATTCCTGCTGCCCCGAAGCCACGCGAAACCGGAACTCGTTATCTAGTGTTCTTGGCAGCCTTGCACAACCTTGGCAAGGCTCGTTCTTATCAGAGATAATTAATTTGAAACAGCCTTTTAACTGTGAAGGAACGGAGTTCGTAAAGAATCATTAAAAGGTTTTGCTGTTACCTCTGTTTCGAGTTTGTTTCTTTGGAACAAGGTTTGGGTCAGAACATTAACGCTGGTGATGGTTTTCAACTTTGGAGATACATACAGAAAGTCCTCAACTTATACTACAATTGAGTGTAAAATTCATGTTACTAGGTGAGAAATTAAGTTAGTTTTGCCCCATTTTATGACTCTTCTTGACACGTTTGTTAAGTGAATCACTGCAGTTGTTAAGTTAGTAGCATGGTTGCTAAGTGAATCTGATTTCCCTATTGACTTTGCTTGTCAGAAGGTTGCAAAAGGGGATCATGTGACTCCAGGACACTGTGACCATCATAAATATGAGTCAATTGCCAAGTATCTGAATTTTGATTATGGATGCTGCAATAGTCTTTTAAGTGTGAAAAATGGTCTTAAAAGCTGTTCTAACTTTGAATGGTCACTAAGTGAACTGTTGTAAGTCAAGGACTACCTGTATTTTATTCTAAAATATGAAGAGGCTTGTGATTTGGCATTATTTAATTCTGTACTAATAAGCAAACATTACATAATTGTTTTCAAGGTAATTACAGTCCAATTCCTTTATAGTATATAAATATAAATAGAATATTTGCCTTCCTCCTGCCCTTTGGCACTTTCATTCCACCTATAGGATTTCCTAAGTGTAATGCATCAAAGGTAAATATAAAGAAGCTTCTTCTATTCAAGGTTCAATTCTGTCCTTTCATCTGGCTCTTCACAATTCAGCTGTACATTGATAAAATAAATAATGTTTCAACAACTCATCCATTATAATGAACTATCATAAGACAGGCAGAAAGCTCTTGCCTTACAGCAGAGCTATAAGATGACCATAAAGAAGCAAAGAAATCAAGCTACCAGTATTTGACAATCAGTGATCAAGTGGATAGTTGCAGTCCAGATCTGGTAGTCTAATCTTGTCTAGGATCCAGAGAATTAATCCATCTGGCCCATTCTTACTGATCAGAGGTGGTATTCAGCAGGTTCTGACCAGTTCTGGAGAACCAGTAGTGGAAATTTTGAGTAGTTCAGAGAACCAACAAATACCCCCTCTGACTGGAGATTTTACAGTCTCCTTCCCCTGCCATGCCCACCAAGCCATGCCCATAGAACCGGTAGTAAAAAAGTTTGAATCCCACCACTCTTACTGATAGCTACTGTTTAAGATTCCAGGTTTCTGTTTTTCATATCATTTGCTAAATGACTTAGATGAAAACACTTATTAAGCCACAAATTGACCCAAGGATGCAAATTATTTGTTACTGAATGATGGTTCTTCCAAAAGTTAATAGTGCTACAAATGGCTAATTTTCTAAATGTTTGAAAAATTGCTTAAAAATTGTGCTATGAAATGGAAAATAGAATAGTGAAGAAATGTATAAATTTCTATTCCGGTTGGAAAACTGGATTAAAATCCCATAATCAGCTCCAAATATATTGAAAATCTGTTTTCTGGAAAATTGGCAATACTAGGGAAACAAACTGAATTTGCTCCATCAAGAGAATATCCTTCATATTTCAAGTATAATTTTCAGACCTATCAAAGGGAGATACAAAATATTTTCTCTCCAGCACCTATTTGGTTTTCCTAGGATCAACTATCCTTGCATATTGTATAACTTCAATTCACACAATGAAAGTTTTATTTCATTAATATTTTTTCTAGATATCACTTTACACAAATATTAAAAACACAATTCCACAGCTTGTTTTTCTCTTATAATTGATATAAATGCAAAGGGGAGGAAAGAAAATTTGTTGGTCAAATTTCCTGACATTTTACCCTTCAAAACAAAACAAAACCTTTCTAAGGCATATTTTACTTAAAAGCTGAACATCAGGCAAATCCATTTCATTCCTTACTCCCTGAGCCAGTTGGAAACAATACACAATCTATGCTTTATGCCATAAATTGGCATGCCTCCTGATTCTAAATGAGTGTGAATATGTCATTCAGTTATCTGTGCTTTTTAAAATTAAACTGGTCTTGCAGCCCTGCCATTTTGCTGATATTTCCATTTCTTTTCTTTCAGAAGAGAGAATTCCAGCCAATTCATCCATCTGGCCTTCCCTCTCATCCTTATTTCAAAGAATGGTAGAAACAAAAGTGTATCTCATATTCTCAGTTTACGACTTTTACTTTTGATGTGTGAATTAGACATCCACGTCCTTTCCCCCCTTCTCTGCTCTTTTTCTTTTTTGTTTTTAGTAAATAGCATTCATCATGAAAAACCCTCTGATTTTGAAAGGTGTCTTACAAATTTTAAAAACAAAATAAATTCACTTTATCTGATAACTGCCTGTTTATATTCAGCAGATCCCTCTGACAACTTCTCATATTAATAGCGAGGGAGGCGTGTTCCATTAGATTGGGATAAAATGGACACTTTAAAAAATTCTAACCAGAGGTTTTCAAAGCTGTGCAGGAGATTTCACCACATGTCTTCCATTAAAATGAATGCCCCTATTGTGAGGGAGAGAAAAAAAGAAATATAGAGACAGACAAAATGTTCTCTTCCTTACTCTTACCTTCTATAAAAGATAATGACTGGAGTATGTTCAACAGAATGGTGAACATCTCTGTCAGTGTAGCCAAATCTGGCTGAAGCAGACTTGTTTTACCTCATGCCTAGAAAATTCATTTCCATTGTATGATATGAAATTACTGAGCAGCTGTTGGGGGAGGGGAGAATTAAATGAGCACCATCTTCCTCAAAGAAATTTTCTGGCAATGAATCATGGGCAAAACAGAGGACCATTTAGCTAAGGGGAATACCAATGCAGTAAACATGATTTTTAAAAATGCCTTGACCTTCCTTTTAATATGTCCACAGTTGCAACAAAATATATTTCAAATAATAAAAGATTGAAAGAATATATTGAACTTGGAGCCAAAGAACTCATATGGATTTTCAGTAATGTGTTCTTCCATCAAATGAGTTCAATATTGGCTTGGACATCTTTCTACTAAAAGCAAGAACCTTTTATTTAGCATAATTTAAGATCTGCGAATGCTGAGGACATGACCAATTTTACAGATGCATAATAGAGTAATGGCCAATTTCACTTATAGTATGAAGAGCCACTGTGGCAACAATGGTTAGAATGCAGTACTGCAGTCTACTTCTGCTGATCACTGGCTCCCAGCAATTTGGTAGCTCGGATCTTACGAGCTCAAGGTTGACTCAGCCTTCTGAGATCAGTAAAATAAAGTCCCAGATTGTTGGGGGGCAATATGCTGACTCTGTAAAACCACTTATAGATGGTTGTAAAAGCACTGTGAAGTGGTATATAAGTCTAAGTGCTACTGCTATAGTGGCAGCCTTAGCGCTCCATGTGTCTTCTATATCCCTCTGGTTTGCAAAAAGAATATGAACACATAAGAAAAATATTGCAGGATCCAGCAAACATCCAATTCATCCAACAATGTGTATTGCACAATGGTTAGCTAGTCAGAACTGCAGAAGATCTTTGCATGTTTGCATTTTTTTTTAGTGGAGAAGGTCTTAACATAAAGGTAAAACACATATTTCACATGCAAAATGTTGCCACAACATTGTCATGGAAAGACAATCTATATTTGAATCCTTAGAAAATGTGGGCATTATCTACTGTTAGGAATTGATACTCACCTAACAGTTGGGTTGGAAATATATAAACCAGGATAGACATTCAATACTGTTTCTTTAAGGGAATGCAGTAATTGTAATTGGGTGTGGTTCCTCAAATGGCCATAAGATGGAGCCAGAAACCTGAATTGTTCTGTTGTTGCTAGATGTTCTGATGTTCACTGTTTTTGATTCCTGCATTTTTCCTATTGACTGTTGTTGATGGTCGTTCTTCTTGGATTACTGTGAGTCTATTTACTGAACTATTTATGATACTGGACTTTGATTTTGGATTATCCCTGGACTGAAAACTGAATGCTTTCACTGTGTATGACTTGGACTGCTTGTTGGACTTTGTTTAACTGTTTACTGGAAGTAAAACCTACATTTTACTATTCAGTGTATCTGTGTACTGGTCATGTGTTATTCAACATCACTTTCACTCATTCCCTATGTGCACTCATTCCCCTAACGGGGAATTACCTCAACTTCTACTACTGTCAAAGTAGGTAAAATTGAACCTAGCTATGTTAATACCACTTTATAATGCCTTGGTAAGGCCACACTTGGAATACTGCATCTAGTTTTGATCACCATGTTGTAAAAAATATGTTGAGATTTTAGAAAGAGTGCAGAGAAGAGCAACAAAGATGATTAGGGGACTGAAGGCTAAAACATATAAAGAATGTTGCTGGAACTGGATATGTCTAGTTTGATGAAAATAAGAACTACGGTTGACATGATAGCAGTGTTCCAATATCTCAGGGTTGCTACAAAGAAGAGGGACTCAAGCTTTTCTCCAAAACACCTGAGTGTAGGACAAGAAGCAATGGGTGGAAACTAATCAAGGAGAGAAGCAACCTAGAACTAAAGAGAAATTTCCTGACAGTTAGAACAATTAATCAGTGGAATAACTTGCCTCCAGAAGTTGTAAATGCTCCAAACCTGGACGTTTTTAAGAAGAAATTAGATAACCGTTTGTCTGAAATTGTATAGGGTTTCCTGCTTAAGCAGGGGGCTAGACTGGAATGCTTCTAAGGTCCCTTCCAACTTTGTTATTATTCTGTATTCCTTAAGACATGCAATGGATGCATAAGAGAATTCTATGTCAATCAATGGTTGCATTCTAGCAATGGAATTTCATCCTCTATTACAACTGCATAAGGCCAACATGCTCTTTATCTACATCGAAGTAGGCTGAACATAATGAGAGACCTTTAATATAATCAGCAGTGTCCCCCCGCCCCCCCTTTCCCTTATCAGAAACTCTTACACTCTATATTTGATTTGGAATATTTCGAATCTAGATTAAATGTGAATTGCAATCATTCTTTATTGTATCCAACCATACCAGTCATTTATGTCATAGATAAGAGGCATTTTTACACTGTGCATAGCCATAACAGTCCTTGGGAAAAGATGCAATATAAAATCACTGTAACTTTGAAATTTTATAAAGCAAAGACTAAACAAAAGACAATTTACCACATTTCTGTTCTGCCATACTGCATAGGAAAGAACATGCATTTAGTTGAAGTCTGAATCAGAAGAAGTCCTATGATAGTTTGGAATAGATTTTCTCTCTAAATCTGAAAAAGCCATCCTTTTTCACTAATATAAAACACCATGGTGAGGAAGGGAATAAGGAAAGTAATTAGATTCAGGGAATGGTTGGTTTTCTTTCTAATGTGATCAATTCCGGCTGATACAATTTATTGTCCAAATCACAGAATCATGAAGACACGGGCAGTGAGATATTCAGGAGTAAAAGAGTTTTGCCATTTGCTCCATAATTTGGTCACCCAATCTATTTGCTCAAGTGATGTGTCAGCTGCTGCAACTTGATTAACTTCTGACTTTAACCGCTATGGATCACTGTTCCCAATACAGAAAAACTGGTCCAAAGTGTGCCTTGCTTGATAAATGGGAGAAGATATTAATCTAGTCTAGCGCATGGAAGTCATGGCAGTCAGAAACTTCAGAGCTGTTCCTAAAATTTTGCTATGAATGTTGGAAGTCTCTATGACCTTGAAACTTAAGAGTCCTCACCAAGAGCTCATATTGTCCACTAACAGTGGTGTTTTGAGAAGTGTTGGAAGGAAGATAGGGAAAAAAATAGAGGAGGAAGAAGCAGAAACAATTGATTAAAAATTGATAGCAAAGATAATATAAAACTTTTATTTCTTAGCTTTTTAGAAAAAACATGAAGCAATTATGATAATGATTATGACAATGATAAAAGAGCAAATATACTGTTCTAGCCAGTAGGGATTAAGCAAATCAATCTAAATCCCTTCTGTACTGGTGTTGCCCGTCATCACTTACTAGTCTGTTCCATCCAATTTTCTACACATTATTTCAAAACAGAAATAAAACGTCCATTTTTTCCATATTAAGTATACGGTACCTGTCTTGGTTTATTCTAAAAGTAACTTCCATCATAAATATAATTTTATCTAAAACTTTCCCGAACAAATACTGGTTTAAAAGCAACTATCTCCAATACCCATGTTCATATGCAGTCTATTTATTCATTATTTATTGGCAAAATTTATTAGCCGCTTATCTTACAACTTTTCAACTTTGAACTGAGAATGCTTGAATAGAGATTGCATTGTGGATCACACTATTTTTCCTTAAAAATTGCAAATTTATAGTGTCAGTTTGTTTGTTGGATCTCATTTTAAGATTATATGTTCAGGTGGGTTGTGACCACTGCAAAATAAACCTAATATTGTATTAACAAAAACAAAATTGCAAACTATCAACAAAGCAGTCATATTTCCAGACCTGTGTTAAGAACAATTCATGCCATGTCAGTTGTACAAAGTATGTATTCTCATGTTAATACTACATGGCTATACATGGCTTAAGAATGCCATCAGCAGAACAGTGAAGGAAGCAATGGATGTCTACAACTGAAATTAAATAATAATTATGATGGTAGAGAGTAGATAAAATACTTCCTTGAATGCAATATTAAATGCTGTCCTTGATATAGAAGGGGTTAAAAGGCAAATATTAAACCACTTTATATTATAAAAGATCAATTATCCTAGTGCATGTAGCCTGCAGAAATTGTCAAGAAAGGGAAATGAGAGGGGAGGTCTCAGAGAACAGATTCATGCTAGCATATATTTGGGTGTATGACTGAGATATCTTATCACGAATAGCAATAACACTTAGATTATATAACACTTCATAGTGCTTTATAGCCCTCTATAAGCAGTTTATGGAGTCAGCATATTGCCCCCCACAATCTGGGTCCTCATTTTATATATCTCAGAAGGATGGAAGGCTGAGTCAACCTTGAGCCAGTGAATGAGAATCAAACTGCCAAACTTCAGGCAGTTGGGAGTCAGCAGAAGTAGCCTGCAGTACCACATTCTAATCACCGTACTGCCACAGCTCTTCTTTCCATGGTCTATGGAAACTATACAAAATTAGGTCCCTTAATTAATAAACAATCCACCATATTTGAAAGGGAAAGTAGTAAAAATGATGACATACAATTTTAGAATGATGAACTGTTGACCAATGTACAACAAGAATATAATATACAATTTGCTGCAATAATTTGTCATCCCTTAGTCTTTACAATTTTTCATCACTAATCTTGTTAACCCTGTTTAACATTTTCTTATTCCCTTTGTCATCTCCTCCTCCATGCTTTTAACCATCTTCAGTATTTTCAATCTCTTCAGACTCAGGCAACTAATTCTTGGGTCCATTACTTTATTGGAAACACGGTATTTTAAAAATCCTTTCACTATAATGTCTGGATTTATCAGATCCCATGCTATCTTATCCAGTGACAAAGTTACATATTTTTTTCAGTAAGGTTAGAGAAAAATCTCTGTCAAGGTCTATTCTGAGTACTGAAACTTCAAAAAGTCTTTAAAAGTCATTTATTATAGATTGTATCTTGCAACCTATATATGTATGTTGTGATGTCATCTGATATGACAAGGTCAGTATTAATGCTTCTAACAGTTTTCTTCACTTCTGATATTAAGCAGGGGTGGGATTCAAATAACAACCGGTTCTGTGGCCGTGGCTTAGTTGGTGGGCATGGCTTGGTGGTCATGTGACTGGCTGGGCATGGCCAACTCAATATCACTCACATCGAGGCACACATCTCCTCGCCTGGCCTCTCATGACTGTGGGGATGCTGCAAAAGTCGTAAGTGTGAAAAACGGCCATAAGTCACTTTTTTCAGTGCCATTGTAACTTTGAATGGTCACTCCACACAAGCAAAGTACCAGCAAAGGAAGGAAAAATAACTCCAAAGAAGTTCCTGAGATAGGAAGTCTAGTCCTGCCAAGAATGTAATAAGGGTTAACGGAGAGACAGTTTCTGTAAGCAACACCAGAATGTTTCCTTCCTACCTTCCTTACAGGATTAGGCCAGTAATTTCTTCTAACAACCAGTTCTCCAAACTGCTTAGAATGTTAACAACCAGTTCTTGCAAATAGGTGCGAACCTGTAGAATCCCACCCCTGATATTAAGTCACCTTTGGATGCATTCTCTTTTTTCTTAACAATATACTTTGTTGATTATTCTGGGTGATAGATAGCCAGGCATTCATTATTTGGATTGACACTGAACAATTCATTGGAGGTGGGAGGAGGTCACTGGGTAGAAGGCATTATTTTAAGCTTCAAAATCATACAGATGACAATTTTGCATTATTTGTCAACACTACCAACATTTAATAAAGTTTTTCATTCCCTGTACTTTTTTAAATGATGGACTTTTTGCCATTCTGTTCAATAGTACTGTATAAATGGATGGTATGTCAAATGAAATTGGTGTCTTATCTGCATTATATTGTTGGATCACAATATTTTTTATGATGTGCTTTATGTATCTTCTGACCAATCCTATTCTGAGTCAGCATAAATTTGTGTGAAGTCAAAATGCTTTTGCACTTCTGTTTATTTTTCTGCTTTCATTTAGTGTTATTTTGTTTTCTTCTTATATTGTGCCCCTTCTTTCTTTACAGAGAGAGTGAGAGAGACAGAGACAGAGAAGAGAGAGCACTGAACAGATTTGTAGCACTGAAATAATTCGGTGCATGTTAATATAAACAATCCCTCTATAAACACGGGGGGGGGGGGGAGAGCCATAAATCTTATTTGAAAATAAGTATCACATGAAGCAATTTAGATAATATGCATCTGCAACATTTAGAAATGCTTATGAAATCTTGTTGAATAATGATAATACTAACAACAACTTGGCTTTCAGAAAAAACAGTGTTCACTTTGACAGGAATACAAGGTGGCCAAATAAACATTTTATCATTTGATATTTCTGCCATAAGGCAAGGTCCTGACAACTTGTGAATAGGCAAGGTACCATTCCAACAGATGGAAATGTCAAATATATTTTGTCAAGCCAAATATATTTTGTCTACATGGGTAACAGATGTGTGTATTTATTGACAGCATCATTCCCAACCTGTGAAAGCTGAAACAGCTGTCCATCTTGACTCTATACTTGGGTTGAAATAATACTGTGCAACCAGCAATATACCTATAAACTAGATTTTTTTCTTTAAAAATGTGATATTTCTCTAATTCATCTGTAATCCTATGATACACAATGAACTGATGTGTCAAGCTCAGAAATAATTTTTGACTTGATGTAAAATGAGTGTGTAAGCTTTACACAATTGTATTTTAAAAACAGAAAATAATGCAAGTTACACTATCCAGATTAGAAAAATAAATACCCAAGAGAAAACAAAGTATAGCTATCATAAAATACTTTCCTGCGATATGGTCAAAAGTACAATCTTGGGACACACTTACCCTAATGATTTAATAATGAAAAATTTTGCATGTATACATTGCATTAGAGCGTTCAAATACTTGGGGGGAAAAAGTCCCGCTAATCCTCTGAACAGCGATGAAAATAAATAATTACTATTGTACCCTTAAGGCAGATAGATGTTGAAACTGAGAGATAATGGCTTAGCTAGCACCATCCAACAAAATTTCTTGATCTGCAGCACTAGCATTACAGCCACCCAAGCACTGGGAAAGTTTGAATGCTCTAGTTTATTACTTTAATTATTATGCCTCAGACCCTATCAAGCCAATGGCCTGAAAACAATAGTCTGCATGAAAAGTTTTTTGATGATGCTTTTAAGGTTTCTCTCCTCATCAGAATCATTTATCTGTTGTGAAAGTTTTTTGCCCAGCCCTTTTTTGCCCAGCCCTTAATAATCGTACTCATTATAGGAGTTTTTTATTATTATTATTATTCTTGAACTCACAGCAGATGTAAAACCAGCAGTGACTCCTGTTAAGCAACAATATAGGCTTGTTTTTCATATACTGCAGCATTTATAAAATTCTGATAATGATGTATGAAACTTCTAGGTTTATTGAGTAGTCCCCAAGCCTTGTACATATAGGCATAAGACAATGGTATTGCCTTGGTTACAGTTGCCATGGTAAAGAGGCTTCAATCCATCTCTTTAAAAAGAGAGGTGAAGGAGTAGGACTGCTCAAGAGATAGAAAGATGGAAGTCATTCCCCATTTCAAGCTGAATGAGATAACAATTGGATTAATTCAGCTGAGAGCACTGACTCAGGGGTACTAGAAATTAGTTCTCTCTCCTTGCCATCTTCTCCGAGATGATTGCTTCATTCTGTCTAATCTGAGGGTAAAAACTAACTAGGACATGTTTCTCAACCTTAGCAACCTTAAGATGTGTGGACTTCAAATCTCCAACATCCCAAGAAAGCATATGCTTAGAATTGGTCAAAGTTGGATTTGTGGATAGACTAGAATGGCTATGTCTGCTGGCAGGAGTCTTTAAAAAAATGATGGAGGGGTGCAATCATTTGGCAGGGAAGGTGTTAAATGGCACGTGTGTTGATGAAGAAATAATAACTGATTGGTTTTGAGATGAAGAACAAAACAGGAAATTTAGAGATGAAAGAATCCCCCCAGTATAAAACTCAGAAGCTCTCTATTCAGAGGAATCCCTCACAAATCCTTTTTAAGGGGCAGCAGAGACATGCAAAATGATCTAGCTTTCTGCCATTGTCTCATGGCCATTTGGGTTTTTTTGCCTGCCAGATCATGTAACCTCATTTGCACATTAAAAAGTATGTTTCTTTTGCCAGACCATATTGTAGCCCTGGAATAGCATCTCCTTGTAGGTTCAACTTGCCCTGACATGATTGAGATTCAGGAAAGCTACTAAAACTGGACTATTGCATCAGGCCTTTGAGATGTAAATGAGAGAGATTCCTAATGTGTGTTTATGGTGATTATTTTGCTTATATAGTTTATTATCTATATTGTTTATTATTATTCAATGTTGCTATTTTAACCTTGTTTTATACATGATAGGACCCCTTCATGAATCACTGCCTTGTCGTGGTGAAGGGGCTTGTGTAGCTCAATGAAGCTATGAGCTATGCCATGCAGGGCCACCCAAGATTGACAGGTCATAGCAGAGAGCTCTGACAAAACATGATCCACTGGAGAAGGAAATGGCAACCCACTCCAGTATCTTTGCCTGGAAACCCCAAAAGGCAGGTAGAGGACAGGAAGGCCTGGAGGAATGTTGTCCATGAGGTCACAATTTGCAACTAACAACAATACATGATAGGAAGATTAGTTACTCAGACTCAATCAATTATTGGATTGATACATGCATAAGGTAAAGGTTCCCCTCACACATACGTGTTAGTTGTTTCTGGCTCTAGGGGGCAGTGCTCATTTCCATTACAAAGCTGAAGAACCAGTGGTATCTGAAGACTTCTCCGTGGTCATGTGACTGGCATGACTAAATGCCAAAGGTGCACGGAATGCTATTACTTTCCCACCAAAGTGGCCCCTATTTTTCTACTTGCATTTTTACATAGTTTTTAAACTGCTAGGTTGGGGATAAGAAGCTGGGACAAGTAACAGGACCTCACTTCATTATGTGGTACTAGGGATTTGAACCATCGAACTGCTGACTTTTCTGATCGACAAACTCAGAGTCTTAGCCATTGAGCCACCGTGTACATACATACAGATATATGTATGTACATATATACAGATATATGTATGTACATATATACAGATGGATAAATGGATGGACAGACAAACAGATTATCTGATGTGGCATAGATAAGCATATATTCATAAGATTCACTGGTACTTCTCTTAAAATACATCTTAGCTTTAAAATGGGAAGCTGCATTAAAAATGCAATACTAAAGAATGATGCCTATAAGATTCAGTATATATAAAATAGAACTATGCACACTTCAAGAATTATTCAGAAGCCAGCAGAGTTCCTTTCTTCTATTCATTAAAACTGGAGCCTGAAATTTGAAAAAAAAATTTTTTGGCTGATTTAAGTGTCACTTTTATGAACTGGTTCTTTAAACAGTCTGAAAGTCATATGCTAGCCAAGGATGCATTCAAACAGCAATGCAAATTTTCTTTCAGTAAAAAAAAAAATCCTCTCTCTCTCTTTCATATGTGTGTGTGTGTGTGTTCACACATAAACACACACACATTCACTTCTCTCCTTATGTACATTGAGCTAATCTCCCCAAATCTCTTAAGCAAATTTTCCTTTACTCTGCAAATCATAGACTGTAGGGTGCAAGTAGGCTACTCCAGCCCTAGACCTCGGTGTGATAAAACATATTTTTTCCTGGCATAATTTACAAGACAAAAGGATTAATCTTATTGGTAGTATAAAGTGACATGTCTGCTGATGCTAGTGGAAAGATCTTCATGTCAGAAACTACAAACTGCTGCTAAGATAATTTTTTTTTTATGGTGACTGTATAAGAGACAGATCTCTGGAGTCTATATCACTGGCACTCCACAGCAGGTATTAGACTCATCTGAAATTTATAAAGTATTGGTGCAAACATAAGGCACATATTCAAGATTTCCACTATCTTAGACTTTCAAGCTACCATAAGCTCTCCCAAGGTAATTTGGCATGGACAAAATCTATCCTTCTGTGAATGTAACCTGGGGTAATAGCTGTCCCATTTTTATGAATGGTTAACAGAATGTTTTGGATATATTCAGGCCAATTTGCTAAATGACGGTGTGCAGTGATTTATCTTCTGGTAATGACTGGAAAGAAAATACTGTATCAATAAGATACAAGGGTGAAGAAACATTTAGTGGATGATACGACAAGATTGCTTGGGGAGTGACAGGATGACATTTTGAAAAAGAAGAATCAAAGTAAATAATATATGGAGATTCAGCTTTTTTGATTTACGGTATTATCTCTGGAGGGAACTGATAAAATTGCCTTTCTGTGGTGTTCCAAGTGGAGGTAGGGAATAGTGAATTTCAGCACAAGCTATTTCGCTAATTTCCATTTATTGTTTGAATTTAACTTAGTCCAGCTCTTAAATCTTCACCATCACAACATGTGACTCTTCATCCCACAGGAGTGCCTCCTAGCTATTCAACTAATTAGCCAAGGTCATTTAAATACATTTTGCATTAAGCACCTTAAGCTCAGTGTGCCATTTGGCATATTTATCAAATGACTAATCAATATGTTATACCACAGTTTCTAGAGGGCCTTGAGCTACATGTAGAATGCCACATGAATTCCAATCCACACAAGCAGTCTCCTGCATAAAATGAAATCTGTGTGTGTGTGTGTGTGTTAATCCTTCCTCATGGTA
Source organism: Hydrophis major (assembly GCA_033807585.1). Lineage (NCBI taxonomy): Eukaryota > Metazoa > Chordata > Lepidosauria > Squamata > Elapidae > Hydrophis > Hydrophis major. The sequence goes on along the minus strand of CM066328.1, from coordinate 69,489,176 downwards.
CAAAAGCAAGAAGAAGGGAGGGGGACTAAATGCTGATGTATAGCCATCTCTATTTAACTCAATCTTAACTGAGTGTGCTCGCTCCCTTCCACCCCTACCTTGAACAAACAACAGGTATTAAGCTTGCTTCGATTTCACTTTCTTTCTTCCAACATATTACCTCTACTCTATTGGTAAAGTAATTTATTCCATCCTCTGTGGAGATCCGGGATCTCATTTGCCAGCATATTTATCTTTTCTGCCACTGCACTGTCATTCATCTGCAATCTCCACAGAATACTGGACTTCTGCAGAATTTCAATTAGGATTGATGCAACTAAATCCAGGCCAAAGAATTGACACTGACAGGGTGACCCCAAGAGAATTTCATATGCTGAGGAGGGAGGGAGGGAAGGAAGGAAGGAAGGAAGGAAGGAAGGAAGGAAGGAAGGAAGGAAGGAAGGAAGGAAGGAAGGAAGGAAGGAAGGAAGGAAGGAAGGACAACATTGGAATAGTGAATATCTGGACTGCTTTATCCCTTTTATGCAGGATTCCTATTTATAATGAGATGCTATATTGAAGGAGGGATGAAAGAAGAGAGGACAATGGCAATAACAAAATAAAAATCTTCAGTATGCTGGTTTTATCTGATTTACAATCAATCTTTTAGCGAACCCTATCCTGGGTGTAATACAAATACAGATATGCAACACGCACACACATACACACAAACACACTTCCTTTGAAGCCTAATCAACTTAAACTCCAACAGTCTATAATAAACAGAAGACTGATTTCCACTGAGGTTGAGGTGCCTTAAGCTTTCCTTTCTGTATTTGTATACAATTTAAAATCAATACAGTGTAGGGTAATAGAGATAAAATTGCTGCACTTCTGGCCTCTTGATTTGACAGACTTCCAGCAATTTTTGTCATAATCATTGACAGACTTCATTTGCTCATCAGTTAAGCAGCCTAATAAAATCTCCTAAGTAAACTCCAGCTTATTTGAATGGCATGCTGTTTTAAAGAGCAGTAATTTCAAACAAAAACATACATTGCTTTTCTACCCATTTACTGGTTAATTTCCTTATTTCCTTTTTCAGGTAAGCATTAATTCACTTGGAAATGCCATCTAAGAGCTTTTCCTTCTATTTTCAGATATTTAGAAGTGGACTGAAAACCACACTATATTATTTATTGTTATGTGTTGTTGGTCTTTTTCCTTGCACTTTTTTAATTTTCTTTTTTTATGCCAGGAACTACACAAGAGTTGGTTAGAATTAAGTAGTGTCAAGTTGTGTGTCAGTGGGTATGTGTGTGTAGGTAGGGTGTGTTATGCCTGGGCCCATAACCAGTGTTAAGGAGACAAGCTAAACAGAATGTGCAGCGTTAGTCAGATAGGCACACAGATAAATGAGTGAGATAAGTTTGTATGTTTGTTAACATACAGTAAAAATAACAGATACGCTTGTGCTATCAAAAATATAGTTTATTCCATTTAGAGTTTATAGCATAGTCAAAATAACAGTCCATTAGTCATGTATCATTTAGTCAATCCATTCAAGGATATTCAATTAGCAAAAGCCCGTGTAGAATATCCAAAGTCAGTTCACTTACAAATAAATCAGTCCTTTCTCTCTCCTGTTCCAGTAGGGGAAAAACGCAGTCTTGAATCCATTCAGTAATTAGGGATCATAAAGCCAGAGAGAGTAAGCTGCAGTGCCTTGCTTCTTTTGTGGTGCTTTTTATAACCACTCCCTTAATTACATTCCTACAGTTAAAGTTGCAGACACTTTAACAAATAAACTATGATAACATATTTATTATTTTACCTAAACCAGTTAGAGTAAACAATGTTATCCCTAACATTCTCCCCTTTTAGGTAATAATAATAATACTATAACTATTTACATCTTTAAATCATATTTGTTACAACTTTCTTTAAACTTGCTTACTCCTTGAGCTTTTGTAAATTGGTCTGCAATGTTTTCTTCCGTCATGAAGTATTCCAATTTAATTAGCCCATTCTTTACAGATTCTCTAACATTTAAGTATATTAAATCAGTATGCTTTGATCTAGTTTTTACAGCAATACTAGTAGCTAACTTTATGGCTGCCTGGTTGTCCTCGTATACAATAATGGAATCTTTAACAGTTATACCCATGTCTAATAATAACTGTTTGTACAAAATTAAGTCAGTGCATAGTAATGACAGACATAAAAATTCCGCTTCCATCGTGGACAAGCTGATATGCTGTTGTCTGATTGACCTCCATCCTATTAGTGTCTTACCAAATAATATAGCCATCCCAGATGTTGATTTTCTAGTGTTTATGTCAGTTGCAAAACTTGCATCTGCATAGGCACTAAGACTCAAATCACCCTTTGGTTCCATATACAATGCATGGTTCATTGTTCCTTTAAGATATCTTAAAATTCTCTTTAATGATTGCCAATGACATTGATGTGGATCCGAATTAAAACGTGCCAGCTGATTTACACTATAAGCTATATCTGGCCTTGACCAATTGCTTATATATGATCAGCTACCAATCAAAGATTGATATATAGACTTATCAAATTTGGGACTTTGATCATTAGTTTGGCAAACTTCCTGACTCATTGGAGTCTTTGCCAGTTTACAAAGTTCCATTTTATACGTTTTAATTAATTGGCAAATTTTATCTTCTTGAGATATCTTAAATCCATTTTTTGTTTTGTTAATTGTCAATCCTAGATACTTTTTAATTTCACCTAAATGCTTTAATTTTATCTTTTTAGTTAATAATGATATAATCTCATTAGCTTCATTATTAGTCTTAGTTATCAAAGCAATATCATCTGTAAATAATAACAATAATGACATTGTTCCATTATTTTCTCTTTTAAACACACATGGATCTGCTAAACCAGATTTAAAACCTTTATTGTTTAACTCTTTCACAATATATTGGTTCCACTCAAAGCCAGATTGTTTCAACCCGTAAAGACTCTTTTTGAGTTTCCAACAATAATTACTATTTACTTTATTGTCTTTTATAATGTCGTGTCCTCGGAAATGATGCCAGGAGTCGGTGACTTCAAATCATGCTCCTTTATTGGTGTAGGAATCGAACTGGCACTATAGGAAAAGTTCGCGGCTTTTATTACTTTCGCTGCGGCGGCCGCGGCCAATGGAACCACTTTGAATCTCCCGCGATTCGAATAGACCAATTGCGGGAGATTCTTAGCGAGCCAATCGGCGCGGCTCGCCTAACCAATCAGAGTGCCCCGCGCTTTGGCCAATCAAAGTGCGGGGATCTCAAGAATGCTAATGAGGGGACAGAACATATAATAACTGGCTTTTTCAAATATATAGTGTGCTGCAATGGTGCATGCAAATAAGCAGTTTCTACATCTAAATGGTTAATGATATAGTTTTTCTTAGCTGCCCACACTAAAGTTGCTCTTAAAGATGCTGCTTTAAAACTTGGTGCAAAAACTTCATCGTAATCAGATGCAGTTTGATTAAATCCTTGAGCTACCAACCTAGCTTTATGGGTAACAGTCCCATCATTGCCAGTTTTTACTTTAAATATCCATTTGCACCCAATGGATTTTTCTCCTGGAGATAATTTAGCATCTTCATATACTTTCATTACCTTTAATGGATTTAGTTCTTTTTTCATTGCCTTTTGCCAATTCTCCTGATCCTTAGCAGGATACATCCTAAGTTCATCTATACTAGTTGGAACTTTAGTTACTTGGCAAACTATACTTGTTTGAAACCTATCAGGTGGTCTAGTTATACGTGTAGTACGTCTAGGTATTACAGGACTTATAGGTGGACTTTCATTAACTAACTGTTCTTGATTATCTAACTCTTCCTGATCAATTGTTTCCTCTTGTTCTGGTCCTATTTGTTCTTCGTGGACTTCTTCTTTAATTGGACTCTTTTTATAACTAGTCTGTTCTTTCTGCCTTTTGTAGGGTTCAATAATTACATCATTATTTAAATCTTGCTCTAATCTATACCATCCTACATGTTCTAGGAATTTTGCACTAGTACTGGTGTAAACTCTAGATATACCTGGTTCCCAGAATCTACAAGATCTGTGATTAGATTCATATCCTACAAAAAATAATCTTTTAGCTCTATGCTGTCCTTTGTGTCTGAGTTGTGAAGGGATATGCACCCATGCTGGTGCTCCAAATGTGTGCATGTAACTTAAATCAGGTTTTGTACCATGCCACAGTGTGAATGGTAATTCACCTGTTGTTGAATTAACAACATTATTTAATATATGATTACCACACATTATTGCTTCTCCCCACAAATTGTCAGGTAATCCTGAATCAGACAACATAGTATGTGCTATTGACTGCAGTGTTTGGCCTCGTCTCTCTATAAAGGCATTATGTTGTGGCCTATATGGTGCAGACTTTTTATGTTGAATACCTAACATTCTAAGTCTATTCTGGAATTTATTATTTGTAAATTCCGTACCATTATCTGTTATAAGAGTTACTAATTTCTTTTTAGTTTTCCTTTCAGCAAATTTTATCCAATTAAAGAGATTTAGATTCATTTCAGTTTTGCTCTTCATTAAATAGCAAAACCCTTATCTAGAATAGTGGTCCATTATACTTAATATGTATCGAGCTTCTCCTACACTTGGTTTTTTCGGACCTATTAAATCAGCAAATACTACTTCTAAAGGCTCTTTGGTAGTAAATCCATCAACTCTATTAGCCGGGATGACCCTGCTTTTGCTTTGGTTACAAGCAAAACATTGCAAATACTTATTACAAGGTTTCAAACTTATTCCTTTAGATAGTTGAACAGTTCTCTTAAGCATTTTAAAATTTAAATGCCCTAGCCACCAGTGTAACAAGTGAATACATTCATCATGAGGTTTCTTATTATCATAAACCATGTTAGCCACTTCTAAACCATTATCATTTAACACATATAATTCACCTCTTAAAGATGCAGTAATTTTCTTATCTTCTTTCTCAATTATGCAGTTATCTCCTTTAAAGGTAACTACATATCCTAGTTTAACCAAAATTCTAACTGAAATTAAATTAAACTTAAGTTGGGGTACATATAACATTTTTACATTCTCTTTTATAAAAGAACAATATGCTATACCTTGACCTTTAGCTTTCAGTTTCCAGCCATTGGCTAACGATATCTGCTGTGTACTCTTGGACATTTTAATAAAATTTTTGTTATCATTTGTTATACAGTAGGATGCTCCACTGTCAACCACCCATAAATTATTTTTTAAAGCTCCGTTAATATACATGGCTAACTCTAAATTTTTATTTATCTTTTGTCTATCTTCCTCAACCTCTGGATCCCATTCCTCTACGTTAGGTGGGTTTTCTATTGTGTTCCACAGACCTTCCCTACGTAGAAGTAGACTACATTTCATAGACCATGAAACATAGTTTGTTCCATCCAACTTGGATATAAGGGACAAACTTTGTAAATTGACTTGTGCCATGTTTTTCTTATATGGATATAAAACTATAATTAATAAAACACAGCTGTCTGTTTATTGTAACGTTTAACAACACAAACTCTCACTTTTTACATAAATCTGTTTTATCCTAGTTAAACTGACTTTGCAGCCTCTGGGCCCATAACCAGTGCTAAGGAGACAAGCTAAACAGAATGTGCAGCATTAGTCAGATAGACACACAGATAAATGAGTGAGATAAGTTTGTATGTTTGTTAACATACAGTAAAAATAACAGATACACTTGTGCTATCAAAAATATAGTTTATTCCATTTTGAGTTTATAGCATAGTCAAAATAACAGTCCATTAGTCATGTATCATTTAGTCAGTCCATTCAAGGATATTCAATTAGCAAAAACCCGTGTAGAATATCCAATGTCAGTTCACTTACAAATAAATCAGTCCTTTCTCTCCCATTCCAGTAGGGGAAAAACGCAGTCTTGAATCCAGTAATTAGGGATCATAAAGCCAGAGAGAGCAAGCTGCAGTGCCTGCTTCTCTTAACCACTCCCTTAATTGCATTCCTACAGTTAAAGTTGCAGACACTTTAACTAATAAACTATGATAACATATTTATTATTTTACCTAAACCAGTTAGAGTAAACAATGTTATCCCTAACAGGGTTTGTGTGTGTGCTAGGCACCTTCAAGTCAGGGTTGACTCCTGCTGACTGTCTGGATTAGTTCCTACAGTTTTCTTGGCAAGATTTTCAGAAGAGTCTTGCTATTGCATTCTTCCCAGGGTTGAGAGATAGTGACCAGTCCAAGGAAGAAGACTGTAAAAACCCCGGTCTTCTGGTTTCTAGCTTTGAAGCTTAACCACCAGTTCTCCCAAGTTGAATAGATAGAAAAATATTTAAATGATGTTCCACAGGTAGATCAAAAAAGGTGAAGTTATAGGCGCTTCCTTCCTGCAATCACTCTTATCTGCAAAGGGAAAATTACAGAGCTAGTCTACACTTATAGATAAAACTATATCCTATATAGGAGCCTTGGTGGCATAGTGATTAGAATGCAATATTGCAGGCAAACTGGCCACAGCCTGGAGTTTGGTCCTGATGAGTCTCAAGGTTGACTGAGTCTTACATCCTTCTGAAGACCCAACTTGTTGGGACCAAGATGCAAATAATACTTCTACATTATAAAGTATAAATATTTCTACATTACAGTGCTGTAAATGGGTATACTACTCCTTTTGGTATCACTCTACCAGTAAGAAAATAACCTTATGCTGTTCAGGGGCAAGAGCATTATTATTGTAATGGTTTGTTGCACTGTCAGCAAGATGTTGAAACAGGATTTGGCATTTTTATCCACCTATTGAGTCCTTTTGAAAGATCTGGGATAGGCAGATGGTGTTTGATGATGTTAAAGATATTATCACACGGTATAAATTAATCTGAGTAAAGCTGAATAGAATAGAATAGAATAGAATAGAATAGAATAGAATAGAATAGAATAGAATAGAATAGAATAGAATACTTTATTGGCCAAGTGTGATTGGACACACAAGGAATTTGTCTTGGTGTAAATACTCTCAGTATATATAAAAAAGGTATAAGAATTATAACATACAACACTTAATGATAGTCATAGGGTACAATCAACAATCAAATCATACTAAGAAACAGTCAAGTGGGAGGGGATGGGTGATAAGGAGTGGTGAGAAGATTAACAGTAATAGTAATGCAGACTTTGTAAATAGTTGAACAGTGTTGAGGGAATTATTTGTTTAGCAGAGTGATGGCTTTTGGGAAAAAACAATTCTTGTGTCTAGTTGTTCTCGTTTGCAGTGCTCTATAGCGTCGTTTTGAGGGAAGGAGTTGAAACAGTTTATGTCCGGGATGTGAGGGGTCTGTAAATATTTTCACAGCCCTCTTTTTGACTCGTGCAGTATACAGGTCCTCAATGGAAGGGAGGTTTTTTCTGCAGTCCTAATTATCCTCTGAAGTCTGTGTCTGTCCTGTTGGGTTACAGAACCAAACCAGACAGTTATTAGAGGTGCAGATGATAGACTCAATAATTCCTGTATCAGCAGCTCCTTGGGCAGTTGGGTTTTCTGAGTTGGTGCAGAAAGAACATTCTTTGTTGTGCTTTTTCGATGATGTTTTTGAAGTTAGGTGTCCATTTTAAGTTATATGATATAGTAGAACCTAGAAATTTGACGGTCTCTACTGTTGATACTGTGTTGTCTAGTATTGTAAGAGGTGGTATTATAGGAGGATTTCTTCTAAAGTCCACCACCATTTCTACAGTTTTGAGTGTGTGCAGTTCCAGATTGTTCTGGTTACATCATGAGGCAAGTTGTATAACCTCCTGTCTGTATGCAGATTCATTGTTGTCTCGAATGAGATCAATCACTATTGTGCCATCAGCAAACTTCAGTATTTTAACAGATGGATCGTTTGAGATGCAGTCATTGATATATAGGGAGAAGTAGAGATAGCACACAGCCTTGGTGGAGAAGTGGAGATAGCACACAGCCTTGGTGGGGCCCTGTGCTGATTGTACAGGTATCGGATGTGATTCTGCCTATCTTTACCTGCTGCTTCCTTTCTGTTAGGAAGCTTATGATCCACTTACAAGTGTGTTCAGGTAGCGCTAGTTGATTTAATTTACTTAGAAGAGTGTCTGGTATGATGGTATTGAATGCTGAACTGAAGTCTACAAAGAGGACCCTTGTGTAGGTATTTGGAGATTCAAGGTGTTGTAGGATGTACTGCAGAGCCATGTTAACAGCATCATCTGTCGTTCTATTTGCTCGATATGCAAACTGCATGGGATCAAACAGCAGATCCATGATGGTTTTCAGGTGGGACAGCACAAGCCTTTCAAAGATTTTCTTAAGTACAGATGTTCGTCATTCAGTTCCTTGATCGAGGGCTTCTTTGGCACTGGCATGATGGTAGAACGTTTGAAGCAGGAAGGAACATAGCACATCTCTAGTGATCTATTTAAGATTCAGGTGAAGATGGGGGCCAATTGGTCAGAACAGACTTTTATGCAAGAAGGAGTTATCTTGTCTGGCCCTGGTGCTTTTCCTGGCTTCTGTCTGTGTAATAGACATTGCACTTCTTTTTCTGTGATCAGTAGAGGTTGTGTACCCAATGGATTGGGGCCAGTTGTAGGAGGCTTGGCTGTTGTTGGTGTGTTTGAGATGTGGGTTGTGGAGAAAGGTGGCTGTAGTTTCTTTTCGAACCTGCAGTAAAACACATTCAGGTCATCTGTTAGTTGTTGATTTCCTTCTGCCTGGGAAGGAGGTTTGCTGAAGCCAGTTATGTTTTTAAGAGTTTTCCATATGTTTGCTGGTTCATTCGTTGAGAATTGATTCTTTAACTTTTCAGAGTAGCTTCTTTTTGCTGCTCTGATCTCTCTTGTTAATATGTTTCTGGCTTGGTTGTATAGCATTCTGTCACCTTTTCTGTAGGCTTCCTCTTTGGAATGATGTAGCTGCTTAAGTTTAGCTGTGAACCAAGGTTTATTGTTACTATATATTTGCAGGTTCCTTGTTGATACACATAAGTCTTCGCAGAAGCTAACATATGATGTTACAGTATCTGTGAGCTCATCTAGGTCTGCAGAGGCATCTTCAAAAACATTCCAATCAGTGCAATCAAAGGAGGTTTCAGTTTTGGAGTTTCAGTTTTGCCTCATCCGACCAAGTCTTCACTGATTTAATTGTTGATTTAATGGTTTTAAGTCTTTGTCTATAGGCAGGTGCAAGGTGAATCATGCAATGGTCAGAGTGTCCCACAGCTGCTCATGGTAAAGACCTATAAGCATCTTTTACTGTTGTGTAGCAGTGGTCTAAAGTATTTTTGCCTCTGGTGGGACAATTTACATGCTGGAAATATTTTGGGAGCTCTTTCCTTATATTTGCTTGATTGAAATCTCCTAAAATGATGGGAAGGGAACCTGGGTGTTTGGCTTCAGCCTCCATAATTTGATCAGCAAGAGTTCATAATGCCTTGTTTACATGGGCTTGTGGAGGAACATACACAGCTATTTGGAGAAATGAGGAGAACTCACGTGGAGAGTAAAATGGCTTGCAGTTGATGTGTAAAGACTCTAAGTTTTCATCACAAAGCTTATATATTATAGTTATATTTTGAGACCAGCTGTTGTTGATATATAAACATAATCCTCCACCCTTTGTTTTACCTGATGTCTCTTCAATTCTGTCTGATCTAAATGTCTGAAATCCTGGGATGTATATGGTGCTGTCCCCATGAATTTGTGGATTAAGCCAGGTTTCAGTAAAACAAAGAACAGCTGAATTATGAAAATCAGAATTCCATCTATTTAAGGGATGAATTTCATCCATCTTCTTAGCCAGTGAGCATAAATTAGTCAGAAAGATTGAAGGGAGAGGAGTTTTTTTTCCCCCTATTCCTTAGTCTGTTTAAAATTCCCGCTTATTTACCTCATCTCCTCTTCCGGCGTGGTCGCTTCTTTGCTTTCTTTGTTGTAATCTATAACACCAAGGAATTGGTTAGAATCTCCTCCGTGTTTGCAAAGACAGATGGGGGTGGGGAATCAGAAAGCTGCTCCTTAAGGAAACATTGCCTAATTCTTAGCAGATGGTCTCGTGAGTATGAAATCCGTAGTGAATTGCAGATAATAATAAGGAATAAATAAACCATTAGAGAGCATTTCACCAAGGCAACCGTAGGTGCCATCTTGGCTGACTTTTGCAATTGGCTGGTGGTGATTTTGTCAATGGCAACAGAGTTCAAGTGATGTGCCAGCTATTTTGGGATTCCACACAAAGTGTCTTATTATTATTGGTACTTTTATTTTCTTTTGCCACTGTGATTTGATTTCTATTTGCAGGTTTTTGTTATCTTCTCCTGTTCTTTCTCTTCTATCTTCAATTTCCAGGTACTGCCACCTCCACTATCCAGACTTTTTGTCTTTCATATCAACAATTGATATGATAGTTTGTCTTACAATCAGCCAGACTGGATTTGGCATTTCTATCTACCTATTGAGTGCTTCTCAGACTGTGTGGCGACTCAGAAGTTAAAATGCTGGAGAGCTGACAGTCCAGGTTTTAGACCCGAATGCCATGAGGGATGAGCTCCCATCCTCACCCCAGATCCTGTAAACCTAGCAGTTTAAAAGCACATAAATGTGAGTAGATAAGTAGGTACCACTTTGGTGGGAAAGTTCACAGCATTACATGTGGTCATGTTGCCCACATGATTGCAGAGTGTCTTTGGACAGTGCTGGTTCAATGGCCTTGAAACAGAGATGAACAACCTCTCCCTATAGTTGGCAATGGCTAGGGGAATAAAATCCACAGGGACTCCTTTACCGTTACCTTTTATACCAGTCCTTCCCAAGCACCTGACATATGCAGATGATCCTGCTCGTTGGTGTTAAAAGTGTCACCATAGGATATAGCCCATCCGACAGTTTAAAGCTATTCTGAGATGCTTGTGTTGATAGACACTGCCTAAAACCACACCTACCTGTCTTTCAGTTACAGCTTGTCACTCAATGAATGCCTTCAAAAACAATCTCAATTAACTAGCAGGGATAGATTTACTTTATTACCAAATTACTGTAGCTTCAAAAATAAGACACACTGAGTACAGAAAAGTACTCCATAAAAACTGAAATAATACATTGGGTAGGTGAAGTGGAATGGCTTACTGATGCTTTTTTTTTTTTTTTTTTTTGAAAAGAATTTTATTGATTTTTTACAAACAAACAAGACAAACAAAACATTAAAACATCAACTCTTTTATGTACATACAGTGTATCGGTTGGTTCATCAGTTTTGTGCATTCATTTTGTAGTCTCAGTTACAATTATGTTACATAACAAATCATATTGTCAATCCAAACTTATATATCCTAATATCGCTATTAAAAAATCATTTGACTAAAAAATCATTTTAATCATTCATGCTTTTTGAGATAACAATACTTTAAATAGTTTATTCTATAACAAATCATATAATCATACCAAATATATCCTAAAAACACTTTATAAATATAATGTCAAATAACAAAGGCGAAAGAAAAAATAAAAATATTCCTTGCATTCTAAATATTCTATTATCATATTTTGTCATCTAGCCATTGATAAAAAAGACCCCAAATTTCATAAAATTGTTTATCCTCTTGCTCTCTAATTTCAAATGTCAATCTACTCATCTCAGCACATTCCAATATTTTTTTAATAATTTCTTCCTCTGATGGTATTTTCTCACTCTTCCAATTTTTAGCAAATACAATCCTAGCTGCTGTTAATACATTTACAATCAGATATTTCAAGTCTTTACTGTATGTATCTGGTAAGATTCCCAATAAAAAGAACTCCGGTTTCAAATCTATACGTTTCTTTGTCATTTTTTCCAACCATATGTGAATTTTAGTCCAATATTTTTTAGCATCCTCACAGGTCCACCACATATGGTAATATGAGCCAGGTATCTGATGACATTTCCAGCATTTTTCAGATTTGTTCTTAAACATTCTTGCTATTCTTGTCGGGGGAAAGTGCCACCTGTAAAATATCTTATACAAATTTTCTTTATATGCTGTTGACATTGTCATTTTATAATTTTGAGACCACAATTTTTGCCATTTCTCTAAATCAATCCCATATCCAAAATTCTTCCCTCAAACAATCATAGTTTCTTTAACTTGTTCTTCCTCTAATTTAATTTCCAATAAATAACCATATAATTTTTTAATCACCTTCTCATCAGTACCCATCAAAATCTTATCTAGATCAGTCTGTTTATCATAGAATCCCTCCATTTTAGAATCTTCATCATACCTTGAATGTATTTGCGCATATGAAAACTAATTTATCTTTATACCTTGTTCCTCTAAATTTTGAATCAATTTAAGTTCACCCTTTTCATCCAATAGTTCCCCATATCTAACTGTTTGTTCCTTCTTATAAATTATAGGATAGGAAAATGCTTCAAACTGGAATTTTCAAATAACATTGTCTTTTTATCTTCTCCCAGTTTAACCACAAAGACTCCCATATATAGTGTCTTCTAAAATAACCCTGTGTTTTAGTTCCCTTATACCATAAAAAAGTATGCCAACCCAACAGCAAATCATGACCTTCTAGTGTCAACAATCTAGTCTTTCTTAATGTTATCCATTCCTTGACCCACATCAAACTTGCAGCTTGATCGTACAATTCCCAATTAGGCAGGCCAAAACCTCCTCTAATTCTAGCATCTTGCAAAAGCTTTAGCTTTATTCTCGCTTTCTTACCTTGCCATATAAACTTCAACATAATTTTATTTAAATCTTCAAAATAGTCTTTTCCAAGCCTAATTGGTATTGTTTGAAACAGAAATAGAATTCTGGGTAAAATATTCATCTTAATTGTTGAAGTTTATATGGCAAGGTAAGAAAGCGAGAATAAAGCTATTAATGACAATTGCAAATTTTCCCATTTCTTCAAATCTGTAGCTATCTGTTGTTTAAGTTTAATATAATTATTATCTTTTAATGTGCTACATCTTGCTGTCAAATATATCCCCAGATACTTAACCTTATTCGTAACTTGGATTTTCAACAGATCTGCCAGTTCTTCTCTTTGTCTCAGTAACATGTTCTTTGTCAAAATCTTTGTTTTATCTTTATTTATTTTCAAACCAGCCACCTCATCATGTGTCTCTATCTTTTCCAATAGATTTGGAGCTGTTTCTAGCGGATCTTCCAGAATAAAAGCTAAGTCATCAGTAAAAGCTTGTAGTTTGAATTCTTCCTTTTTAATTTTCATTCCTTTTATGCTTTTATCATCCCTAATATTTCTATTCAACACTTCCAAAGTCAACACAAATAGCAAAGAAGATAGGGGACATCCTTATCTTGTGCCTTTTCTAATATTAATAAAGTCTGTAAGTTCTCCCTCCATCATTACCTTTGCTGTCTGTTTATTGTATATGGCTTCTATTGCTTGAATAAATTTTCTGGCAAAACCCATCTGTTCCAATAGTAATAACATAAATCTCCAGTTCATGTTATCAAATGCCTTTTGAGCATCTAGGAATATCAAAGCCATTTGCTTTTCAGGATGAGCCTCATAGTATTCCAAAGTATCCAAGATTACTCTCATGTTGTCTCTGATTTGTCTCTTTGGCAGAAATCCATTTTAATCTGGGTGGATAAAATTATTTAAATATGTTTTAAGTCTTTCTGCTAAAATTGAAGCAAAAATTTTATAGTCTGCATTCAATAAAGAAATAGGTCTATAGTTCTTAATTTGCAGTGGGTCAGCCTCTTCTTTTGGAATAAGTGTAATATAAGCCTCTGACCATGTTTTGGGTATCATCTTCTTTGACATAACTTCATTCATAACTTCTAACAATGGGATGCTCAATGATTCTTGAAATGTTTTATAGAATTCTGCCGGAAGCCCATCTGGACCTGGTGTTTTCCCATTATTTTGTTTCTTAAGTGCTTCATTTAATTCATTTAATTCCATCATTGTCATATTGCTTTCTAGCATTTCTTCAGTCTCTTTAGGTATCTTCGGTAAGTTTGCATTCTGTAGATACTGTTTGACTTTTTCCTCATCAATATTCTCTTGTTTATGTAGTTGCCCATAGAAATCTCGAATAATTTCCTTTTTCTCCTTATTGCCATAACAGACTTGGCCTTGATCATCTATTAGCTTCAATATTTTTCTTGATTCCTTCTCCTTTCTCAATTAATATGCTAGCCATCTACCTGGTTTATTTGCATCTTCAAAGTAATTCTGTTTAGAATTTCTAATTTTCTGTGCCAATTCTTCTTTCTCTATTAATTCCATTTTATGTTTAATTACATCCAGCTTCAATTTAATATCTTTTTTCTGTGGCATTTTCTGTAGTTCTTTTTCAAGTCTTTTATACTCATCTTCCAAGGCCTTAGAAGCTTGCCTTTTCCTAATATTCTTTTTTCTTGTATAATCTATTATCAAACCTCTGGCATATGCCTTCATTGTATCCCAAACATTCTGCGTTGAAGTATCTTCTTTTTTATTTTCTCTAAAGAAAAAAGCCAGTTCCTTCTCCTTCCGTTGTATAAAATCTTTTTCCTTTAAGATAGTATTGTTTAATGTCCATCTCAATCTTTTTTTTTGTCCCTTCCATTTAATTGTCATTGGACTGTGATCTGCCCAAGTACTTGTTTCAATACTTGTTTCTTGAATATTAGATATTAATTCTGTTGAGATCCAAAGCATATCTAATCTGGACCATGATAAATGTCTATTTGAATAAAAAGAATATTGTTTAGCTTTAACATTTCTTTCTCTCCAAATATCTTTTAAAGTTAATTCGTCTGTCATTTTAAAAAAAGATTTGGGGAGAGTCTTTCTATTTTGCTTTGTTGTTGTTGCTACATAGTCCAATTTATTGTCCACAATTCCATTAAAGTCTCCCATCATAATTATATTAACATAGTCCAGTCCAATTATTTTCATGTGAAGTTTTTTATAAAACTCTTCTTGTTTATCATTCGGAGCATAAATTGCAATCAAGAGTATTTTTATATTATTGTCCATTATTTCCACCATTAATATTCTTCCATCTTCATCCGTGTAGATCAGTTTTGCTGGGATAGCCTCTTTAATGTATAGAACCACTCCTCTTTTCTTACATTGAGTCAAAGAAGTAAATATTTTCCCTAATTTTGGCTGTATTAAAAATTGTTCATGTTGTTTTTTAATATGAACTTCTTGTAGACAAATTATATCAAATTTTAATTTCTCTAATTTATGAAAGATTTTCCTTCTTTTAACAGCTGAATTGAGTCCATTTATATTCATTGTAATCAGTTTTTTTTCTTCCATGATTATGCTTTATATTTAGGTCTAAAAGCTCTCGTGGATCTCACTTCATGCTGTTCTTTACTATCCACCTGTCCACCTACTGCACCTTTCTTTTTTTCAGTCTCCAGTTGTTCCTCTTGAAAATCAATTAATGAGACCTCTGCCTCTGCCTCCTCATCTCTCCTTCCAAAAAATTCTGCATGGAAAAGTTCTGCTTTCTCAATTGAATCAATTCTATGTCTCTGCTCTTGCCACGTAAACATTAATCCTTCTGGAATCAGCCATCTATAATTCACTTCGTTTTCCAATAATGTTTTGGTCAGAAATCAATATTCTCTTCTCATTTCTCTCACTCTTCTGGGTATTTGTTTTAAAACCACAATCTCTTTGCCTTTGTATTTCAATGTCTTCTCTCTTACCACTTGTAGTATTTGTGTTTTAATGGATTTTTTGGTAAATCTAATATGGACTTCCCTTGGTAATTTATTTCTCATCGCGTATCTTGTATAAACTCGATATACCTCATCTACTCCATCCATCATCTTTTCCTCTGTAATTTCCAAAGCATCCACCAAAATTTTTATCATTATCGCAGTCAAATTTTGTCTTTTTTCTTCTTCTATATTTTGAAATCTAAGATAAAATTCTGACCTTTCCATCTCCCACCTCAACATCCCATTTTTATCTTGTTCAACCACTGTTAATCTATTGTCAATATTTCCAATCTTCTCCTCTCTTTGTTTACCTTCTTCCTCAATTTTTTGGAATCTCTCCTCATACTTCACCATCATTTGTTTAATATTTTCCACTTTTTCATCAGTCTTCTCTATTCTTTGTTCAATAGTGTCTGTTTTTATCTTGAGATCTTGAATTCCTTGCATAATCATCTGTAAAGTCACTTTTTCTTGTTCTTTATCTTGCTTCAACATTGTCTGAATTAAACATTGTCCTCCAGCTGGTGGGAAGGCAGAGGTAGTAGAAACGCCAGATGATATTGGTTTCCTGCTCATTTTAATGCTTCAAAAGCTTCAAATTCTTTTTAGCTTTTAATCCAACTGGTAGAATAGCCAATTATAATCCAAAATGGAAAAATCCAATAGTAAAAAGCCAAAAACCAAAGAAGAAAAAGGAGAAGAAAAAGAAGAAAAAGAAGAAGAAAAATCTTCAGGTTCTTCTAGACCCTAATCCAATTATGAAGTAGTCCACCGTAAAAAATGAAAAATAGAAAGAAAAAAAAAACCCAAAAATAATAATATTGATTAAGAAGAAAAAGAACAAAAATAAAGAAAAAAAGAAGAAATTCCTTCAGGTTCTTCACACCTTAATCCAATTGGGAAGTCTCAATAATCAAAAAGAAAAAACAGAGTGGTCCAAAAACATGGGTAGAAAAAGCAAAAGGATCCCAGTAAAGATAAGGAGAAAAAAAGAAAAATAAAGAAAAAGCTCTGAGGCTCCCTTTGAAATAAAAAGCAAAAATAAGAATATTACTAGAATTAAAATTTACAAAGAGGCTGGTGAGTAAGAGTATCACAAGTAAAAGAAAAAAAAAAATAAGAAAGCACACTGCACTTTATTTAGTTGTCCAAGGCTCTTATTATGACTCTCTCTTCCACTAGCTTCAAAGCCAAGCCTCAAGTGTTAAAATATTGATAAGAGTCCAGGAGAACACCTGTAATAATATTTTGCTGTGCTCTCCCTCTATCTTATCACATTGAAATGTCCTTGAGAAGGAGTCTTCTTACAATTCTCTCCAATTCAAATAAAATATTTTCAAGCCTCTAGTTGGCAGTGTTACAAAGTTTCTTAATACTCTTCCCCTCCCCCAGCCAGAAAAAAAAAATTATAAAAAGAAAAAATAGCCAAAGGGAGCCTCTATCCTAAAAGAAAATTAAAAAATCAGGAGGATAAAAATATATGTAAGAGAAAATTCAGTCCAGTTACCTACAAAGTCACACTAAAGTCCCAAGAAAAAAAAGTAAGAAAAAGAAAAAAAAATCCAAGCCTCAATTTGACATCACTTTAAAAAACGCCGCTCATACAGTTTTTGTCAAAAAAAAAAAATCTCACAGGTTTCTTCTCTATTCAGGGTGCTCTTTCAAATCTCAGCAAATTTACAACAAAAAAGAAGTTTCTCACCCAGCCGACACACTTTCACTCCAGCCACTTTCTTTCCGGAGCTGTCCCGACTTCAGCAGCTATGGAGGCTGCCTCTTCGCAGCCAGCAAAAGGACTTCTCCCGGATCAAACCAGGGGTTTTGTGATATCCCTGGGATCCTTGGACTATGCCCTTCATGATCACTGTATCTACAGGACGGTTTAGGTCCGTTGGGACCAACCAGGAGTGAAAATATTGGCTGCGATCTCAGAGCCCCAAGATTGCAGCTGTATCGCCGAAACGAAGCTCCGCCTTCTCCTCGGCTTACTGATGCTTTATTGTCAGGATAAACATGGTTGCTATTTCATATATACAATGCTGTAATGAAAAATAAGAACAAAACCAATGTATTTCTTTTGTATATAGCAATAGCACTTTTGTAAAACTAAATACATTTAAAGATGCTTCATGAGATCTAAAGATATTTACAAGATGGAATTTATGGAATTCTACTTTCCTGTGCCACCATTCAGTTTAAAAGATAGTCTGCCAACAAAGTACTTGCCCTTTGTATAAAATGCTTATGCATAGATATCACTTCCTTAGGTTATAACAAATTGCTGGAGAGGTTTTTGCTGGGGGGAGGGCTACCAGGGTCTACTGATGAGTATCTCAGGGATAATGGAGGCTACCATTCTTACTGAGGGCAGAAGAAATGGAAATGAGAATTGATAAGCGCAGAACTAAAACACGGCTACAGAAATGCTAGTTCATTAATGTTACCATTCAGAACTGCATTAGACACTCAAATGACTTAAAAGGCCTGTCTCTATATGAAACTCAATATAACTAATACATCAGAAACAGAAAATACAGTATTTACCACTTTCTCTGTTTCCTTGAGGATGGGGAAATTATTATAAATAATGGGAGATCAAATTTAATTGATATTCAGAAATGTAGCAGGTAACCACAGCAACTGCTATTCCTTTATTCTTTCCCTTTAAACCTAGCAATTTTTCAGCCTTACATGACCTGTCCCCATCACACAACTTTGGCTTTTTTAATACTAGAAAATTGCTTAGCACAGAAATAGCAAACCTTGGAAATCAATGGCGGAAGCCAAAGGCCTATACTTATTTTTGTAAATTGTTTCCAATGAGATTCCTCAGTACGAATTACAAGATTAACCTGATTCAGAATCGATTGTGTGGCAAGGGTGTGCGAGAAGCTTCAGAATTATAAATATGGCATCTCTATTACCTAGCTGGCTTAAATTATAAAAAAATATGCAAGAGAGCAAGGTAAGCAACTATAAAATAGTAATTTAAAATGGGAAGCATTTGATTACCACAGAGAGTCTAGAAAGATGAAACCAAGGTGATTCAAGAAAAATCTGGGTGAGTGATTATCAAATGTTTTTAGGTTGCCTAAAATATTATAATTTTAAACTTAGATTACTTTAAAATACCTGATCAGCAGGAAACATGCATTACACAGGCCTTTGAAAAATTGGAAATTTCTACTTTGTGATACAATTGTAAGAAAGAGGGTGAGGTATAACCCATAATTAGATGATTACTGCACCACACTTGCATTCAGCACCGATAGTAAAATAAGATTCTTCCTGGACCTAATTCACAGGAATTATTGGCACTGCTGCTATAAAGTACAGAAATGGCTTATTACAAATTTAATAGTGTGGTGTTTAATAATTGCACAGTTACCCAATTTGAGATTTTAGAAGCAGGAGTTTTCTCTATGCTTATTACTGTACGGTTTATACAGTTGCAGAGCCTATACTTCTATGTTAACCTGAAAGGACAAAGCCCCTGGGGGACCAGTGAAATGTTTATAAGGTGTTTTTTTTAAAAAAAAAACCCTCAAATGTAGTGATGGCTAAGTATGAGTTAGAGCAGGGGTGTCCAACCTTGGCAACTTTAAGACTTGTAGACTTCAACTCCCAGAATTCCTCAGCCAGCTTTTCTGGCTGAGGAATTCTGGGAGTTGAAGTCTACAAGTCTTAAAGTTACCAAGGTTGGACACCCCTGAATTAGAGCAACAGTAGTTGCCTATTGATTCGTACACTGTATTGCAAAATGAGATGTTTGATAGTGGGATGGACGGCATATAAATTTAATATATAAATAAATAAAGTGACTGTCAAAGAGCTTCAAGATTTCTTCTTCAAACTTTTGTCTAATACAATATAACATAAATAAATGTCTTTATTCCTATTAAGATTGGTTCATGTTGATTGGTTATAGAAATAGTCCTGCTAAATATGCAGAATATTGTGAGATAATAAAAGACTATTTATTACCTAATTGGACACTACTACATAATTTGAAATGTAATTTTAATATATAGCCAGTTTGGTTGAGTGGTTAAGGATTAGGCTAGAAACTGGGAGACTAAATTCTAGTCCCAGTTTGGGCATGGAGGTTGGCTGGTGACTTTTGGTTAGTCACTCTTTCCCAGCTCAACCTACCTCACAGAGTTGTTATGTGGGGGAAATGGGAGAGGGAAGGAGTATTAGGTATGCATTTTGCTTTAAGTTATTTATAAAAATTAGAAAGGTGGGATATAAATACATAAAAACAATAAATAATGTAGTATTCATAAATATAGTCTATTTATATAATAAAATAAATAACATGGCACTTTCCAATCTATGAAAATAGAGGTCTCTACAAAAGAAGCATACATTCGGAAGTTTGACAAGCATACTGCACACACAGAGACAGCTAAAAAAACAGGCTTAAGGGAGGGGGAGAATGCATTAATTATAATTCTAGGTGCTTAAATTTGGTTAAACTAAAAAAGTGGTAAATGTGAAAATAATCATATTTAAAATAGGATATTGGAAGTACAAGCAATTTCTATCAGTATGGTACACCGGTTTTTACTTGGTCCTTGAGTTCAGAAATTGTTAATCCAATTCCAGATTTAATAATGGTCTATAATTATGTTCCTTTTTCCTTCCCAGTCTAGGCTTGTTTCTATATACAGAAACAGACTATGATCTATCCCAGGGGTGGGATTCTACCAGTTCACACCTATTCTCTGGAACCGGTTGTTAACATTCTAAGCAGTTCGGAGAACCGGTTGTTAGAAGAAATTACTGGCCTAATCCTGTAAGGAAGGCAGGAAGGAAACATTCTGGTGTTGCTTACAGAAACTGCCTGTCCGTTAAACCTTATTACATTCTTGGCAGGACTAGACTTCCTGTCTCAGGAATGTCTCTGGAGTTTTTTCCCCCTCCTTTGCTAGTACTTTGCTTGTGTGGAGTGACCATTCAAAATTACAATGGCACTGAAAAAAGTGACTTATGACCATTTTTCACAGTTATGACTGTTGCAGCATCCCCACAGTCATGAGAGGCCAGACGAGGAGATGCGTGCCTTGATGTGAGTAATATTGTGTTGGCCACATCCAGCCAATAACATGACCACCAAGCCATGTCCACCACCTAAGCCACACCCACAGAACCGGTTGTTAAAAAAATTGAATCCCACCCCTGATATATCCCACTTTAACCTTCTGTTGGCATGAATACGCCTTGTTAAATTTTTAACATGAAAATCACTACAATGTAATAAAAACAAAGAGGAGGATGAAATCCCACCACGGTTAAAGTACAAAATGAAAAGATACAGCCCTAAGCTAGTGTTACAATCTTATCATCTGTAACTAACACAAATTGTCTTGCTCTAGATTAAGAACCTGGAGCACTGAGACTGAAGATGCTGGGGTTAAGTAAGCAAAAATGTCACAGATCTTCCTGGTACTAAATCTACTTTTGTGATAATGGCTAAAATAGTGCATAATTTTGTAACAAGCACACAGATACAGAGATATACAGATACACTTATCCAGGAGATTTGGAAAAGAAAATATTTTAATGAACAGGTCCTGAGGAGTTCAAAGAAGACAGAAACATATTGTGTGGGGCTTAAAGTTTGACATGAAATGTGTTTTTCTCTTTTGACTGATTGGATCATTTCCACACAGATGAAATACATGCTGAATTATTTAAAGATAATTACACTGCTGCACTGTTGCTAAAATATTAAGACACAGTTGTCCCACAGGAAGAACTGTGACAGGCTTCACACATCAGGGAACAAATAGCTAAAGGGTAATAGAGAAAAGAGTTACCACAAGACCTTGCAGTGAAGGAGCAAAAAATGTGTCAGAAATTCAGATTTTTTTTTCTTTTTTCTTTTAATTTTCTGAACTGGAATAAAGCCATATTAACTTTGGTAAAGGAGAATTATATTTGACCCAATAAATTCCAACTAAGATTGAATTGAAAGGTTAGCACCATAAAAGTGAAATAGGAAGGTATATGTCAGGCATCGTTATACAGGCAAATTATGTAAAAGCTGGCAAATGATAATAAAAGATATTTGATAATAAGTACTCTGCATAGCGACCAGGATTATTTTAATTGGCAATCAACATGAACTAGCATTAAACTGTATGAAGATATGTTATATTTTAATTACATTGTAGATATTTTATGCTTTTTGCAAAGCATCCAGATTTTTAGAAAAAGAAAAAAGAAACACATCCCATTTTGTAGGATCCTAGTATATTTCTAAATGCTGGCTCTGACTTATAAAACCCTATATAACTTGATACCAATGGTATCTTAAGGACCCCTTTCCTGAACCAGAACCAATCCAGCCCATTTTATGATCATGGGAGAAGTTCTTGATAACCCTATTTTTTGGCACCGATGTTGGGGAACAGCTTTTCCTTGTGTATTAGTTTAGTACAGTTGTAAAAGGGGAGTCATGTCCTTTAGAGAGGCAGTAAAAATTGAGCTGTCCCAGAAGGCCTTAGGTAGAATGTAGTCCTATGTGTAATTATGGGAATTTATTGGGATGATTAAGGAAACAGTCAGATGAGATTGTTTTGAAGTTTGTTTTACTCTTATTATTTGATAGATGTGGACTTTTGTAACGTTTCTGTTACAAAACATTTCTGTTTCATAATTTACATTGCCTATGGATATTTTATAATTATATCTTGAAAGTTTTATAAGTAAGCCCTCCATGGGTTCAAATGGGATGGCTGGTATATAGCAATGAGGGAGGGAGGGAGGAAGGAAGGAAGGAAGGAAGGAAGGGAGGGAGGGAGGGAGGGAGGGAGGGAGGGAGGGAGGGAGGGAGGAAGGAAGGAAGGAAGGAAAGAAGGACAACAACTTAAGAATAGCAAATGACTGGACTGCTTTATCCTTTAATGCAGGATTCCTGTTGGTAATGGCATGTGAGGGTGATGTATGAGGAGATGGGGATGGGAATAATACAGTCAAGTGCTTATTTTAGTTTAACTAAAGGTTTAGCCTGGCATTGTATATTGCACTTTTTTTTCCAAAAAACATATTTCTTTCAACTTAATTACCTGGTGTTTGGTCATGTCTTCTGGTACAATCTAGTATGGCCTGGTGAAATTTGACATTCTTGTCGGTTTTTATTAGAAGTGAGTTGGAATGGACAAGTATCATGCAAGTATGAATGTTTAGTACTCATCACTGACACCTTTATTCACAATATTTATCCATACATAAATAAATACCAAGAGAAGAGAGAGAGGGGAGGGAGGGGTCTAACAGCAACATGCAAAAGAAATGCACCCTTTTGGAGGAATGGAATTATTGTGAAGGTTTTTTACAGATTCCCTCCCCAACAGTATAGGGTCAGGCTGAAAACAGGTCTAGCTTTTATAGGACCCTACTTGGGCGATGAAAGTGTGTAACATTTCTGACTTAGTTCGCAGGATCACATCAAAAAAATCTTCACAATAATTATCCTCAATGGTAGCATTCTTCATGATAAGCAATAGCCACAACTTTTCTGAGGCTGTAGGGAACAAAGCCTTCCTCTAATTGGCCTGAAGGTGCCATATTCCTCTGCTGTCTCTGCTTGAGTGTTGCTATGTTGTTATATCTTTCCAAACACATGGTTGGTGGGGAAAGTTAGCAGAGCATGGTAGCAAAGCAATTTGTTAAAGAAAGAAATTCCCTTGAAAAGCCACTACTGTTGTTGCTGTGACAACTATTTCAAAAAAGCCTCCAAGCCAAATTGTTAATACTTTTTTCCTATATCAAATGTATTTTATCCCCCTCCCTATCATTTCTATTGCTTTTGTTTACTCCTTTGCTTGAGGAAAAAAAAAAAAAGCTAAACTGAAAATTTGGCTCAGCTAGTAAAAGCAATACTTCCCCTGTATAATTATTTCCTCTCATGAAATGTCTAGTGGGTTCTTATTTGACTTGTTGACAATGGCTTGGCCTAATGGCATAACTGGACACCACACAATTATCATTTTCCGAGCAAAATATAAGTGGTTTAAATTAAGAAATATTTAGGGCCATGGTCCTAGAGAGTATAAATAATATTCTTTTAATTATTCTCTTGCAAATTATTGGAATGTACTCTTGTTCAAGAAATGTATAATTTACAGAGCAGGAAACTGGATTTAAGTCAGTGATTAAAACTAGTCTTTTGCATGGTAATGAATCATCATTTTAATTGCTTTAATTTAAATCAATCAACCCTATGATTTAATCTGTTTTCCCTTAGCCATTAGTGTATCAGCAATATCTATCACTCTCCCCAATCATGAGACACATATGAATAGTAAGGAAAACCTTTTCAAAAAGTAAATATATATCAGATCTGCAATTTGGAACTGGGTTAGGATGAGCTAATACTTCAAATGATCAGCCCTAT
This sequence comes from Hydrophis major, assembly GCA_033807585.1. NCBI lineage: Eukaryota > Metazoa > Chordata > Lepidosauria > Squamata > Elapidae > Hydrophis > Hydrophis major. The sequence goes on along the minus strand of CM066328.1, from coordinate 69,465,052 downwards.
TGCTAGTTTAGATATAAATCACAATGAAGAAGCAGGCTCGGGTAGACAATATTATTAGAGGATCTTTATATATTAAATAATCCTAAAAAAAATTCCCTCCTACTTTCAATCCAGAATTCCATCATAATAATTAATAATATTATTTTGATTATATAATACAGAACTCAAAATGAGTTACAGCAGTGGTTCTCAAAGTGGGTGGTACTCCTGAGGGGCGGTGGGATGCCTTAGGGGGGCACTAAGAGGCAAGGGAGCTGGCAGGGGGTGCTAAGAGGTGGCAGGGGGGTGTTTGAGGTGCCAGCCCTGCAGGTTCACTCATTGACTGTAGCACCGCTCCAGAGCTAGAGCCTCCAATACGGAAGCAGTGGCACGTTACATGCTGCCACGGCCACGTTCGATGCACCGCCTCCCTGCCACCTCTTAGTGTCCCCAAGGGGGCTGGCAGAGGGGTGCTAAGAGGCAGCGGGGGGCGTTTGAGGCACCAGCTGGTCCTGCAGTTTCATCCATTAAGGCACCGGCTCCAGAACAGTGCTACAGTCAATGGCTGAACCTGAACGTCCCCCTGCCACCTCTTAGCATCCCCAAGGGGGCCAGCAGAAAGGTGCTAAGAGGCGGCAGGGGGCAGTGCGTCGAACACAGCCGTGGTGGCATGTAACGTGCCATTGCTTCTGCATTGGAGGCTCTGGCTCCAGAGCAGGCCCTGCAGGTACATCGGGAAAGTAGAGCAAAGCCAGTCTGAGAGGGAGGGAGGGAGGGAGAGAGAGAGACTTGATGTATCAGATTGAAATGAGGCCTAGTTTAGACTGAGGCCCTTTTCCACATTGAAACATCTTTTCTAGCACATTGAAACCTCTTTGCTTCTGTTATGTCCGCGTGGAAAGAAGCCAGGAGTTGGTGACTGTGTTTCAAGCTCTTTTTATTAGTCAGGAACCGAACTGAGGCTAAAGGAAAACTTCACGGCTTTTTATTTCCAAGCCGCGGCCGCCGCGGCCAATGGCACTACTTTGAATCTCCCACGATTCGAATTGACCAATCGCGTGAGATTCTCAGCGAGCCAATCGGCGCGGCTCGCCTAGCCAATCCGAGTGCCCCGCACTTTGGCCAATCAAAGTGCGGGGATCTCAAGAATTCAAATGAGGGGACAGAACACCCCTCCCCTCTTGGTTCAGTCCTTATGTTGCGTAGTCCCGTAGGAAGGCGGGGCTCTGTCTCTGCCTACTGGACCTGCGCAGGTCAGTCGTAGGTTGGATCCCGGCCAGTTCGGTCGGGGATCTCAAGAATTCAAATGAGGGGACAGAACAGCTTCTATTAAAGGTTTTGTGGACAAAACATGGTCAAGACTATCAGGAAGCTCTCACATTTTTTTGAGGCTTTAAACAGGATCCATTGGACCAGATCTCCACCCTAAAAATTAATTTTCCCCAATGTATTACAGTCCCAAATCTGAAGAAGGCAAAACCAAAATGTACTGGTAGATTATAAGGAGAACACATACACACACACTCCCTTCTTACCCTGGAGCAAGTGATTGGACTAGAATAGATATCTCATGATCTTTCTCCTCCCTCCTTTATTTCTTTTTCTTTTTGTCCCTTCTTTCCATACCCCCCTCTTTCTTTGTCTCTTTTTCTTTCTTTCTTTCCCTTTTCTCTTTATTTTCTTCCTCTCTTCCTCCCTTTCTTTTCTCTCTTTTCCTCTCTCAGGCTCATCCCTTTGGATCAGGGGTCGCCAAACTTTCGGACGTCAGGGACCACCAAACTCATAATTTTAAATCCCGGCGATGACTAATATGAATTTTGACTGATGGTGGCTTTCTGGCATTGTGGGAGAGAGAGAGAGAGAGAGAGAGAGATCTGATCCAAACTCTCTCTCTCCCTCTCTCTCAAACACACAGGCAGAGGTGGGATTTAGACCCCTGATCTAAAGCTGTCAAAACTCCAAAAACTTGTCAAGTAGCTCTGGGGAGTCAGTCATAAATTAAAACACTTGCTAAACACTTGCTAAACAACTGGCCATTAAATGAGGACCACTTGTATTTGGTTTACCAGTCACCTGGCCATGCCCACCCAGTCACATGACTAGCAAGCCATACCCACCCAGTCATGTGGCCAGCAAACCACACCCTCAAATTAGGCCACACCCACAGAAATTTGAATCCCACTCCTGAGTGGGGGACACCGAGGATGAGTTTTTAGCACCAAGGGGGCAGTGGACCGAAAAAGTTTGAGAACCACTGAGTTACAGCATTTAAATCAACAGAATTCAGAAAAAAAGAATAAGATCAAGTCATTTATCTGCTTTTTGGGAAAAGTCATGAACCATAATAACCCCATTGTCTTGTTTTGAGCTGATAAAATGACAGCTGTAATGTCTATGATAACTTAGCTAGATCTAGCATCTGTCCTAAGTAGGGTCAGATCCAGTTGGATGAAAGATAATCTGAGAAATTCAGCGGTGGGGTTCTACCAGTTTGGACCAGTTCTATAGAGCCACTTGTTGCAGTTCTATGCAGTTCAGAGAACCTGAAAATTATGCCCCACCCGTCTCTGTCTGCTCCTCTCCTCCCTGCCCAGTCAGTTCTTATCGTGCATGCACAACATTGCGGCATGCACGACATCACTGACTGCATTCTCCCCTGCCCAGTTACTCCTTAAGATATTTTTTTCCTCCCGACGATCAGCTGTGCCGGATCCCCCTCACTGTCTTACTGCTTCACCCAGGAGGCTTCCCTGAGGCCCAGGAGGCAAAAAGGGACAGTGGCAGAATGGGAGGGGGCTACGCCCCCCCCCATGCTCCATTTTTGCCTTCCTGGGCCTCAGGGAACCCTTCTGGGAGAAAAATGCCCCCCTAGGAGGCTTTCCTGAGGCCCAGAAGGCCAAAAAATGGAGCATGGGAGAGTGCTTCAAAAGAGAGAGAAAGGGAAGAAGAAGCCACACCCACCCAGTCACATGGCCATGCCCACCTAGCCACACCCACACAACCAATTGTTAGAAAATTTAAATCCCACCTCTGCGCATATTTGGAAGAAAGCAACATCTAACTATTTTTGTATTATACCAGGTAATCTAGGACAGTGGCCCCCCACCTTTTTTGTGCCATGGCCCAGTACCTGCATCACAAATTCATTCGCGGCCCAGCACCAGCATCAGGACGCATGACAAGGCAAGCCGAGCAACCAGCCAGCCAGCCGTCCCCCGCTTGTCCCCGCCACCTTCAACTCCTCCTTTGTACCTGTTTCGATGGGCTTCATGACAGCTTCGGGATGGTCGCTCGGCTTGCCTTGCCAGGCGTGCTGAAAGAATCCTCGTGCCTTAGTTTTGTTCGAAGCTGCCCCCCCCCAATGAAACTAAGGCGCGAGGATTCTTTCAGCACCCAAATGCCGCTTTCTACCTGGAAAAGCTCACCGGAAGCACTTTTTCATCAAAACAAGATGGCAGCGCCCAGCAAACCGGTGACCTGGTAGAAATTGTTCCACGGACCGCTACCAGTCCGGAGACCGGTGGTTGGGGACCCCTGATCTAGGGGACTGGAGACTAAGAAAAGGGACTGGAAGCTAAAACATACAGGTGAAACTCAAAAAATTAGAATATTGTGCAAAAGTTCATTTATTTCAGTAATGCAACTTAAAAGGTGAACCTAATATATGAGATAGACTCATTACATGCAAAGCAAGATAGTTCAAGCCATGATGTGTCATAATTGAGATGATTATGGTTTACAGCTCATGAAAACCACAAATCCACAATCTCAGAAAATTAGAATATTGTGAAAAGGTTCAATATTCTAGGCTCAAAATGTCCCACTCTAAACAGCTAATTAAGCCATAACACCTGCAAAAGATTCCTGAGCCTTTAAATGGTCTCTCAGTCTGATTCAGTAGGAAGCACAATCATGGAAAGACTGCTGACCTGACAGTTATGCAGAAAACCATCCATAACACCCTCCATAAGGAGGGAAAGCCTTAAAAAGTAATTGCAAAAGAAGTTGGATGTTCCCAAAGTGCTGTATCAAAGCACATTAATAGCAAGTTATGTGGAAGGGAAAAGTGTGGAAGAAAAAAGTGTACAAGCAGCAGGGATGATCATAGCCTGGAGAGGATTGTCAGGAAAAGGCCATTCAAAAGTGTTGGGGACTTTCACAAGGAGTGGACTGAGGCTGGAGTCAGTGCATCAAGATATTGCACGATATTCTAATTTTTTGAGGGTCACTTGTATAAAGAAAGGTTGCTGGAATTGGGTATATCTCATTTAATGAAAAGAAGGATTAGGGATGACATGATACCAGTGTTCCAATATCTCAAGAGCTGCCACAAGGAAGAGGGAGTCAGGCTATTCTCCAAAGCACGTGAGGGCAGGATAAAAAACAATGTATGGAAACTAATCAAGGAAAGAAGCACCTAAAACTAAGGAGAAATTTCCTGACAGTCAAAACAATGAATCAGTGGAACAATGGAGCAACTCCAGAAGTTGTGAAAGCTCCACCACTGGAAGTTTTTTAGAAGATATTTGTCTGAAATAGTATAGGGCTTTTTGCCTGAGCAGGGAGTTGGACTAAAAGACCTCCAAGGTCCTTTCCAATGTTGTTGTTATGTTATTCTGTTAATCTGCAAAGCTACAGTATATCCATATAAGTAATCCTCTGCTGATCTTGATTCCAAAGAAATTTTACCATGTATTTACCGTTTGTACTTTAAAATTAGAAAACCAGTGGTACCTAAAGTACTGCATCTTAACCAGTCTAAAATGGACAACTTTCATCCTTTGTTTTATATTAATGTTACTAATAAAGATAAAAAGGATAACATGACCTATTTATGCAATGTAAAATTCTAAAAGTACTATAAAATACTATAATACTGTATTTCATATACCAAAAGTGTTATGTCCGCGTGGAAAGGAAGCCAGGAGTCGGTGACTTTGTATCAAGCTCTTTATTGAAGTCAGGAACCGAACTGGCTCTTAGAAAAACTTTGCGGCTTTTTATTCCCAAGCCGCGGTGACCGCGGCCAATGGCACCGCTTTGAATCTCCCGCGATTCGAATCTACCAATCGCGGGAGATTCTCAGCAAGCCAATCGGCGCGGCTCGCCTAACCAATCCGATCACCCCATGCTTTGGCCAATCAAAGCGCGGGGATCTCAAGAATTCAAATGAAGGTACAGAACACCCCTCCCCTCTTGGTTCAGTCCTACATAGCGTAGTCCCGTAGGTAGGCGGGGCTCCGTCTTTGCCTACTGGACCTGCGCAGGTCAGTCGTAGGTTGGATCCCGGCCGGTTCGGTCGGGTCTCTGTTTCTCCAGACTCCGTCGTGGCAACCGCCTGGTCTGTCTGGCCGGGCCGCTCTCCGCAGCTCCCTCCTGGGCTACACAGGTTGGTTGAGCTGCGGGTTTCACCGCTCTCGCTCAGTCTTCCCGGGTTGGTTGAGCTGCCCTGGCTGTCTCTTCCTGGCGAGGTTTCGTGCTGGCTGCTTGCAGGTGAGTATGGCTGGTTTCTTTTTTCTGGGTTTTGGTTCCCGGGGTATCCCCTCCCCTCTTGGTTTGTGTTGAGGGGGTTGGTTTTGTTTGGTTGTGTGTCGGTGGTGTCTTGTGTGGCCATCCTCGATCTTAACTGATCGATGTGGCGTTTCCATGCTCGTCCATCGGTTGTTTGTAGCCGGTACGAGTGTGGGCCTGTTAGCTGTGTTATGATTGCTGGTACCCATAATGGGTCTCCGGTTAGGTTCTTCGCGTAGACGGTGTCGCCTGGTGCAAAGGTTCGGTGTTTGCTGGTGGAGTCTGGGGGTTTCTCTGGGTTGTAAGTGGGGTGTAGTCTATCGAGTGGGAACCTTATTTTCCTCCCCATTAGCAGTTCTGCCGGGCTTTTATTTGTTGTGGTGTTCGGGGTTATGTGCTGTATGAAAAGTAATTTATTTATTTTGTCCTGGATCTCCCCGTGGTCTATTTTCTGGATGGTTTTTTTTGTGAATTGAACCATCTGTTCCGCCCTACCGTTCGCCGCCAAATGCGCCGGGGCTGTCAGTGCGTGTCGTATGCCCCTTTTTTTTTTAGAATTTTTTGAATTCTAGCGAGGTGAATTGGGGCCCGTTGTCGGACACGAGGACGTCCGGGAGGCCTTGTGTTGCGAAGAGTTTGCAGAGTTCTTTGGTCACGGCTTCTGTGGTGGTTGTTCTCATGTTGTTTACCTCCAGCCAGTTGGAGTAAGCGTCTATGGTTATTAAGAAAGTGTGTCCTTTTGTGGGCCCGGCGAAATCTATGTGGATTCTAGACCAAGGTCCCCTGGGGGTTTCCCACTCTAGGATGGGTGCTGTGGGTGGGCTTGGTCTAGTTTCCTGGCATCGTTGACACCTTGCTACCCAGGCCTCGATCTGTTTGTCCATCCCTGACCACCAAGCATAACTTCTGGCCAGGGCTTTCGTTCTAACGATGCCCAGGTGCCCCTCGTGTAACAGTTCCAAAACCTTCCCTTGTAGTGTTTCCGGGATGACCACCCTATCCCCCCATAGTATACACCCTTTTAGTAATGAGAGTTCCGTTTGCCGGTTCCGGAATGTCCTGAAGGTCTCGTTGTTGTCCTTTTCCGGCCACCCTTTCTCTACCCAATGCAAAACCCGCGCCAGACGTTTGTCTTTATTAGTTTCTCGGGCAATGTCTGACGCGGTTATGGGTAGGTTGGGTAGTGTCTCTATGCTGAGTGTGGTCGTCGTGGGTGCTGGGTCAGTGTCTGGTTCGGGTAACAGTGAGCGGCTTAAGGCATCCGCCTGGGAGATAGTCTTACCGGGTCGGTGTGTGAGCCCGTAGTTGTAGGTGGCCAGGAATTCGGACCACCTTGTCATTCGGGGAGACAGAATGTTCGGGGTGGCCCTGTTTCCTGCAAGGATTCCCAGCAGCAGTTTGTGGTCGGTGATGATGGTAAACGTCCGGCTGTAGAGGTACTCGTGAAACCTTCTTACTGCAGCGACAATAGCCAAAGCCTCTTTGTCCAGCTGGCTGTAGTTCCACTCTGGTTTGGTGAGGGTCCTTGAAAAGAATGCGATGGGTGCTTCCTTTCCGTCAGGGAGAGTGTGGCTGAGGACAGCACTGACGCCGAAGGGTGATGCATCGCATGTGATTGCTAGAGGTAGGGTCTCGTTGTACTGGGTGAGGACGGCATCTGAAGTGAGCAGGTCCTTTGTTTCCTGAAGGCGGCTTCCTCGCGTTTCCCCCAAGTCCAGGTAGCCGCCTTGTCCAAAAGCCTATGCAAAGGCTCCACCGCGGTCACCTTTTGGGGCAGGAAGACATTATAAAAGTTAAGTAGCCCCAGAAACACCTGCAGTTCTGTTTTTGACCTGGGTGTGGAGGCTTCCTTGATGGCTTTAATTTTTTTTGTTGGTGGGGTGAATGCCGTGTCGGTCTAGGAGGTATCCTAGGAATTCAACCCGCTCTGTGTACAGCTGGCATTTTTTCCTTTTCACTTTAAGCCCGGTTTCTTTGAATCTTGTTAGCACCTCCCTTAGGCGACTCTCTAGTTCGGCCTGGTTGGTTGCCTATACTAGTACATCGTCGAAGTATGGTACCACCCCCTTGATGCCTTGTAAGAGTCTCTCCATGAGGCTCTGGAAAATTCCAGGCGCCACGCTGACTCCAAATTGGAGGCGGTTGCATCTAAAGGCTCCCCGGTGGGTGACTATGGTTTGCGCCTCTGCAGTTTCCTCATCCACCGGCAGTTGCTGGTATGCTTGGGCCAGGTCGAGTTTCGCAAAAACTTTGCCCCCTCCCAGTGAGTGTAGGAGATGCTGCACTACGGGGACGGGGTAAGCGCTTTGCTGCAAGGCGCCATTTAGGGTGGCCTTATAGTCCCCGCAGATTCTCACTGACCCATCAGGCTTGATTGGGGTGACTACGGGGGGTCTCCCACCGGGCGTGGTCTATGGGTTTTAAGACCCCTTGCTTGACGAGCTTGTCAATTTGCGCGTCGATTTTTGGTTTGAGTGCGAAAGGTACCCGCCTTGGTTTTAGGCGTTTTGGGGGAACGTTTGGGTCTAGGCTGAAGGATATAGGGGGCCTTTGGTACTTGCCTAGGGTGCCGTTGAATACTTCTTGGAAGTCCCAGGCCAGTTGCTGCTCCCAGTCGGCTTCGGCGATGTGGTCGATGCCCGTGACTGCGATGCCTAGCAGTGCGAACCATTGAAGTCCCAGCAGGCTAGGTCGGTCTCGATCGACGATGGTCAGGGGAAGTCTTTCGGTGTGCCCCTTGTATGTCACTGTGAATTTTCCTGTTCCAACTACATGGATGCGGTTTCCCTGGTAGTCTTTGAGGATTAATCTCTGGTTTTCTAGTTCCCTTCTCTGGATGGTAGGCATCAAGCATTTAATTCTTGCCATGCTACCATTGAGAGGTAGGAGTCCATCTCCATTACAGGGTTCGCCTTCGATGCCTACCTCCACGTATACCTTTCTGGCTTCTGTGGTTGTTGCGTGGCCGATGGTGACCGTCTGATGTGTCTCTTCTCTCCTCCGGGTCTCGCCCCCTCGTTGGGCTCGTCCATTCCATTCCCAATGGTTGTCTGCTGGGCGGTCTCTGGTCCTGGGGGTTGGGCTCTCTCGTTTCCACTCTCTCGGGTCCCATCGTCTGGAGCTGTGAGTTTTCTTGAGGCGGCAGATGCGGGCTATGTGGCCTTTTTTGTCGCAGTGCTGGCAAACGGAGTCGAAGAACCGGCATTTGGATCTGGGGTGGTCGCCTCCGCAACCAGCACACGCAGTCCTTGTTTTACGACTCTGCCAGCTCTGCTGGTCGCGGCCTGCCTGGAGACGGTGGATGTCTTCCTCCTCATCTGACATGCCCGAGGTGGAGTGGAGTTCGCCCTGGTGGGTGGTAGTTTCAGGTTTGGCCTCGGTCGACCTTGCAGGGTTGTTGTTTGCAGTGCGGTCCCCGGCGTTCAGTCTCCACATGCGGTCTGCTGATTGTCGGGTTGCTTCGGCTGCCGCGGCTTCGGAGATGGCATCGGCGAGAGCGATGTTGCCCTTAGCCATCAACCGACTTTGGAGAACAGGGTCTCAAAGGCCGAGCACAATTCGGTTCCGCAGGCCCTCGTTCATATTGGAGAACTCGCATAGTCCTCCAAGGCGCTGCAGCTCTGCGACGAAATCACTGAAACTCTCGCCCGACCGCTGGTCCCACTGATAAAATTCATGTCGTCGGATGAGGATGGGTACGGCTGGAGCGTAGTGTTTCCGGAGTAATGGCTCGAGGTCCGCCCAATCCATTGCGGTAACATCGGCGGGCTTGGCTAGCGCTTTTGCCATCTTAAACACTGCGGGCCCGCAGTGCGTTAGGAAGATGGCTCGTTTCTTCGGTCCCGTGGCATCCTTCAGGTCGTTGCATTCGAGGAACATGTGGAATCTGTCCATGTAAGATTCCCAGTCCTCACTGGCGGGGTTGAAGGGGGTTGGTGGCGCGATGCTGGCCATCTCGATGGTTGGCCGGCTTCCGTTGGACACGTGCTTCGGTTCAGGATAAAGATCCCACCTTCGTCGCCAGTGTTATGTCCGCGTGGAAAGGAAGCCAGGAGTCGGTGACTTTGTATCAAGCTCTTTATTGAAGTCAGGAACCGAACTGGCTCTTAGAAAAACTTTGTGGCTTTTTATTCTCAAGCCACGGCGGCCGCGGCCAATAACACCACTTTGAATCTCCCGTGATTCGAATCTACCAATCGTGGGAGATTCTCAGCGAGCCAATCGGCGTGGCTCGCCTAGCCAATCCGATCGCCCTTCACTTTGGCCAATCAAAGCGCGGGGATCTCAAGAATTCAAATGGAGGTACAGAACAAAAAGCTTTTTTAATACTATTTGAAACATTGTAATCCATGAAGTGGAATATTAATCAGTTTATCTTGATTATGATTTATTGACATTTGTCAGAGCTTACATGCAACAGTTTGACTAGCAAATGTCTGGATGCTGTAGTAAATTTGTTGTATCAGCAGAGAATTGAATGCAGTCTGTTCCAGTTGTGTAGACTAAATCCGTTATCGATCAAACCTTTATTATGGTCAAAGACCAAATAAGAAAGGTGGGGTATAAAAATTAAAAAAACATAAAAGATACATCAACATTTTTAACAAAGTACATATAAAAAACTAAATTTTATAGATTCTCTATAGACATAAAGAGCTAAAAAAAATAGAAAAGCAAAAATCTAAAGGGAATCTAAAATGAATGTAAAAGGAGGGGCAGAAACAGTAGATGGACATAAGGGAGCATGGGAAACTAAATCTACAGTATCACAATACAAATCATTCTAAAATAACAAGCTAGGTACTCATTAGAATCATTTTATGACACAGATCATATTCTGATGAATTTTAACTGCTGCTGCTCAGATCCTAGCAACATAATATATTATAGCAGGGTTGGTGTCTGAAAGCTATAGGGAGGTATAAAATTGTTCTGTGCGCTGTGGATATTTGTGCAATAATAATGAGATGAGGCTTGTATGAATGTTTGTGTTGTACAGACACTGAAGAAGTACATATTATGTTGTTTTTATGTGTCCAAAGTCACTGAGGCATTGTCTCTGGGTAGGGGATCTTTCTGTATTTGCCTTTAAGGACAATTAAGGGAAGGGCACAACGTTGTGCCAGAGTAAAGTACTTCTAGTGGTTACTTATTTCAAGGTTAGTTAAGTATGCCATGGGGTGTCAAAGTACCTGTGGGATTCACTGGCAATAAAGGTTGGAGGCCTAGATAAGTCCAATCAGTGCCCTGTATCTGCTACATGCTGTCTAATGAGTGCTTTGGCCTGTTCAATTCCCATTCTGAGTAGAAAACTCCGAGATAAGCCCAAGGATAAGATTTTAGTTGTCACTGTCTTTTTCCATGTGGACTGAAATTCATCCCTCAAATTGAGGAAAAACCAGGTGGGGGAGAAAATAGTCTGAGCCAGTAATTGAGTGAGATCACCTGCACTATAGCCTCTGCTTTCATGAGGTCTGTTTTTAGTCTCAGGGTGGCATTAGAGACACATTTTGGGGACTTGAAGAACCAATCTTAGAAATTTGGATTCTAAGTTATAATAGTGTGAAATTGGAAAAGAGTCCCAACTGAGCACCATGAAGAAGTTGTGCTGTTGGCTTGGCTTCAGATAATTTAAGTACTGTAGTAATGTGGTAACCACTTTTTGCTGGGAGGAATTTAAGAATGGCAGATGAGCTTCTCTGAACCTTTTCAGTTTCCATGGGATTTCCTACTATTAAAAGAATGTAGGACTACTCCCAAATACTTAAAACAGGAGAGCTGCTTAGTCTTGTGCTCTAGGAGTGGTTTTTGGATTTTTTGGTAAATGTCATGTTTTTGATTTTCTGTAATTGAATTGTAGCTGGTCTTCCTTGCAATACCGTGTTAGTGTCCTTAATGCTCTTTTAAAACAGTTTAAGTTGTTGGTAGAAATATCCTTCTGGGTTCAGTTCCAAGTGGGGAAAAAGATATGGAGGCTGTTGGGAAAGATGGTTTAATGGTGGGCAGCGGGACCATGTGGCTTAATGGTGGGCAGCAGGACTACGTGGCTTGAAGCTCCAAAGAAGGATGATCACATGATCCAAGGTGAAGGAAAAGAGAAGGAAGGACTGATATGCTGAGAGTGCCTGGGTTTTATAACCTTTGTTAGGATTTGAATTGTAGCTTGTATTCTGATTGGTTGTCAGACTCCTATGGGGCCATGCAGGAGCAACTCTGTAGGCTGTCCTGAGTTCCAGGCTTGGTTGAGCCTTGCTGGATGATGATGCACTGAAAAGGGCTTTTGGCAATTGCTATAGCTTTACCTGGATATCTTTGTTATGTAAAGTATTCTGTCCCAGGCCATAATGGCCACCCCTTAACAAAGGTGGGGGGGGGGAACTTCTGCTTCTGAGGTGAGTTTCTGCTTCTGAGTTTCTACTCTTTTTAGGGGAAATATTCTTCCTTTTTAATATTTCCTAGGATATTTCAATTTTCTAGGAGATGTGTGGGTGCTAACTTCCTACAAAGTAAAGAAGAGATGTGTTTTCAATCTAGTTTTGGGTGACAGTTTGCATATTGAACAGGTAATCCACCATGGAGTTTGTATAGAAGTTGAATAGGAGTGGGGCCAATATGCTACCTTGCTTTACATCTTTCTTAATTTCAACACCAGCGAGATGGCCCTTGTGGTTACATCCTTTGAGTGACATCTCTTTATGAAGCATATGTTTTAGATTAAGTAAGTCAAATTACAATACTGTTAAAATCAGTTAAAGCTATGACTAAAGTTTTGTTTTTGTTTTTGTTTCTATTGTTTATGTTGGGTGGTTGTAAGTTTGTTTCTTCTTTTTTTTGTTTTGTATTTTAACTTTAGAAATAAAAAATAAAACAATTAAAAATGACTAACTTTAGATCATTGATTCTTTCTTAGTCTGGATCCAATTCTATGCTTCTAAAACCAACTCTTGTGGTTTTCAGTTTTTCAGTTATGAAATTAATACTTCCACAGGATTATTTTACACCAAAATAATCCTTTATATACATATATTCACTTTCAAGAAGTATTTGAAGAAAAAATAGGTTTTCCCTCCACATATAAAAATGCATAAGGAAAATTATTCCTGATTTAAATTGATAATTATTGCAAGTATATATGTATATGTTGTATTCTATACAATATATTTAAGAAATATATTTTTTCTCTTGAAGTATTATTTTGTTTTAAACAATTAACTAAATGAACTTATATAATTTCATTGGAACAAACATGGAAAATTTATCAAGTAAGTACCCAACAAAATATTTGTTAAATATGCAAATCAGGAGCATTATTAGAATTTATTACAAATGGAAACTAGAATTCTAGGCAGAAATTTACATTTTAATGTCAAAGATAAAAAGGATTAATTCATGAAGCTTAAATTCAGAAGATAAAGAACAGTTGAATTTCTGATAAGTTTCTTGAATAAGTAACATAAGAAGCATGGCCTAAGCTGTGTTTCTTTGCTACAGTATTAGAAAATATATAGAATTACAAACAGAAAAAGAAGTAACATTTACAAAGCAAGCCTTGTTCTTAAAATAGGCATTGATGTGGTTTTTTTTAAACATGAAAATGAAAAATTAAACAATAAAAAAGTTAGGAGGTATGGAAGAGTTTATCAGAGATGCCACATGAGTTGGGGAGGACATGCAGGGGTGATGCAGTTTGTATAGAGTGCCTTGGGTGCTTGGGAATGCACATCAAGGATGGTATGCAGGGGGACAGCATGGTTTGGGAAGGGTACATGATAGGAGTCTATGACAATTCACCACAGCTAACTCATCATGGCCAACTTACCACAGCCAACTCATTGCAGGACAACTCACTGCAGGAGAAGGTTTACACTGATATCAAAGAAATGGGTTTACCATTTCTTTCATTAAAGAAAGGATGCCAAAGGAAGGACAGAATGAAATGTGAATGGCAAAAATTAAAATAACTGTTATTTATTTTAAATAATTAAATAGAATTGTTAATTGGCCCATAATGAATTTTCCCACAGCAAGTTGGCCATGGTGAGTTGTCCTGAGTTGGCTATGATGAGTTGGCTGTGGTAAGTTAGCCATGATGAGTTGGCCTTAGTGAGTTGGCCATAGCAAGTCAGCTGCGGCAAGTTGTCCCATTCCCACATAAGGGTACCCAAAAGTTTTCCTGTAGGGGAACAGTATGGGTTGGGAAGGGCACATGCTGTCAGGACTCCAACAAATCCATCCCTAATCAAATCATAAGTCTCAGAGAAAAGAAAATTGATTTATTAGGAGTGGCCATGTTGACAAAAGCTGGATGCAGCCGATACTAAAATACTTACAACATTCATTTCCCCCTTAACCCTGGTCTTCCCCCATCCCCTGGAAGTGTATTCTCCCATGGGACACATCCATCCCCAAGAGTCATGCCCCAAGAGTCATGCTCTTCAATAATTTTCTCATGCTCCGATAACTTTGGGATGCCAGGGTGATTATCTAGGCACTTAAGAAATGCATTATTTTCCCCCACTCCCTTTTTCTGGCAGCTAAAAAGACCAAAGGAATATCTTTTTAGTTGACACATGGATGTCCCTTGCTTCCTCCCTCCCTCCCGCCTTAATTTCCAACAGGTGGGTAAGTGGCTGTTCAGAAACTGTCAATGGTACATTCAGAATGAGCATTTCATGATCACAACAGCAGCCTGGTAGTATTAAAGCAGCCACAACTTTCCCTAATTTCATTCCCTTGGAAGTCATTGGTCCTGGATTTTGGACACATTCTATAAATAGCCCACTTAAGATACCTTGTTTCAAAAAATATTCACTTATGATGCATTGTTTTGTCCAGTTAAAGGTTACAGAAGCAAAAGTTGTAACAGTACATTATATAGATTGAGCAAAGCTTATCCTTGCTTACATACATCACCATATATTTTAGTTAATTATAATATATTTTATTGATGTGTTCTAAAATTATAAAATTATATCTCATTAAGAATTGTGGATTCATTTTGCATTGGATCCTTAAAATTCTCTGAATAGTATACACAACCATTTTTTTAACATGTTCACCACATATAGTAGTATGCTTCTTTTTCATGGCATTTCCAACATTTATTGCTTTATGATTTTTCTGTTTTGATCTGAAATCCTCATAACAATTATGGTGATAATAAATAATCATTAAGTATTCTATTCTATATTGGTAATGACAGTGAACCCTGTAATCTGTGCAAAGTTTTGCTCATGCTGGATGCTGGATTCTATGATTAGAATCACTTTCTTTTCCTCCCTGTATAAAGTTTTTGTTTGATTTGGAAAGAAGTTGTCTTATTTCAAATCAGACTGCTAATATAGCCATCTGAGTATTCCTTAACTACCTAAAAGCAGCACACTGAAAGGCCATGTCTTCTGCTGTGGCTGGAAAGGCCAGAGGTCTATGTGCAAAGTATATGTCCTAAATTAAGCTAGAGATCTTTAATCAGGACAACATTTGCTTCTCCTTTGCCCACTGAAATGTTCCAAGAAGTGTTCCAAGAAGGACAACATAACCTTAAGAAAAGAGAACATGAAAAAAAGAGAGAAGAAAATGATGTGGAGTGCACCATTACCTAAAAAAGAGTTATGTAACAATGAAGAATAATTTTAGAGGTCTTCTTTCTGTACCTATAAAAACTAGCAGCAGCAGCCAAAAAAGCCAATGCAGTCCTAAATTGTATTAACAGAAAGATAAAATCAAGGTTAAATAAGGTACTAATACCATTCTATAAAGCCTTAGTAAGACCACATCTAGAATACTACATCCAGTTTTGATCACCACACTATAAAAAAGATTGGAACTCTAAAAAGAGTGCAGAGAACAACCAAGAGGATTAAGGGACTGGGGACTAAACATATGAAGGAACTGGGCATAGCTAGTCTAGTGAAGGGAAGGAGCAGGGGAGACATGATAGCAGTATTCCAATTTTTGAGGGACTGCCACAGAGAGGAGGGGGTCAAACTATTTTCCAAAGCACCTGAAGGCAGACAAGGAATAATGGATGGAAACTGAACAAGGTGACATTCAACCTAGAAATAAGGAGAAATTTTCTGACAATGAGAGCAATTAAAGGATGGAGGCTGAGTTAACCTTGAGCCTGGTGAGATTTGAACTGCCAAATTGCAGGCAGCCGGCAAGCAGTAGAAGTAGCCTGCAGTACTGCACATTCTGCCACTGATGTATATGTCCTATCTTGTCTCTGAAACTTTCTGTTGTCTACAGGAGTCTTTTGAAATGTTGCTGCAGCTTTGGAGTTTTCCTTCAACTGTCCACTTGTAGTCAATTTCTTTAATTTCTCTATGTAATGGGGGGGGGGGGGGGTCTGTGAAAGCCCTGCTCCATGGCGGAGGGAAAAATGTAGAAACATTTATCTTTATTTTAAAATGTCTGGGCCATTTGATAAAAATTTGGGGATACTGTTCTGGGTAATTTATCATTGATTGCCCAAGAGGACAAAAGGGAATATTTTTAATGTAATTCATTTTTTTACAGAATATGGTACAAGTAGTCCTTGACTTACTATTGCAATCTAGCCCAAAATTTATGTTGCTAAGTGGGATATTTGTTAAGTGAATTTTGCCCCATTTTACCATTTTTTGCCACAATTGTTAAGTAAATCACTTCAGTTGTTGTCAGTAACATGGTTTTTAAGTGAATCTGGCTTCCCCATTGACTTTGCTTGTCAGAAGTTCATAAAATGGGATCATGTGAACCCAGGACACTGGAACCATCATAAATATGGTGAGTTGCCAAGTTTCTGAATTTTGATCATGTTACAAGGGGGATGCTTCAGGGGTCATGTGTGACAAATGGTCGTTAGGTCACTTTTTGCAGTGTCACTGTCTCTTTGAATGGTCACTAAACAAACTGTTATATGTTGAGGACTACCTGAACTAAAAACTTCATTTTACAACTTGCCAATTTGCTTTAGCAATGTTTAAACTATTGAATACTTTTTAATCAATGTTTACAGTCCAATTCACATACTATTAGGCTGTAATGCTTTACATTTTTTGCAAAGTTCAACAGCAGTTATTTTATCATTTTTGGCATCACAGAAGATTTGGGAGAGAATGTCCAAGATTATGTACTAGCATTTTAACTATTCACTATTCCTTTAAGCTGGTGTTTCTCACACAAAATGCATCTTTAAATGGTACTTTCTCTGTGGTACTGTGGTACTTTCCACAGTAGTACAGAATGCAGAACATATAAAGTTATCACTTTTTCATATAAATGTGTTCTCAAGACCATTTTATTAAATTAATTCTTTGAGGTTAGCATTTTGAATAAGCTGTTATAATTGTTCTTGTGTCTCCGAGCAGAATGCAGCGATGCACTTCTTTCTTTAAATCACTCTAAGCAACCATCAGATTTTTTTAAAACATAAACAAATTGCTCTGTTTTCTCCCTGTTTTCTGTTTGCTCCATGCCCTATTAGCTGGTCATGGCAGCAACTGTCTTGGTAATAGATATAGAGAGGGATAGGGATAGGGACAGGGATAAGGAAAAGGAGAGAGGGAGAGATATGTGTGTGTGTGTGTATACACACACATGCACACACACACATGCACACACACACAGAGAGACATACAAACTTGCTCTGGCAGCCATCAAGAGAAACAATAAAGGCTGAATACTTTTTCTTTGCATTGGCCATCTCCTTGTTACCCAGAATGTTCTATTCACTATCATGTAGATTCCTTGGAGAACTGCAAAAACATCATGAGTTGTCAAGAAAGAAGACAGTGGCAGAGCATATAGCACAAAGTGGGCAAAAGGTGAGTCAACCAGAAAGAGAAGGTGAACAAAGGACAAAAAGAATGTGAAACAATCCAGATTTTCAACATAAAAGCAGGTGCCTATTCAGTCTAGATGCTGCTAAGAGGTATGTTATAGGAATAGTTGATTCGGATTCCTATCTATATGGCTGAAGACTTACAGTACAAAACAATTATGGTTGATAACAACGTTCACAGGATCCAATGATTTCATCAATATGCTACATCATTGCACTATTGTAACACAAGACCACTTTCATACCAATGAGTCTTCAAAATATATATACAGAGTAACAGAATGACAGAGTTGAAAGGGACATTGGAGGTCTTCTAGCTAGTCCAACCCCCTGCTCAAGCAGGAAACCCTATACCATTTCAGACAAATGGCTGGATAAACTCTTCTTAAAAACCTGAGTGATGGAGCATCCACAATTTCAAAAGGCAAGACATTCCACTGGTCAATTGTTTTCACTGAAAGGAAATTTCTCCTTAGTTGTAGGTTGGTTCTCTCCTTGATTAGTTTCCATCTGTTGCTTCTTGTCTTGTCTTCTGGCACTTTAGAAAATACTTGACCCCTTCTGACCCCTTCTTCTCTGGGGCACCATGTCATCCCGAGTCCTTCTTTTCATTAGACTAGGCATACCTGATCCTTGCAACCTTTCTTCATATGTTTTAGCTTCCAGTCCCCAAATCATCTTTGTTTCTCTCTCTGCATTCTTTCCAGAGTCTCAACATCTTTTTTATATTGTGGTGACTAAAATTGGGTGCAGTATTCCATTAAGGACCATGTGGGCAGATGTTCTCTTATCTTTTTCTTGCTTATTTTAATTTGTATTTCTAGTCTGTGTTTTATGGTTCTGTTTTTGGTAAATTGGGCTGTTTTTTCTTGTTGCATAAAGATAGATGAAAAGAATGAATTGAATAGCTCTGTTTTCTCCCTGCTGCCTTTGACTTCCTTGCCATTTTCTCTCTTCAGTGGATTGATTGTTGCCTTGGCCTTTTTCTTGTTTTGTTTTGTTTTCATATTGAAAGAAACGTTGTTATTGTTGTTAATATTTGTTGCAAGTCTTAGTTCATTCCTGACTTCATCTTTGCAGATTATGCTAGGATTCTGCCTTAGTTGTGTATCCTTCTTTCCATCTCCAGCACAAGGCCAATGTGATGAGACTTTATGACTCATTTATAAATACAAAAGAGACAGAGCTTGTATTGCAGCAGCCCAACACTGCTTTCAACATTGGCTCCCCTTGGCTATTTATGATGCCTCTAATATCAGTGAAATTCTTATTGGTGTTTTTATTTTTCTCCTGGTTGATACTGGACAATGTATTGGCAAGCATTTTAGGTTAGTTATAATATTTCCTTGCCTGGCTGCCTATACAGATTACTTGTAAGGGAATACCATTGATCTATGTAACTCACATAGCCTGCAGACCTAACATAATCATTATGTCTTGCTATAATCAATGTATTATACTATAAAAAATATTATCTTTTAACTGAGTTTTCTAATGATCCTCCATTAATTACAATCCAAATTGTTTCCAGATTAATCCACATTTAAGCATTCATTCCTGATTTTTTTATTCCTGATGAATAAATAATATCTGCCTAACTTCTAAAACATAGAACTGAAAAATACTGTTTAATTGGAATAAAAGATCAAGCAGATATGGAAGAGTGAATCCTCATTATTCATGTTTAAAATAAACCTATTTAGACTTCATGAAATGAAAGCAGTTTGAATTTATTATTCAGATAAAATACTAATTCCTCAAGCAGCTATAATCAATAGGAGACATAGTTGTTTCAAGTAGTTGATGATAGAGTCTGACAAATCATATTAGTCTTAACTAGATAGAGTTCTATGCATTTCTTCATTCTGGTTATTCTGCCACAACTAATGTTCTTGGTAAATTTATATACTTCTTTATATCATTCTCTGCTGGAGTGTGTTTTAATAAAGACCTACCAACTGATGCCCATTAAGTGTATTCCATCTATTTATACCACAGGTTTCAAACATACATTAATTATTTTTACTCATCTTAAGGTTCAGTCTACACAAATGCCTTGATAATGTCTTCTATTATCTACCAGTTAATCTCATCCTGTCCAAAGTTAATCTCCACTGTCTCCCTGCCCATTAATAATGAAATGCTCTATGAGTTTGGTCTTTAACTAGTGTGTTGAAATGCTAACAAGTTGTAGGGAAAGCCAAGTGATGCAAGATAAATGGAAAAATCAAGAATCAGAAGATGCATCTAAGTAGTTGAATTAAAAATTACACAGTATACATCAGTTTTAGGGCTTTTAAAAAATAGTAACAGTTTTCAGCTTAATATCACAAAGAGAAGGTTAAAACTCCATACGGAAGTAATTCTTTATTTTGAGAGAAATGTTTGTTCAGCCAGAACTGATGAAGCTAAGGATGAACAGGGACATAAAGAAGAGTTAATGGGTACTGTTCTCATTCAGGTTGAGTTTTGTATCCATAGTGACCAAAGTGAAAGTGCATGGGGTTGACTAGGTTTTTGTCAAACTCAGAACTACACTGAAGATCTCAGCTGTAAGTGAATACAATTACAAATCCAAGGTGACTAAACATATATAGTCAATGCAGTAATACATAGAGCCCAAAAACCTCTCTCTTTTCACTATTGCTATAATGATGGAAAGGAAGCTCTCACTTTAGCAATACCACTGCAAGGCACTTCAATTATTTTAAGCAGCATATTCCACTGGGAAAAGTGATGAAGAAGTCAACTTCTGGAGTGAGAGAGAAGTTCCCTGAGGATGATCTCCAGAATGAGCTCAAAAGCTTGGAAGAATAAATCTCTGGTCCCGGTGACCAACTCAGATTGGATCCTGCAACATTATCATGTAACTTGTATATCTGCTTTAATTCACAAGAAGTCAACTCTTCAGACACTTCAAGATGTCAAGAGCTCTTCAGAACAATGCTTCCTAATTGAAATGGCTTCATTGATTTCTCCTTTTTCTTATCATATAAGAAATTCATTTTCCTGTCAGTCAGGAAGTCACTTTTCTATCTTTACAATTCCTGATAAGCTCTTTTTATTCAACTGGGAAGGTCCTGTCCCCCTTATCTGAAAGAACAAAGTTTTCAGGGAGAGAAAGCAGTCCAGGCTAACCCTGAAACATAAAACCAATTTCAGCGAACAAGCAAAAATCTTTGGTCTTGACTTTCTAATGAAAAGGAAGAGCATATATTGCAACATTGTACATTGTATTCATGCAAATTAATTACAAAATCATTAAATAATAGGGATCCTTTTGATAACAAACACTATCTTCCATTTTTAAAGTGGTGTAGCACAAAACTCTGTGTCTATTTATTTGAAAGTTGTAAATCCTTCAAAGAGGCAATTATGTCTACAACCATTACCTAATTCTTCCAGAAAATAAAGTGATCATCATTTGTTGATCTTTAAATTATGCTTATGGATATGCCAAATCTTCCATAAATTAAGCAAGGTAAAGTTCTACCTCAGAATTTAACTAAAGCATGGGCTTTCAAGATTTGGAACTGAAATAACTACTTTTCTAAGCCAATGAAATGGGTTCCAGATTTTTTTTGGGGGGGGGGGGGGAGGGGGCAGAGTCCTAGTAAAAATCTAAGGTGGTGCCACTCAGTTCAGCCCTTCAGACTAGAGACAAGGGATATTGTTTTTTGATACTTCTTCACAATTTTCCAGAGGTACCTTGAAAAATATTGTAAAAACTAATATATCAACTAGATCAGTAATCATAATCTGTTATCTATGATGCCACACTGAAAAAAGGATAATATCCTAATCTGTACTCAATAAACTTAACAAGACAAAAACAACAGTTTTCTATAGTTTATAAACTCTTATCTTACAGATTTACTGATATAACTAGTAAGAATTTTATAGAATCATAGGACAGGAAGGTACTTTGGAGGCCTTCTAATCCAATCTTGCCCAAGGCAAGAATTCTCTCTATTTTATATTTTCTTTAAAACAATGGAGCAAAAGAAATGCTGTACCCCCAATTCCTGGAGGCAAGGTGTTCCACTGATTAATAGTTCTCTCTGTTCTATATTAACATACTCCAAAAGATGAAATCTGATTGGTCCACATGGACCGCTTCCCGATTGGTCTACTGAACAGCTGTGATTGGCTTTCTAAGAATCAACCGTGATTGGCCGAGCCGATCGCAGGAGATTCAAAGCCCTGTCATTGGCCGGCGAGCCACGAGCAGACCCTATATGAAGGGCTGCCATGGCTCCAAGGTTCTACACAGAACTATACGATAAAATAAGAGCTTGAAGTACATTGGTCTTGCGTCTCTCATTAGGACCGATCTTCCTGATCTAACACTCTCTCTCAGGAAAATCCTCCATATATCCAGGTTGGATCTCCCTCCAACAAGCTTCCATCCATTGGTTCCTATCCTACACACAAGTGATATAGAAAATAAATAAACAACCTCTTCCCTGTGGCAGCCCGTCAAGTATTAGGAGATATGCTACCATATCTCCCCTCAGTCTTTTCTTCATTATACTAAACATACTTAATCTCTTTATCTATTCTTCATAGAATTTAACCTCTAGATCTCTTATTACTTTTGTTTATCTTCTTTGCACTCTTTAACTTTAAAGTCTCAGCATCTTTTTATTGTGTAACCAGAACTGGGCACAATATTCCAAATGTGACATCACTACAGTGGTGCAGAGTGGCACTATCACTTCCCATGATCTTGATGTTTTCCTTCTGTGGATGCAGCCTAGAACTATGTTGGCTTTCTTGGCATTTGCAGCACACCAATGATTCATACTTCAATAGTGGCTCACCAGGAACATACACTAGATCCCCCTCATATTGTTGAGTCAGGTACTGCCTATTCTGTACACATGCATCTGATTTCTCCTGCCTAAGTGTAGGACATTATTTTTCTCACCACTGAACTGCATTTTGTTGAATAAGATCTAATGTTTAAATTTGTCAAAATCCTTCTGAATTTTAAATGGCTCTTCCAAAGAATCAGCTATTCCTTCCAGTTTTGTGTCATCCACAAATTTGATGAGAGTTTCTGCAATCTCGTCCTCCAGATTACTTATCAAGATGTTGAAGAGCATGGAGCTCAAGATAAAATCTTAATGAACCTCACTGCATACTTTCCTCCATGTAGATGTAGTTTCATTAAGGATGTAGTTGTTCAACTAAATGCAGATCCACCTGGTAGTGGTATTGTCTACCCCACACTATTCTATCTTACCAAGGAGTAGGCTGCGGTTTACTTTAATCAAATGTCTTACTGAAATTTAAATATACTATATCCACAGCTTTTCTTGGTCTGCTAATATGTTCATTTTATCAAAGAAGGCAATAAGATTTGTTCTGCATAACTTATTCTTAACAAACCTATGTTGATTTCTATTTTTCATCTTATTCATTTCTAGATGCTCTCAAATCCATTGCTTGATTATTTTTTCTGGAATTTTCCCATGTATTGGAGACAATGTCTCCAACAAATGGGAAGGTTTCTAGTTTCCTGGATCCACTCTTTCCCCCTTTTTGAAGATTTGAACTACATCAGCTCTTTTCCTATCTTTTGGCAGCTCCCCCATGTTCTGGGAGGTCTGAAACATTTCATTCAGTAGTTGTAAAAACATATTGGAGGAGTTCTTTTTCCAATTCCTTGTCTATTTTGACTTGCATTCTGATTCTATTTCCCTTTTTGCTGCTTTTGACAAGTTCATTTTTTTTTTCATTTTGCCCAAACACAGATGCAAAAAAAAAAAAAAAAAAAGAATTAAGCAGTTTGAATCCATACGCTCCATACTACACAATTTAAATAAGTGTCTTCTTAATCTATATATACAATCTTTTCTTCCTGGATCTTTTTCCTCCCAACATATAAAGAAAATAAAATCAAAGAAAAGAAAAGAAAAGAAAGTTTATATAAAACTCTTTGGTAGAAAACTTTTCTCATCAACTTGTTTCTAAGATCCATGGAAGTGTGAGATGGCTGCCCAAGCAATGTTGATCAATAGATTCTAAGCAGATAGTAACTTAAGTCTGACAGCCATATATATTATTACATTGAACCTTGCAGCAGTAATCTATATATCCAATGGGTTCATTGTGGGTAAATGATGGAATGATTGTATGTGTATACAAGAGAGTCAGGAAAAGAGATGGAGAACGGGGCTATCTGCCAGAATGACATACATTATACTGGATATATAAGGTAGAAAACCATAGAGGAATAATTGATTTGTCTGATGCAATGCAATGACTTACCTGTTGCCTTTTTATTGTAGTGCCAAATAAATAATGATTTTTGTGGGCCAGAATACAGGACCTTTCCACTTATTTCTCCATTTTTAATTTAAGGACATATCCTAAACTAGAGTAAATCAGCAGAGTTTCAGCAACATGATTGAGTTATGTTGATTTACCCCTCCAGGGAAACTCTGGCTCTTAGACTACAGCAAGTGAAGCAATTAGTGTAAGTTGAACAATCAATATGAGAACAAAACAACCTGAGCATTCACTTCTCTTTTGTTGTTGTGTCAGCACTTTCAGTGTAAAACTTAACTCTCTTTTTAACTCTCTTCCAACTTGTCTGTAAGCCCTTCTCTTGGTTTTTTTTAATCCCAAGGCATTCTCTTACTGTTCATCTGAATTTTGAATATTGAACAAAAAAATATATATGAATATTTCAGTATTTTTATAGTAACATGGAAGGCATGAATGAAACTGGTGGAAATTGCAGAAGCTGGAGTAGCAACTCTATAATCAGTTATTCTGCTTCCAGAAAAGAAATACATTGTCTTTATCTTATTTAAAATGGCATCAAAACAAAACCAATTCAGGACAGCAATAATCTATTTCTAATAATTGCTGAAGTTATAGGGAAATAAGTGAATGACAGATAATTTGAGGGTTTCTGTCTTGAAGAGACTGGCACTAACTATAAGCAAAGCCCAAATAGCATTTCTCCTTTTTTTATATTAAAAAAATCAACTTTGGATGAGGTTCTTCAGACTGAATGCAGTAGTTGAGACCATGTAGCAAAAGCAAATAATGACCAGTAGTGATTTCTAGCCAACAAAAATCTTTCTGGATAAAGAAGAGACCAGGAGATCACCCACCCATGCTCCAGATAGGTCTTTCTTATGAGAAAACTGCAGAATAGAAGCCTCACAAATGTCTTGTGAGTAGGGCAGCTGGGGAACAAGGAAGAAACATTCATTTTGACCAACCCTCACTTTCTTGATCACTTCAGTGTACAATCAATTTACAATTGAAAGATGGTCTTTGAAAACAGTGGCACAAAGTAAACTTCTCAGTAAGCCAAACTTCCTCCCAAATTACAAAAAAAGAAGAAGAAAATAAAACTTTAAAATAACAGCAAAGGGTTTAATTGAGATGTTGACTAAGAAAGTATAAATATAAAATATAAATGTTTTGGGGAAAATATTTTTGCCCTTGCTTGAAATTAAATAAGCAAACTAGGCTTTCCTGGGAATTATGATTGTTTGTCAACAAATGGAAAAGATAATTGGGAGAAGTTACTAAACTAAAAGTATAAAATGTAATGGAATATGCCAAAACTACACAAAGACAGATTAAAGTCTTAAAGATGTAGAGAAAGTGTAGAGGAGAAAAAAGAGAATACTGTTTTTTATCTTCATCTCTGTAAATGATGAAAATTGGATGGCATATAAATTTAATATATTATTATTGTTGTTGTTTGTTGTTGGTGGTGTTGGTTGGTTGTTGTTGGTTTTTGGTTGTTGTTAGTTATTGGTTTCATTGCTGTTGGTTGTTGGTTTGGTTGCTGTTGGTTGTTGCTGTTGGTTGATGGTTTGGTTGTTGGTTTGGTTGTTGATTAGGTTGTTTGGCTTGGTTGTTGGTTTGGTTGTTGGTTTGGTTGTTGACTAGGTTGTTTGGCTTGGTTTTTGGTTTGGTTGGTTGGTTGGTTGGCTTGTTGGTTGAATTGTTGGTTGGTGGGTGGGTGGTTGTTGGTTGTTGGTTGTTGTTGTTGGTTATGGTTGTTGGTTGTCAGTTGGTTGGTTGTTGGTTGTTGGTTGTCGGTTGGTGGTTGGTTGGTGGTTGGTTGGTGGTGGTTGGCGGTTGGTAGTTGGTTGGCTGTTGGTGGTTGGTTGGCTGTTGGTGGTTGTTTGGTTGTTGTTGGTTGGTTGGTTGTTATTGGTTGGTTGGTGGTTGGTGGTTGGTTGGTTGGTGGTGTTCTTGGTTGGTTAATGGTATTCTTGGTTGGTTGTTGTTGTTGGTGGTGGTTGGTGGTGGTGGTTGTTGTTGGTTGTTGGTTGTTGGTGGTTGGTGGTTGGTGGTTGGTGGTTGGCGTTGGTGGGTGGTGGGTGGGTGGGTGGTGGGTGGTGGTGGTGGTTGTGGTGGTGGGTGGTGGGTGATGGTTGTTGGTTATTGGTTGTTGGTTGTTGGTTGTGTTTGTATTTGTGTTTGTTATTGTTGTTGTTGTTGAATCTTTAATAAGACTCACAGTCTTTGGGGTTGGTTGGTAGATCAACAGCTCAAGTCCTAACCAAGGACCTAGGAACTGTTCAGTTGGTGTTGGAGGATATAAGCTGTTCCAAGTAGGGTAGTTTTTTTTGTAGAATCTGTATTCAAGTCTCATTTTATAATAATCGTGCTAAAAGTACAAATATAAGAATGATTTGGAACATATGTAAAACTTTTATAAAGGAATAATTTATTCTGCATAATAGTAAACTAAAACACAAAATCATAAGAGAAAAACACAGGGAACTTCACAAATTAAAGAATTAAAGAAATTCCCCAAAAAGAAAATTATTCCAAAGCAAATTAATTTTTATAACAGCTGCTGTTTTTGTTAATAGTAAGAGATATAGAAGTAAAAATGAATTGTGTAAGAGAAAAGAAAAGTCAGGAAAATGGTTGGTATATAAGAGATAATCAGAGTTGGAAGGGACCTTGTAGGTCATCTCATCCAACCCCCCGCCCAAGCGGGAGACCCTACACCATTTCTGACAAATGGCAGTCCAATCTCTTCTTGAAAGTCTCAAGTGATGGCGCTCCCACAACTTCCAAGGGCAAGCTGTTCCATTGGTTGATTGTTCTCACTGTCAGAAAGTTTCTCCTTAGTTCCAAGTTAAATGTTCCTTGTTCAGTTTCCATCCATAATTCTTTGTCTGGCCTACAGGAGCTTTAGAAAATAGCTTGACCCCTTCCTCTCTGTGGCAGCCCCTCAAATATTGGAAGACTGCTTTCATATCTCCCCTGGTCCTTCTCTTCACCAGACTAGCCAAGTCCAGTTCCTGCAACTGTTCATTGTATGTTTTAGCTTCCAGTCCACTAATCATCCTGGTTGCTCTTTTCTGTACTTTTTCTAGAGTCTCAACATCTTTTTTATAAGTGGTGAACAAAACTGGATGCAGTACTCTGGGTGTGGTCTTACTAAGGTTTTATAGAGTTGTATTAGTACTTCCCTTGATCTTGATTGTATCCCTCTGTTAATACAATTTAGGATTGCATTAGCTTTTTTGGCGGCTGCTGCATACTGCTGGCTCATATTTAGCTGGTTGTCCACTAGGACTCTAAGATCACTTTCACAGTTACTGCTATTGAGCCTGGTTTCATCCAGTCTATATGTGTACCTCTGTACACATATAGACTAAGTGTAGGACTTTACTTTTCTCTACATTGAATTTCATTTTGTTAGATATGGCCCAGTGTTCTAGTCTGTCAAAAATCCATCTGGATCTTGAGCCTATCTTCTTGGGTGTTAGCTATTCTCGCCAGCTTAGTATCATCTGCAAATTTGGTAAGTTCCTTTTCTATTCCCTCATCTATATAAGTTAAGGTAAGAAAAAAAA
Source organism: Hydrophis major (assembly GCA_033807585.1). Taxonomy (NCBI): domain Eukaryota; kingdom Metazoa; phylum Chordata; class Lepidosauria; order Squamata; family Elapidae; genus Hydrophis; species Hydrophis major. The sequence goes on along the minus strand of CM066328.1, from coordinate 69,437,884 downwards.
TAAAGCAGTGATATTAAAATTACAAGATGGAGATACCTTATCAACTGATAACCTAAAGATGCAAAAAATAATTCATTAATACTACACTAAATTGTGTAACAAAGAATAAATTTCCCTGGCAAGGTTGATGAATATTTAAAGAAAAAAATTATTAAAGATCACAGAAGGATAGAAACAATTAATGAATGGACCCATTAAAATATGGGAAGTTTGCAAAGCTATAAAAAAAGGTAAAAGTGGCTCAGCCAGATGGTTTGCCAGTCTCATAACATTTTGAAGATGAATTATTATAATATTTGTGAAACATGATTCATTTTTATCTTACAGACTGGAAAGATACCAGGGAGTTGGAAGCAGACTAATAAAACATTAATACCTAAAGATGATTTTTTTAAAAAGAGTTGGGGAAAACAAAACCAAAAAGTTATATATTGTGATCATAAAAATGGAAGAAATAAAGTGCAGGACGCTAAACAGTTCCCAATTAGCTTTTCTTTTCTTTTTTTTTTCATTAAGGTTGTGTGGTGATCATTCCTATCTTCTGAGGAAATTTGATTTTTTTTTATACATATACATGTATATACTGTATACACATACATATGCATCACATAAAGGCTTTATATAACTTTAATAGAAAAAGCCTTTCTACATTCTGCTTTTATTCAAAAAAATATGGTTACTTTGGTGGAGATAACACTGAAGATTTTCCTTTGTCCAATGTTGTATGAGCAAATAAGGAAATCTTTGTGAATATGTGAATAAAAAAGGTAGTTATTATGTAGATAATTATACCTATGAAGTTCTGAAAACATATAATTTGTAATTTGAAATCAGTAATAAACAGCACCTTGCATACAGTTATATGTGCATAAAGTTATGTATACCTTATGCTTAATGGATAAAAATGGGTGTATGAAGTGAATCTCAGTATGATGTTTGTACATATATCTGTACACACACACACACACGCACGCACACACACACACAAGCCAATTTGGAATAATGGTCCATGCATCAGATGAAGTAAATCAAAACTACCAAAGTTTATGCCTTAATGCATGGGTGTCAAACTTGTCAGTCAGGTTGCTGTCATGTGATGTATGGCAATATTTTTCCCTTTGTGGAGCTGGTGTGGGTGTGGCCTGTGTATGACATGTCTGGCCCGTGGGCCACCATTTTAACACTCCTGCATGCATTTGTTAGACTTTAAGACACTACAAACTCTTTGTAACTTTTGCTACCAAAAAACCCAAACCAAAACACTTTGGACATGGCTATTCGTGATATCTTGGTTGAATCAAAAGTTGTTTCTCTGAGAGCTCAGAAAAATCTAATCATTGTTTTAATTAAGTGTATTCAAGGTCTGATTCTAATCTCTTCCATAATGCATTTGAACAATTGCTAGTAAGTTGGGCTGAGCTGAAATGATCTGTAAAACTTCTCAAGGGACAATAAGTAAGGAGACAAATCATCTGCATGCAATTATTAGTTGTTTTATTGTCTTTTTAATTAAGAGCTCAACTAACAGAAAAAGAGGAACTATATAGTGATACTTCTCATCTTTTCTTTCATCTTTCTTAAGAAGAGAGAGAGAAAGAAGGTTCCTTCTGTTATTCCATTCAAACAATGCACATTTATAAATGTATGAAGGCCTTCATAATATTTAGTCTCAAACCATAATGAACAGAGAGAAGTTTGTAAATAAACATGACCTTAATGTTCTAAACCTTCCCTTGATCGAAGGATCATGTCATCAGTCTAATTAAACAATTCTGAAGTTGTTTGTATAATCATATTAAAAAGATGCTATCAAGAAAATGAATCTATTGGGAATGTGATATCTTGGATTATACATTACCCCACTGCTTTGTTTTGCAGAAGCTTTCATAATGTTGTACTTGCCAATTAGGGAGGGGGAAAGCATGTATTTTTTGTACTAGCTGCTACACAGATGTCAGACTGTAAAATAAACAACAAAGTACGGAGTCTCATATTCATCTTATGAGAATATGCAAACTAAGTACAATGATTTCATAATTAGAGATAAATCATAAAAATGCTTGATTTTGTTCAGCTTTCAAGAAGTTTTCTAATTTCTTTCACAGAGGAGAACAAAAGGCAGGTAGAAAGAAGCATTCAAATAATGGACTAATACAATCATAAAGGACTATTAAAATTGTTGTATACTGCAATACCAAGCTTGGTACGTCTGCAAAGTGGAAGGTTATACTAGGGCAAGAGGTCCCTCAGGGAATATATCGATCTGCAATGCACAGAGCTGTAATTGAAAGTATTAAGTAAGCAAAGTGAGTGTTCTTTTTAGCTGGGGAGAAAAAGGAGAACATTCTGGTAACTGTTGATGTCTCCCCCTTGCCATAATATTCATTCTAGGGGGCCAAGGGAAATATCTGGATGTGTTGTTTGTGGTCTTAGCCAATAAAACAGGATGGGATGGGTGCCTTTCAATCTGTTCATTCAGGTTCAGTTATCATTAGGGTCAGGATTTTTTTTCCTAATGCAAACATGGAAATCAAGCTTCTTTTGATTCCTCCTTCTCTATTTCATGGATGAGACCAACCTGCTTTTTTCCTCTCTAGCCTGAGAAATAGCAGGAACTATTTCAGAAGCTAATATCCTAATACCAAATCTGTACATTTCAGTAACAAAGAAAAGATGAAAAAAGAAGTCACTTTTGAGTGGGAAGGGCTATTTTTATTCTTTCATGAAAAAGTTTTTTTTAAATCAGGAGGTGAAAAAAGAATGTGAACATGCATTACAATTGTTAAGTTTGGAGCATGGGCGAGAAAGAATGGAGACGAGCCTCTGGAACGGTAAACTTCAACTCTTTATTTACATGGTGACAGCTCAAACTTAATGGCAGTTATAGCCCTCCTTATATAGGCAACCCAATAACTATTTAACCAATAACAATCTAGAAGCGCTAGCTCCCTTAACCAATATGAACGCTCCGTTAATGGCCAATCAGATCCCCCGGAACGGGCCAATCTGATCCTGCCATTAACAGCCAATCAGAAGTGCAGGGCCAGAACCCTGCACTTGACTCCAAGCTCAAGATAACTTTATTAAACCTTATGCATTCACAACAGCAATATAAATATAACTTTGAGTTGCTGCATGCAAAAGCTGAAATTAACTTTTCTACAATATATCCAAAATTCTTGTTTGCCTATTTATCAGTTCCATTCCAGGTAGAAGGCTGGCACACTTTTTCCTTCCCCAGGAGATAGAAATTGTAATCTCACAGAGTGACTTGGCCACCTAATCAGTACTCAGAATCTAGAATGTACTTCTTTTCAGCTCAGCTATTTCTTGCCAATTTACTTGTTGACATACTGATGTTTCCATTTAATTTCAGATATACTGTACATTTAATAATAGCAACAGCTTTTTCATTCTCAGCTAGAAAATGATGTCACTGTATTTAACAAGTGATAAATATTGAGGAAAGGTGTTGTGTATGTACCATAGTTAATAAAGTATGAGCTTGAGGTAAAGTGCAGGGTTCTGGCCCTGCACTTCTGATTGGCTGTTAGGCGGCCAGATCGGATTGGTTAGTTCTTAGGAATCTGATTGGCCCTTAATAGAGGATTATTATTGGTTTAAAGAGCTAGCGTTCACAGCTTGCTATTGGACAATTCTCACAAAGGTTACCTATATAAGGCAGAGTTCACTGTTATTGTTTTGAGAAGTCACTATGCAATAAAGAGCTGAAAGTTCACATTCAAAGACTGTCTCCATTTACTCCAACCCATGTCCAAGTACTTAACACTGGCAACGAAGGTGGGATTTGGAGACGTCTGAACCTAAGAAGCCAGGAAGCAATACCGAGCATGTGATAAGACGACGCCAACAATGGAACCATGTCCGGCGGCATCGTACCACCCGCTCCGTTCGATCCAAACCAAGAGGATTGGGAATCCTACATGGATCGCTTCCAAATGTTTCTTGAGATGAATAATTTGAAGGACGCCACACCAGCAAAGAAGCGGGCACTGTTCCTGACGCACTGCGGCCCAGCTGTATTTAAAATGGCTAAAGCACTTGCCAAACCTCGAGAAGTGAAAGCCATGAGCTGGGATGACCTTGAACCCATCCTGAGAGACCATTATGCACCAACCGTGCCTACACTCGTGAGACGCCGCGAGTTTTATCAGAGAAACCAGCAAAAAGGAGAGAACGTGGCCAATTTTGTGGCGGACCTCCGGAATTTAGGGGCCTCTGCGGGTTCGCCGATTTAGAAGAAGCACTAAGAGATCGAGTAATTCTGGGATTAGATGCACTAGGCGTGCAAAGCAAGCTGATGGCGAAAGGCGACATCAGCCTTGCTGACGCCATCGCCGAAGCCACGGCTGCGGAGGCAACCAAAAAGTCAGCTGCACAATTACGGCGAAGCTGCACTCTGGCAACACAACCGACCGGTGAAATCTCACCCAACTCAGAAGGGCCGCTTGCAACAACGCACCACGAGGACCTCTCTTCATCATCAGACAGCGACGAAGAAGGGGTCCATTGACTGCAGTCTGACCGGGACCCTCGCCCTAAGCCTTTACACCCTTGTGCTGGCTGTGGAGCAAACCATGCCAGGGCCGAATGCAAATTCCGCAACGCACTCTGCCATGAGTGCGGGAAACGAGGCCACATCAGCCGATTTACAGGTGCACGGCTCACAGCATGCAGGGAAGTTCATAAATCCTGAACCAGTAGTTAACCCTGTCGTATCACACCCCTGCCTTATTATCTTTGTCATGCTGTTTGCGAGTTAGAGAAAGAAAGTCTTGTGGCAACAATGGAGAGATTATATTTGAAAGCCTATGTGTTCCATGACCTGATATGACACAAAGAAACATTATACTATAAGTATGGGTGTGGTGCATGTGTGTGTGTGTGTGCATGCATAGGTGCTTGTATGTATGTACCTTCCCTTGAAAGGTAAAATCAGATTCAAGAAGGGCAGTTTGAGGCCCTGCTGCAGAATATGAAGTAAGGCTCAAGTAACCTGCACTTACAACTACTACAACAACAAAAAATGAGGAAATTCATTCCTGTATTTTGCATACTGTTTCTAATTTGGCTCTTTCCAATATCTTTAACAGACTTAAATTTTCATGTGCAACTATAATCTCCTACCTGTTTCTCCACCATCAACATTTGTACAGACATTTAGTTCAGAAACTCCAAGTTAATAGTATAATTCTATCCATGTCTATTTAGAAGTCATCCTTACAGAGGGCACTGGAATCTATTCCCATTAAACTCCCAAATTAATATTGTACTTGAGCCCACTAATTTTACAACAGGCTTTTAAAAACTGTACTGCATCCATTCCAGACAGTTTGGAATTTCTATGAAAGGAGGCCCTACCGTATGCAGAAACACTTTCAAAGCTAGAATTTAAGAGCTAAAGACCTCTTAACACTTAATCTGAATCATGGGTGAATTAAGGAGCTCAGTGGTCCTTTAGAAAGGAGAAATGAAGATGGAATTTAGTTCCCTTTGTAAAAGCATTACAGAGATCTCTTTTAGAAATTGACATATGTTATGCTGACAATTGGCCAAGGAATCCTTTTATTTTAACCTGGCAAAGACATATACCCTAACTGTGCAAATTTCTAACAATCTCCCTGTTATGTATGTAAATAGTTAAAATAAAAGCGAGCTTGGAGTAAAGTGCAGGGTTCTGGCCCTGCACTTCTGATTGGTTGTTAAGCGGCTCGATCGGATTGGTTGGGCTCAGAGAATCCGATTGGCCCTTAACGAAGGACTCTTATTGGTTCTGGAGCTAGCTTCTTACAGCTCCCTATTGGCTGTTTCGCATTAAGGTTGCCTATATAAGACAGAGTTGTTGTTGTTCACTCTCTTAAGTCACTATGTAATAAAGAGCTGAAAGTTCACCAACTAAGATTGTCTCCAGTCATTTCACCCATGCCTGAAACTATATCACTGGCGACGAGGGTGGGATTTGGAGACATCTGATCTTAAGGAACCGGCAAGAAAAACAGAACACGTGCCAAGACGACGCCACCAACGGAAACCATGTCCAGCGGCATCGTACCACCCGCTCTGTTCGATCCAAACCAAGAGGATTGGGAATCCTACATGGATCGCTTCCAAATGTTCCTCGAAACAAACAACCTGAAGGACGCCACACCAGCCAAGAAGCGGGCACTGTTCCTGACGTACTGCGGCCCGGCTATCTTTAAAATGGCGAAAGCACTCGCGAAACCTCGAGAAGTGAAAGCAATGAGCTGGGATGACCTTGAACCTCTCCTGAGAGACCATTACGCGCCAACTGTACCTACACTCGTGAGACGCCATGAGTTCTATCAAAGAAGCCAGCGAAAAGGAGAGAGTGTGGCTGACTTCATGGCAGACCTCCGACACTTGGGAGGCCTCTGCGGGTTCGCAGACTTAGATGAAGCACTGAGAGACCGCTTAATTCTGGGATTAGATGCGCTAGGCGTGCAAAGCAAGCTGATGGCGAAGGGCGACATCGACCTTGCTGACGCCATCGCTGAAGCCATTGCTGCTGAGGCGACCAAAAAGTCCGCGGCGCAACAACGGCGAAGCCGAAACCCAACGACCCCACCGACAGGCGACATTTTATCCAAGTCAGAAGAGCGGCTTGTTACGACGCACCACGAGGACCTCTCTTCGTCATCAGACAGCGACGAAGAAGGGGTCCATCAACTATGGTCCGACTGGGACCCTCGGTCTAAACCCTCACGCCCTTGCGCTGGTTGCGGGGCAAACCACCCCAGGGCAGACTGCAAATTCCGTGATGCGATCTGCCATGAGTTTGGAAAACAAGGCCACATCAGTTGAGTCTGTCGCAGTTTACCGGGACCAAGTCAGGCCTCAAGGGGAACCAACTTTCACCAATCGGCAGGAAACCATCCTGTAAGGCGAGATCCAGCAAACCACTCCTACAGATATCGAGCGTTGCAGAAAGAAGAGGCTCACCATACTATCACTATAGGTCACGCCTCAACCATGGATGCTAAGAAGATTCGAGTTACAGTAGCCATAGAGAACCAACCTTGCCACATGGAGGTCGATTCCGGATCGTCCCTCTCGATGGTGTCGTGGAAGACATTAAAGCAACTAATTCCTAAAATCCAACGCCAAGACCTTCGAATGCAACGTCTCATCCTTAAAGACTACCAAGGGAATCGGTTGGGTCTTGTCGAGTCCGCGTCTCATTTAAAAAGCATACCGCATACTTACCTCTAATGATCATCGATAGGGACAGGCCTAGTTTGTTGGCCTCCAATTCGGGGTAAGTGTAGCCCTGGGAATATTCCAAAGTTTAATGGAACGATTATTGTAGGGAATCAAGGGCGTGGTTCCGTATTTTGATGACGTGTTAATTGCAGCTCCTAGTAAAAAAATTCTGCAGAATCATTTAAAATGTGTTCTTAAAAAATTCCAAGAAGCGGGACTGAAAGTAAAAAGGGATAAATGTCATCTGTATACCGACAGTGTTGAATTTCTAGGTTATCGCATTGATAGTCAGGGTATTCACCCTACTGAGAGTAAATTAAGGGCAATAAAAAATGCTCCCAGACCCCATAACAAAACAGATCTCCAGGCATTTTTAGGCCTTATCAATTTCTATAATGTGTTTTTACCACATAAGGCGACTGTGGCTGAACCGTTACACCGGTTATTAGATAAGAAAGCATTGTGGGTTTGGGGTTACCGAGAGGAAAAAGCGTTTCAAAATGTAAAAGATTTACTTACATCTGATTCTGTACTTATGCAATATAATGAAACATTACCATTGATTATAACTTGTGATGCCTCACCGTTTGGAGTAGGCGCCATTCTGAGCCATGTGCTGCCTAATGGAAACGAGGCCCCCGTTGCATACTTTTCGAAGACTCTTTCCCATGCAGAACGTAACTATGGACAAATGGATAAGGAAACTCTTGCAATTGTGTCAGCCATAAAAAAATTCCATGAGTATGTATATGGAAGGACATTTACCATTGTAACTGACCACAAACCTTTACTGGGGATAATCGCTGGGGACAAACCAACCCCCTATATATTGTCCCCAAGAATGACTTGATGGTCAGAGTTCCTAGCTGCTTATAATTATCGAATGTTACATCGCCCGGGGAAAGCCATTCCCCACGCCGACGCACTCAGCAGAGCACCACTACCAGAGACTCTCGACGATCCGGCACTAACAGTATCGGCGTTACAAATCGAGACGCTCAACTTGCCCCCTATGACCGCTCGAGATATCGCGAGAGAGACCAGATGAGACCACACCCTAGCTCGAGTCCTAGGCTGGGTAGAATGTGGATGGCCATTGGACCAGGTCCCAGATGACTTCGCGCCATTTAAAACAAGACAGACTGAACTGTTTTCGCAAAAAGGCTGTGTCATCTGGGGCGATAGAGTCGTTGTTCCAGAACGACTCCAAAAGATGCTGTTACAAATTTTGCACGAAGGACATCCCGGGATCTTGCGGATGAAAGCACTCGTACGTAGCTTCGCTTGGTGGCCAGGCATGGACCGACACATCGAGCAATGGGTCAAGGCCTGCACTAAGTGCCAACAAACCAGCAACGCACCGCCAAAAGCTGCACCGACCGAATGGGAGACGCCACGCAGACCCTGGTCCAGAATCCACCTGGATTTCGCAGGGCCGATTAAAGGACAAACATTGCTGTTGACTGTTGATGCATACTCTGATTGGTTAGAAATTCATCAAATGACCAATACAACCTCCGAAGCAGTCATTAAAGTCCTTAATAAACTCTTTGCAACTCATGGATTGCCGGACGTCTTGGTGTCCGATAACGGACTACAGTTTACAGCGCTACTGTTTGAACAGTACCTTGCTGATAATGGCATCCGCCATGCGCTCACCTCGCCTGTGCATCCTGCTACCAACGGCCGAGCGGAACGCATGGTCCAATTTGTAAAAAAGACTTTGCAAAAAGTGGACTATGATAATATTGATGAAAAAATAAACCGCATTCTACTTCTACAACACATTACTCCACACAACGTAACCGGCAGAACTCCCGCCGAACTTCTTATGGGGCGAAAACTCCGTTCCCGCCTCGACCGATTGCACCCTGCTTACAAGCCAGAAAAGCCTGCAGGATCCAGCGAATGCTACCGTACCTTCAAGGTAGGTGACCCCATTTATGCAAGAAATTTATCAGGCGACCCGGTTTGGATTGAAGCAATGATAATACGCGAGACTGGGCCCAAATCCTATATTGTAAGATGTGTTGATGAAAGACTGTGGAAACGACATATTGACCAATTACGGTCACGACTCATATCGGCCAGCCAACAACTCCCCTATGACCAAACTGAGGGGGGGGAAGGAACGGAGGAAGATGACATTCCAGGGAACCTGTTCCAAGAAAGTGATGAAAAAAGTGAAACTCAGGAATTGGAGCAGGAGGAAGAGTCATACGCTCCAAGGGAAATCACACCCGAACGAGAAGCTGAGCCACAGCCAAACAACAGCCTACCTCAACAGGACTGCACACAGCCAGTCCAAAGAAAATCTGATAGACCCAAAAGACAACTGTCCTATTTGAAGGACTATATAGTCACACCATAATTGAGGAGCCAGGGGGAAGGGGTGTTATGTATGTAAATAGTTAAAATAAAAGTGAGCTTGGGGTAAAGTGCAGGGTTCTGGCCCTGCACTTCTGATTGGGTGTTAAGCGGCTCGATCGGATTGGTTGGGTTCAGAGAATCCGATTGGCCCTTAACGAAGGACTCTTATTGGTTCTGGAGCTAGCGTCTTACAGCTCCCTATTGGTTGTTTCTCATTAAGGTTGCCTATATAAGGCAGAGTTGTTGTTATTAAAGTTTTTTAAGTCACTATGTAATAAAGAGCTGAAAGTTCACAACTAAGACTGTCTCCATTCATTTAACCCATGCCTCAAACTTTATCACTCCCCTTGAGCAACTTCTTTTTAGTCTCCTTGAATCTTGTTTCAATGAGCAAGAATCAAATGCCAACCTCAGCACTTCAGTTAGGAAAACACACATGCGCCCGTGTGCACACACACACACGTACACAGCTACAGGTTTAAGAGCAGTATTTCATTCCCTGTCCAAACACTGGACTGGGCTAATTAAAGCATGCCAGTCAGTGAACAGCACTCATTTTCTTTAAATGCTGTATTGACCTCTTTTCTGGCTGACACTGAAAAGAGCTAGGTCTTTTTTTATTGTTATGGATTGCTCGGTTGCACTTGCATTTGAAAAAAAAAAAACATGAATTAAAATTCACTAAGAAAGAGGCAAGTAAAACATGAAAAGTGGAAAGAATGCCTCCCTTAGACCTCAGCAATGACCTGTCATGATATTTTGTGGGAAAACATGGTGCAGATAAAGAGGACTCTACTGCTAACCCTGTATTTTGGCAGGAGCAAGGAGGATAATAGAGGTGATGCCCTCAATCTCCAGTGGTAGAGGCTTTTGACTGCATCCCTTCACAAGCACCCTTTTTGGAACAAGTACAAAGGAGGAATCTCAAAAGCATCTGACTGCTAGTTCAGTGGCAAGAATGGATTGAACAATCAGAGCCTGGAAAGTTTGGGGGCACAATAAAGCAGAATTTAATCAGGAAGAATGTCAGCTCAGAGGTGAAATGGCTGTTTGAAAGCTTTTGAGCTTTTCTTCAGAGCCCTCCGAGTATGAACAAATTCTTTTCAAGAATGTAAGGGCTGCCTGTGTCTGTGTGTTAAGATCAGGATGATACTTCAGAAACAAAAGCTATTTACCACACTCCTCCATTTGCAAAGGGTTAAGGCAACCTGTCCCTCTCTTTCTTCTGAAGTGTCGCATACAATACTATAAGACACTTTTTAAAATAATTTTCACCAAATTCAACTGTTCTCTTTTTAATGCTTAGGGGTATGGGATATAACCTTTTAGGGAAATGTGTAATCACATGCATCCAACATATGAAAAATTGTGTTTGTTTATTCGACTGATGCATGGAAATAGAGCTTCTTTATAAAATAGACTAAAGGTAGTGAGGGAGAAAGTAGGATTTCAGTCAATTGTGTCTAAATAGCAATAGCACTTAGACTTATGTACTGCTTTATAGTGCTTTACAGCTCTCTATTGATAGAGTCAGTATATTTCCCCCAATAATCTGGGTCCTCATTTTACCCACCTTGGAAGGATGGAAGACTGAGTCAACCTTGAGCCTGGTGGGATTCGATCTGCTAAATTGCAGGCAGGCAGCAAGCAGCAGAAGTAGTTTGCAGGACTGCATTCTAACCACTGTGCCACTGAGGCTCAGCGTCCAATGTCCAAATCAGATCCTAAACTTCAAATTCAGATACACTATCATTGATCATCAGGGTCCATCTGAGAATCTCTTTGGAGCATCATCTCAGGAAATTGAAAAGAATAACAGAATAAAAGTGTTGAAAGGGACCTTGGAGGTCTTCTACTGCAACCCCCTACTCAAGCAGGAGACTTATACCACTTCAGACAAACAAGTTGTCCAATCTCTTCTTAACCCACAACTTCTGAAGGAAAACCATTCCAGTGGTAGCACAGCATTTTGTTCACTGCTTTGGGGGGAAACCCTAAGTTATGTTTACTAGGATCAAACAATGCTAAATGTTCCCATGTCCTACATTTAGCTGATGTGATTTCACTGGATTACCAACTGGGGACCTAACTCACATGAATTAAAATGAAATTCTTACATGTAGCCTTTGCTGTATTGACATTTATTTTGCTAGAAAACTACAAAAGTGTACTCAACTAAGCTTTTCCACCAATCTGCCATTTCCTTGGCTTTCTTTGTGTCAATTAAATTTCAGGATAAGGGAATTTCAGAATGAAAAAGAATCCTCAAAAACCTGAATTGCAGTAATAAATTAAAATGCACCATTGAAGAAATTTTAAAGATATTTTAAGCACCATGAGAATGAGGTAGAAACAATAAAATAAAGAAGAAAATTTGAGTAACTGAAGATCAAATAGGACGGGATTATTTAAAACAATGCAAGCTTCAGCTAAGCAAGCAAATATTCCCAGTGCTAAACAGTTGCAGGATGATGAAAACCTCCATAGGAAGATCCTTTTTGAATTCAGGAATTGCATAAACCAAGTGATAATTCCTGGCATACAGAGTGTTAGTTTTGAAAGCCGAAGTTACTCTTCTAAAGTGCAAAGGAATCCAAGCTATGTAAACGTCTAGCCCCACCAGAAAATATATTGAAATCAGTCAGGTCAGTATTAGTGTGCAGATCAGTTGTTCAGTAAACAAGACTCTTGTAATAATGTCAAATATATAAATCAAGGTCATAAACTGTGCTAATATTATTTCTGAGACTAAAAATTTGCATTCTTCATTGTTATATTTTCTTGTTCCATTTCTTTACAAGGACCCTTTCATCTCTGTCTACCTTATCTCTATCCTTACTATGCTGCCTTCAATTCAAAACCTATCCTAGTTAATTAATGAGAGTTTGCACTGAAATTGTTTGTAATGAATGCAGCAATAAAATATCACGGTCCACCTTGTCCTTTAAGAAAATGTGCAATTATCTTGTAGAAAACTGGTGAAATAATCAAAACTTACCTCCTAGAAGAGATAACAAGCTCTAATTCAGAATGTTTACAGCCAAGAAGAATCATATTAAATGCAGATGTTAATTTACCATAACAAGACAAGAATGTCACTAACTACTTGTTCTTTTCAAAAGGGAAGTGGTTTAAATAATTATTTTAACTGCAGGTGTTGGTATTGGCTCAGCAGGAACAAAAGTATCATTTGTAACAACCCTATCTTCATCAGCTGTGTTTATATAAAGCTGTTTTATTCATTCTACCATTCTCCTCTGTTCTTTCTCACCATTGAGTCAAAGATGTGCATTTATTTACAGTTCAAATGGTCAAACAGAATGTTCTATTTATTATACAGAACACAATTCATCCTGCTGGTCACTCAGGAAGTGTGCGGATCGTAAGACTGTGGGTTTCCTGTCCAAGGAGGGACAGGTGTATAAAGATTCTACTTTATCTTGCTTCACATATGCAGATATTTAAAACGAACTTAATCCCGACTGGTGTCAATTACCTGCTAAACAAGATACTTTAGCAAAGAACTGATATGAGTGCACCATTTTCTCAAGCATCTCTAATTCCAATTTTTAAAACCAAAGGTCAAAGGCAATTAAAGGTAATGGCTCCATATGATGATTTACAGTGATGAGTAAAATTTAACAAGGATATAAAGCTTGCTATAGTGGATTATTCTTCTGATCCATATTTCATCTCTAAAAGAAGGTAGAATCAGAAGAGGGCAAAAGGGAAAAGATGGAAAGAGAGCAAAGGAGAGTTGAAAGGCAAAACAGAATTAAATTGTTTGATATATTTGTGACAAAACAGGGCATCAAGCTAAAAACCATCTCGAGAATACATTTTATTTATTTTTTATTTTATTTATTTGGTTTGTCAATTGCTTACAAGATAATGGGTATAAGTAAAAACATAGTTATGAATACATGGATACATATAAGAAAAATAAAAATAAAAGAAACAATAGGATAGGGACGGGAGGCACATTGTTGCGCTTATGCACGCCCCCTACAGACCTCTTAGGAAAGGGGTAAGGTGAATAGTAGACAGTCTAATATTTGCTGATATTAAGTCGTATTTCCTGTAATCAAGTTTGGTGTGGTTTACCTTGAATTTGTATCTGTTGTTTGTTCTTGTATTGCTATGGTTGAAGTTGAAGTAGTCATTGACAAGTAGGACATTGCAATATATGATTTTATATACTATACTTAGATCGGACCGAAGGCGGCATAGTTCTAGGTTTTCTAGGTCTAGAATTTCAAGTCTGGTGGTGTAAGGTATTCTGCAACAAGAAGAGGAGTGGAGAACTCTTCTTATGAAACATTTCTGGACTTTCTCAACTGTGTTAATATCAGATACGTAATGTGGGTTCCAGACTGATGAGCTGTATTCGAATATTGGTCTAACAAATGTTTTGTATGCTCTAGTTAGTAGTGTAATATTACCAAAGAAAAAGCTTCATAAGATTAAGTTAACAATTCTTAACACCTTTTTGGCTATGGAGTTACAGTGGGCTCTAACACTTAGATCATTTGAGAAGAGAACTCCAAGATGCTTGACAGAGTTTGGATCATCAACAAGGTCTTGACTATTCAGCCTGTATTTTATTTTTTGATTTTTTGCCAATATGTAAGACAGAGCATTTATTTGTTGAGATTTGAAGTTGCCATTTGTTTGACCGTTCTGATACATAGTCAAGGTCTTTTTGGAGGGTAGTAGTATTGTCTGTGGTGTTGAATAGCTTTACATCATCACCGAAGAGAACACAGTTGTTTTAATATGATCACAGAGGTCATTTATGTAGAGTATGAAAAGAGTTGGTCCTAGAACACTGTCTTGGGACACATCACTGTTGACAGGTACAGAATTTGATACGATGCTCCCAATTTTGACCCTTTGTTGTCTGTTTGATAGGAATGCTTCTATCCAGTTATGCAGGTGTCCAGAGATACAGTAAGATTTTAGTGTTAGGAGTAGTTTGTCGTATACCACTGAATCAAAGGCTTTAAAGAAGTCTATGTAAATTGCATCTATTGCTTTGCCCTGATTGAGTTATGTAGTCCATATGTTTTTGCAGTGTAAGAGTTCCAGATTACAGGATAGTTTTTTTTCTGAAATCAAATTGTTTATTAGAGAGTAGGTTGTTCGTCTCTAAGTGGAGGATGATGGATTGATTAATAATTGATTCCATGACTTTACAGTCATGGTGATTGGTCTGTAATTTTCAACTAGGCTGGGATCTCCCTTTTTGAAGATGGGGATGACCATGGCTTGCGACCATAGGTTAGGCAAGGAACTGGTCCTGAAAGATTTTTGAAAGATTATGCTATGGCAATGGATATCTTTTTTAAGAAGTAGGCACATATTCCTTCTGGTCCAATAGATAGGGATGGTTTTATATTGCATAATGCTTTTTCAACATTGTCTTCTGTAAAATCAATATGTATTAGATCATGGTAGTTGTCTGTGGTTCGACTAGGAAATAGTGGGCATGATCCATTGCTGTTTACAAATACTGAGCCAAAGAATGTGTTAAAGAAGTTGGCTTTAATGGTGTCATCATTGCAGTCTTTACCATTAGGTCTTTTCAGGGGTGGGATGGACCTTGAGTCTTTTAGTTTGTTGTTTACAAAATTGTAGAAAGCATGGGTGGAATTGGTGCATAGAAGGTTTTCCTCTTGTTTAATGTGATAATTGGTGAATTTAGTCTTTATCTGGTGCCATAAATTTTTGTATCGGCTTTTGAAGTTGGCAATGTGACCAGATTTGTTTTTCCACCAAAGTGATTTCTTTTTTGATTGAAGCTTCCTTCTTGTTATGGGTAATTTGTTTTTTCTGGTTTTGGGAGTTGTTATTGGTACATATAGTTTGATGAGTCTTTTGACTTCAAGTAAAAATATGGTGTATTAGTCTTCTACAGTATTGCATCCAGTGAATAGAAATTGCCAATCAAGCGATGAGAGATCATTGTTTATAAGATCATAGTTGCCTTTTTTGAAGTTATAATTGGGGATTCCATCATTGTGATGACTTTTGTGTGGACATATGTTGAGACAAAAGTCAATCATGTTGTGGTCACTGTTGGAAAGGGATTCTTTAATTTGTATTCCGTAAATTGAATTCAAACTATTGCAGAAGATGAGATCGAGGCAGTTGTTAAGTCTAGTGTTGTTGGTTACTAGCTGTTCTAGTCCCAGATTTGGGACTAGAAAGTTATAGAAGGTTGCATGTGTGGGTTCAGTTGTACATTTGTTAACGGTCCAGTTAATATGACGTAGATTGAAGTCACCAAGAAAGATAAAAGCGTGTGGGCAGGATGCTGCCCATGTTAGTAGTGTATTTAGCTTGTTTGCATGTTTGATGTCATAATCAGGGGCTCTGTACCATAATAAGAGCTGAAATGTGATATTTAAGAACAGTTCACAGAAGATGGTCTCAGGAAGAACAAGCTCCTGGCTAAGTTTGATGTTTTTTTAGATGTAGGAACTTTTTATAGAAGATAGCAACATCACCTCCTCTACGGATTTCACAATCTGATTGGTAAACATGATAGTCTCTTACTGTGGTAATGGAGTCAGGGAGAGATGTGTTGAGCCATGTTTCACAGACAAATATAATGTTGAATTTAGCCATATTTAGTAAGATGAGAAATTCAGGTATTTATTTTATCAATGCTTCTTACATTTTGTAGCTAGCATTTAAAGCCAGATGTGGTTGGAATAGAGGAAGTTGGGGTGGACATGCCTAGTTTTGAGTGATGTTGGATTGGATGGAGTGGGGTTGGATGAGGAGTCGTGGGTTGTGTGACATTCTTTTGATGCAATCAGCACAGTAGTCAATGTACAGATCCTTTTCTCCATTGTCTAGACAGTTTTTGAGTTCTGCGCAGAGTTCACAGGTGCGGATTCTTTGCAGTATGGATAAATTTGGTCTTGAGTGAAGTATTTTATGGGTGGGATTGGATTTTGCAATGGCGTTTATTGCATGAATGAATATATGTTTGCTGAACTCATTTTTGCAAACAACTATTCATTCATTCATTACATGCAAATTTACATTATATTACATTTATATTACATTATATAATTTACATTATATTACATTCAGCTCCACTACCTTACCTTTTAGCTTCCAGAACAAATTGGGAATGGAAATCAATAACTAGTAAGCAAAAGGATTCTTGGACACTGAAAGTGGAAGATTTTTTAGTGAGCCACACCTAGTCAGAAATACATGCAGATTGAGCCTGGATGACCATCACTGGTGTACTTTAATAAACAAAAAAGTTCCATTGGTTGAAGCCTGAAATTAAACATCAGAAACAAAAAAAATAGGTTTCTTTAAAAAAGCTGACATACAAAATAATAAGTGGTCCTGATTTGCTAACTAGTAGCTAAAGTGACTATAACATCAGCAGGAAAAAAAAGTAGTGAACTAGAGCACAAGCAAAAAAAAAACTTATTAAAAAAAAGATGGAGACAGAGGCAGAAACAGTCCCTGAAATCTTGTCCTATGTCTTGTAATAGACTTCCATTTTCAATTAACACCTGGAAGAGAAGCTGCTAGGCAAGTTAGTTCTTCCTATTTACTCCTGCAAGGTTGCTCCAATCTCAACCTGATAATTATTTCCCTCTTTTGTTGTAGCAGCTGCCCAGGGCTTGCTAGACAATCTTCATAACCCTTTTTTTCTGATGCCTAAACTAAGCGATTCTAGGGTTTAAGAGGGAAAGAGAGGTTGCAGAGAGATAAAACTTGCCCAATGAAAGTAACTCCTTTGTGACTCAAGACCAGATTGTCCTTGCAATTTGGGCTCACCCTGAAGATTAAATAAAACCCCCAGTGCTACTGGAAACAATTTCTTAATAAACTTTCAAAGTTTGTGGCCATCCTGATGTCTCCCTTGGTGTTCTCATTCTTTGATATCCATCCTGCAAATTCTAAATTAAGCACTGACGCACAAACTACAGACAATGTCTTCTCACTGAGACCTACTGAGATCTAGGAAAGCAACCATGGAAAGAAGCTATTATGCATGTTGATTAAATCCAGGGGCTATCCATTAAAACAGAAATGGGAGGTAAATATCAGACATCACTTGTAAAAAAGATCCTTCTTTAATATGTTGTAGGAAGGCAGTGGCTGATGTTAGTAATGAATAGATAGAACAATATATTTTGTGGCAATCTCATAGTACTGTGTTTGTGTGTGATAATATATATTTACATGTAACATACATATAAATGTATATTATCAATATTACCTATTGATCCTCAATATTACATCTAACATTGCCAAGTGATTTAGCTGTATATCTTAAATGATGAATTTAAATAACTTACCTAAATCTTATGAAGAGCATGATTAGTCTGTCAAAGAGAAGGCTAAGAGCAAACATGGTAGCAGTTGCCCAATACATAAAGAAATATCACATGGAAAAGGTTATAGATTTATTTTCTAGAGTAGCAATAGCACATAGACTTATATACCACTTCACAGTGCTTTACAGACCTCTCTAAGTGGTTTATCGAGTCAATATATTACCCCCAACAATCTGGGTCTTTGTTTTACTGACCTCAGAAGGCTGACTCAACCTTGAAGCTGAAAGAATCAAACTGCTGGCACTTGGTAGAATTAGCCTGCAATACTGCATTCTAACCAGGAGACACAAAAGCCAAAGATAGAAGCCTTAAATAGAGAAATCCAAACTTTAAATAAGCAGGAAGTTATTGGAGATAATTATTAAACAGTGTAACAGCTTTCTGTTTGAAGTCATGCATTCTCCGTCACTCCATGTTTTCAAGAAAAGAATGGGTATTTGTCTGAAATGCTCTAAAGATTCCCACACTTAAAGGATTTGGACTAAAAGACTCCAAGGTCTCTTCCAACTCTTTCATTCTACTTAGAGATTAGCAACACAACTTCAGATGTAGACATAACCAATTGCAGGTGCTTGCAGCATTTGAGATTATTCATGTGTGTGTGTGTGTGTGTGTGTGTGTGTGTAGGTATGTGTGTGTATGTGTGTGTGTGTGTGTGTGTGTGTCCCTTGAATTTGGGCCCTATTTCCAGTGTGTAAATATATGAAATGGCTGAATCATCCAAGTATGATTTATTATTCATATAAGAATTGTCTTGGTCAAGAACGAGAACTTCCCAATCTATTGGCATTTGTCAGTCAGTGGAAGCTATGCATTAATGAGTTAGCATAATCAGCAATATCCATAGTTAATACTAAAGGCAGAATAAGATTCATTTGACTAATAGAGTACCAAACTTAAAGGCATTGGACATATCACACCTGGACTCCAAAACTCTAGATGATCAATATATCTCTTTGGTAACACATCCTACATTTGTAATCTTAAGAAACATGAGCAGTTGGAGTGACATTGGAAATTCTTTCAGTTCTGATGCAACTTAATGTAATTATAGGTACTAAGTATCAATAGGACAAATGTGACATTGTTCCAAATTATTGTTTCTAATATTTTATGAGAAAGAGATCACCCTTCCAATCTAACATATCCAGTCAGCTATAGTGGTCTTCAGTAGACTTATATCCAACAGGAATGACTACAACAGAGGTCTGCAAACGTGGTAACTTTAAGACTTGTAGACTTCAACTCTCAGAATTGAAGTTCACAAGTCTTAAAGTTGCCAAGTTTGGAGACCCTTGGACTCACAAAATTTCAGTTGATGTTATATGTGCACTACAATCAACCTTTATATTGGATTTCTAATATTAATTTTAATTCATGGCTCAATTAAAATGATTTTATACTTTCAAGATTAAAGCAGAGAATCATTTAGCTTATCAAAAAATAATGTGGTTAGAGAGAATTTGATTGGAATTGGCAAAAAGAGGGTGGAATCTTACATTATTATAAGAAAAAAATCAGATATAACTATGTTCTAAAATTATCTAGTATGCCATATTTCTGCAGTTAGCAGTTAAAGATTAATTATGAGATGAAAGCTGACATTGATTTTTCAAATGTTTCCCAATTAAGACTATGTTTCTTTATAGTTTAATATTGTCATGTCAATCATTGTAATAACATATAACTGTTTAAACTCCCCATTAGAATTAATGATGAACTGTATTGTTAAGTATATTTAATGGTAGGGGGAAATAGGAACTGTGCTGTCTCTGGCAAATGTATATTATTTTCACCAGAAAATGGATTATGCTTAAAATAGGCTTCTTATGCTTAAAATAGGCTTCTTAAATTCAGGAACAGCTCAATAATTAAATAAAGCAAGAAAATGTTTGTTTTCTTTCAACAATGTTTTGTAAAAGTAATAGACTTTAGGAGTGTTAGCTTGTTGCTACTGATATAGAACTATTTCATTTGCTAAGGTGCACTGCATCATGTAAAGAACATTGGTTTAAGACAGAGAAGGGAATTAAGGAAAGGGTTTTTACACTGCACTTGTGTGCGCATTGTGTTGCTAGTCTGAGCATGCACATGATGATGCTTTTCCCTTTCAATATGACAAATGGCTTTCCAGGTTGAGAGGAAATGTTTTGTAAGAAATGTCTGTCCAATGTATTTTTCTGCATGCAGATGTAGATGTGTATAACTTTTGGACTACAGTCAATGTTGTAAGCAATATACAGTATATGTCAAGGCTGAAATGCATTGTCAGAGACAACACCATCTATCTTGTGGGAACCATCTCCACAGGTGCTATATGAAGAAGGGGAGTGCCTAAGAAGCCTGCCAATCATCTAATTGGACAATGTGACCGGTGATGCTTGGAGAGAGGATATTTACTATTTCAATTATACTGAAACTGCAGGGACTATTTGGAATTGGTTTTAGAGTTGATTGTGCTAATATGATGTACCCAATAAAGAAGTTCTTTGAGGAAGATTCAGGTCTCAGGGTTCTGATTTGCCTATAAACACACACACACACACACACACGTTTCTTCGTTTCTTCAAAGCCCAATTTTCACTTCTGTCAAGTAGAAGGTGATTGGGGAAGACTTCTGCTTCTTTTCCTTTGCAGAGAATAGGCAGGATGCTTGATTGTGGTTTTGTGAATATTGTAGATTGACCTATGTCTGTCTAACCCCTTTTCTGTGTTAAAGATTATTCCCTGGAAGCTCTGTTCCCCAAACTGCTCCTTCCCTCAGCATTACAGGTAGCATTTGACTTACAATCACCATTGGGACCAGAATTTCCATTGCTAAGTAAGGCAATTGTTAAATGAGTCATGCTGAATTTTATGATCTTTTTGCCACAGTTGTTAAGCGAAGCACTGCAGTTGTTAAGAGAACCACATGAAGCAAATCCAGATTCTCTCACATACGCTGTTTCTGCTTCTCTGAAGCTAGCTGGGAAGGTCACAAATGGTGATAATGTGATCTCTGGATGTTGCAACAATGGTAAACACATGCTGTTGTCAAATGCCCAAATCCCCACATGACCATGGGGATGCTATGATGATCATAAGTGCAAGGACTGGTCACATGTCACTATTTTCAGTATTTAGTAATTTCAAAGGCTACTAAATGAATGGTTGCAAATCTAGGACTACCTGTACTGAACAGCCCTGCTTTCTTCAATTCAAAGTCTTCAACTAGTTCCACAAAGATGAATTTAACCTGGCAGGAATCAGATTGCCTGAAACACATCACCAAACTTAAGTCAGAGGTCAAAGTATTGGAGACCTTAATTTATCTGTAGTGCCAGTTTAATCTGTTTATTAGGTTTATAGGTCCTGCAGCTCTCCATTTCAGCAGCTCTCGACAGACACTACGACAGAACTGCATAGAGAAAAGGCTTATAGGATGCCTAAGTATAACAAAATGTAACATATTTATTTCCTTTCTTTTTTAAATAGTCCACAGGCTTAACATGCAATTTAGTTATTGTTTCTTTTTTTTTTTTTTTTTAAACAAATTTTATTGATTTTAAAGACAAACAAACCATCATTAACCATTAAATACATAAAACCTCTTTCCATTATTAATTTTACAAGTCAAGTAAAATATTATTTTATGCAACATAATTCTGTTTTACACCATTTCAATATAAACATATAGATATCTCTTAACAAATTTCTCATTATTTCTCTTTTCGTATTCAATTTCATTGTTATTATTATTATTTTCTATATTTATCCAGTTTATAATCATCATCTTCATTCCTCTCTGACTTGATTACCATTATTCTCATCCAACATTCCTCCAAGGTTTTATTAATTCTCAAACAAAACATAAACACACAAAACACAAAAATATAAAACTTCTTTTAAGAAAGTAGTTTGGCCCCAGATTACCTCTCTTTGTATGGACTTCAATTAAATTTGTGCTCATCTTGTATACCATTACCTATCTTATTTACCATTCTATATCTTCTATATAACTTCTCCCCACTTTTCGTTCTTTTTATTTCTATTTTATTAAATTCATTTTAATTTAAATCATTATATTTGTATTTTTTGTCCATTCTTTCCAGATTATCCATTTATCTCATTCACTATAGTAAAAAAAAAAAAAAAAAAGAATTTCTCCAGAAATCACTGATCAGAGTATGATGCCTTTCTATCCTCCCCTAAATTAATATTTAAAATAACACCTGATACCCAATCTGATTCTGCTTAGTACATTCTACCTACTAACCTTTAAAGAGAAAAAATAATAAATTCATAATAATTAATATAATTAGATGATAAATCTAAATATTAAATCTTATAACATTCCAATTGTCTATTTCAAAAACAAGTGCTACAATTTTATTAAATTTTAAAATCTATCATTACATTTCAATATTTTAATCTTTTATTAATTCTTATAACATGCTAGTTTTCTATTTCTAATACATAATACTATCATATGTACCTTGCAGAATCTTCATTTTTAAAGAAATTATACCTTACCCTTTATCCCTAAAAAAAAATCCTTTTTTCCCATCTTGTTTCATACCTTTGTGGCTTTTCCCTCCCTTTTCCCTTCCTTTCTTATCCCCCAGGCCTTTTTACCCCTCCCCCTCTACTAACCTCCGCCTTTTTAGCTTTCCCTCTCTGTTGTAATCCTTTCTCCTTTTGCTCAGTAACATTGAGTTGGTTTTGCATCTTATTTTTTTCCTTTCTTAAGTATTTTTTTTAAGTCTTAAGTCCTTCATTTTCCTTCCTTTCTTTCTCCTTTCTCTCTAAGTTAATTTTTTAGATTCACTGAAGATGGCGTCTTCTTCTTCTTCTTCTTCTCCTTCTATTTCCTCCATCTGTTGTTGTGTTTGCTGATAAATAGCAAGTACCATTTCTAAAGAAAGAAAAGCTTCTTTCACAGCGTCCTTATTTTCTTGATATTCCTTGATATTCATCATCAGATAAAGCCATTCTTTGTTCTTCTCAGAGCAACCAAAATGTTTCAAAAGTTAAAACAATTCCTCAAAGTCCCAGAGACATCAATCAGTCCAAACAATGCACAACGTTCTCACTTTCTCTTCCTGGGGTGGTATCAGTAAAAGGGAAAAGAAAAAAAGCCCAATCTGTATTTTACAGCCTTGTTGCAATCAATTTCTAGTCTCAAGATCTTCAAGGCATCTCCTCCAGCAAAATCTTAATATATATATATATATATATATATATATATATATATATATATATATATATATATATATATATATATTGTCCTCTCCCTTCCCACTTATAACAAGAAGCCAAGTTTTTACCTTTTATAAAAAACAACAGGTTTCTCAATGGCCATTTGTTGATTCCATAGGGAAGGAGGGTAAACTTTCCTTTCAGCACCTCAATTTTGCCGCTTGAAATCCTCCTCTGGAAACCAAGTATTTTTCAAAAAGTCATAGTTCTCAGGATTAAACGCCTCTTAAAGTCCTGGATCAGCCAAAAAACTTTCTCTTGAAAACTTTCTCCCCTCTTCCTCCTGCTCAGTCTTACCCAGCTGCCGGCTTCTTTGTGGCGGCTATTACAGACCGCCGCTTGACCGCCTTGAGAAAAGGGGGTTTTGCTGGCTGGGGAGGGGGTCTGCAACACCCCCAAACTGTTGTAACTATGTATCATTCATGTGATTGCAACTATGTATCAGTGCAACTATGTATCATTCAAGCATTGCAACATTGTATCATTCACGTGTAAACATTAGATTTCTGTCTCTTCAGTGATCTTTGCCAGGCACGTAGAAGGGACGGGGAGATAAACATCTGTCAATACAGAATGATATCCTAACTGACTTGAACTGTTGTAAATCACACACATCCTGTTAACCTGGTATCCTAACTGACCTGAACTATTGTAAATCACGCGCATCCTTTTTAACCTGGTATCTTAACTGATCTGAACCATTGTAAATCTTGAATACCCTGTTTGACTTGGGCTCTGAAAAATTTCACACACACCCCTGTGAAAAAGCATAATAAAAGAGCGAGTACCAAGACATTCTGGGCGCGCTCATCCCGAGAAACCTCATCTCTTGTCGTTTCTTCCTCCTTTGCTCCCTCTCATGAGGCGCCCATCTGATGCGGGATGGCAGATACCGCACCAAACCCCTCACCAGATCCCCCTTATCTTTGGCTGCCTCTGCAGGGCAGCCTTAGCCTCCAAACCCGTCCAGATTGGAGGCATCAAAACAGCTAGCACATCAGGGATCACGCAGGATCGCAGAACCCTGCCGCTGGTGAAGCCGACAAACCGGAAGTTCCCTTATTGTTTCTCTTTGTGCATATACATAAATATGTACCATATACCATATCAGGGAGCACTCCAAAAGCAATTATTGTGAACCAATGTAAACAATAACAATGTAAATGGCCACAAAACAGGCATTTTAATGACTCGCTAAAAGTTCCCTTTTTTAAACGATTGATTAAAATTATAGGGAATTACACATTACTACACATTTCATTTGTTCTCCCCTACTCATTCTCACTTGATTTGTCAATTCATTCCTTCTGATGGTAGCATCACTTGCCTAGTTCCTCAACAGCAAAGGAGAAAAACCTTTAAATTCTATAACCATTATCTAGTCCTAAATTACATAGTACTTAATGGACATGTTTTAAATGCATTTTAAAAATAAATTATATTGCAGGTATTGTAGAAAAACAGTAATGAGATTGGAAAAGACATCTCACCAAAAACATTTCAGTCAACATGTAATAAAAATCATCAAATTTTACAGACTTAATGCGAAAATCCATAAGCTACAAGTTACTCTCACTTTCTTATGTAAAATTAAATTTGTTTGGCTGAAAGATTGAGACAAAAAGAAGAATTTTCAAAAGTTAAATTAGAGCTGGCAACCTGATGTTCATAGGCCATTAAAAACTAAGTTTCAATTTTAAAAATGTTGGTCATATTTTATAGGATTCTGACATGACATTCTGAAATGACATCTCACAATTTTTAGAAATTTGATCTCACAAATTTGCAGAAATTTGATCTGATGATCTTTTGATGTCTGGGGCACTTTAAAAGGTTGTCCATCCTGGCAAATATAAAAAATCAGTGACGAAAGAACTTGTGGATGATCAAATATGCAATAACACTGAAGTAGAAGACACTATTATCTGTACTTTGCATTTTCATATCAATACCTTGTAGTATCTATTGATAATGCATGTTATCTTATTCTCTCTCTCTCCCTCCCTCCCTCCAATGTTCAGCAGCTTTATCCAGTAAGCAATGTATACTTCAACCAGATTCAAATAAAGAGCTTGAGATCTCACAACAGTAGAACACCTCCCAGCTATTCACTATATACACCCGCTCTTTTTTTTCTGACTTCTGTGTGCAATTGAGAAAAAGAAGCTATTGATTTAAGAAGACATCTCATTAAATTAAAACAAAATTATCTGCTACAATGTCCTACCAGTCAATGACTACTTCAGCTTCGACCGCAATAATACAAGAGCACACAACAGATACACCACTTGGAGTAAACCACTCCAAACTTGATGGCAGAAAGTATGACTTCACCAACAGAATGGTCAATGCTTGGAATGTACTAGCTGACGCTGTTGTTACATCCTCAAATACCCACTCTTTTAATCTCAAACTATCCACTATTGACCTCACTCCATTCCAAAGAGGTCTGTAAGGGGTGTGCATAAGTGCACCATCGTGCCTCCCGTTCCTGTCCTATTGTCCCCATTTATTTGTACCTATTTCCTGTATTCTTATTCATGTTTATACTTATAACTATTATTTTGTAAGCAATTGACAAATCAAATCAAATCAATAAATAAAATAAAGGGACTTCAAAGCAGTGTATATTTTGTCATCCTTTTGGCAGAGTCAACCATTCAGAAAAAGGTCTTTCTATACAAGGTTTTCAAAGGCTGATTTTGAAGCCCTTGTGCATTCAATTGAAATTTCTAGTGCTGAGTGAAGTTCATTTTCTATTTTTATTAATTCAATATGGAATTAGTTATTAAGTGGGAGCAGCTGTACCTGTTGATTTTGGCTAGAGTTTTCACACCAAGTTCCACATTCTCCTTTATGAATGTGATAAGAGCTTAAGATTGAAAAGGAAAAAGTAAATGTTGGAGAAAGCAAAATTGGCAGATTAGTCCATTTCTCAGGTTGCAAAATCTGATTTTATTTAGTTTAATTAAGGATGCAAATACAATGAGGGCACAAGTATTTCTAGATTTTGCTTTTCATAAATATTCTCCCATCATTCATAGGAGAGGCAGATGCCTTGATGAAATTTGCCTCCCCTAATTAAATACTGCAGATTGATGTTTGATCTGAAACTTCAGAGTTATGCGTCCAATTTCGTATCTCCAGGAAAAGACGTTAACAACAGTGAGCAACTTCAGGATTAATCTTCTCTCTTCTTATGGCAGTATCCCTAAATTGAATTTAGAAAACCAACCATTTGGAGAGTTTAACTGGAAAATAGTCTGTCCCTATCTTTAACTTTGTACCAATTAAAAAAGGATCTCCACTTAGTAGCACATGCTTACTCCCAGGTCTGCCTTACCTACGTTCCCGTTTTCACAGGCAAGATTGAGAGCCGTCTTGCCCTCCTTATCTGGGAGGTCGACCTTGGCGCCCCTCTGGAGCAGCTGCGAGCAGATGGCCATCTGGTTCCCATAAGCCGCAATCATCAGGGGGTTTCGGTCATTCTTATCGGTGACATCAAGCAAAGCTGCTTGGTCGCAGAGAAGCAAGACACTTGAGGCACAACCAGATAAAGCTGTTGTCTTTGTTATGGAAGATGTGAATGCAGAGAGCTGACCAGCCTCCCTCAAATTAATTTGTACCAATTAACTTTGTACCTGCTGCTGCTTCTGCAAGCCATAGTATCTGGGCTGCTTTTATTTTATAGTTCTGATTATCTAGCAACTGTACAATATAGCAGCCAAGCTGCTTCTTTTGAGTAGGTGTCCCTCTCCAAGATGCTTATGTATTCAGTGGTGCACCTAACACAGGGGTGTCAAAACTCAAGGTCCACAGGCCAGATTCAGCCCACAGGGTGTTTAAAACAGGCCCACGGGACCAGCCTGGAAATAGCAAAGGACTCACCTGTGGTGCCTCTGGGCCCCCTACAGCCCATTTTCAGCCTGGATGGCCAAAACGGGGCACAGAGGTTGTGCACAGGGTGCTGCAAGAGGTGTCTGCCCCATTTCCCACCACTACTAGCCCACCAGGACTGTCTTGACAGCAATATGGGCCCCAGGCAAAGCAGTGTACTGAGGCCCTTACGACAACTACTCATAAGAATAAAAATGTAAATGGTTGATAAAATTAAATATATATTTGCATAATATATGTATAATATATTTATATGATAAAGTGCATTGAAGGGTTAACATACACAGATTAATAAGTGTTGTGTATGTACCATAGTTAATAAAGTATGAGCTTGAGGTAAAGTGCAGGGTTCTGGCCCTGCACTTCTGATTGGCTGTTAGGTGGCCAGATCGTATTGGTTAGTTCTGAGGAATCCGATTGGCCCTTAACAGAGAATTCTTATTGGTTAAAAGAGCTAGTGTTCATAGCTCGTTATTGGACAATTCTCACAAGGGTTGCCAATATAAGGCAGAGTTCACTGTTGTTGTTTTGAGAAGTCACTATGCAAATAAAGAGCTGAAAGTTCACTATTCAGAGGCTGTCTCCATTTACTCTGACCCATGTTCAGAACTTAACACTGGCGACGAAGGTGGGATGTGGAGACGTCTGAACTGAAGAAGCCAGGAAGCAATACCGAGCACGTGATAGGCGACGCCAACAATGGAACCATGTCCAACAGCATCGTACCACCTGCTCCGTTCGATCCAAACCAAGAGGATTGGGAATCCTACATGGATCGCTTCCAAATGTTTCTCAAGACGAATAACTTGAAGGACGCCACACCAGCAAAGAAAAGGGCGCTGTTCCTGATGCATTGTGGCCCAGCCATATTTAAGATGGCTAAAGCACTCGCCAAACCTCGAGAAGTGAAAGCCATGAGCTGGGACAACCTCGAACCTATCCTGAGAGGCCATTACACGCCAACCGTGCCTACACTCGTGAGACGCCACGAGTTTTATCAGAGAAACCAACAAAAAGGGGAGAGCGTGGCCGATTTCGTGGCAG
This sequence comes from Hydrophis major, assembly GCA_033807585.1. NCBI lineage: Eukaryota > Metazoa > Chordata > Lepidosauria > Squamata > Elapidae > Hydrophis > Hydrophis major. The sequence goes on along the minus strand of CM066328.1, from coordinate 69,409,718 downwards.
ACCTCCGAAATTTAGAGGGTCTCTGCGGGTTCGCCGATTTAGAAGAGGCACTGAGAGATCGAATAGTTCTGGGATTAGATGCACTAGGCATGCAAAGCATTCCTAGCTGCTTATAATTATCGCCTGCAATATCGGCCGGGGAAAGCCATTCCCCAGCCCGACGCATTAAGCCGAGCACCGCTTCCAGAGACTCTCGATGATCTGGCACCAATGGCAACCAAGTTGCAGATCGAAACACTCAACTCGCCGCCTATGACCGCCCGAGACATCGCGAGAGAAACCAAATGAGACCACACCCTAGCTCGAGTCCTAGGCTTCACACCATTCAAATCTCGACAGACTGAACTTTTTTCCCAAAAAGGCTGTATCATCTGGGGCGATAAAATCGTTGTCCCAGAGCAACTCCGGAAGACTCTGCTGCGAATTCTGCACGAGGGCCACCCCGGCATCATGCGAATGAAGGCGCTTGCACAAAGCTACGCATGGCGGCCAGGCATGGACCAGCAAATCGAGCAGTGGGTTAAAGCGTGTTCCAATTGCCAACAAGTCAGCAACGCCCCACCAAAAGCCATGCCTACTGAATGGGAGACGCCATGTGGACCCTGGTCCAGAATCCACCTGGATTTCGCGGGGCCAATGAAGGGCTATGCCTTCCTGCTGATAGTCAATGCATACTCCAATTGGCAAATTCATCGAATGACGGCTACGACCTCCGATGCGGTGATCAAGATTCTAAACAGACTCTTTGCAACCCACGGATTGCCAGATGTCCTGGTGTCCGATAACAGGCCACAGTTTACGGCACTAATGTTCGAGCAGTACCTCGCTGACCGCGGCATCCACCATGCACTCACCTCATCTGCGCACCCTGCGACCAATGGCCGAGCTGAACGCATGGTCCAATTTGTTAAAAAGACTTTGCAAAAAGTGGACTATGACAATATCGATGACAAGGTCAACCAAATTCTCTTTTTGCAACACATAACTCCACATAGCGTCACCGGCAGAACTCCCGCTGAACTACTGATGGGACGAAGACTCCGCTCCCACCTCGACCGGTTGCACCCTGCATACGAACCGGAAAAGCCAATAGGATCCAGCGGCTGCTGTCACACTTTCCAGGTAGGAGACCTCGTTTACACACAGAACTTATTGGGCGACCCGTTATGGATAGAGGCGACAGTAGTACAAATGACCGGCCCTAAATCTTACATAGTGAAATGCTGTGACAATAAACTGTGGAAACGGTCACGACTCACAACGGCCAGTCAACAACTCCCCCATGACCAAACCGAGGGGGGGGAGGTACGGAAGAAGATGAAGTTCCAGGGAATCTGCTCGAAGGGAGCGACGAACTAAGTGATACTCAGGAAATGGAGCAGGAAGGAGAAACGTTTGCACTGCAAGAAATTGCAGCTGAGCAAGAAGCAGAACCACTGCCAAACAACAATCTACCTCAACAGGATTGCAACCAACCAATCCAACGAAAATCCGAAAGAGTTAAAAGACAACCATCCTATCTAAGGGACTATATAACTACACTGTAATTAAGAAGCCAGGGGGAAGGGGTGTTGTGTATGTACCATAGTTAATAAAGTATGAGCTTGAGGTAAAGTGCAGGGTTCTGGCCCTGCACTTCTGATTGGCTGTTAGGCGGCCAGATCGTATTGGTTAGTTCTGAGGAATCCGATTGGCCCTTAACAGAGAATTCTTATTGGTTAAAAGAGCTATTCTTCATAGCTCGTTATTGGACAATTCTCACAAGGGTTGCCTATATAAGGCAGAGTTCACTGTTGTTGTTTTGAGAAGTCACTATGCAAATAAAGAGCTGAAAGTTCACTATTCAGAGGCTGTCTCCATTTACTCCGACACATGTTCAGTACTTAACAGTAAGGCCCCTACGCTTGTAGGGCCCACAGGCAAATGCACATCAGGCTCATGTGTTAAGACAGCCCACAGAGGAGAAGTACAATGCTGATCCGGCCCTTAATTAAATCCAGTTTGACACCTCTGAGCTAGCATATTTGACACTTGCAGAGAATCACTTTGTTTTTTAATATCCCCCTTCTTGGTTGCTGCTCTGTCACATCACCAACTGCCAAACAGTAATTGGTACACCAATAGCAGAAAACTATCTCCATACTTTTAGTGTAGCCTTCTCATCATCCCCAGATTATCCCACCAACATACCATCATTGGTATGCTGCCTATTTGATTAAACTTTTAAAATTAAGACTGTCCTGTAGCCTTAATTCTGATTAATATATGGATATAAATCTATAAAAATCTACAAGCAGGAGATCCTATACCGCAGGGGTGGGCAAACTACAGCCCACGGGCCACATCCAGCCCATTGGTCATTTTAATACAGCCCGCCTCTGAAAAAAAATATTCCCCTCTGAAAAAAAAAATTCCCTCTGAAAATATTTTTGGCCAAAAGAGACCCTGCGCCGCACTCCAAAAAATCGCACACACAACACGGAGCTGGGCAGCCGCTTCCCTGGTGGCAGGGCCAAGGTCGCCGCCCGGGGAATGCCCACTGCTGTCCCTCGCCGGGTCGGGTGGTGGTGTGTTGCCCTGTGCTGCGCGCTTCTCGGTTGGTCTCCTCCTCCTCGGCCATACAGAACAAACAGGCAGAGAAGGAGGAGACCAGCCGGAGATCATTAGCTGCCTCTTTCGCAGCACAAGAAGCCTCCCCCAACTAGCCAGCTGCTCTCCTCCTTCCCTGCCTGTTTGTTCTGTATGGCCAAGGAGGAGGAGACCAGCCGGCTGGTTGGGGGAAGCTTTCTGCGCCGAAAGAGGCAGCTACTAATCTCCAGCTTTGCTCCACTTCTCCAATGGTCTGGCACCACCCTGTTCTATGCGCTGGCTGCTCGGACTTGCTGGGCATGACACATAGAACAGAGCATGCTGCAGGCAACTCACGACAAGCCCCAGGACATGTGGTCACCTGCTGGCTGGCCAGGCCAGGCCGGGCTGGAAGAGGCACGTTCTCCAGGAGAAGGAAGAAAGCGTGCTCCAGGAGGGCAGGTGCGGATGTTCTGGGACCACTTAAAGGTCAACTTTAAGAGTGCCTCCATGGAAGAAGCTGAGCAAACATAGTGGTGGCAGGGGTGACGGGGCATGTGTGTCCCTCCACAAGGAGTATGAAGGGAGGCAGACACCGCACCTCTCAGGAAAAAAGTAGGTGCCAAAGTCCTGGATGTCACCTGGGAGGGGACTGTGAAGGGACCTTTCACATGTCTTTGTTGCCCCCGCCGCCTCTACTTTTCTATGTTCTTGGCTTCTTCCATGGGGGCGCTCTTAAAGTCAATCTTTAAGAGCTGGAAGACGTTTTGTTAGATCGCCACCAACTCATCGTTGGGAGAGGTGTAGCCCCTGAATACACAAGAAGTCTTGGGCAAAGTTCTCTGACTTTTAAAATGCATCCGTGCGGTGTTTGCCTCCCTTCATGCTCCTTGTGCATGCCAGGAGCACCTAACTGGAGCAAAAGAGAGCGAAGTTGACTGCTATGAAATGAGCACCTTGGCTTCCCCTCTTGCTCCTCACAGTTGCCCGGAGCTGGTGCGGTTCTTTACTTGGGCAGCCAGACACCCACAGCAGGGCCCACAGCTCCGCCCGGGCTCTACTCAGGTGTCCGGCTGGGGCTGTCAGGAGTTGCTACCGCCGGTGCAGCTCCATGCGGCTCCAGTCCCGCGTTACCTTGGGAAGGGAATGGCAAAACCAGGAGCCGCTGAGCCTGAGCCTCCAGTGCTGCTGCTGTCATTGCAAAGCGCCGCAGCAGCTCTTCCTTTTTGCCTTTCCCTTCCCAAGGCAACGTGGGACTGAAGCCACACAGAGCTGCACCAGCAGTAGCAACTCCTGACTCAGGGGGCCTCCGAGGGGAGGGGAGGGGAAGGAGGAGAAGAAGGGGGAAAGGGGGGGTGATTCCCCCAAAATTTTGTGCTGACCTGGCCCATCTGTCAAATTTTAAAAGTCAATGTGGCCCCTGAGCCAAAAAGTTTGCCCACCCCTGCTATACCGTGTCAGATAAATGGTTGTCCAAACTCCTCTTTAAATCTCCTGTGATGAAGCATCCACAACTTTTGAAGACAAGGTGTTCCACAGATTAATTGCTCTATCAGGAAATTTCTCCTTCGTTCTAGGTTGCTTCTCTTCTTGATTAGTTTCCATTTTTTTGCTTCTTATTCTGTTTTCAGTCCCTTAAATATTGGAAGTCACCCCAGTCTTTCTTTTCATAAAGGTAAACATACCAAAATTCCTGCAACTATTATTCATGTGTTTCAGCCTCCAGCCCACTAATCATCCTTGTTGTTCTTCTCTGCATTCTTTCTAGAGTCTCAATATCTTTTTTATATATCTTGGTGACCAAAACTGGATGCAGTATTCTTATCAGTGTGGTCTTATCAAGGTATTATAAAGTGATAGTAACACTTCATATAATCTTAGTTCTATCCCTCTGTTTGTGCAACCTAAGATTTCTGGGTCATATTTAAGTGGTTGTCCACCTGGACTCCAAGATCCCTCTCATAGTTATTACTATTGAGTCAGGTTCCACCTATTCTATATCTGTGCATTGGTTTTTCTTGACTAAATGTACAATCTTAACTTTTCTCACCATTGTATTACATTTTATTAGATAGAGCCCAATGTTCAGGTCTGTTGAAGATTCCAGAAAGTTTGAAATAAGGGGAAAGTCTCAACACAGCATTTTTTTAAAAAAAATAATAAATTGAAATGTGTCCAAAGGAGACAGCAAACTTCAAAGAAGAAAAAATGCATAGGGAAACAATTGGAGGTACTGTGTTTGTTTTATATGGAGAAGAGATCATCTTCAAGAGACAGGGTATCTCTCTTTAATATCTGAAGGGTTGTAGACTGAGGGTCTAGAAAGATTTGACACAAGATTACTAATATGTGATTTTGAAGGTTAGAAACCAGAGGCAACAAAAAAAATGATTACAATTAAATGAGAAGATCATTTAAACTTAAAATACAAAATGGAGGGTATTTGTGAAAAATGGTCCAAGATGTTTATTTTAAAATGTTAGATATTATAGACAGATTATGTTTGATATGGAAATTGATATGGAAAAGGGATATGCTTTACTGAACAGGACAGGGTTTAATTTGAAAGTGGATCTAAAAATAATACTATGGGAAAGATGTGGAAGGAGATGAAATCGGTTGGTACTTGATGAAACAAAAAAAGTGATCTAGATAATTCTCTTATACTGGATTTACAAAAGACATCATTTAAGCAGTGAAGAATTTTGTGATAAGGGGCAAAGGAAAAAAATGAGAAGAAATCAAGTATCAGGACTTTATTTGAGGAGATTAAGATCAAGGAATAGATTATGATTGTCCATGAACAACACGAACATGGAAAAGTATTTTTTCAGAAATAATCAACAATAGTAATACTACAACTTACAAATATTAAATATTACATTATAGACCTTTTGAATACTTTTCTAATATTTAGTTTTATAGTAATTTTATTGGGCACTATAATGAAAAGTGTTCTGTCCCCTCATTAGCATTCTTGAGATCCCCGCGCTTTGATTGGCCAAAGCGCAGGGCACTCTGATTGGCTAGGCGAGCCGCGCCGATTGGCTCGCTAGGAATCTCCTGCGATTGGTCTATTCGAATCGTGGGAGATTCAAAGCGGTGCCATTGGCCGCGGCCGCCGCGGCTAAAGAAATAAAAGCCGCGAAGTTTCTCAATAGTCCCAGTTCGGTTCCCACATCAATAAAAGAGCTTGATACAAAGTCACTGACTCCTGGCATCATTTCCGAAGACTCAACACTGGCGACGAGGGTGGGATTCTGATCCTGAACCGAAGCACGTGTCCGACGAAAGCCAGACGAAACTCCACGATGGTGAAAATCGCACCCCCCGCACCCTTCAACCCCGCCAGCGAGGACTGGGAATTGTACTCTGACAGATTCCGCATGTTCCTCGAATGCAGCGACCTGAAGGACGCCACCAGCCACATGAAGCACGCCGTCTTCCTGACTCACTGCAGGACCGAGGTATTTAAGATGGCCAAAGCACTCGCCAAACCTGCCGAAGTGACCGCGATGGACTGGGACGTCCTCGAGCCAATACTTCGGCGGCACTACGCCCCAGAGGTGCCCATCCTCATCCGACGACATGAGTTCTACCATCGGGACCAACGGTCGGGAGAGAGTTTCAGTGACTTCGTCGCCAAACTACGGCGCTTAGGGGGGCTGTGCGAATTCGACAACCTGAACGACGCCCTGCGAGACCAAATCGTGCTCGGTTTGTGGGACCCTGTCCTCCAGAGTCGGCTGATGGCCAAGGGCAACATCACCCTTGCAGATACCCTCACCGAAGCCACAGCCGCCGAAGCGACCCGAACATCGGCCGACCGCATGCGCCGACCAAACGCTGGGGACCGCAGTGGGAACAACCACCCTGCAAGGTTGGCCGAGACCCAACCCGAGACGACCACCCACCAGGGCGACTTCCACTCGGCATCGGGCACTTCCGACGAAGAGGAGGAAATTCACCGTCTCCAGGCAGGCCGCGACCCATGGAACCGGCGGGGTCGTAAGTCGAGGACCAACTGTGCCGGTTGCGGGGGCGACCACCCCAGGTCCGAATGCCGGTTTTTCGAGTCAATCTGCTGGCATTGCGACAAGAAAAGACACATCGCCCACGTCTGCCGTCTCAAAAAGAACCGCAGCCCGCCACGATGGGACCAGAGCGAACGGAGGCGAAAAAGCACACCACCCCAGACCAGAGATCGTCCCTCTGACAATCGATGGGACCGGAACGGACGATCCCTACGAGGCGGCGAGACCCGGCGAAGAGAGGAGATGCATCAGATGGTCACCATCGGCCACGCCACAACCAATGACGCCCGGAAGGTCTACGTGGAGGTAGGCATCGAAGGCGAGCCATGTAAAATGGAGGTAGACTCCGGGTCCTACCTCTCCATGATAGCATGGCATGAAATAAAGCGCTTGGTGCCTACCATCCAAAGAAAAGGCCTAGACAGCCAGAGATTAATCGTAAAAGACTACCAGGGAAACCACATCCCTGTAGTCGGAACTGGACAGTTCAACGTAACGTACAAAGGGCGCACCGAAAGGCTTCCCCTGACCATCGTCGATCGCGACCGCCCAAGCCTACTGGGACTGCAATGGTTCGCCCCGCTCGGCATCGCAGTCACGGGAATCGACCACATCACTGACGACAGCTGGGAGCAACAACTAGCCCGGGAATTCCAAGAGGTCTTCGACGGAAACCTAGGAAAGTACCAAGGGCCCCTTATATCATTCAGCCTAGACCCAAACGTCCCCCCAAAACGCCTGAAACCAAGGCGGGTGCCATTTGCACTTAAACCCAAGATAGACGAGCAAATTGACAAGCTCGTCAAGCAAGGGGTCCTACAACCCATAGACCACGCCCAGTGGGAGACCCCCATAGTCACCCCGATCAAGCCCGATGGGTCGGTGAGAATCTGTGGGGACTATAAGGCCATCCTAAATGGCGCATTGCAACAAAGCGCCTACCCCGTCCCAGTAGTGCAATACCTACTGCATTCACTGGGAGGGGGCAAGGTTTTCGCCAAACTCGACCTTGCCCAGGCATACCAACAGTTGCCAGTCGACGAGGAAACGGCAGAAGCGCAAACCATAGTCACCCACTGGGGAGCATTTAAATGCAACCGGCTCCAATTCGGAGTCAGCGTGGCGCCTGGAATATTCCAAAGCCTAATGGAAAGGCTATTACAAGGCATCAAGGGGGTGGTACCTTACTTCGACGACGTCTTAGTGTCGGCAACCAACCAAGCCGAACTAGAGGGTTGCCTAAGGGAGGTCCTAACCAAATTCAAAGAGACCGGGCTCAAAGTCAAGAGGGAGAAATGCCAATTATACACGGAACGGATTGAATTCCTAGGATATCTCCTAGACCGTCACGGCATTCACCCCACAAACCAAAAAATCAAAGCCATCAAAGAAGCCCCCACACCCAAGTCGAACACGGAGCTTCAGGCATTTCTGGGGTTACTTAACTTCTATAATGTTTTCCTGCCACAAAAGGTGACGGCGGCGGAGCCTTTGCATAGGCTCTTGGACAAGGCGGTGACCTGGACTTGGGGGAAACGCGAGCAAGCCGCCTTCCAGAGAACAAAGGACCTCCTCACTTCGGATGCCATCCTTATACAGTACAACGAGACCCTACCTTTCGCATGTGACCCTACCGTCACATGCGACGCATCACCCTTTGGCGTCGGCGCTGTCCTCAGCCATACTCTCCCCAGCGGAAAAGAAGCACCCATTGCGTTCTTTTCAAGGACCCTCACCAAACCGGAGCGGAACTACAGCCAGCTGGACAAAGAGGCTCTGGCTATCGTCGCCACAGTAAAAAGATTCCACGAGTATCTCTACGGCCGGATATTCACCATCATAACCGACCACAAACCGCTGCTGGGAATCCTTGCAGGGAACCGGGCCACCCCGAACATTCTGTCTCCCCGAATGACAAGGTGGTCCGAGTTCCTGGCGGCCTACAATTATGGACTCATACACAGACCGGGTAAGACGATCTCCCATGCGGATGCCTTAAGCCGCTCGCCGCTACCGGAACCTGACACCGACACAGCACCCACGACGACCACCCTCAGCATAGAGACTCTACCCAACCTACCCATAACCGCATCAGACATTGCCCGAGAAACTAATAAAGACAAACGTCTGGCGCGGGTGCTGCATTGGGTAGAGAAAGGGTGGCCGGAAAAAGACAACGACGAGTCCGTTAAGACATTCCGGAACCGGCAAACGGAACTCTCGTTATTAAAAGGGTGCATACTATGGGGGGATAGGGTGGTCATTCCAGAAAAACTACAAGGGAAGGTTCTGGAACTGCTACACGAGGGGCACCCGGGCATCGTTAGGACTAAAGCCCTGGCCAGAAGTTACACTTGGTGGCCAGGGATGGACAAACAGATTGAGACCTGGGTAGCAAGGTGCCAACGATGCCAGGAAACTAGGCCAAGCCCACCCACAGCACCCGTCCTAGAGTGGGAAACCCCAAGGGGACCTTGGTCTAGGATCCACATAGATTTCGTCGGGCCCACAAAAGGACACACCTTCCTGATAACAGTAGACGCTTACTCCAACTGGCTGGAGGTAAGCAACATGAGAACAACAACCATGGAGGCCGTGACCAAGGAACTCGGCAAACTTTTTGAAACACACGGCCTCCCAGACGTTGTCGTTTCCGACAATGGGCCCCAATTCACCTCACTAGAATTCAAAAAATTCCTAGTGGAAAGGGGCATCCGACACGCGCTGACAGCACCGGCGCATCCGGCGGCGAACGGTAGGGCGGAACAGATGGTGCAATTCACAAAGAAAACCATCCGGAAAATAGACCACGGGGAGATCCAGGATAAAATAAATAAATTACTCTTCACACAACACAAAACCCCAAATACCACAACGAATAAGAGCTCAGCCGAACTGTTAATGGGGAGGAAATTAAGGTCCCCACTCAACAGATTACACCCCACGTATAACCCAGAGAAGCCCCCAGACTCAACCAGCAAACACCGAACCTTCGCACCAGGCGACTCCGTGTACGCAAAAAACCTAACGGGAGACCCTTTATGCGTACTGGCCATCATCACACAAATAACAGGCCCACACTCGTACCGGCTACAAACAGCAGACGGACAAACATGGAAATGCCACATCGACCAATTAAGATCGAGGACAACCACCCAACAGACCATCGACGCACAAGCAGGCAAAACCAACCCCCACAACACAAACCAAGAGGGGAGGGAATACAGGGGACCAAAACCAAAGAAGAATAAACCAACCATACTTACCGGAAAGCAGCCAGCACGAAACCTCGCCAGGAAGAAACAGCCAGGCCAGCTCGACCGACCTGGGAAGACCGAGCAGGAGCGGCGAAACCCGCAGCTCAACCAACCTGGGAAGCCCAGGAGAGAGCTACGGAGAGCGGCCTGGCCCGACCGACCAGCCGGTTCCCACGATGGCATCCGGAGAAGCAGAGACCCCGACCGAACCGTCCAGGATCCAACCTACGACTGAGCTGCGCAGGTCCAGTAGGCTAAGACGGAGCCCCGCCTACCTATGGGACTACGCAACGTAAAGACTAAACCAAGAGGGGAGGGGTGTTCTGTCCCCTCATTAGCATTCTTGAGATCCCCGCGCTTTGATTGGCCAAAGCGCAGGGCACTCTGATTGGCTAGGCGAGCCGCGCCGATTGGCTCGCTAGGAATCTCCCGCGATTGGTCTATTCGAATCGCAAAAGATTCAAAGCGGTGCCATTGGTCGCGGCCGCCGTGGCTAAAGAAATAAAAGCCGCAAAGTTTCTCAATAGCCCCAGTTCGGTTCCCACATCAATAAAAGAGCTTGATACAAAGTCACCGACTCCTGGCATCATTTCCGAAGACTCAACAAAAAGTATAAGAACCAATAAAAATAAAAAATAGAAAGTGCAGAAAAGAAAAGAAAAGAAGACATGTAAAGAAATAACTTCCCCTTCATAATATAAGTATAAACAATTTTAGTAACTTTTCTTTTTACATATTATGGGGGAAAAGTCTATGATCATTGTGTTATTTCCCTGTCCATTAACTTAAAGACTGGAAGATAAAAATTTAGAATGATGACTCAAAAGCTACAGCATTAATTTTATATATGTTTGATAAACAAAAAATTTACAGCAAAACAGTGGGCATTCTGAGACTATAAATATCTTCCAGGTAACAGAGTGAATGAAATGCTGAAATGCATTTGTCACTGGAGGGGAAATTATGGGTTCTATTTTCAAGAAGCTCTGAGCGTATTTCTACATTATCAGAAAAGTCAGCACAGAGGATAAAAAGGGAGCAATTTGATTTTCATCATTACTATAGCCAAGAATAGCAATCAGAGTTACATAAAAAGTATTTATTTAAACAGACAATTTTCTTTTTAAAAAATCTGTGGGGAAATTATAATTCTCTATCAAGAGATAAGAAGATATGAACACAGTTCTGTTAACAAGGCTGTTTTCTGCTAATAGTTATGTTCCAACTATTCATTAGCCCAATTCATGTTGTTCTGGAGAGGTCAGGAAGATTTGAAGTGGTATGAGCAGGGCAACCATTTAAGGCCCTGGTTATGTCTTTAGCCCCCTAGGAGTTGCCACCAAATTGCATTTTGATGTAATGAAAGGGGAAGAATATTAAGTACATGGGAGGTAATCTTATGAATGATATTTAATTAATATGATTTAAATTCAATTACATTGGAATGGAATCCAAATTAGTTTTTTTTTAACAACTCCATCAACTTTGGGGGATGAGCCTTTCGATAAACAACAACAAAATGAAATATGCTTCTGAGTCTGGAGAAAAGCTATATATTCTGGGATAGAGAATATATGGGATATATATGGGAATAATATATAATATATGGGAATATATGGGATAGAGAATATATGGGATATTCTGTTTGCCCCATACTCTTGCTTTTTCATATTTGTCTCCAGTTTGCAAAGGTAATTGTCTGCATTCACTGAACTTGTGACTTTGCAATTTCTTAGGTAAAAAGCTGAAGCTATCCAAAATGTTTATTATTTCACTTTTGAACTATTTATAAGGCAACTTCTTACCGACTTGCATGCCCCCAGGATTTTCTCAGTGGAGACTAGGGTACTGAATCAATACAACTTTCCTGTTCAAAGAACTCCAGCAAAATAGCAAAAACATATTATTTCAACTTATTTTATTCTTTTCTTTCTAGAGCTGTGCTAGTATCAAGGTACAAAAATTGCTGCTGGGGATCTAGCTTGATTTAAAAAACAAAAACATGCAAAAGCCTCATTTCTTCATACACATCAACTTCTACAAACTATTTAGGATCATTGGCTTTCTTACTCTGCGTGCTATGATAATATTTTTCAGTATAAACTTGATTATTACAGGCCTTTCATTCTAAACTGAGGAAATGTATTGTTTTCTGAATATGAAGGCCAAAGTCTCTCTTTTTTTATGTTAACGGGTGAATAATTCATTGCCTTTTTGTCACTTCTTAATTGTTCTGTCGCATTTTCCCTAAAGCCAGCAAGTTGTTCATTTTATTATTTATTAATTTAAAAATTAATTATACATTAGCTCCAATAATTTAGTCACTGATGGCAGTGTTTTAAATACCATACACATGGGCACTGAAACTTTTAACAGCTTTGCTTCATTTGTTGCAAAAGGATACTAGAGGACAAACAAAATGATTCCTGTAAACACTGATAGAACTAGACAACATAATTTAAATAAAAGAGGATGGATAACTTTGGGAGGCGACTAGAGATTCCTTTGCAATTTTTGACAGCGGGCAGTGGGAACCCTCACAAAATCAAGCAATGGCCATCCATTTAAGGGCTTGCCTATTCACAAAATTTATTTTTTATTTATTCATTAAATTTGTTTACCTACCCATTACACCATGAAATGACTCCTGCAGGGGGCACTGCCAAGGTGCAGAAGTCCCATTGATCACAAGAAAAATTAATCCCCTAGCACAGGTGTAGGGAAACTTGGCTCTTTTATCACTTATGTACTTCAACTCCCAGAATTCCTGAGTGAACCATAAAAGGTTCCCCATCCCTGGCCTACTGGTTTTTCAGTTGTGGGGGAAATCAATTTTTGACTTGAATGGGACACATTTGTATATTAAACAGTCCCATTCAAGTCAAAAAATGATTTCCCTCACAACTGAAAAACCAGTAGGCCAGGGATGGGGAACCTTCTATGACTCACTCAGGAATGCTGGGATTTGAAGTCCATAAGTGATAAAAGAGCCAAATTTTCCTACCCCTGCCCTAGCATGTCCTTTACAATCCCTGTTCTGTCCCTAATTAGCATTCTTGAGATCCCCGTGCTTTGATTGGCCAAAGCGCGGGGCACTCTGATTGGTCAGGCGAGCCGCGCCGATTGGCTCACTAAGAATCTCCCGCGATTGGTCCATTCGAATCGCGGGAGATTCAAAGCGGTGCCATTGGCCGCGGCCGCCGCGGCTGAAAGAATAAAAGCCGCGAACCTTTTGCGAAGAGCCAGTTCGGTTCCAACTTTAAATAAAAGAGCATGATTTGAAGTCACCAACTCCTGGCATCATTTCGCGGACACAACACTGGCGACGAGGATGGGATCCAGACCCTGAACCGAACCACGTGTCCGACGGAAGCCAGACGAACCACCACGATGGCGAAAATCGCACCCCCCGCACCCTTCAACCCCGCCACCGAGGACTGGGAATCGTACTCCGACCGATTCCGCATGTTCCTCGAGTGCAGCGACCTGAAGGATGCCACCGGCCCCATGAAGCACGCAGTCTTCCTGACCCACTGCGGGACTGAGGTATTCAAGATGTCCAAGGCGCTTGCCAAACCTGCCGATGCGACCGCGATGGACTGGGACGTCCTCGAGCCAATACTTCGGCGGCCCTACGCTCCAGAGGTACCCATCCTGATCCGACGCAACGAATTTTACCATCGGGACCAACAGTCAGGTCAGAGCTTCAGCGACTTCGTCGCCGAGCTACGGCGCCTAGGGGGGCTCTGTGAATTTGACAACCTGAACGACGCCTTGCGAGACAGAATCGTGCTCAGTTTGTGGGACCCCATCCTCCAGAGCTGGCTGATGGCCAAGGGCAACATCAGCCTAGCAGACACCCTCACCGCAGCCGCAGCTGCCGAAGCAACCCAAACATCCGCTGACCGCATGCGCAGACTGAACACTGGGGACCGCAGCGGAAGCAACAACCCTGCGAGGTCGGCCGAGGCCCAACCCAAGACGACCACCCACCAGGGCGACTTCCACTTGGCATCGGGCAGTTCCGATGATGAGGAAGACATACATCGCCTCCAGACAGGCCGCGACCCATGGAACCGGCGGGGTCGTAAGTCGAGGACCAATTGTGCTGGTTGCGGTGGCGACCACCCCAGGTCGGAATGCCGGTTTTTCGAATCGATCTGCCGGCATTGCGACAAGAAGGGACACATCGCCCGTGTCTGCCGCCTAAAAAAGAACCGCAGCCCAGCACGATGGGACCAGAGCGACCGGAGGAGAGAGAGCACACCACCCCGGACCAGAGATCGCCCCTCGGACAACAGATGGGAGTGGAACGGATGATCCCTGCGAGGCGGCGATAACCGGCGAAGAGAGGAGACCCATCAGACGGTCACCATTGGCCACGCCATAACCAATGACGCCCGGAAGGTCCACGTGGAGGTAGGCATCGAGGGCCAGCCATGCAAAATGGAGGTGGACTCCAGGTCCTACCTCTTCATGATAGCATGGCATGAAATAAAGCGCTTGGTGCCTACCATCCAAAGGAGGAACCTAGACAGCCAGAGACTCATCGTAAGGGACTACCAGGGAAACCGCATCCCTGTAGTCGGAACCAAACACTTCAACATCACATATAAAGGGCACACCGAAAGGCTTCCCCTGACAATCGTCGACCGTGACCGCCCAAGCCTACTGGGACTGCAATGGTTCGCCCCGCTCAGCATCGCAGTCACGGGAGTCGACCACATCACCGACGACAGCTGGGAGCAACAACTTGCCCGGGAATTCCAAGAGGTCTTCGACGGAAACCTAGGCAAGTACCGAGGGCCCCTTATATCATTCAGCCTAGACCCAAACGTCCCCCCAAAATGCCTGAAACCAAGGCGGGTGCCATTCGCACTTAAACCCAAGATAGACGAGCAAATTGACAAGCTCGTCAAGCAAGGGGTCCTACAGCCCATAGACCACGCCCGGTGGGAGACCCCCATAGTCACCCCGATCAAGCCCGATGGGTCGGTGAGGATCTGTGGGGACTATAAGGCCATCCTAAATGGCGCGCTACAACAAAGCGCCTACCCCGTCCCAGTAGTGCAACACCTACTGCACTCACTGGGAGGGGGCAAGGTTTTCTCCAAGCTCGACCTCGCCCAGGCATACCAACAGTTGCCAGTCGATGAGGAAACGGCAGAAGCGCAAACAATAGTCACCCACCGGGGAGCATTTAAATGCAACCGACTCCAATTCGGAGTCAGCGTGGCACCGGGAATATTCCAAAGCCTAATGGAAAGACTATTGCAAGGCATCAAGGGGGTGGTACCTTACTTCGACGACGTCCTAGTGTCGGCAACCAACCAAGCCGAACTAGAGGGTCGCCTAAGGGAGGTCCTAACCAAATTCAAAGAGACCGGGCTCAAAGTAAAGAGAGAGAAATGCCAATTATACACGGAACGGGTAGAATTCCTAGGATACCTCCTAGACCGTCACGGCATTCACCCCACAAACCAAAAAATCAAGGCCATCAAAGAAGCCCCCACACCCAAGTCGAAGACAGAACTACAGGCATTCCTGGGGCTACTTAACTTTTACAATGTATTCCTGCCCCAAAAGGCGACGGTGGTGAAGCCCTTGCATAGGCTCCTGGACAAGGCGGCTACCTGGACTTGGGGGAAGCGTGAGCAAGCCGCCTTCCAAAGAACAAAGGACCTCCTCACTTCGGACCTTATACAGTAT
Organism: Hydrophis major; assembly: GCA_033807585.1. Taxonomy (NCBI): domain Eukaryota; kingdom Metazoa; phylum Chordata; class Lepidosauria; order Squamata; family Elapidae; genus Hydrophis; species Hydrophis major. Next base: position 69,394,150 of record CM066328.1, on the reverse strand, counting down.
AACGAGACTCTACCTCTGGCCGTCACATGCGACGCATCACCCTTCGGCGTCGGCGCTGTCCTCAGCCATACCCTCCCCGACGGAAAAGAAGCGCCCATCGCGTTCTTTTAAAGGACCCTCACCAAACCGGAGCGGAACTACAGCCAGCTGGACAAAGAGGCTCTGGCTATCGTTGCCGCCGTAAAAAAATTCCATGAGTATCTCTACGGCCGGACTTTCACCATCATAACGGATCACAAGCCGCTGCTGGGAATCCTTGCAGGAAACCAGGCCACCCCGAACATTCTGTCTCCCCGAATGACAAGGTGGTCCGAGTTCCTGGCAGCCTACAACTACGGACTCATACACAAACCGGGTAAGACGATCTTCCATGCAGACGCCTTAAGCCGCTCGCCGCTACCGGAACTGACACCGACCCAGCACCCACGACGACCACCCTCAGCATAGAGACTCTACCCAACCTGCCCATAACTGCGTCAAACATTGCCCGAGAGACTAATAAAGACAAACGTCTGGCGTGGGTGTTGCATTGGGTAGAGAAAGGGTGGCCGGAAAGGGACAACAACGAGTCTGTCAAAACATTCCGAAACCGCCAAACGGAACTCTCGTTATTAAAAGGGTGCATACTATGGTGGGACAGGGTGGTCATTCTAGAAAAGCTACAAGGGAAGGTTCTGGAACTGGTACACGAGGGGCACCCTGGCATCGTTAGGACTAAAGCCCTGGCCAGAAGTTACGCTTGGTGGCCAGGGATGGACAAACAAATTGAGACCTGGGTAGCAAGGTGCCAACGATGCCAGGAAACTAGGCCAAGCCCACCCACAGCACCCGTCCTAGAGTGGGAAACCCCAAGGGGACCTTGGTCTAGGATTCACATAGACTTCGCCGGGCCCACAAAGGACACACCTTCCTTATAACAGTAGACGCTTACTCCAACTGGCTGGAGGTAAGCAACATGAAGACAACAACCACGGAGGCCGTGATCAAGGAACTCTGCAAACTCTTTGCAACGCACGGCCTCCCAGACGTCGTCGTTTCCGACAACGGGCCCCAATTCACCTCGCTGGAATTAGAAAAATTCCTTGCGGAAAGGGGCATCTGCCACGTACTGACAGCACCAGCGCACCCGGCGGCGAACGGTAGGGCGGAACGGATGGTCCAATTCACTAAGAAAACCATCCGGAAAATAGACCACGGGGAGATCCAGGAGAAAATAAACAAACTACTCTTCACCCAACACATAACCCCAAATACCACAATGAATAACAGCCCAGCCGAACTATTAATGGGGAGGAAATTAAGGTCCCCGCTCGACAGGTTACACCCCACGTATAACCCGGAGAAGCCCCCAGACTCAAACAGCAAACACCGAACTTTCGCACCAGGCGACCCCATATATGCAAGAAACCTGACGGGAGACCCACTATGGATACCGGCCGTCATCACACAAATAACAGGCCCACACTCGTACCGGCTACAAACAGCAGACGGACGAGCGTGGAAATGCCACATCGACCAATTAAGGTCGAGGACTGCCAACCAAGAGACCACCGACGCACAAACAAGCGAAACCAACCCCCACAACACAAACCAAGGGGGGAGGGAATACCCAGGGGACCAAAACCAAAGAAGAATAAACCAGCCATACTTACCGGAAAGCAGCCATCACGACCCCTCGCCAGGAAGAGACAGCCAGGCCAGCTCGACCGACCCGGAAAGACCGAGCGGAAGCGGCGAAACCTGCAGCTCAACCAACCCAGGAGGCCCAGGAGGGAGCTCCGGAGAGCGGCCCGGCCCGACCGACCAGCCGGTTCCCACGACAGCATCAGGAGCAGCAGAGATCCCGACCGAACCGGCCGGGATCCAACCTACGACTGAGCTGCGCAGGTCCAGTAGGCTCAGACAGAGCCCCGCCTACCTACGTGACTACGCGACGTAAGGGCTGAACCAAGAGGGGAGGGGTATTCTGTCCCTAATTAGCATTCTTGAGATCCCCACGCTTTGATTGGCCAAAGCGCGGGGCACTCTGATTGGTCAGGCGAGCCGCGCCGATTGGCTCGCTAAGAATCTCCCGCTATTGGTCCATTCGAATCGCGGGAGATTCAAAGCGGTGCCATTGGCCGCAGCCGCCGCAGCTGAAAGAATAAAAGCCGCAAACCTTTTGCGAAGAGCCAGTTAGGTTCCAACTTTAAATAAAAGAGCATGATTTGAAGTCACCGACTCCTGGCATCATTTCGTGGACATAACAATCCCAGTCAGACTTTATCAGAAAAGGCACTGCTGCAAATAAAAAGGATGCTACAGGCTGGTGTTTTAGTGTGCAACATGCTGTTGTAAGAAATATCCTTCTGGGTTCAGTTCCAAGTGGGGAAAAAGATACTGGAAACATGGAGGCTGTTTGGAAGGTTTAATATCAGGACCACATGGCTTGGAGCTCCAGAGTGAAAAGGAAGGATGATCACATGCTTCAAGGTGAAGGAAGAGTTCAAAAAAGGATTAAGGTGCTGAGAGGGCCTGGGTTTTATACCCTCTGTTGGAATTTGAATTTGAGCTTGTATTCTGATTGGTTGTCAGACCCCCATGGGGCCATGGAGGAGCAACTCTGTAGACTGTCCTGAGTTCCAGGCTTGGTTGAGCCTTGCTGGATGATGATGCACTGAAAAGGGCTTTTGGCAATTGCTATAGCCTTATCTGGAGATTTTTATTATGCAAAGTATTCTGGCCCAGGCCTTAATGGCCCACCCATTAACAAAGGTGGGGGTGAGTTTCTGCTTCTGAGTTTCTACTCTTTTTAGAGGAAATATTCTGCCTTTTTAATATTTCTATTTCTATTTCAATTTTCTAGGAGAGGGGTGGGTGCTAACTCCTACAATGCTAACTAAAAAAGAAAAAAAATCAGGCCGTCATTGAACCTGGTGAGCACCAAGGATGCTTTCAAGTACAGCAGATGCTATACTGAAATTGGGAGGGGATGAATCAACAGAGCATTTAAAAAGGATCAAAGCTATATCCAGGTGACATCTATTCATTCTCAACATAGTAGACATTAAATGAAAGTTTAGGGTTACATTCATCTCAATTTGCAAATTTTCTATATATACAAAGAGTAATCTTTTAGCTTCTTTCTTGGGGGTCGGGGACTTCCTCAATATACAAATAAGAACTCTTCCCCAATTTGACCCACTTTCAAATATATTTGCTTTATAATTGCCAAAGCCAGACTACATCATTCTTCTTGAGCTTATTGTTTCAACATGTCAAGAGAGCACCAGGTTGGGAAAATATAATTTTATTGGTTCCAGCTACATACCTGCATTCATACACATGAATATGCAGTGCAGTTTGTCTGTACCTTACCATGAAATGTAACAGGATCAGATAATCAAACAGGTTTGTTTTGAAGCCAAGTTATTGTGGATGAGTTTATTGACTGTTACCAAATTTCAGCATGGTTGGCAAAAATGACTGATCATCTTTGATATTTTCTTCTCTAATGCTATACCTTCTAATATAAAGATTCACAGGCATTACCTGTCATGTGCTATATATGGGCCCTGCATCATCTGGCGAACTGAGCCTGCTTCCAGCCAAATAATAATACAGACCTCCTGGCTAAATGCAAGGAAGCTTTGGAGAGTATCCCTGAAGTGGGACCAATTCCCTGCCCAATTGTTATTTGCAGTATTTCATGTGTTCATACCTATAACTGTTCTTTTCAAACAAAACCCACACTATCACTGGAAACTCCATAATCCTAATGTAAACTAGCAACAAAACCATATCATGATCCTATCCATATCCTTCCAAAGTAAGAGAAATACACATTCCAGCTTTGTTTTCAGCAAATCCCCCCAGCAACAACTACAGTGACTTCATATTATTATATTTTATTATTCTCTTCAAGGATTTTGATAGTCCCAACTGTAGAAGAAAATGAAATGAAACCATCTGTGACAAAAACAAATCATGAGAAATAAGTAACCTAAATAAGATTTCATTTTCAGTAACTGTAGTTTAGAATCCTTCAAACTTTGCAAAAGGTCAAGTTTAAAATAATCCCAAAGGGACAGTGTGAGTACACCGTTATCGTTGCAGGATAAACCCTAATGTTCCTTTCTTTGTTGTTTAAAAGAAAACAGATCTGAAAACCAAAAATAAAGGCTTAAAGGCAGCAGGCTTTGGAGATCTGATGTTATAGGCCATGCTGTTAACCAGAGATGGTTTGATCAACCCAAGTTGTGTGGATCCATTTTATAAAGTCCATAGCCAGAATGCTATATAATATCCAAAGAGACATTGAAAGCAGAGACATTAAGACACACAGGGATTTCTTGTCCCTTCCTCTCTCCTGTGTTTCCTTTTCTCCAAGAAACAGCTTAGGTTGAAGGGAAGTTTTTCTCTCGTGTATTTCTTAATAAACATATGTTTTCTTCAAATACATGAATGATAGCTGGACTATGCCTGCACTCTGTATCTAAGAAAAATGGGATATTCTGCTGCTTAATATTTAGTAAACTTTCAGCACTATGTTTTTGTTCAGGAGCATATTCTCAAACAAATGTTTCTGCGGAATTCAAGTTTCTAGCAGCAGGCAGATGAAGGGTGGTTACTGAGAGAAAATAATTTCAGATGTAGAGCGTGTCAAAGAAATCTGTAGGACAAAGAAAGTGGCAAGTAAGAAATAAATAGGACCAACTGAAAAACATGAATGCCTCACAATTTAATAATCCTTTCAGAAAGTAAAGAGAAGCCATCTTTAGAGCAAAAACAGAAGGGCATTGACAAAAATCTCATAGAGAAGAAGTGGCAAAGAGGTTTGGAAAAGTATCAGAAACCAAATCAGTCATGAGATAAATTTCTATCTAACACATGATGGGTAATGCCTGTGAATCTTTATATTAGAAGGTATAGCATTAGAGAAGATAGTATCAACAATGGGATATGTTGGGTCATTATACTAAACTTTCATGTGAGCTAAAATGCAAGAAAAAGGTGAGTTAGTTCAGCTACCAGCAGTTATTAAAAGTTTTGGCTAGCACATTCTAGCAGACCTGTTTTGAAAAAGGCTGATCTGGCCTCTGTAACGTGACCCTGAATCACATTCAGAGTAAATAACTTTAGGAAGTTCTTTCATAAATGTGAGTAACTTATTTCTTCAGAAAAAAAAAAATGCATATCACTAATTCCTGATCCAGCTAACCAGATCCTGTTTTGATTGTCTGGGTTTCCCTGTTTTATTCCACATGCCCTCGGAATAAATTCTTAAAGACCCAGGTGTGCCTAGTGACACTATTCACCAAATATCCTGCTTAATCTGAATTTATCTTTCTTTAAATTTGAGTTTAAAAAAATGAGAAGCTGGCATATAACAAAGCAAAATATCAATCTAAGCATCATCTTTCTTCCAAAAAACACCTTTAGCCTCCATGAAGACTTTTAAAGCAAAGTTGGAAAATAAAAAGGGTAAGGTCTATCACCAGCCTTTTGTTTGGAAGTGCACTGTTGGTGATAGAATATATTGGGAGTTGGAAGGGCGGTAGGGAGACACCTCATCAATTGGCCTCTTGATATTGGTCCTGTCTTCACTGAACTAGTTTTGTGAGAGAACCCCTATAACATGTTCTCAAGTTTCTGAAAAGTGTTAGTGTAGCAGGGTTAGCAAATAGATTAAAGCAAGTGATTCCATTTGTTATTAAGAAAGACCAAGCAAGATTTATAAAAACTAGACAAGCAGCAGATAACATCGGATTAGTTGTAGATCTAATAGACTTGAATAAAAATTAAAGATCAATTTGTCATCTTATTATTTAGACGCTGAAAAAGTCTTTGACAAAGTGCATAAACAGTACGTGTTTGCTGTACTAAATAGATTTGGGTTTTCCTTTGGAATTCATAAAATTGATTAAAATATTATGAGTCATTGACATCTAAAGTAAAAAAAACTAATGGAATGTTTGTCCTTTTTTTCATTATTCAGAGGAACTAGACAAGGATATTCATTTTACCCTTGCTTTTTAATATCCATGTGGATATTGTCTTATGCTATTAGACAATATAGATTTACGGAGTAGTACATAGCTCAGTTGAACACAAATTGGCATTATTTACAGACAGCTTTTTTTTATTTCTAAGCCTCACACTACTATTTGAGTGTTGATGCAAAAGATAGATCCTTTAGCAAAATAGCAGGATAGTCTATTAATTAATGCCAATAGGTGAAAATTGGGTCACCCATCCATGTAAGGAATGTCAATTCTGTAGTTGTACTGAATCCATCAAATATTTAGTTATGTTTATATCAAATGATATAACTCAGTGAGTAACATGTAACATGAATAAAATATAGAGAGAGGTTTCTTCTGGTATCAGTTGATGGGAGTCATTAAACTTTAACCTTGGGAAAAGATTGAATGCTTTCAAAATAAATATTGTTCCTAGATTAATTCATATTCTGAATATTCTGAGAGGAATTCCAGTTTATATATCTGGAAAATATTTTCAAACAATAAATCCTTTGTTTATAAATTTTATTTTGGATTCTTAGCTTCTGAAAAAAAATTTTTTTACAGAAAATACAATTGCTATTAATGAGGCAAGATTTGATTTTCTGAATCTGGAGCTATATCATCATACTTATCTACTTTCAAGTATTAAATACTGAAAGTCAACAATTGGGGTTAATTTTTGAATGTGGGCAAACTTTGGAATATATATACATATCTCTGCAAACAATTGCATCAGTTAGAAAGGTATGGGATGTAATAAAAAAAACATTGAACTTTTTCCTGTTCCAAATAGATTGTATGGAAAAACCCAACTTTAAAAACTTGGAAAAATATGATGATATGGGAAAATTGGATGGAAGCAGAGATATTGACTTTGAATCAACTGATAGATGATGAAAATGAATTTTTAACATGCTCTCTGTTATGAGATACATATCATCTATAAAATAAAATAAAATCTAATGGCAATTGTTAGGGATAACATTGTTTTACCCTAACTGGTTTAGGTAAATAATAATATGTAATCATAGTTTGTTATGTTAAAGTGTCTGCAACTTTAACTGTGGGATAGTAATTAAGGGAGTGGTTGTGAAAGCACTTTAAAAGAAGCAAGACGGCAGCTTGCTATCTCTCTGGCTTTGATGATTCCTGATTACTGCAAGGACACAAGACTGCATTCCTCGAACGGGAGAGAAAACAAAGGACAGACTTGTAAGTGTATTGACATAGGGTATTCAACACGGACTTTGCTAACTGAATATCCCTGAATGGACTGACTAAATGATACATGACTATTGGACTGTTATTTTGACTATGCTATGAACTCATAATGGAATAAACTATATATTTGATAGCACAAGCATATCTATCATTTTTACTATATGTTAATAAACATACAAGCTTAGCTCACTCATTTATCTGTGTGCCTATCTGATTAACGCTGCACATTCTGTTTAGCTTGTCTCCCTAACCCTGGTTGGGGAAACCAGGCTTAACAGCAATATTTACAATGACCACACTTGTTAAAAGCATTGTTTGGACCAGCAGCATTTTCAGCTTCTGAGACACCTGAATTACTAAAAGATTGAAAACTGTTTATTTATTCATTGAATTTATATAGCCACCCATCTCACATATATGACTTTTGCTGCACAATATACCCATTCCTCCTTTTATTTACTCAACAAAATGTCAGCCTTGTGAGATAATTCAGATAAGAAGTACAACCAGATGGATGAATTCTACTTTATTATAAGAATAATAAAACTATATGTGGTGGTGTGCTTAAAAACTAAGATACTTCCAGTTATATGAATATACCTATCAGATGTTTACTTGACACCTATCCATAATGTTTAATGTGGTTTAAATGCGAACCCAATCAAATTATGTATTAAAATTATAACCCAATCAAATTATGTATTAATTATGTATTGAAAAGCATAATTAATCAAGTCCTGCTTTAACATGAAATATGAATTCTACTAGAATATAGGCTTAGATCAGTTCTGCAGTGAATCTACTCTAATATTATATGAATTGCACTAGTTTGTCCCTCCTATCTAGCAATAATTTAAAGTGCGAGTGATTACCTATTAAGGCTTTATTAATTTATTTATTACTTCAGCTACTGTATGCATTGGAATTTGGAATTATTTGGAATTTATTTAAAATGTAGCTGCTTTAAAGAGCAGTCTTGCTCTCATGTATTCTGAAGCACCTTGTCTAAACCTGCCAAACATGCATAGTTCTTTGTATGCTCATTTGCTTTCTCAGTGAATCTCTCGTGCAGAGGTAGCCTACACTTTCATTGGCAAGCGGTTCGCTGGTCACTTCTCCAGATATAAAAAAATATTCTTTCTTTAGTGAAATTATTAAACATAGCCTGCCTTTTTTATTTTTAAGCCAAATGGTTTTGCTTTGTGCAGCTCTTGCATGTGTATTTGTAGTTCTTCTGATCTTATGAAAAGAGAACAATATATAACATATGCAAATCTTAAGTGATTTAAAAAGGTGCCATTGATCTTTATTCCATCTTTTACCCAGTTTCGTTTGTGAAATACTTCTTCAAGGCAGGTTGAGAAAAGGATAGGTGACTTTGTACCACCATTCTATGTTGAGTTCCACTTTAAGATCATTAAGACAAATTATTGCCATTGTTTTTTTTTTTCATATAATGATTGTAGAAAGTTTATGTAAGCAATGCCTAAGCCTTGGCTGAGCAATACCTTAATTACTGCTTGCTGGAATACTGAGTCAAATGCCTTTTCGTAGTCTATGAAAGTCATGCACAGAGGCATGGTGTACTCATCGTGCCTTTCAATGACTTGCTGAACAATCTGGATGTGATCCATTGTGTTGTAGCCATTTATAATATGCTTATAGTTGTTTAAATCATCTTGGACCCCTTTCTTGTGTATAAGAATCACTTCAGCATTTTTCCATGCATCAGGTATTTTTTCTTCTTTGATGCATCTTGAGTATAATTTTTCTAGTATCTTGTATACACTGTGACCACCAGCCTTCAGCATTTTAACTGTAACAGTCATTTCCTAAAGCTTTGCCATTTTTCATTGAGTTTATGGCACTTTTTTACTTTCTTCACTATGATATCTAGCATTTCCTCTTTTGTGGGTGTTTTACTTTTGAGTGATCTTGATCCTTGCAAAGCTCTGAACAGAATTTTCCAATTATTTCTAACATGTCCTGTCTTGTTCTATAAACAGATCCATTTTCATGTTTTAATACAAAAACCTTCTTTCTTGTATTTATAAACGTGCATTTTGCTCTATTAATCCCTTTTGTTTCTTCAGTTGCCTTTTTCACAAGGCTTCACATTAAACAGATACTTTTCTTCTTAGATATATTTTCTTATGGTCTTGCAAAGTTCAACATACTCCAGTTTATTAGTAAAACTTCTGGTATTCTTCCTTGTCCATCATTTTTTCATTAAATCAATAGGTTTTTTTTTTTACTGTACCAAGTTTTTTCCCAGTAGTGCTATAGATGTAGCAAATTCAATAATGTTTTTGACCATATGTTTATTTTGGTCCATAATGCTTATCTCTTCTACATCTTACAATAGAGCTAAGTTATTTGATAAATTAATCTCAAAATTCCTGTGTCGCGTTGAGCGACTAGCCCGGCAGACCTTCTTCTTCTAGTCCGTTAAGTTTTGGCGGGACCCGCGTGAGGGTGGACCAGAATTTAGGCACCAAGAAAAGACACCGGACATTTAGATGCTTGAAGTGAGGAAGCACATCGCGCCTGGGGCAGATGGAGTGGTCCCGGCCCCGATTGCTCTGCTACAACCTCCTTTATTGTGTTCTTTAGGTAGGGAGGGGTTAGGAGTACAAAGAACAAAGAAATAAGCAGTTTATGCCATATAAGAATATCTACAGAACAAGGGAATGCATAGCTCATATATGTTGACTATATATCACTGACATGTCTCAAGGATTTTTCAAGCTAGCCGGGCGTTATCTATGGCGTGATTAGCTAAAGTAGTCGTGTCCTTGCAAGATAAGTTTTCCTGTATGTCAGGGCATTTTTGTGGTTCTGATTTCCGTGTACGTGTCTTTTAAAAGAACACTAATGGCAACATTTTATAATACATTCACAATTCCTCCTTTTCTTTAAATTTTGGCACAAAGTGGTCCAGGAGAGAGTCCTGTTCCTCTAGAGTGGCGCCGCAGGAGGACAACGAGCTCTTCAGCTCAAAGTGCTCCCGCGGTCCGGTCTCGTCCAAGGTGGGAATGTCACACACCGAACCACCATCACATAAGTACCTTTTTGGAGGAGTTTCTTCATCTGACTCAGTGTCTGAGGACCATCTGAGTAGCGGTTGCTTAGCAGGATCTGTTGATGCAAGGGCAGAGGCTAACAAATTTATAGATTTTTGGGTATTACTAACTTCAGTATCTAGCACGTTCAAGCGATTTTTTAAGAAGCGAAGCACTCGGCCAAATATACAAGGGCCAATGGTACAAATTAATACAAACAAAATAAGTGGCCCTATTAATGCAGAAAGTAAGGTAGTCAACCATGGGGAAAAATTAAACATGCCTTGAAACCAGGAATTGTGTTGTTGTCTCTCATTTTCACGGTCTTTGAGGTGTTTTCTTAACTCTGCCATAGAGTCTTTTACAATACCTGAATGGTCTGCATAAAAGCAACATTCTTCTTTTAAGGCTACACACAACCCCCCTTTGTTTAGAAAGAGCAAATCCAGACCTCTTCTATTTTGTAAAGCTACTTCTGCAAGAGAAGATAGTGAAGCCTGTAAGGCGGAAATGGAAGTTTCAATGCATTTTAAATCTTCATCTATTTGCAAGCTGAGAGTGGCTAACTGTTGATGCCCTACAGCTAGAGCAGTCACTCCTGTGGCAGCTCCTGCTGCGCCTAACCCGAGGAGTACTGATAATGTTAATGCAGTGGCTATTTCTCTTTTTTGGTGGAGAGGGAATTGAGGAGGTTCTAACATTGTAATCAGTTCAGGGCCTGGGTAATAAGAAATCTTTGGAACTAATTGGACTTGTATGCAAAAGGCGTTTTCTGACAATAGAACATCCCCATGTACACAGGCAGTGGCACCCGTGGAGCAAGCCCAAATAGAATTATTACCAGGAATAAAAAAATAGCCAGTTAGACAGTCTGTGAGGTTACTTCCTGATGTAGTATATAGAGCACCCATGGCTCCGTGTGTGTCTGGTGATTTTTGTAAGGCTGAATTTCTGTTTTTTGGGAGATATACATCACAGTGATACCTGGAAGAAGCATTGTAACAATATTGAGAATAATTGGTAGGTATATTACCAATGCAACAACCTGTGCCTATTATATCTGTGATAGTGATGGAGGAGGTATTCCATCGGCAGAGTGTATCGTTCGTGGAATTGGAGATTGCTTCCCCCGATGCCACTGCTTCATAAAAGGGAGGTGAATCAGAAATACAAAGCCAACATTCATTGGTTTTAGCCGAATCATTAAGGGTTGCCTTGAGTAAAGAAAGGGAAGAGTTCACTAATTGAAAAAATGGGTTTTGGGCAGAATCCTGTTTCTGTAGAAAAGTTGATTTAAGATTAAGATTGGGACCCATATCGTATTTTTTCAGTTGAATAGAAAGGCGTACCGTGAAGATGTTGCCCTCATCCTTTTCCCCATCCCACTGGCGACCCCCCCCCATGTGAATCCAGACATCCATTTGGCCCGTGGTAGTGCCTTTCCGACCTCAGTAAAGGTAAGGATAAGAGGGTTTAACCTTTGGCCACAACATGGCCATGGATTGCATGGTATTTGTTCTCTAGTTCTAGTAATGTGTAAATAGTCATTTTTGGTAGGTGGGGTCCACCAGATGTCACCCGTAGAAACACAGTCCCATTTTTTACAGTATCTATCCACAACCCCTCCGCATGCCGCACGTGAAGATCCAGTAGAATGAGATGGACAAAAATACAATCCGTAGTTGTCTGCAAGGGCAGGAGAGCAGGAGCCTTGTTTGTCCCATACATCAGCTTGTAGTTTCTTGTCACTGAATTTGATGACTCCTGTACCCATTTCGGCAAAATCCATGTACAATGGCGGGAACCAGGGCCACCTGGTGTAATTGGTGGTGGAGTTCAGCACTTGTCCTTGAAAATCAAGGATAGTCCAGGTGTAAGTCTGCGGTTGGTGCTGGTTGGAGGATGCTGGAACGGATCGGCGGAGGCGAAGTCCCCTGGGACGTAGTAGGCGTCGGTACCAGGTAAGCATTGGTCTGGAGGTGGAGGCATATCCTGTGACCATTTCTTTGGAGGAGAGGTTAAAGTTCGGAAAGACAGGAAAGGACAAGAGAAGCAGGAAAATCAGAATGATGTTAGGAGAAGCATTAAATTGTGAAGAGACAGGAGAGGTCCAGGGAAGCAAAAAGATCACAGAGAGCATCTTTGGGAGGCTTGCCATGATAGGGTCTGACACAGTGACCAGGAACCCAGAGCACCCGGTCAGGAAGTTGTACGGCAGCATAACCTCTTCCCCAGGTGATAAGTTGTGCAGGTCCTTTGCACTGTGGATCTGGAAGTTGTCTGAAATAGACAAGGAGACGGGAAGAGGGGGCTGTTGGCTTAGAAAAGTGACGGGATGCTGCAGTGCAGGGAGGGGTCCCAGTAAGATTAAGAAAGTTAAGAGTATATAGAGTGATATTTAAGAGATTTTGTAACGTCGGGAGGTTCGGGGGGCCAAATGCCTTTTTCCCCATCTGCTGGTCAAGGGCTTGTTTCAAGGTCTGATTAGTCCTTTCTACAATAGCCTGTCCTTGACTATTAAAGGGTATACCAAATGTGTGCGTGATGGTCCACTTACGACAGAACTCTGCAAAGGAAGAACTGGTATAAGCAGGTCCATTGTCTGTTTTGAGATTTTGTGGACATCCCAGCGTTACAAAAGTCCGAAGACAATGATTGATTACATTTTTTGTTGCTTCTTCCCTTTGCAAAGTTGCCATGATAAACCCAGAGTAAGTGTCTACAGACACATGAATGTACTTCCAGGGTGCAAAGGAAGAATGGTGGGTGACATCCATTTGCAACGTGTCACAAGCTTTAGTACCCCTAGGGTTAACACCTTCAGGAATGCCCTTGGCTTGTAAACTGCAGGTTGGGCATTGTTGGATTATTGCAGTGGCCTCTTGGTTCGTGATGCCAAATTGTCGAACCAAGGCCTTTCTATTTTGGTGGAAATAGTCATGACTTTCCCCAGCCAAAATTGGTTGAGAGCATGGGGAAGCAGTCATAACTTTGCAGGCCTCATCGGCCATTTGGTTTCCTTCAGAAAGGAATCCGGGCAGTTGTTGGTGACTTCTAATATGGGCAACAAATAAAGGTGTCTTTCTTTCTTTGAGCAAGGCCTGAAGCTGTAAAAAGAGTGTCATTAGAGAAGGAGGGGTCATAGGGGAAATATATGCATCAAACATATGTACAACCATTTGAGTCACATACAAACTATCAGAGATAACATTTAAAGATTCATTAGAAAAGAGGGAGAGAGCCAAGATAAAGGCAGCCAATTCAGACTGCTGTACGGATGGCTGGGGAGTGGTCAAGCATTTATGCCACTGGCCATCCCTGTACCATGCGCATGCTCCAATGGTCTTGGATCCATCTGTAAACACAGTAATGTTTCCTTTAATGGCTGCTGAACAAGAGGAGAGGTTAGCACAAATGGAACGGTCCTGAGTACCTGTAAACGGGGATCTGGAGGGAGGTGGCATGATACTTGACCGCACCACTCTTCCAGAGCGTCCTGTAAAATGGTCGATGCTTGTTGGAGGGGTTCCCATTGGGTAATCTTAAAGGGAACATACAATGTAAATATATCCAACCCCATCATAGCCTTAGCCCTTTTCCTTCCTTTTTCAATAAGAGAAGCCATTTGCATTGCTCTTGTGAATATTGAAGTTCTAGGAGTGTGTGGGAGATGTAACCATTCTAAAATGTGCAGGCGTTTGGTATGGGAGAGTTGAACTACAATTGCGGTTAAAAGGTGGTGTATGGAGAGGATGGCAAGGGAGGGTGGTGTATTTGCAAGAGCGCGGTCCACCCACTGGGTGGCCAGGGCTTTGTTTACTTGTTGCAAGGCTTGCAAATGTTCCTCGGATAGGATGACTTTGTCTGCTGGGTTCTTCAAGCCTACAAGTGCTTGGAACAGAGGCGATAACATGTGTGTTGTTAGGGCAAGATATGGTCGAGCCCAGTTAATGACCCCCAAACACTGTTGTAGTTGGACCAAGGTGGTGGGTTGAGGGAGTGTGAGTGCGGGGATATGGGGAGATGCTGTGGACATCAGAACTTTGTGGCCTAGATATTGCATTGGGTATTGGGTTTGAATTTTTTCAGGGGCTACGTGCAGTCCTGCTTGTGCTAATATGTTTAGTAGCAAAGAAAAAGTTTTTTGAATTGTTCCTTTTGGGCCATTTGCTGCAATTAAAATATCATCCATGTAATGATACACAAGAAAATCAGGAAATTGAGATCGATAGGGGCATAAAGCCCTGTCTACAAAAAATTGATACATTGTGGGTGAGTTTAACATACCTTGAGGCAAGACTTTCCATTGGTATCGCGAGGTAGGTTTGGAATGATTAAGTTCAGGAATAGTGAAAGCAAAAAGCATTCTATCCTTTTGTGCCAATGGTATGGAAAAGAAGCAATCTTTTAAGTCTATGATGACCAGGTCAAACCCTTCAGGAATAAGATTAGGATTGGGCAGGCCACATTGTAACGGCCCCATGGGTTGAAGTATGGAATTGATAGCCCTGAGATCCTGCAGGATTTTTTCTTGATAACAAACACTGGGGTGTTGTAGGGACTAGTAGATGTTTCAATATGACCCTTATCCAACTGCTGCTGAACAAGAAGGTGTAAGGCCTGCAATTTCTCTTTAGTGAGTGGCCATTGATCAACCCATACCGGAATGGGTGTTTTTAGGGAAAGATCAAGAGGAGCAATGTATGTTTGCGTAGCCATGAGTGTGATTATGGCAGTTGGATAGAAGCATGAAATTGAGAAAGCAAGTCACGACCCCAAAAATTGCAATGCAAGGGTAAAATGTAGGGTTTCAGATAAGCAGTGATGTTAGAATGCTTAGTGACAGCAGAAAGCCAGTGAGAGCTGACCTTAGCGGCCTGTGCTCCGCCCACACCCTGCACCGAGGATGCTTCCGCAAGGGACCAAGAGGAGGGCCATTCGGCGGAGCGGATGATGGAAACGTCAGCGCCGGTATCAATCAGACCCTCGAAAAGATGACCATTAAGCGTGACAGTAAGAGTAGGTTTTGAAGCCTGCACTGGTTTTTGCAAAGCAAACAAGGACGGATCGTCAGAAGGGGGCAGAAGTATAAGAGTAGCGATGATCGTCCCCTTTTTTAGAGAAAAGCATCTATCCCCTATTCCGGCCAAAGAAAGCTGTTTTAAGTCTGATGAATCATACAGATAGGGAGCAGCGACCACGCCCTCAATTGTGAGCGAGGAGTTAGGAATGAGCAAAACAGGGTTAGAGGGAGGAAGGGGTTTAAGAAATGTGACGACAAGGGGAAAAGAAAACACAGCGCCAGGGTCATCATACACAAGATCTTCGACCAATTCTACTGGGAAGGTGGTGGTGGAAAACTCAGCCTTTGTGGCGGGGTTAGCTGAAAACCCCTCAATTAGTTTCCCGGAGATTGGGGAAGAAGAGGAGGATTGCTGTGGCATTGCGAAGCCCAATGATACCCTTTACAGCATCGGGGGCAGATAGTTTTAGGTTTGGACGGAGGAGGAGGCCCTTTTGCTTGGCCACAAGGCGTACCTCCCCCCCCCCCGGCATTCGACACTGGTTTTTAAAGTGTCCAGGTTTTCCACAATTAAAGCAATTGCCATTGCGCGCTACGGGAAAAGCATCAGGAGCACAATTACCAGAGGGGGAGGCAGTAACAGAAGAAGGTAAAGAGGTAGTGATAGCAGCGGCAAGAGCATTCATTTTATGAGAAGTTGTGCCCACAATTCTACAAAGTTGCAAAAATTCAGCCAGGGTTGCTCCTGGTTTGTTGGCCACAGGTTGAAGGATTTTTTGGCAATCATGATTAGCGTTGGAAAAGGCAAGTTTCATGAGCAATTCTTGTTTGGCTGTGGAATTATCTATTTGCCTATCCAAGGCTGTTTGCAGGCGGCTGATGAAAGAAGCATATGGCTCATTTGGCTCCTGCATGATTTTTAAGAAAGTTTGGGTAGACTGAGAATCCGAATCATCCACCCGCTTAAGAGCATTCATGGCACACATGTGAATTATGGCAAAACTGCGACGGGGGGAATTTTGTTGTTGGACTAGCGTCGCGGATTGCCCTTTCCCCAATAGTTGATCTGCAGTGACTCCTGCAGGTAAACCTCTTTGAATTTCTGCTTCTACCCCTTTTTCATATTCAGATTGCCAAACAACATATTGAGCTGGAGTCATGAGCATTGAAAAAAGCATTTTCCAGTCATATAGTAACATAACAGTGTTAGTAGTAACTAAGGAATCAAGTATCCCCCTCGTGAAAGGAGAATGTAGACCGTAGGTAGTTACAGCGTCCTTAATCTGTTTCAAAACTTTAAATTCAATGTTGTTATACACGTTTCCTCCCGCCGCCCCTGGGACAATGGTCATAGGAAAAGCCGAAGGGCTTTCAACTTCCAGAGAAAGAGGAGAGGAAAGGAGTTCAGTAATAGTGCCTCCGAGAGGTTGATGTGGAGAGAAATCGGACACAGGGGCTGAAGGGGAGGGGGAGGTGTCAGGGTAGGGAGGAAGAGGTAGAGAAGTGGAGTCAAGATGGGCAGCGAGAGGGGCGGTAGTTTTGGGATCGGAAGTGGAAGAAGAGGATGGTTCTAGAGACGAAAAGGGAGGATAGAGAGTGTTGATGGCTGCCATAACAGCCTTCCAGGAAGTCAGAATATCCACGGGAGCCCGTGGGGTATCATGAAGATATTTTCCTATCCGCTCCCAAGTGGAGGATTTGAGCGTTCCTCCAGAGGGATAGACAGGACAATATTTTTCTATGTAAAGTAAAAGATTAGTCAGGGATTTTTTAGAGATAGAGAAAATTGTAGTGTGATTAGATTTTTGACAAGAATTAGCCTTCTTCACAAGTGAGTAAAGTTCGTCCCTATGTACTGACGAAACTTTGGAAAGTGGGGAGCCCATTACTTAAGATTGTAAAAAGCCTTTGCCAGGTGCGTAGTAATAGGAGTGAAGGCAGTGTTCCACTAGACAGAGGCAACACCGTGAGACCAGAAGACCGAAGGACGAAGGATCCCGGACGAGCCCCCAGCTGTCGTGTTGAGCGACCGGCCCGGCAAACCTTCTTCTTCTAGTCCGTTAAGTTTTGGCGGGACCCTCGCGAGGGTAGACCAGAATTTAGGCACCAAGAAAAGACACCGGACATTTAGATGCTTGAAGTGAGGAAGCACATCGCGCCTGGGGCAGATGGAGTGGTCCCAGCCCCGATTGCTCTGCTACAACCTCCTTTATTGTGTTCTTTAGGTAGGGAGGGGTAAGGAGTACAAAGAACAAAGAAATAAGCAGTTTATGCCATATAAGAATATCTACAGAACAAGGGAATGCATAGCTCATATATCATGACTATATATCATTGACATGTCTCAAGGATTTTTCAAGCTAGCCGGGCGTTATCTATGGCGTGATTAGCTAAAGTTGTCGTGTCCTTGCAAGATAAGTTTTCCTGTATGTCAGGGCATTTTTGTGGTTCTGATTTCCGTGTATGTGTCTTTTAAAAGAACACTAATGGCAACATTTTATAATACATTCACATTCCTGTTGTCTTCTAATAGCTTATCACTCTTTATTTTTGTTTTCATGACATCTTTATCATTTTCATATGCTCTTTTCAGCAGTCTGTCTTCACTTTAGCTATACCAGTCTATGGTCACTTTCAAGGTTAAAACAACTGAAGACAGTACAAATTGCAGAATATAATTTTATCACTTGTCACCATATATATGTACCCAGATGGACTCTTCCAGGTCCATTTTCTGCTAGCTTTTTTCTTGTAAAAGAATAAGGGTGTGCGTGTGTGTACACACACACACACACACACACACACACATACTATATATACATATATATATATATATGCATACATACATATACACACTCACGCACATATACATATGTATATATGTTTCTCTCTGTATGTGTGCGTATGCATGTATGTATGCATGTATGCATGCATGTATATATGTTGTGTCATGCATTTTTGAAGTGGTTGTTAGGAGAACAAACTCATCAGGACAAGATTCTACATTTGAAAGACAAATGCCACTCTGGACAGAGGGGATCACTGATTTGAAAGAGAGGTCAAAGAGGCCATCTATATTAAAAATGGACAGTCCTTTCTCAACAGAGAGGAAGGGATATGACATTACCTATTTCCTGTTTACAATACAGTGGTTCCACACCTATTTGCAATATTCAGGTGATCCTGAGGGCACAGATAAATCACCAAATGGCCTCAATGACTCTCACAGAGAATGCTAATGACCAGATGACTGCAAGGAATATAACTCCTTCCATGCTCCATCATTTATTCATGCATTCAATCAATCAATCAATCAGAATAGAGTTGGAAGGGACCTTGGAGGTCTTCTCGTCCAACCTCCTGCTCAGGCAGGAGATCCTATAACATTTCAAATAGGTGGCTGTCCAATCTTTTCTTAAAAACCTCTAGTGATGAAGCACCTGCAATTTCTGAAGGAAAACTGTTCCACTGGTTAATTATCCTCACTGCTATGAAGTTTCTCTTTAATTCCAAGTTGCTTCTCTGGAACTGAAGAAATTTCTTGGATGAGATTCCAAGTGTCTGCAAGGAAAAACAAAGAAAGTCTAGTGGTCTTTTGGAAAAAGCATCTTTGGAACAACCATGACTTGGATGACTGAGGATCTCCATAGATCAGGTCTGTCAAACTGGCGGCTGATGGGCTGGATGTGTCACACACAGGCCACGCACAGCCTGGCTCTGCAAAGACAAAAAAAATCTTGATACATCGTGATACATTATGTGACGTGATCGAGTTTGACACCCATGCCATAGATGAACTAATGTAAAGTTTTCATTTTCTGGAAGTATTTCAAAGATTCCTGCCAGAAGGCCTTACTTCTCTTCAATATACTTTAACATTCAACTTATATCACAGAGCCCTTGACATCAATATTCTAATGAAGATAACATTTTGAAATATAAACAGGATCCTACCAAATATGTGGATATTCCCTCTTTTTTCCATAAGCCCATTTTGGCTACTATTCTTTTAGCATTCAGCAAATAATTTTGCTGACAGAAGATGGAAACTAGTTAATAATGTGTACAGATCTTGTACATCTAATAATAAGAACAAAAATGTCTTTGGTTGGTAAAGATATGTACAGAGGAGGAAGGAAGGAAGCATTTAACATAATTTATTTCAGAAAATATTATCAGGAAGCCCTTGGAAACAGTAAGCTTTCAACCCTTGATACCAACAGTAGAATTCAACAAATGTAGCTGGATTTAAAAAGTTCTAAAAAGTATACATTCAACAGTGTTTTGGAAGGTTCAGATTTATGGTATTACCCTTTGTATCTTTTCAATTTCAGAGGTGTACCAAAAGGTGATCTAAGAAAAGATTTGTGTATCTTAATGGTGTCAAATATTATTATAGATGATGGTATCTTGGTATTTCGAAAAGCAATACTGTAACCCAAAGGGTAAAAAACACACCAGAAGCAATAACGCTAAAAATAATTATTTAAAGTTTTAATCTGTACATGCTTACTTCTGAGTAATCTCAGCTGGACAGTTAAATTTACTTGCACATATAGTGTCTAAGCAAAATAGCAAAAATGTAACAATAATTTTTTGTAATGGACAAAACCTTGAAGCATGTCATGTTTTTTTTAAAATGAAAAATGATGTGATCAAAAATAAAATAACTTGGCTATATCTTTATCAAAGAAGATTTAGTGATACAACAGAAATAGATGGCACTACTCAAATGATGAGGGCAAAACTGCACAGAACAAATATTTATCCAGCATTATTCATTCCAAACATGTCAATAGGGTGAAAGGATTGTGTAATCTTAAAGTAATGAAATGCTTTTTCATTTGCAAAAGGCAAAGCATCAAGATTTCATCAATCTCACATGCTCTTAAATATTTCAGTTTTCAGTATCACATCATTGTCCAAAGATGCTTTTTTTTTCCAAAAGGCAACTGGACTTTGTTTTTCCATGAAGATGTTTCTCTTCTCATTCAAGAAGCTTCTTCAGTTCTGACTGAATGGTGGATGATGGAAGGTTTTATATTTCTTGCAGTCATCTGGTCATCAATGCTCATTCTGAGAGTCATTAAAGCCATTTGAAGATTTAACTGTGCCCTTAGTGAACCCCACAGTGGACACAAACCTCCAAGTGGCCTCAATGACTCTCAGAATGAATCCTGTGAACAAGACACATTGGCATCTATTCTGTTTAAAGAAATAATTTGATGTCCTCAAGAACCAGATGAAATGGTTTTTCCAGTTCCGCGTGGCTTCAGGGGCAGCAGGAATTCGCAACCGTCCGTGATTCCTGCTGCGCTTGCCGCCGAGGTGCCCCCGATTCCAATGGATCAGGGGGATACGGCTGCCCTGTAGAGGCAGCCGAAGAGAGGGGGAAGCTGGACAGGGGTTGGGGGTGTCGCAGATCCCCTCCTTGTCTGGAAAAACCCCTTTTTCCTGAGGTGGTGGAGCAGCATTCAGTAATGGCCGCCACGAAGAAGCCTGCAACTGGGTAAGATTGTGCTGGAGGAAGCAGGGAAAGTGAAAGTGCTGGCTGAGCCGGGTCAATCAACAAATCTTAAACATTCTGGAATTGAATTGTTTGAACTACCGGAAGATACATTGTATCCCTAAGAAGATCATAAAGCGGCGAAGAAAGCTGTTAAAGGGAAGAAACTTTTTTCTTTTCTTCACTCTCCCACCCCATAGAAACAGCAGGTGAAGGTTCAAAATTTATTTGGGCACTGATGGTAAATTATTTTGAAAGTTAAAGCCAAGGAACAAAGGATTCTTGGACATTGGATTTAATAATTTAAGAAATCGGAAAACCCTTATTGGAGGTATGGATTTCTGAACATTTAAAAAAAATTATTGTTGTAAGTGGGAAGGGAGAGGAAAAAAAATTGGAGCAGAAGTTGAAAAAGGAGGAGATTGCTTAGAACTCTAAAGAAAGATATATGGTAATTGGACCTCTCTGATTAAACAGAAACCCCAGAAAGAGAAGTAGAAGAAAGAAAGAAAAAGTATTAACTTTGGATCTTTTTTGGAATTATTCTTGATTAAAAATACTTGGGTGGTTGTTTTGGAAAAAGCTTCTCTTTTCATGATGGCATCGTTTGTGGATGAATTAAAAACTGAATATAAAAAATATAAAAAAGAAGAACAAGATGGAAAAGATACTTTGGGCACTCTATTTCAATTTCTAGAAATGGCGGTATGCACTTATGAAAAGCTGATTACGCAGCAGGACAACTGGGACGAAGAAGAAGAAGAAGAAGAAGCCATCTTTGATGAACAATGGGGTTTTTTTTTTTTTTGAGGAGAAGGAGAAAGAGGATAAGAAAAAGGGGATTTTAAAAACAACCAAAAAAGAAAAAAATGAGATGAAAGGTGGATGCAAGGTTAAAAAACAACAGAAAGGGAGTAAGAAAAGGGAGGAGGAGAGACAAAGGGGTAAAAAGGGCAAGGAGAAGAATAAGCAAGAGAGAAAGGGGGGGGATGAGAAGCCTTAATGATGGGAAGCAAGATTCAAAGAATCAAAGCTTATTCAGAGACAATGGGTGAATTTAATTGAAAAAAAAGGGGGGATTCTGGAAGGTACATAAGATTGTGTTTTTATATGTGTATCTAGAGTAAAATGCTTAAGATATAAATGAGTGTTAATATATATGATTAGTCTTCTTAATGATATGGATAGTGGTTATATAGGATTTTATTTAGTTATTGTTGTGTTTTTATCCTTCTTATAAAAGTTATTGTGTAACTTTAGAATGTACTAAACAGAATCCCAATATAAATTAAGTGTTATATTAAGTAATTTTAAGTTAGGGCAATGAGTTAAAGGCGTCACTCCAATCAGTGTACAGGACAAGTATATTAAAAGAAGAAAGATGAATGGATAGCTGGAAATAGAACAGACAAAGAATGATAAGTATTATGAACTGAATTGAGATAAGATAAATAAAATAAAATTAAGAGAGATAAAAGAGGGAAGAAACTATATAGAAAATTGAAAATGGTAATAAGATATGGAATGATATATAAAGTGAATATGATTTTTGAGTTTGTGTCTGTGTGAAGAGTTTTAACCCGGGATCAAGCAGCCTTCAGAAAAGATGTTTTAGGTGGGGTTTTTTTTTGTTGTTGTTGTTTTATGTTCTGTATTGTTTATGAAAGGCAATAAAATTTTAATTAGCAAGAAATATAATTTGGATAATTAGAATGAAAAGGAGAAGTTGGGATAAGATATGAAGTTAAACAGATAACGTAAATATCTATATTACAATTTGGAATTATTATTATTATTATTTTTTAGAAAAGATTTCTTAAGTTGTTATGCCTTGATTGTTTGTGTATTGTTTTTGTAAAACTAATAAAATTTGTTAAAAAAAAAAGAAGAAGAAGAAGAACCAGATGAAATGGGACTTTCTAAAAGAAATGGTCTTTGTTGCATTTCCGATCTGTCAGTTCCTGCTACAAAAATGATAGATGTAAATGTCCTTTCAATGAAGTTCTGCAATATGGACAGTTAGAAAATGGGGTATTCCAGATAAGAATGTTTATACAAATGATGTAAATATATACATTCCAATTTTTAAATGACAGAAACAAAGATCTAAAGAAAAAGTTTTAAGAAGTATACACAACAATAGTCTAGCATTCTGAAAAGAAGTGATGAAGCTGTTCACTGGCCCAAGATGGGTCCTCAGACTGGACACTTGACAACTGAGGCTTTTTTTATTAAACAAAAAGATATTATATTCCAGAAAACTATAACCAATACATCAAATTCTTCCTATGATATTTTCAATATGTAATTTTCTACAGAACTATACTTGATTTCTAAAAGTCCAAACAGCTCTCTGTCCTAGATATGTCATATCTTCATTCCAGATCTATGCTATGGATAGTAATAAAAAAAAAGCTCCCTGAACATGTTTTTTTTACGTTTTCTTCTAAAGATCACTGTCCATGTTCCAAAAATACAAAACTGCTGTTGAGCATTGATGGCAAACAGCTCTTACAAAGAAATTAAGCCTTCTTTCATATGCAAACAATCAAACAGGTGGATTCTGGATGGTTATTTTTAGCAGATTAGATTTTGTTTTCTTCAGTGCCATTGAAAAGAAAGAAAGAAAATCAGATTCTGCTTCGTGCATATAATGGATTTAATAGTAGAAGCCTGTTATTTTGCAGTAAAAGATTACACGTGGATAAAATGAAATTTGGTGTCTAGCATTTTAAAATCATAAACCAGTAGGCTGCCTTATACCAATCTTTGGAATATTGATTTTATTGTGGTAAGTTTGTCAGTTTAATATGACAACAATATTCATATCCTTCCAACTATCCCACTTTATTTGCATCTTATTCAGGGGTGGGTTTCAATTTTTTTAACAACCGGTTCTGTAGGCGTAGCTTAGAAGGTGGATGTGGCTTGATGGTCATGTCACTGTGTAGACATGGCTTGGTGGTCATGTTATTGGCTGGGTGTGGCCAACTCAATATCACTCACATCAAGGCATGCATCTCCTCGCCGGGCCTCTCATGACTGTGGGGATGCTGCAACAGTCATAAGTGTGAAAAATGGTCATAAGTAACTTTTTTCAGTGCCATTGTAACTTTGAATGGTCACTCCACACAAGCAAAGTACCAGCAAAGGAGGGGAAAATAACTCCAGAGAAGTTCCTGAGACAGGAAGTCTAATCCTGCCAAGAATGTAATAAGGGTTAATGGAGAGGCAGTTTCTGTAAACAACACCAGAATGTTTCCTTCCTACCTTCCTTGCAGCAGTGGTCCCCAACCACTGGGCCCCGGACCAGTACCAGTCCATGGATCATTTTGTACCGGGCTGCCTGTTTTGCTTGGGCGCCGCCATTTTGTTTCGATGGCGCTTGAGAAAGTGCTTCCGGGTGAGCTTGTCGGTCATCAGTTGGAAAGCAGCATTTGAGTGCTGAAGGAATCCTCGCACCTTAGTTTTGTCGAAGAGGGGGTGGCGGCTTCCAATGAAGAGGCGTCCCGATGACGGTGGAGTCTCGCGTTACTCAGGAGGAGATTAAGAAAGAGCCCGAAAAGCCCATCGACCACGAGAAGGTACAAAGGAGGAGTTGAAGGTGGTGGGGAGAAGCGAGGGGTGGCTGGCTGGCCGGTCGCTTGGCTCACCTTGCCTTGGTCGTGCGTGCTGATGCCGGTACCGGTCCGTGGTTCATTTTGTACATTTTGCACCAGGCCGTGGTACAAAAAAGGTTGAGGGCCACTGCCTTACAGGATTAGGCCAGTATTTTTTTCTAACAACTGGTTCTCCGAACTGCTTAGAATGTTAACAACCGGTTCTAGCAAATAGGTGCAAACTGGTAGAATCCCACCCCGATTTTATTCAATTGCAGTCCTTCCATCCACTTCCGAAACTGCCTATTCAGAAACATATGGGTGGAAAGGAAAGCAGGATGAGACAAGGTTGTCATTGTTTCCTTTCTTTTGAAAAGTTAAGTTTTGCTAGATGGAAGTGAAAAGAGCATCATGGGATGAAATAATTTTGTGGGTATCCTACACTTAAACACTCAGAATGTGGAAATAAGTTCATATTTCCAGATTAGTTTTGGGGTAGTTAGACAGAGGTTATATAATTGGGTGGATAGATGGATAGGCAGGCAGGCAGGCAGAATAAACAAGAGCAACAGACTTTGCTCATCAGATCCTGTGCTTCTATACCAAACAAAGGTTTCCATTAATTCAGAGTATCTCTTATTTTTTAACCTTTCTATGAATTATAATAAGCAAGAGGAAAAGAGAGGAATGGCTCTGTAAATAAAACAATGTTCTTTTAGTGGCAGGAGTAGATTGCCATCTACTGGACTGTAGTCTTCACATCCACAAGTGAGACAGACAAGAAACACAGGCTGGGAGTCTTTTGTTTCATCTCTGCTGGCAATTCTTTTCTTTTGTTCTTCTCTACCTTCATGACAGATATCATTAGGTGAGGTGATTGTGCTAGGATGAAGCAACCTACTAACTAAATTCCTTTACTTATGAATACTTTCAGCCCTTTGTCTTTCAGTGACTTACAAGTGAGATACACAGAGAATCACAAAGTGATGAGGTTTTCTCTTCTCTCCTTTGTGTGTGTGTGTGTGTGTGTGTGAGTGAGTGAGTGAGTGAGTGAGTGAGTGAGTGAGTGAAACAAGATTTTGCTATTTGGCCTCACTTTGTGAACATTTGCAAGCACACATTATCTTATCTCTTTTGTGCAATACGGCAACATTGTGGGTTTTAGGGTAGCCATCCTTGCACACTAAAAACTGTGGAAAGACATGTTATGCATGACAAATGCTACATTCAATCAATAGAAAGGCAATACAATACAGTCATTCCAGTTAATACTTGCGAAGCTGTCCAAAAATGAGATTTGCATTTTTTTTTTCTCTTCAGAAAATCATTCTTCTGCTTTGGCTTCAGTTCCCCTTTCCTGATTCATATGTGTTGGAAATATAAAGTCCAGAATTCCAAGCCAGCAAATTCAACAGCTTTCTTCATATTTCAATAGCTTTCTTCAGCAATTCCAGAAAATGGAGTTACAGTAGCATTAGATAGCTGGACCCATCACTCTACATACAAAAGCTTCCCTCTGTGGTTCCCAGTTGTGTAATTCTATAATTTTAATCCTTAGTGCCATGCAATAGCTTTGTAACAACCCTTTAAATGTTGTTTTATTTTAATCTACAATGTTTCCAGACTAGACCTAAAACCTAGACAAAGTGTGAATATGTGCAATATTTTCAAGTGACAAAATGCACAAATTTTAAGGGTAGTGTCCATTGTTAATACAAAGAAGCTTTTTTTTTTTTTTTGGCCATGTCTGAATATGAGAAAAAAGGGGGGATAGAAACAAGATCATGTGAAGTGTTAACACCACTTTATTAATGTCTTGGTAAGACCACATTTGGAATGCTGCATCCAGTTTTGGTCACCATGATATAAAAAAGATGTTGAAACTATAGAAATAGTGCAGAGAAGAGCAACAAAGATGATTAGGGGACTGAAGGCTAAAACATATAAAGAACAGTTGCTGGAATTGGGTATATCTAGTTTAATGAATATAAGGACTAGAGGTAACATGAGAGCAGTGTTTCGATATTCTAAGGAGCTGCCACAAAACAGAGGCATTTTTCAAAGCACCTGAAGGCAAAACAAGAAGCAAAGAAAGGAAGCTAATCAGGGAGTGAAGCAATCTAGAACCAAGGAGAAATTTCTTGACAGAACAATTAATCAGTGGAATGACTGGCCTCCAGAAGTTGTGCATATTCCAACACTGGAGGTTTTTAAGAAGGGATTGGATAACCATTTGCCTGAAATGTTACATGGTTTCCTGCCTGAACAGGAGGCTGGACTAGAAGTCCTTCAAGGTCCCTTTCAGTGCTTTTATTCTGTTGTTGTCCTCTTCCCCATCCTCTCTCCTCTCCCCTCCACACAATCTCCATTCCTTTCTAGCACTGATGATGTGACCTAGTTGGATCATGCAATGTCTGCAAGAAAGCAACCAGCTGAGAGATGCAAACAGAGCAAAAACTGCTTCTGTTTTCAAGTACAAAATATGTTGCTTTGGAACATTTGTGTGCCATGGTTCTAATTCAGGCTAAACAAAAGCAAAGTTGCTAAAACTGGTAAGTATTGTGAGGACAAATCAAGAATCTGCAATTACAGAACCTAAGACAAATTACATATTCTAGAAAAAATGCCTCAGGACTAAAGGCTGTTACAAAAGATAAATTTTCCTAAAATGAATGAAATAATGCAACATAGTCCCCAAATTCCTGAGAGTTAAGTTGCCTGAAAGAATCCATGACTAAATATTGTGTTCAGGTAAAATATTGTCTTCTACCTCTTGCCTGACAATGGTGGGAGAATGTGATGGGAAAGAGATGAATGGTGGTTTCAAAATTGGCAAAAGCACCTTAACAATAAGTGGCCCAAAGGCATCTTGAATACTTCCTCAGTGGCCTCAAACCTTAAGTTTTCACAAAATCATACACCCATGAATACTCTGAATTAATGTCAGTGTCAGAAGTTTTATATAAGAAACTGATTTACTAAACCCAAAGTCTCGGTAAATTGGTCCTTGAGGATATAGTTTTTGAATATTCAAGAATATGAATATTTCAAGAAAAATGCATCATATCTATCTATCTGTGTTCATACACACATGTACACAAACACATTAATAATTAGGAAAATGTTAAATAATAAAGGGAGAAAGGAAAAAGAAACTGGAAGAAGTAATCTGGGAATATTATGACAGAGATATCTAATATTTCAAAAGAAAAAAAGAATGATTAATTTAATATTAAGCATCAATATTGAATAGCTGAAGCTCATGTAATGCTAAATAACAGGTAATGAGAATTTTGTACTTTCCTTTCTCCAGCTATTTTGTAGCTAATTAGATAATAGCTTCAAATGCTGCAGCATTGGAAGAATTTCACGATGGCTTCTTCCCATGCCACTTTGTAACTATCAGTGTGAAATATTCATGGTCAACGATGTAGCTTTTCTCTAATCAAATATCTACTGGGCCATGGGATATCACTCAAATCACGTACTCTCTTATATGATCTTTCATCTCTCCATTCGCAAGCTGTGATAGTTAAAACAAAAAAGCAGCTAATGTTATTTTGGCAAAAATCTCAGTTTAAATTGTGCTCAGAAGTACATGAGTAACTGATAGAATAGAGTAGAATATTTTATTGGCCAAGTGTGATTGGACACAAGGAATATAATATAATCATAAGATACCAATAGGACAATATACTTAGACATAAGACAGTATTGTGGTAATTAGGTGTTCAGCAAGTTATAGATTTCAGTGATTGCCATGGTTAACATGTGTTAGCTCCAGCTGAACTAACATTTCTGAACAGACTCCCATTACGTCCTCTCAAGGAATGTGCTACAATTCCAACTTATAGGTACTACATCATACATTAGAATAATTGTAAGTATGCAGACCCTGTAGATCAAAGGTGAGCAGTAGCATCTGAAAAAACAATCATTCTTTTGATATGAGAACTAGACAATACATGACCCATTGGGTCATCCTTTAAGAGATACTTCCTTATCCAAACTGAGAAACAAAATGATCATGGAAGGGCAAAAATACAGTGGGTATGGTAACAACTTCCAATTACTTGCCAGCTTTCCCATTGATATTGTGAGGAACTGGCAGAGAGCATTGGAAATCTCCCCTCCTCCTCAGCTGACCCACTGAACTGTCAGTTCCTGTCAGCCATCCCAGGTAAACCAGACAGGAAACACAATTAAATAAAATAATTCTACATTATTGTCAGACTACAATAACAGAATCTTACAAGTCTGAAAGTACAGATTTCCCTGCTTGATCCATAAGGGACAGGCCTTCCTAAGTTTCTTTTTCTGACCATTAAGCCATTGGGGGATCTTGCCTCTCTTGTCTCATTGTTTCCTAGGAAGCATTTCTTCCTCTCTTTCCCCAAAGTCATCCACACATTCCATTACAGTTACAGAGCCATGGTGGCACAGTATGTACTACTGCAAGCTATTTCTGCTGGCTACTGGCTCCCTGTAATTTGGCAGATTGAATCTCATCAAGGTTGACTCAGCCTTCCATCCTTCTGATGTGGGTAGAATGAGGACCCAGAATGTTTGGGGCAATAACTCTGTAAACTGCTTAGAGGGGGCTGCAAAGCACTGTGAAGCAGTATATAAGTCTAAGTGCTACTGCTATTGCTACCTTGGTTCAATAATTGTTACCTTCTAGTTTTGCCCAATTGAAAGTTATATGGAAATAGATATGAGGGGTTTAGTAATATATCTGAAATGTAAGCCTCCCAGAGTCACTGGCCAAGATGGGCGGCCATAAAAAATGAACATATAAATAAATATAGATTGCCACCATGCTTTAACCCCTAATCACAACTTACCTAGAGCACAATTATTAAACTGTTTAATTAAATTAACATGTTTTCTGGAATTATAGTCAGCATCTGTGTAAATTATATTAGCTAATGAAACTTTTCCACAGGAAACAATATTCAGTCATATTTTATATTAGAATATATTATGTTAAAAACACAGGTTTCTTTGCTGGTCCATCTCTTATATGAACAATTTCTCCAGTTTGGCCACATAACAGCAAAGCCTTATTGGACTTTGGTTTAGTGGATTCTGGATACAATTGACATTTTTTTTCATCTGTTGGGTTGAGCTTATTTTGCAAGACAATTGCATAATTAGGCAAATGACATAAAGTTGGATTCTACAGACATTTGGATTTAAAGGACACCCCTGAATATCCATTGAATCAATTCCTATAAGTGTTTACTTATGCTGCACTTTATTTTCTTTTACATTATCTACTGTTGTATAAGGGAAATTCACAGTCCTTTTATTATAACATCCATTCTTGTTATGACTTTTAGCTAATTTCAGTCATTCATCTCTAGGCCAATTTGTAGAAGGATCTGCATACAACATTTTTCCCATTATAAGTAAAAGATCCAAGGAGACTGCCTATATCATATTACAAAAGTGCCATATTATAAAAGTACTACATTACTTTTACTTCTCAAAAACTGAAGTACAATCAAATAAAAAGATGAGATAAAAGATAAATAGAACAAAGCAATGGTTTAAGATATGTTTAAAAAAAATGAAGCATGGTCCCTTCATATTCATCTCTATATATTTTCATATGTGATCTTTAAATTCCTGCTGATGGCTGTGTACTTGGATTTCCATTAAAATATCCATTTGGTTTGTATAATTTACAAATATGATGTCTTTAATAATAAAGTCAGCCATAATTTCGTAGTAGATGGATATGAATCTATTAGTTTTGTGTCCCTGCCTTTACAGCATATAAATAAAGACATTTGAAATAACAAAGCTTATCCACATGAGAATGATTTATATTTCCTCTGTTCTTAACAAGAACAGACTAAAACTCATAACAAAATATACATTCAACAAAACTATGCATATAGAACCAAATACTTTCATGAACAGATGAGCAAAAACAGTGAATTAAAAGTTATATGCTCTTCCAATATAGCAGTACATGCAAGATTCCACATTTAAACCAACCTTTGGAGCCATATTTATTCTAGAAGAAAGCAATTTATGCTGTGGTTCTCCATTATCTGATTAGACAGATTCTATTAACCTATTTAATACACTTTTTCTGTATTGGATTATCTTTTGCAACAATTCACATCCTGTTTCCATGGTCTGCTTTGACTGTCACAATGAGGATCCTTTCTGATATTCAGAATTTATGGAATACCTGAAACAAAGAAATTCTCACCCTGCCACTCTTCATGCAAATGGAATGGCAAATTATGCTGTCAAGTATCTATGTACCTAGCCTCTTCCAAAAAAAAGGCATAGTTTTCTACTGGCCTAATATATATAATAGTTTGATACCAGTTGATACCCCTACAATCTTTTGTGGGGAGACGGAGGTCATTTGCTTTTTGTAAGGTCACCCAGAGTCCAGAATTGCACTTTGGTGTATAATTCAATCAAGATAGGCATTATTATAAAAGCACCTGTAAATGTTTGCTGGCAAGACTTCATATAACTCTACAACATTAACTCCAAGTTGCCTATTATGAAACTGAGAAGAATGCTAAAACAACCTAAAAGTTCTTTCCAATAGAACCAACTGGAATATCAGTGCCTTCTTATGTCTGTTCTAGGGACAGGGAACATCCTTCTTTATGTGCTCTGAAGGCCACATGGCACTGCAGCATATGAGATCACCTGGCACATATAACACTGACTTCTAGCAGGAGCTACCTACAAGACCAGCAGCAATCCTCCCACCTTACCAGTCGCCTGGAGAATTTTAATAGTCCTTTGTTTTTCTGGAATGTGCATGAGACTCCAATGTAGTAATATCCAGTTGGGACATATAATGGTTTGGTTGGTTGGTTGATTGGTTGATCGGCCGGTTGGTTGATTTAAATGTGAAAGGCTGCCTAAATCTCAAATGACTCTGAGTTGCTTATGTTGGCACAGTGGTTAGAATGTAGTATTGCAGGCTGACTCTGCTCACTGCCAGGAGTTTGATCCTGACTGATTCAAGGTTGACTCAGCCTTCCATCCTTCTGAGGTCAGTAAAACAAGAACCCAGATTGTTGGAACAATATGCTGACTCTGTAAACTGCTTAGAGAGGGCTGCAAAGCACTATGAAGTGCTATATAAATCTAACTGCTGCTATGTGCAACTGGGAAAAATCAATCATTATATTCTAAGCAACCTAAACTCAGGTTTTGAAGCAAAAGCTTCAAAACTAATAGAACTCACTGTCATCAGATATGATGAAGGGCATCAGTTTGGATGACCTTTGAAGGGAATTGGCCAAATCTTTGGAGGACCATACTGCCATTAACTACTAATCATGACAGCTGTTTACTATTTCCACAATACACAAGATAAATCCAGAATAGCAACTAATGAAAAACAATGTTAGAAGGAAGGCCAATGCCTTCTTTTCTATGCCTATGAATTTGCTAAATACACCTAGTTTGTCTTTCTAAAACATAGGATTGACTAGATTTGCCACTGAGCTGATCCACCAAGATTTTCTTAGTTCTTGAAACCTAAACAGTATATTGAAATTCACTGCACTTTTATCTCCCAATAAGCATCATAGCAACATATAAATTCATGAAATAATAACCATAATAAATATGCAACCAATAGAGATGTAAGCCATTTGTATTCCTTAGAGCAAAGTACAAAAATAGTTTGTATTAATTTGAGTTTGTCAAGCATGACAAAATTATTTGGTGTTTATTGGCCTCTAGTTGTCTATCCCTGATACAGATGAACCATTTACTTATCATGTAATGAATAAAGACAAAATGTGAAGCAGAACTTTTGTCTATTATTGTGTTAAACTTTGAATTAATACAAAGTTTATGGGTTCCCAAAGTAGAATATAAGGGTAGGAGTCCCTTCCTCCATACACTGCTCAAAAAAATAAAGGGAACACTTAAAACAACACAATGTAACTCCAAGTCAATCACACTTCTGTGAAATCAAACTGTCCACTTAGGTAGCAACACTGATTGACAATCAATTTCACATGCTGTTGTGCAAATGGAATAGACAACAGGT
Organism: Hydrophis major; assembly: GCA_033807585.1. Lineage (NCBI taxonomy): Eukaryota > Metazoa > Chordata > Lepidosauria > Squamata > Elapidae > Hydrophis > Hydrophis major. Next base: position 69,361,687 of record CM066328.1, on the reverse strand, counting down.
GGAAAGCATAGGCAGTTAGCAAGACATCCCCAATAAAGGAGTGGTTCTGCAGGTGGTGACCACAGACCACTTCTCAGTTCCTATGCTTTCTGGCTGATGGTTTGGTCACTTTTGAATGCTGGAGCACCGCTTTAGTGGTAGCATGAGACGGAGTCTACAACCCACACAAGTGGCTCAGATAGTGCAGCTCATCCAGGATGTCACATCAATGCGAGCTGTGGCAAGAAGTTTTGCTGTGTCTGTCAGCGTAGTGTCCAGAGCATGGAGGCACTAGCAGGAGACAGGCTAGTACATCAGGAGATGTGGAGGAGGCCATAGGGGGGCAACAACCCAGCATCAGGACCACTACCTCCGCCTTTGTACAAGGAGGGATAGGAGGAGCACTGCCAGAGCCCTCTAGCAGGCCACAAATGTGCATGTGGCTGCTCAAATGGTCAGAAACTGACTCCATGAGGCTGGTATGAGGGCCTGACATTCACAGGTGGGGGTTGTGCTTACAGCCCAACACTGTGCAGGACATTTGGCATTTGCCAGAGAACACCAAGATTGGCAAATTCGCCACTGGTGCCCTGTGCTCTTCACAGATGAAAGCACGTTCACACTGATCACAAGTGACAGATGTGAAAGGGTCTGGAGATGCAGTGGAGAATGTTCTGCTGCCTGCAACATCCTCCAGCATGACCAGTTTGGCAGTGGATCAGTAATGGTGTGGGGTGTCATTTCTTTAGGGGGCCGCACAGTCCTCCATGTGCTCGCCAGAGGTAGTCTGACTGCCATTAGGTACCGAGATGAGATCCTCAGACCCCTTGTGAGACCACATGCTGGTGCAGTTGGCCCTGGGTTCACCCTAATGCACGACAATGCTAGACCTCATGTGGCTGGAGTGTGTCAGTACTTCCTGCAAGATGAAGGCATTGATGCGATGGACTGGCCCGCCCATTCCCCAGATCTAAATCCAATTGAGCACATCTGGGACATCATGTTTCACTCCATTCACCAATGCCACATTGCACCACAGACTGTCCAGGAGTTGGGGGATGCTTTAGTCCAGGTGTGGGAGGAGATCCCTCAGGAGTCTATCCACCACCTCCGCATGACCAGGCATTGTAGGGAGGTCCTACAGGCACGTGGAGGCCACACACACTACTGAGCCACATTTTGACTTGTTTTAAGGACATTACATCAAAGTTGGATCAGCCTGTAGTGTTTTTTTCCACTTTAATTTTGAGTGTAACTCCAAAACCAGACCTCCATGGGTTGCTAAATTTGTTTTCCATTGATAATTTTTGTGTGATTTTGTTGTCAGCACATTAAACTATGTAATGAACAAAGTATTTAATAATAATATTTCATTCATTCAGATCTAGGATGTCTTATTTTTGTGTTCCCTTTATTTTTTTGAGCAGTGTATATTCCCCAACAACTATTATGGTTTTGATAGAAGTACCTTCATCCTTCTATGAGTATATCCTTTTTTAAAGTTCTTCATGTCAGTGGCATATCAAATATTGGTGCTTGGTCTTAGTTTCAGAGACCTGTCTCATTCCCTTCCTTCCATCTTACCCAAGTATTCAGGAAAATGCACCATATTGTAGATTGAGAGCTAATTGCCCTAATTTTTTCTACTATTGCTGTTCCTCAGTTTAGAAGAATCCAAAATTACCATCCATTTCAGAACTATAAAGTCATATGCAATATGCTAAAATGGTATAATGGAATAATATACCTTGTCACAGAGGTTTTGCAAGTTTAAGAAGGAATACTTAGATTTCTGTGGTGTAGCATTTTGAACCTAAGAGCATTTATTCTTTTTATCCCATTCAGTAGGAATGCTACCACAAGAAACAAGCTATAGTGTAGCAAGGTGCCAATCGATACAGCTGCTCTAAAGAATCTGCCCAAGTGAATGGCGTAATAAAACAAAGCAATAGATGTTAAAATAAACAAGTTGTTCTTCCTTCATTTAGAATTATTTTGGCTTTCTTATCTTTCCCCTCAACCTTGTTTGCCTTTATTTGTGTATTCATTTCATTGCCTTTGGTACATCTTTTCTTTTTTGATGCAAAGTCTTCGAGCACAGTTATTGCCTCAGCTCCAGGTTAGTTCTGCCTGATTAAATATCAATCTTTGGGTACAGCGGTTTTCCCTGATTGGTGGAAAAACAGGGAGCCAAGATGGTCCAATAAGACATATTATATTTCTTGGTTCTCCATCTGTAAAACCTGAGGAGCTTTTCTTACTCTGCGTGAGGTTAATATTACAGCAAATCACACCTCTCAGCAGTGAAGCTAAAAGAATATCTGTTTTCTGTCTGTACAGTGAGTGGGCAAGGAGTTTTTATTTCATACTTCATTTGCACCTTGCTGGGAGATGCCACAGAGAGGCAGCAGGTTCATATCCTCCCACCCTCCAACAGTACATTGTGTTCTGCAGTAGCACCCACAATGCTAACCTTAAATCCAGACCCAATGTGAACTAGAAGGCTAATACCTTCTGAATTTTAATTCCTGCCCCCTTTGCAACATTTCAGAGATGATAAAATTGCATTTTATTGTCTGATTAAAGAGAGCCGGAAAGCCGAGAATTGACAAATTGCAAAACAACTGCCGTGCTCTTAACACATAATCGAAAAAGAAAACATTGAGATGGCCATCAAAAACTCTTTACGAGGGAGAGAAAAGGAGAGATAATTAACAAAATATATTAGACTGGGAAAATGCTGAGTGAGATAGAGCTTTCCTCCTAAAGGCAATGCATTTTCACTAAAACTCCTAAACAAACAGCAAGAGGTAAAATCGTGTGTCATCAGTATAAAAGCAATAGCTTTGGGGTAATGATAGGATGTAGAAAATTGAAAAGCTTTGGGGGACATTACCAAACTGAAGGGGGAAAGAAGGTGACTAAACAAGGTTAGAGATATATTGAGAACAACTCAAAGTGCCCACTTAAATCAAAGGCACAGAATGCTCTTGGCTAGAGCAGGACCCAAGAGTTCCACAAAAGGCTCAAGGCCATCTCTTGGCCGAAGTGTCAAAGGCAGTTGATAAATCATAGAGGAGTGATGAAAGGACACCACTTTCAGGCTGAACCATTAAGCCTCAAATTTTCACAGAGCTCCTGCTGATGGCTCAAGAGATTAGGGAAGAGGATTTCCCCTCTTTGCCCAGGAGCAAAATTATTTAAACTAGTTCAGGTTAGTAGCAAATGCACACTGGAGCTGGAACTCTTCTGTGCTCATGCACACACTTACACAGAGAGAGAGAGAGAGAGAGGCTATCTATCAACCCCTGCATCTCAACAAGGGTTGATTACAAAATCCCTGAATTTGCAACTGCTTTCTATAAGGGGGACACCGTTCCATATTTAAGAGAGTTGCAGACGTCTCAATCAAAAATTATGCAGATGGTGAGAACTTCCGGTTTGCGTGGCTTCGGAGCAGCAGGAATTCGCGACAGCTCGCGATTCCTGCTGGCTAGCTGCCGAGGTACCCCCGATCCAGATGGGTCAGGGGGTTATGGCTGCCCTGTAGGGACAGCTGAAGATAGAGGGGAGCCGGTTAGGGAGGTGGGGGCATCGCAGACCCCCCCCTTCTCCGGGAAAACCCCTTTTTCCCAAGGCGGTGGAGCGGCGGTCAGCAATGGCCGCCACGAAGAAGCCAGCAACCGGGTAAGAACTGTGCTGGAGGAAGTGTGAAAAGTGAAAGTTTTGTCTGAGCCGGGTCAAGTAACAACTTTTAAATCTCCTGGTATTGAGCTGCTTGTTGCTGGAGGATACATTGTATCCCTAAGAAGATCGAAAGCGGCGGAGAAGCTGTTAAAGGGAACTTTTTTTTTTTTTATTTTTTATTTTACTCTCCCATCCCACGGAAAAAGCAGAAATATTTGGATGTATTAGACACTGAAAGTGGATTGCTTTGAAAGCTAAGCTAAGAGACAAAGGGATTTTTGGACATTGAAAAATTTAAGAAATTGGAAAATCTCTGCTGGAGGTATGGATTTTTGATTATTTAAAATTGTTATTGCAAGTGGGAAGGGAGAAAGAAAAATTGGAGCAGAAACTGAAAAAGGAGGAGACTGTCTAGAACGTCTTGGTGGATCCCAAAAGAAGATATATGGTAATTGGACCTCTTTGATCAAAAATTAATTTGGAAAGAGAAAGAGAAGAAGGAAGAAAAGTATTAACTTTTGGAACTTTTTTCTTTTTTTCCTTTTTTTAATTGCTTTTGATTGTCTTGGATTAAAAATACTTGTGGTTGTTTTGGAAAAAGTTTCCCTTTTCATAATGGCATTCTCTGTGGATGAACTAGAGATTGAATATCAAAAATATAAAAAAGAAGATACTTTGGGCGCTTTGTTCCAATTCTTAGAAATGGCGTTATGTTCCTTAGAAAAGTTGACGCAGCAGAAGGACTGGGACAAGGAAGAAGAGGAAGAAGAAGCCATCTTTGATGAACAATGGGTTCCTTCCGGAGAGGAGGAGAAAAAGGATAAGAAAAAGGGGTTTTTAAGAATTATAAAAACAACCAAAAGAGAGAAAAATGAGCGAAGAGATGGAGGCAAGGTTAGAAAACAAAAGAAAAGGAGCAAGAAAAGCGAAGGGAAAAAGCAAAGGGGTAGAAAGGGCAAGGAGAAGAATAAGCAAGAGAGAAAAGGGGGGAGGAGAAGCCTTAATGGGGGGAAGCAAGATTTAAAGAAAAAAAGTTTATTTAGAGACAATGGGTGAATTTAATTTAGATTAAAAGAGGGATTCTGGAGGGTATTTAAGAGTGTGTTTTTATATGTATGTATATTTAGAATAAAAAATTTATTATGTAATTTTAAGAATTTTTTAAACAGAATCCCAAGAAAGATTTATATGTAATATTTTTAAGTTAGGTAATGTGTTATAGATGCAACTCCAATTGGTTTACAGGAGAAGTATAGTAAAAGAAAAAAGATGAATGGATGTTTGGAAATAGAACAGACAAAGAATGTTGTTGAAAATGGTAATAATGGAAGGATATATATGCTTTTTTTTTGATTTTGTATATTGATAAAAGGCAATAAAATTTTAATTGATAAATAATTTGGATGGAAAAGAGAAGTAGGGATAAGATATGAAGTTAATATTATATGAAATATTGATATTATAATCTGGAAATGTTATGTTTTATTGGTCTATTATTATTTTTTTTTTTTAGAAAAGAATTTATAAGCTGTTATGCCTTGATTTTGTGTGTATTGATTTTAGAAAACTGATAAAAATGGTTTTTATATACATATATAAAAAAGAAAATGATAATAAGATATAGAAGGAGACTTAGGTTGAATATGATGTTTGAATTTGTGTCTGTGTAAAGAGTTTTTAACCCGGGAACAGACAACCTTCAGAAAAGATCTTGTAGTTTTGTCTATGTTTTGTGTTTGTATGTTTGTGTATTATGCTTATGATAAAACTAACAAAATTTGTTTTTTATTAAAAAAAAGGAAAAAAGAATCAATAAAACCTTGGAGGAATGTTAGATGAGAATAATTTAAACAAGTCAGAAAGAAAAGAATATGATGATTATAAAATGGATAAATATGGAAGAAAAATGAAATTGAATTGGAGTAAAGAGAAATAATGAGAAACTTGATGAAAGATATTTGCGTGTCCATATGGGGATGGGATAAATTGGAATTATGTTGTATAAAAATATTGTTTTGTTTGACTTGTAAGGATTTACAATATTAAGAGGTTTTATGTGTTTATGTATTTAATGGTTAATGATGTGTTGTTTTATCTTTAAAATTAATAAAAATTTGTTTCAAAAAAAAAAAATTATGCAGATGGTTACTGGGTGCACAGGAAGCATCTGTGTTCATGTGAAAGAAAGGATCTCAGTTTCTTTCTGGAGATGGAAGGGCATTGTTCTCCAATTGCATTCATATATATGTACCCAAACTGGTTGTGAATTCTGGAGGAGAAGGAGTCTAACATATCTGAAAAATGGAAAAAATTGAAGCTTACCTTACAGAACTTTAAGAGCATTTTAACTTTCTTCTACCAGATCAAGCAATGTTGCTTCTTTCACAGTATTATTTTGTGACTTTAATGTACCAGCACTCATCACCATAGCAGTCTGAAAGAGGCACTACTGCTTGCTGCTTTTTCTCATCCTATTAATACTATCTGCTCTGTCAAACTGACATCAGAACCATTTGCTTTATACTATTTCATTTGTTTTTGTTTCTGACATATCTACAAAAATCAATTTTTGCAGACCCAATAGATCTGCATATGCCGCATGATATAGCATGTGGCACAAAATATGATTTCAACAGAATTAAAAGGGCAAGGAGATTAGAAGGACAGGAGATATGCAGAACAAGATTACATATTAATGAGGCATGGTAAACTACTTCATAAAGATTCAGACCATTGTGTTTTCTTCACACTGAATAGCAGGGGCTCTCCTGGAATTTAGACATATGGTAGGTTTCTTCCAAATCCTTAGAAATGAAGTTGGGATCTTTTCCAAAGAAAGTATTTTCTATCACTATTAAGACCCATGTATTAATAAATGGATGGATGAAATACAGGTGAAACTCAACAAATTAGAATATTGTGAAAAAGTTCATTTATTTCAGTAATGCAACTTAAAAGGTGAACCTAATATAATGAGATAGACTCATTACATGCAAAGCAAGATAGTTCAAGCCATGATGTGTCATAATTGAGATGATTATGGCTTACAGCTCATGAAAACCACAAATCCACAATCTCAGAAAATTAGAATATTGTGAAAAGGTTCAATATTCTAGGATCAAAGTGCCCCACTCTAATCACCTAATTAAGTCATAACACCTGCAAAGGGTTCCTGAGCCTTTAAATGGTCTCTCAGTCTGGTTCAGTAGGAATCACAATCATGGGAAAGACTGCTGATCTGACACTTGTGCATAAAACCGTCATTGACACCCTCTAAGGAGGGAAAGCCTCAAAAGGTAATTGCAAAAGAAGTTGTATGTTCCCAAAGTGCTGTATCAAAGCACATTAATAGAAAGTTATGTGGAAGGGAAAAGTGTGGAAGAAAAAGGGGCACAAGCAGCAAGGATGACCGTAGCCTGGGGAGGATTGTCAGGAAAAGGCCATTCAAAAATGTTGGGGACTTTCACAAGGAGTGGACTGGGGCTGGAGTCAGTGCATCAAGAGCCAACACACAGAGACAGACTTTGGACATGGGCTTCAAATGTCGTATTCCTCTTGTCAAGCCGCTCCTTGACAAACAACATCAGAAGCGTCTTACCTGGGCTAATAAAAAACAGAACTAGTCTGTTGCTCAGTGATCCAAAGTCCTCTTTTCTGATGAGAGCAACTTTTGCATCTCATTTGGAAATCAAGGACCCAGAGTCTGGAGGAAGAATGGAGAGGCACACATTGTAAGATGCTTGAAGTCCAGTATGAAGTTTCCACAGTCTGTGTTGATTTGGGGAGCCATGTCATCTGCTGGTGTTGGTCCACTGTGCTTCATTAAGTCCAGGGTCAATGCAACCGTCTACCAGGAGATTTTGGGGCACTTCATGCTTCCTTCCACAGACAAGCTTTATGGGGATGCTGACTTCATTTTCCAGCAGGACTTGGCACCTGCCCACACTGCCAAAAGCACCAAAACTTGGTTTAATGACCATGGGATTATTCTGCTTGATTGGCCATCAAACTCACCTGACCTGAACCCCATAGAGAATCTATGGGGCATTGCCAAGAGAAAGATGAGAGACATGAGACCAAACAATGCAGAAGGGCTGAAGGCTGCTATTGAAGCATCCTGGTCTTCCATAACATCTCAGCAGTGCCACAGGCTGATAGCTTCCATGCCACGCCGCATTGAGGCAGTAATTGCTGCAAAAGGGGCCCAAACCAAGTACTGAGTACATATGCATGCTTATACTTTTCAGAGGTCCAATACTGTTCTATGTACAATCCTTGTTTTATTGATTGCATGTAATATTCTAATTTTCTGAGATTGTGGATTTGGGGTTTTCATGAACTGTAAGCCATAATCATCTCAATTATGACACATCATGGCTTGAACTATCTTGCTTTGCATGTAATGAGTCTATCTCATATATTAGGTTCACCTTTTAAGTTGCATTACTGAAATAAATGAACTTTTGCACGATATTCTAATTTTTTGAGTTTCACCTGTATGTAAATATCCATTTCAAATTTTCTTCTCTTTATTAAACTTTACCCTAACCCAGGAGTGTCAAACTCAAGGTTCATGGGATGGATCTGGCCCATGGAGTGCTTAAATCTGACCCGCAGGGCCAGCCTGGAAATAGCAAAGACTGGCCCATGGTGCCTCCGGCAAAACAGGGTGTGAGGGATGCCCACCGGGCCTCCACACCCCATTTCCAGCCTGGACATCCTCCGGCAGCACTCTGCCAGCCAAAATGGGGCACAGGCAGGGTGGCAGGGTGCTGCAAAAAGTGTCTGCCCCATCACCACCACCACCCCGGCCAGCCCATGGAGGAAAACTGATTAATGCTGATCCAGCCCTCGGAAAAATCCAGTTTGATGTCCCTGCCCTAACCTGAACTCTTATTTATTCTTTTACAATATTGACTCCTTTTATGTTTCCTGATTGTCCTCTGACAAAATATATACTTCATGGGATAGCAAAACTACTCTCAAGCTATTTATTTTGAACAGCTGCATGGTAGTTTTATTTCATTTGACATCCATGCATTTGATCAGGGTGTACTGATTTATAAATTTCACTAAAATATAAATACAGTGGAAGTATTTTGAAGAGCATGTAGCACAACAGCTACCTAGTGCATGAATACTTAGACCACCCCAGAAAATAGTTGTCTGCCCTCTTTGAAAATCTCCAATAGTGGAGCAGGTGATTCCCCTGCTCAATAACTCTAATGGGCAGGAGATTCCTTTTTAGTTCAAGTTTGCAACTTTCACAAGAAAGTTTCCACCCATTAGTTCTTGTCTTACTCTTAGGTGCTCTGCAGAAGGAATCTGCACCCTCTGTCCTGTGATAACCTTTGGAAGACTGCTATCATGCTTTCCCTTAGCCATCTCCCTTTTTAAGTTAAACTCAACATCCTTTTTTTTTTTTTTTTTGCATTGTGGTGATCTGAACTGGATACAATATTCTAGATACAGTCTGACCTGGTACAGCACAATGGCAATATCATTTCCCTTGATTTTGGCAATATAGGTCCATTGAGAAAGCTCAAAACTGTATTAGCCATTTTGGAAGCTGAAACATACTGATGGCTTATTTAATTCCATGGTCTCCTCAAAATCTCTGATCCTTCTCACAAGTACTACTGCTAAGTCAGGTACCACCTATATTGTTTCAGTACATCTGTCTTTTTCTCCTTAAATGCAGAACTTTACATGTCTCTTAATGAAAGATTTCCTTCATTAAATGCACCACTCTCCATCTTTTAAACTTATCCTTTTTGTTTCTCAATTGATTAGATAGCTCTTGGTGCAATCACACCAATCTCATTGGGTTCCTAAATGCATCTTCCACCATCTACTTGCTGCTATCAGCACTGTCTATCTCCTGATTACATACTTGCTCTTTCCAGTCTGGTCCAGCAGCATTCTTAAATCAGTGAAGGGAGCAATGCATCAGACTGGTATAAAGAAGGGACTTGAGTATGGTGACATAAAAGCATTAAGTAGAATGAGGAATGCTTCCACTTCCTGAGGCCATAAAGAACTGTCCGAGTGCAGCAATGGAAGATCTTGCTAATACAGTAGGAATGAAATTGTACTTTGCCTGCTTAAAATATTTGGATTCATTCTTCTCTTCCACTTCATTGTTCTAAAACCTAGCTTAAAAATGGGGCTAATTTAAGAAAACAATAAGAAACACAGCTTCAATTTTGTTAGTGCAGTGATTAAGGAAGGAGAAAAGCAGCCAGGTGGAAAGTGTTGCAATACAAAGCTAAGTTTTGAGGGAGTTGGGCTAATTGAGTGAAATGTCACTTATTTTCAATAAATACTACTGGGCTATTCCAGTAAGGCTGAATCCTAGCTTAACAATATCACATATTTTTCCCTCTGTTGGAAGAATGGGAATTGCAAGAAGTTAATTAAGATAGCCATATGGATCCACAATTATAATTTCTGTTCCCATGATAGTGGAATAGTAATGCCTTCCCGGTAGTTATAGCCCTAGATTTTGCCAGGCATATTCATATACATATGGGGTCTCACATGTGTGCCCATGCACAGATGGAAGCCAGAACAAAGGATCCTTTAGAGAGGTGCAATATGGGCATCTCACAGTTATGCAGTACATTTAGTCCCTGGCAAAAAAATTACTTCTAACTGGAGAATCACAGACTCAAGCAACCATCTGAAATAATGAAAAAAGAAGGGTAAAAAATAGAAGAGCTAGCTTGTTTTTTTAGCGGGCTAGTATACCTAATATTCTCATCCCCAAAGAAAAAAACTTTAAATCTATCCATCGGTTCATGGAACACTACAGTATCAAGAGAAAATGATGGGAATTGGGAAGGTTAGCATTTTGCTAAGTAAGGAATGGTAGAAGGCCACACCAAATCCTCAAGAAAGCAAAGTCAGTAAAATCAGCTCTCTCCTCAGCCCATCTGTCAATGTCTCAGGAAGATGTGCCAGCTCAGCCCCTTGTCCACGATCAAGTCATGGAGGACTCTTGATTTATTATAGAATGACTTGGCATTTAAGCACAGCATCAGCAGACTGGAGGGCAGGCTGATAAGGCTAACCTACACTTTGAGTGAAGGGTAAATGTGAAAGCACTGTCATTAGTAAAGCATATCGGAGCCTGTAACAGATTTTTGTACTGGCCATAAAAAAAAAAACAGAAATATATAATGAGTTATGTTATGTTATGTGATTAGGTCTGGAGTAATTAAGTATAGAAAGCATCCGAGATGCTGTAATAATTAATGTTGGACTAAGATTCCAATTTCCTTCAAACTTGCTGAGCAATCTTTGACCACTTGCTGTTTTTTAGCCTGACCTACAGAATTGCAGCAAGAGTGGAGTGATATGGAAGAGCATCATCTAAGTCATCATTATTTAGCATAATTATTATTTAGCAGCTAGGCTGTCCCAATACATCTGCTGCCTAAGACCAAGTATGCCTATTTCACAGAGAGAAGCAAAAATGGACTGGGTATTAAATGTTACTGTCAATCATTTTTTAATGTACACCACCTAGAGTCACTTGTTTGATGAGATAGGGCAGCTGTATAAAATGACAGATAAGTAAGTAAATAAATAATTCATCCTAGCATTAATCATTGCATTAGTTACCTTAAGGAAAACACCAGCTGCAAAAGCCAATGGTGTGATAGGTGGGGGAATCTGATGTTGGATCCCCCTTCCAAGAATAGAGTCTTCCTTCTGACCTCAGAGGAAAAAAAAAATTGGTCAAACCCAACGCCTCGGGATGGCATTCCAGGAATCAATGCACTGAATCCAAAGTTTTAAAGCAGTTACAAGAGAGTTTATTATTAAATCAAAGTCAGCATATATGAAAAAATACAATCCATTTATCACATATAAGGCACACCGGAATATGAAATCCCACAATTCATCAAGATGTCTCAGAGTGCAAGATTTAACCTTTGGATCTTTGATTTAGCTGACAGCTCTCTAAAAATTCATGCAGTGGGATAGTTTCCATTCTACAAAGCTGTTCAAAATTTATGCCAGAATTCACTGAGCTGAAGAACATCAGCAGCTACTATGAGCTAAATTGCCTCTGGATTTCAGTTTTTCCCATGGTCAAGTGGGATTTGTTCTTTTACATTCCAGCTTTAAGTCCAGCTTTCTCTCTGTTGCATAAATGTCTGGGATGGCCATATTTGAAGAGCAGTAGTTTCAGATGAAATATTTTTCCTCCCCTCAAATTATTTGACTGTATCTAGCTGTACCAATCTGTTCTTGTCAGTAGACAGTGTATGTTCAAAATAGCCATTGAAAAAAATCAGATGAGACAGAGGCTATGCTGGCTGGGAATTTTGGACATGGTAGTCTCAATGTAAACAGAGAGACACATGTTCAGAAAGATTAACTCACAATCTATTTAACATGTATGCAAGGATTCACTAGTATATCATCAATCATAATTCTTTTATACTTCCCAGAATCATTTCCATGAGGTAGGCAACTATATAGAATGTATAAACAAAGCAACAAACAATAATTATGTCAATTAATTATGATAATTCATAACAAATTCATGCGAAAGATTATAAGTTTTGATTAATGAAACACTATGCAGATGTGATGGAAACAAGGCTGCTTGGTAATAATTGAAAAATATGGAGAAATAGTGCATTATGTAGCTGTAAACAGAATTTTAGCTGTTTCTCTTAATATTGTTTTAAAGATGTGAAAAGGCCCTTGACCTTCATAATGACTTCATATGAGATAAATCAAGCCTTGTTCAGTCACTCAATTGAAGTCATGGAGAGTTTCAGACAAAGTTTTTCCTGCCTCTTATTCACCACCTATCCAAGCATTCTGCTATTGTACTGAAGGAAGGTTGTGTTCACATTGTTTTTTTTTTTTTATTTATTTTGTCAAGTGATTATTAGATAACAGGTAAAAGTATAAACATGAAATGGATACGAATAAGAAAAAAAGAAAGAAACAATAGGACAGGGACGGTAGGAAGGTTGGTGCCCTTATGCACACCCTCTACAGACCTCTAAGGAAAGTTTGAATTGCCTTGAACTATACCTCTCCAAACAATCCAGGAACCCAGTAATTCAGAGTCCAACATCAGCATTTAACATTCAAGCAAAACCTAGATCACTTCTTCAAATTGCCAGCAATATACCTAGAACAGGGAGACACAAAGGAGACAGTGTGAATGCATGTTTCTCTATCTAGTTTGAGGATATCATGAGTTCAGTTGAATGTATCAGTAAAGCTGTGATTCAAACCGCTTCAGCGAGTAGATTTATATATACAGGTATCTCTTTTGCCCTGAAAAGTGCATTATCAGGCAATCAATACTATAGAAATAGCACTTAAACTTCTGTACTACTTCACAGTGCTTTACAGCCCTCTCTGGGTGGTTTACAGAATCAGCATATTGCCCCCAACAATCTGGGTTCTCATTTTACTGACCTCAGAAGGATGGAAGGCTGAGTCAACCATGAGCCAGTGAGAATCAAACTGCCAAACTGCTGGCAACCAGCAGTCAGCAGAAGTAGCCTGTAGTACTTAATTCTAACCACTGTGCCACTACAACATACTATTCTTGTAGTATGCTACTATAACAATGATATTACCAGTGCAATTCAGGGACTGGATGGACTACTCATTTCTCCTTTTGGGTTAAATCATCCAAATAAGATTTTTATATAGTAGCTATGTATTTGGATATCTTCCTATTACCTATATACTGAATCTATGCTGTAATAGCTCTAAAATATAGAATTTAGATAGAAATAACTCACCCAATAAAACAGATCAGAGGTCTTGCTAGCAGAGGTCTGGGAACTATAGCTTAGCAATTTTCCCAGTCCTTTCCAGTTTGATGCCAAACCTCATGACCAATGGCAAAAATTGTTAGAATGCAAATCAGCAATGTCTGGAGTTGTATCTTTTAACCCATCCTTGAGTTTTTTCACCAAGTCACCGGCTGATACTTTTTCGAGTATTAATTATTTTTCTAGACTGGCTATACATTGTAAGGTAAAACTGCAAGCATGAATGTCTCTGTATTACAACTCCCAACAACTTTAACTCAAATAGCCAATAGTAAGGGAAGCTAGAATGTGTAGTTCAGCAACATGTGCAGATCTGTAAGCTCCCCTTCCTTGCTGTAAAGCAGGGGTGTCAAACTCACAGCATCATGTTGTCATCATGTGATGTATCACAACTTTTTTCCCTTTCACTAAACCAGGGGTGAGTGTGGGCAGCATGTGACACATCCAGTCTGCAGGCCACAAGTTTGACACCCTTGCTGCAAAGAAAGAAAAAGCCAGGAAGGGCCTTATTTCTATATTGATTGGAGCTGCAGCAAGTGTTTTATTGCTGTTCTAAAACAAATTAGGTTTATGGCATTTCTACCTTCTTGTGGATCATATACCATAACACAAAATAAAAGATTGATTGTAGACATCTTATTCCATAATATTAATGGGTCTCTCGATCAGGGTTGCCAAATTCATGGCCCACAGGCCAGATGCATCACGGCCTGGCCACACCCACACCCAGTTTAGCAAAGGGGGAGAAAGTGATAACGCAAGTTTGACACTCCTGTTCTAAATCACACTCAAACAGAGCAACTGTTCTCCACATGATGTGACTCTTTAGCTCTACTCTACTTTTCTCTTACACAGTCCCCTCCTACACTTGTTTTTTTTTCCTGTGTCTCAGAGCAACATAGGCAATTAGGTGAAGGAGTGCACACATGCCTATCTATCCATTCAGACACATGACTCACACACTCAGAATCCTTGCTTCTACCAAGCTACTGTCAGTCACTATTTCCTTCAAGCAGCAAGTCAGGCTACATGACTGGAACCAAATCATTTGATTTCCTTCCCTTGGTGGAACAATAGCATCAAAGGAGATTGGACAGCTATTTGGTGTAAGGTCTTCTGCTCACGCAGGGGCTTGAACTGACTTTTTGGTTCTGTAGCACCAGAAAATTCACATTTCAGTTCTTTTTAGATACCCTACCAGTGGACCAGTGGATCCTTTTCACTATATTTTTTGAGTGAGCAACTGCAACCAGGTATCCACTGATATTATGTTGCCCATTTGTGTCATAAGGCTACCTATAATACATGAGATTGAAGGATTCTGCCCTCCAGTTGCCTAAAAGAGTTTAATGAAACAGGAAGCTCTGAGGAAGAATGTTAAAAGACAAGAGATGTAGTGGATGAGAAAGGAAAGCATTCAGGGACAGAAACTGTAAGAAAATCTCTCTGTTATCCCACCACTTCTAAAGGCAGTCTGGTTGTTTTTTTGTTTTATTTATGTCTATAGCTTTTTATTCTTTTCTTTGCGTTTTTAAAAGAGTGCATGCCATCTCTTTCGTGTGGCTATAAAGAAAGAGATGGGCTTTAAGTGTTTGCTGAGATGACAGATTTACAATAGGAAGAATTAATGTTGCCTTTTTTGCTTGTTCGTCTGTTCATTTGTTCGTTCTTTCGTTCTTTTGTTTTAGATAATGGTGGGGAAAAATCTGCATTTTTATTAGTCACAGTGAATGTCAAAGACATGAAAGGTTT
This sequence comes from Hydrophis major, assembly GCA_033807585.1. Taxonomy (NCBI): domain Eukaryota; kingdom Metazoa; phylum Chordata; class Lepidosauria; order Squamata; family Elapidae; genus Hydrophis; species Hydrophis major. The sequence goes on along the minus strand of CM066328.1, from coordinate 69,346,451 downwards.
TTGGTTTTGGCAGTTTTGTTTTGCTTTCTTTGCTCAAGGAGAAAAGATGGGAAGAGAATATGCTAACTGATGAAATTAGTGCATTACAATTGGACTGTTTTATTGACTTGGTGGTTTATTTCCATACCGGTGCATTTAAGATTTCAGTTGTGAGTTATGCGTACAGAGTTAATAAAGAAACATAGCGCCATCTTGTGGCTCTTTAGAAGGTTACAAGCTAATCTTCAATATGGTAGCACCTTTTTCAGCAAACAAATTGCAGATATAGGCTTCTGCCAGCGAGGATATTTATCTTTCTGAATTTATGAACATTGAAGCATGAAACCTTTGCAAATGACCTCATCTTGTTGCCTATGGTAGCTTCATCTTTTAAAAAATCATAGTGATCCCCCATTCCCCACACTCATATGCATATCAAATTTCTGACTCCATTTGAACTATGTGTCATTACTCACTGCAGCAATTGTATGATAATTCTGTGAAGCAACCCAATATGTATCTGAGTTTTCAGGGTGCCCATTTTGATCAGGTACTCCTACTTTGGCCCAAAACAATGAACACGATGAGAGGCACAGCACAGTGAATCTTAACCCAAACCAATGTGCAAATTGAGGCTGATCTGCTTTAACTGAACTCCTTGGAGAAGCTAGTGGTGCATTTAATGAGCCACCTCCCTCAGGCACAGTTGCCCAAGCTGGCACAAGAGCTGCAACATGCCAGCAGGGATGAATCAAGCCCATAATGTATTTTCAAGCATCCTGTAATCTTACTTTATGTTGCGATGAAGTGGAACCAGCTTGTTTTCTAAAGGAAATTATGCGAAACAGTCTGAGAACAAGAAGCAATATCGTGATGATCACTTATCTGAAGCAACAAAGCACAACCAATAGACTCCAGCTTCCGTGCAATGTATCCAACCTGTTCATGACTTGCCCCCAAACTCCATGTATTTCTATCATGATGCCTCTTGCTCCTGCTTACTTGACAGCAGTCACTGGAGAAAGTGTTGTCTGTCTTTGGGGGTGTGGGGGAAGATAAGAGGCAAGAGAGTTTGATCAGACATTCAAGATTTAGGAAACTTAGCATCAAATAAATTAATTTGAAGGCTTTGAGATCTCAGACGTAGGAACTTTAAGTATATGGACTTGAACTCAAAGCCTATTCTGTTAAAAAAAAAAATAGTGGCATTTGAAATGTACTTTAGGTTCACAAATGACAATAAACCATAGTGTTTGAAACCATTTATATGGCTGAATTCTGAATTTGCACACGATGGTAAGCCATAAACCATATGTTATGGCTGTTATAGCTATGTCAAAATTCAATAAGCCACGTTGTGGTAACATGCAAACCCAGCCAGGATACCTACACTTTTATTTAATGTGTGTTGGGGGGAGGGGAAGAATAGAAATTGAAGGAAGAGATTGTATTTGACTTTTCCACCAAGCATGGGGAGATTAGATGATTGCACATTAGAACTGATTGATACCAGGCTTTTGTTTTTAATGCTTCAATAGGTTGAGTTTTATAGTTTTAAAATGATTGTATATGTCTTTTCATTTTTAATTGGGAGCTGCCCAGAGTTGGTTGAGAGATGTGCAGCTGTTTAAATACTTTAAATAAAATGAATAAATAAATGCAGTAGGGTTTATAGGAGCTATTGTCATTTAAAAGGTAATATGGGACGCATGGAGAGAAAAAAGAAAAATAACTGATGTTTGTGTCATCCAGCTTTTACTGGATACATTTGTTAGATAGAGTGGTGAAAAAGGCCTGGCCCGGAGCATGTGAAGCCTGCCTCTTAAGGCAGTTCATCAAGTCATTATTTTGCTTAATAACATTGCAGATAATGCCAGGAGCATCATTGTGACAGAAACGAGACTTTATTCTTGGAATCTTATCTCATAGGAAAGCCTAACATTTGTTCTTGCTATTTTCATAAATCAATAATGTTTATGGAACACTGTAATATTTGGACAAAAAGGATTTACACGTCTGTTGTGCTGATTACAAAACAATTGCATTTGTATAAACATTAGCCATTGTGTCAGATGACTCACACATCTGTCAGGTGTGCTGCATTTAGTCCAAAGAAACCTCTAGCATATGCTAGGTCCTAGAAAGAATTATGTTGTCTCTGTGATGTCAATCACTTTGATGGATGGCCTTGAGGTGTTAATGAGTATGCTTCACAAATATTTGTATTCTGCCAAAATCTCTGTCTCTCACATCAATAGGTGCAGAGATTTAAGTGAGGCATTTGGAAAGAAAAGAGTGCTCTAAAAGGGCAGTTCTGAGTAAGATGGGCTTATGGATACATTCTCACATATCACAGAGAGATGGAAAGAAAGAGATTTTGTTGTTGTTTTAAAGCCATTGACAATGAATTGCTCCTTGCAAGCATTCAAGGTTCAATATGTCTTCCAAACTTCTGTTTTATTCTATGAGTTGTTTTTTATATACTGATTGACATATTTTCATTAAGCTTATTTATTTAATTGTCTTTTTAAAATTACTTGTATCTGCATAGCAAATTCATTTTCTTCACAGGCATCATTACACTTATAAGGCTGGTTCTTTTTCTTCTGTCCAGTTGTATCCAATTGTTGAAGACTGCCTGGAGAAGTCTGCCATTTTCTTGGCAAGGTTTATCAGAAGAGGTTCACTAATGCCTGTTTCTTAAACCTGAGAGAAAGTGCCTGGTCCAAAATCACTCAGCTGGCTTCATGTTTAAGGCAGATCTGGAATTCATGATCTCTTAGTTTCTAGACAGAACTATTAACTACTACATCAACCTGGCTATTTAAAGTTGATAGGATTTTGAATGTAGGTTTCTTATATTTGAAGGTAACTCTAATATCACTCCATATCCCATGCTGCTTTATTCTATACCTTCAAGTCAGCGTTGACTGCTGGCAACTGATTATATTACAGTAAATTGATTATACTGTATCAAATTGGCTTGTAGGATTATTTTGGTTTATAAACACCCATATGTTGGAATAGTCATAACACAGCACTGTAATGCCAGGAGTATTTACTTAAGAGTAAGTTCCATTAAATGCGAGTTCTATCAACCCAAGAAGTAAAATTTTATAAGATTGACTAGCAAATGTGTGCCAAAGCAATGCTTTCAATATGAGTTGGTTGCTGTTATGAATTTATTTTACCATTGTCTTACATAATTGTTTGGGTGGTCACTTGATAAGGGTTTTTTCCCCATTAGTCTCATCTTGTATCCTAACTATTTTTATTGACTGTTTCCTAGTATGATTTGATTGCTTATTATATCTTATGACTATTATTAAGTGTTGTACCTTATGATTCTTGACTCTTGATGAATGTATCTTTTCTTTTATGTACACTGAGAATATATGCACTGAGACAAATTCCTTATGTGTCCAATTACACTTGGCCAATAATGAATTCTATTCTATTCTATTCTGTTCTGTTCTGTTCCAATCTGTCCAAAATCTCTGCTTCAGTAAATAGCACTTAGATTTATATACTGCTTTACAGTGCTTTACAGCCTTCTCTAAGTGGTTTTATAGAGTCAGCATATTGCTCCCAACAATTTGGGTCTTCATTTTACCCAGCTCAGAAGGATGGAAGACTGAATAAACCTTGAGCCTGGTGAGATTTGAACTGCCAAATTGCAGGCAGCTGGCAAGCAGCAGAAGTAGCCTGCAGTACTACACTGTAACCACTGTGCCACCATGGCTCATGGAATGGAAGATGGAAGAGACTAGAGAGCTTCCATGCTGCTTTACTTTAGAATAATTGTTCATTCTACTTACTTGGAATCAACTTCTTATACAAAATTGAATTAGAACTTAAAATGAATTAAATACATTCTGCCTTTTGATTAGGTGTCACAGATTGAATGTGACATTTCTGGACTTCAGAAGCATATCACTTATTTCTGAAGCTCTGATCATTCAAGAAAACAAGAGCCTTTTTCTTAAGTCTAGCTGAACTGGCTCCATGAAGTGTGAGAGAAAAAGAGTAAGGTGTTCAAATTAAAGGTGCACAGCTGGATTTCAACCATTAACATGGAAACCTCCTGGGTGAAAATGGATCTCCAGTGTGATCTGAGTCTTGAGTGAGTGATAATGAAGTGCAGGATAGCAACATAAGCAAAACAGCAAGTTTCAGTGAGACAACAACCTGAATCCTTGGAAGACATTTTGAAAACAGACGTAAGTTTTGGTGTACCATCCACTATTGATTTTCAGCCATGGGACTTTTTGAGAATGTAAGCTTTCTTCAAAATGTAGTTTTCCAGCTGCTAAATGAACACCTTATCTTGAGCTATTTCTATAATATGGGTGATGGCATTCTGGATTGCTTGGAATTAATCAGATGACTGCTTCTGGGTTATGCATCCTGTGATCTCTTATCTACTATTAATTAGAAGCAAGTTCCTGCTGATTTAAGGTCAAAGATGCTTCTTGGAGGATAACAGAGTTGATTCCTAGATTACTAATGATTCAAGCAACTGTAAGGTAAACAACTAGCTGCAGGCTTTTCCATTATCAGTGAAGGGAGTTGCCTGCTCTCTGCTGCATGATAAAGAAATGAGAAAAAAAAAGGCAGAGGATCTCTACCCTAAAATACACCACAATAGCTATCCGTATATTGGTTCTAAATTGAAGTGCTCCCTTGGTAGAATTCTTATACAGTACCGTTGCCCTTTGATCTTGCCAAAGAGTATTCTATGAGAATCTGGCTTTTTTTAAAAAAAAAAATCACTGTTAGTTCACGACCTTGTCCACAATCGGGGAAAAAAAGGCCATCTTCATGCGGTACACTTGAAACAAGGGCTATATCTAAAAAGTAATAGAAGCAGAACAGGAACTTTTCCAGAAGTTATGTCTCTTTTGTTTGTTTGTTTGTTGTTTGTTTGTTTGTTTGTCAAACATGTACAAGATAACAAATATAACTATGAACATAAACAAGAACAAAAGAAGTAAATACAGATAAATGGGGACAGTAAGACAGGGACAATAGGTATGCTGGTGTGCTTATGCACACCCCCTTTAAAGATCTCTTAAGAATGGGGTGAGGTCCATGGTAGACAGTTTGAGGTTAGGGTTAGTGTGTGTTAGCTGTGAGTGGGTGAGGCTGTAACAATGGAGTTGGGTAGGACGTTCCAGGCGTTGATCACTCTGTTGCTGAAGTCGTATTTTCTGCAATCGAGTTTGGAGCAGTTTACCTTGAGTTTGTATCGGTTATTTATCCGTGTGTTATTGTGATTGAAGCAGAAGTCATTGATAGGCAAGATGTTATAACAGACAATTTTGTAAACTATGCTTAGATCAGACCGCAGGTAGCACAGTTCCAGATTGTCCAGGCCCAAAATTTCGAGCCTGGAGACATAGGGATTCTATTGTGAATGGAGGACTGGAGGACTTTTCTCGAGAAATACCTCTGAACCCGCTCAATTGTCTTAATGCCCAATATACAGTGCGGATTCCGGGCAGATGATCTGTATTCAAGAATTGGTCTGACAAAGGTTTTGTATGCCCTAGTTGCCCGAGAAGAAATTTCATAAAATAAGGTTAACAACTCTTAAAGTCTTTTTGGCAATGCTGTTACACTGAGCTCTGGGGCTTAGATTGTTTGAGATGAGTACTCCTAGGTCCTTGACAGAGTGAGGGTTGTCTACGAGATTGCTTCCATCTAACTTGTATTTGGTGTTCTGATTTTTTTTTTTTTTTTTGCCAATGCATAGGACAGAGCATTTGTTAGTTGAAATTTGGAATTGTCAATTGTGCAACCATTCTGACACATAGTCATAGTCTACATAAATGACCTCTGTGAGCATATCAAGAGCAACTGCATTCTCTTCACTGATGATGTAAAGCTGTTCAACACCACAGACAATACTGCTACCCTTCAAAAAGACCTTGACTGTGTATCAGAATGGTCAAAAAAATGGCAACTTCAAATCTCAACAAATAAATACTCTGTCTTACATATTGCCCCCCCCCCCAAAAAAATCAGAAAATAAAATACAAGCTGAATAGTCAAGACCTTGTTGATGATCCAAACTCTGTCAAGGATCTTGGAGTACTGATCTCTAATGATCTAAGTGCTAGAGCCTACTGTAACTACATAGCCAAAAAGAGTTGTTAACCTAATCTTACGTAGCTTTTTCTCTGGTAATATTACACTAATAACTAAAGCATACAAAACATTTGCTAGACCAATACTCGAATACAGCTCATCAGTCTGGAACCCACATTACATATCTGATATTAACACAGTTGAGAAAGTTCAGAAATATTTCACAAGAAGAGTTCTACACTCCTCTACTCATTGCAGAATACCTTATGCCACCAGACTTGAAATTCTAAACCTAGCAAACCTAGAATTATGCCGCCTTCAGTCCGATCTAAGTATAGTATATAAAATCATACATTGCAATGTCCTACCTGTCAATGAATACTTCAGCTTCAACCATAACAATACAAGAGCAAACAATAGATACAAACTCAAGGTTAATCGCACCAAACTTGATTGCAGGAAATACGACTTCAGCAACAAAGTGGTCAATGTCTGGAATACTCTACCTGACTCTGTAGTTTCTTCCCCAAACCCCAAAAACCTTAGACTGTCTACTATTGACCTCACTCCTTTCCTAAGAGGTCTGTAAGGGGCGTGCATAAGCGCACCAACGTGCCTACCATTCTTGTCCTATTGTTTCTTTTATTTCTTTTATTTTTCTTATATCTATCCATGTATTCATAACTATGTTTTTACTTATACCCATTATCTTGTAAGCAATTGACAAACCAAATAAATAAATAAACAAACAAACAAACAAACAAATAAATAAATAAATAAATAAATAAATAAATAAATAGTCATGGTCGCTTTGTAGAGGAGCAGCATTGTCGGTGGTGTTAAATAATTTTATGTCATCAGTGAAGAGGACACATCTGCTTTTAATGTTGTCACATAAGTCATTGATGTAAAGTAGAAAGCGTGTGGGTCCTAAGACACTGCCTTTTTGTCATAAACCATGTCCTCTTGAAGATAATCTTGGGGCAGGGAAGGAGAAGCTGAGGCTAACTGATCAGAAGGTGAAAGCAGATCCTGAGTGGGATGATCTTTACTCTCTTATTTTATGGTGCTATCATTGATCACTTGCTATCCTTCCTTTTTTCTTTCTTCTCCCTCAGCAGGCTGCTGTGGAAGAACCTGATTCTTCTTGCCAAAGTCTGAAGCGATTATCTGCAAAGTACTTTTAAAATAAGCCGAGAACTCCTTATCTTTGCTCTAAGCGATCAGGTTGCTTAGCCCTGGGCTTAGGCTAATTCCTAAACTTGCAATTCCTTCAACAAATTATACCAATATAATTGAAGCAACGTTGAAACTTTCCTCCATTACTGAGCTCAATAAAGAATTGTTATTATTGCCATTATGCTTACAGAAGCAAACTATGTATAACATTGAAGTTGCCTCTTTTTTGCACTGTATTGAAATTATTATTTTCTTTATAAAACTGAACATTTTAGTGTAAATGAAAATTAATAAATACAACAGCTAAGATACTGACTCTGCCTAGAAACTATACAGAGAAGAATGGTTTAGTGGAAAAAAAAAAGGAAAATTAATTATTATAATTTTATATAGTTCCTCAGACACATGCTTGTCCTTGGCCATTGCTTGTTTATCTTAAGAATCCCACTGGTTCTTGTTTTTTTGCAACAAAACTCTGTATACCATATACTGAAAGAACCTAAATGAGAGGAATTAAGATAGAACTTTTTTATTTTCACACTTTGAACCAAAACATACTAATTCTCCACTGTGAATAAGTTCTGTTTATTTATAATCTGGAATAGATGGAGCTTACTCATAAAAAAACTCTCAAGGTCATAGGTTTTTAAATATTTTTATTTATGCATAGTGATAAGGGCTTACAAAGTGAGGCAGAAAAAACATGAAAACATATTTTTAAAAAATAAGTTTATAAACCAGCATTTAATCCTAACTACATCAAATAATATTGACTGGTCTTTTAATTAAATTAGTAAAAAGCCAATTCATAAACACAGCATGAATATATTTCAATCCAAGATTTTTCATAAAGGTGACACTGTCTTTCTATTATTAAAGTATTAATTTTTGCTATGACTCATGCTTAATAAATCCATAGTACTTTTGAACTTCCGGTTTGCGTGGCTTCGGGGCAGCAGGAATTCGCGACAGCTCGCGATTCCTGCTGTGCTAGCCGTCGAGGTACCCCCGATCCAGACGGGTCAGGGGGATATGGCTGCCCTGTAGGGACAGCTGAAGAGAGAGGGGAGTCGGATAGGGAGGTGGGGGTGTCGCAGACCCCCCCCTTCTCCAGGAAAACCCCTTTTTCCCAAGGCGGTGGAGCGGCGGTCAGCAATGGCCGCCATGAAGAAGCCAGCAACCGGGTAAGAACTGTGCTGGAGGAAGTGTGAAGAGTGAAAGTTCTGTCTGAGCTGGGTCAAGTAACACCTTTTAAACTGCCTGGAATTGAGCTGCTTGAATTGCTGGAGGATACATTGTATCCCTAAGAAGAGCGAAAAGCGGCGGAGAAGCTGTTAAAGGGAACTCTTTTTTTTTTTACTCTCCCACCCCACGGAAAAAGCAGAAATATTTGGATATATTAGACATTGAAAGTGGATTGCTTTGAAAGCTGAAGCTAAGAGACAAAGGGATTTTTGGACATTGAAAAATTTAAGAAATTGGAAAATCTCTGCTGGAGGTATGGATTTTTGATTATTTAAAATTGTCATTGCAAGTGGGAAGGGAGAAAAAAAAAATTGGAGCAGAAGCTGAAAAAGGAGGAGATTGTCTAGAACGTCTTTGTGGATCCCAAAAGAAGATATATGGTAATTGGACCTCTTTGATTAAAAATTAATCCAGAAAGAGAAAGAGAAGAAGGAAGAAAAGTATTAACTTTTGGAATTTTTTTTTTAATTGCTTTTGATTATCTTTGATTAAAAATACTTGTGGTTGTTTTGGAAAAAGTTTCCCTTTTTATAATGGCATTGTTTGTGGATGAACTAGAGATTGAATATCAAAAATATAAAAAAGAAGATACTTTGGGCACTTTGTTTCAATTCTTAGAAATGGCGTTATGTTCTGTTGAAAAGTTGATTACGCAGCAGAAGGACTGGGACAAGGAAGAAGAGGAAGAAGAAGCCATCTTTGATGAACAATGGGTCCCTTCCGGAGAGGAGGAGAAAAAGGATAAGAAAAAGGGGATTTTAAGAATTATAAAAACAACCAAAAGAGAGAAAAATGAGCGAAAAGGTGGAGGCAAGGTTAGAAAGCAAAGGAAAGGGAGTAAGAAAAGGGAGGAGGAAAGACAAAGGGGTAAAAAGGGCAAGGAGAAGAATAAGCAAGAAAGAAAGGGGGGGAGGAGAAGCCTTAATGGGGGGAAGCAAGACCTAAAGAAAAAAAGTTTATTTAGAGACAATGGGTGAATTTAATTTAGATTAAAAGAGGGATTCTGGAGGGTATATAAGATTGTGTTTTTATGTAATTTTAGAATCTTTTAAACAGAATCCCAAGAAAGATTGTAATATGTAGTATTTCTAAGTTAGGGTAATGAGTTATAGATGTTACTCCAATTGGTGTACAGGAGAAGTATAGTAAAAGAAAAAAAAAGATGAATGGATAATTGGAAATAAAACAGACAAAGAATGTTGTTGAAAATGGTAATAAGATATGGAAGGATATATATGCTTTTTTTTTTTTTGGATTTTGTATATTGATAAAAGGCAATAAAATTTTAATTAATAAATAATTTGGATGGAAAAGAGAAGTAGGGACAAGATATGAAGTTAATATTATATGAAATATTGATATTATAATCTGGAAATGTTATGCCTTATTGGTCTTTTATTATTATTTTTTTTTAGAAAAGAATTTATAAGCTGTTATGCCTTGATTCTTTGTGCATTGTTCTTATAAAACTGATAAAAATGGTTTTTATATATATATATAAAAAAGAAAATGATAATAAGATATGGAAGGAGATATGGGTTGAATATGATGTTTGAATTTGTGTCTGTGTAAAGAGTTTTAACCCGGGAACAGACAACCTTCAGAAAAGATCTTTTAGTTTTGTTTATGTTTTGTGTTTGTATGTTTGTGTATTGTGTTTATGGTAAAACTAACAAAATTTGTTTTTTATTAAAAAAAAAGGAAAAAAGAATCAATAAAACCTTGGAGGAATGTTAGACGAGAATAATTTAAACAAGCCAGAAAGAAAAGAATATGATGACTATAAAATGGATAAATATGGAAGAGAAATGAAATTGAATAGGAGTAAAGAGAAATAATGAGAAATTTGCTGGAAGATATTTGTGTGTCCATATGGAGATGGGATAAATTGGAATTATGCTGTATAAAAATAATGTTTTGTTTGACTTGTAAGGATTTACAATGTTAAGAGGTTTTATGTGTTTATGTATTTAATGGTTAATGATGTGTTGTTTTATCTTTAAAATTAATAAAAATTTGTTTCAAAAAAAAAATAAATCCATAGTACTTTCTATAGAGATGAATTTCAAAATGTTGACATAGTGTTCAAAATCATATTCGTGTTTTTAAATGCTATTATTATTCCTCAAATTATATTGATAAACTCATGGGTTTATGAACAGTATGAAAATGACACAATTGCTTATCTTATATATAAATAACCTCGCCATAATTTTACATTTCCAGCATAATGAATTGATAGCCAATTTTTAACATTCTCTGAAATATCCAGCAAATATGAAAAATGTTTTTGTTGAATTTTTATCTCAAGAATGTTTTTAAATTTCTTTGCATTTTGTTTATGTGCTAATATGGGGTATTCCCAATCTGAATAAAGTTCTTGCAAATAATGTATACCCACTTTAGCAATTCTCTTTTATTCTTGATTTACAAACTCTGTAGATTTGGAACTTGCTGTTTGAGTGTAGCCTTTCTCCACCCCTCTCTGCTTCAGGGGAAATGTCTAAGAATATATATGCTTTGATCAATGATGTAAAGCTGAGGAGTACTGAAACTATCCCTAGAACAGGCAAGTGGTTCTTATAGCAATATTTCTGCCCTGACAGCTGAAAAAGCTTGGTAAATGCTCTGTAATATCATAAAGCATGTAGGTAAGCATATGTAAGATTTGCCTCACCATGTTTGAACTACCCCTTACAGCAATGCAAGTCTATGCCTACCTATATAATCTCTTTTTCCTTTTATTTCATACTTGGACACAGCTTTTCATAACAGCAATGATAATCTGCTGGTGGCTGTTTCAGCTATAGTAATCTCTTTTTCCTTTTATTTCATACTTGGACACAGCTTTTCATAACAGCAATGATAATCTGCTGGTGGCTGTTTCAGCTATAGTAATACTGCATTCACTATAATGAGTTTGAATATTGCCTATTATGATCTTATTACTGCCAGCACAGCACAACGACTTCTGAACTCATGCTAGAGTCACATGAAGAGTAGTTTTTTTTTATTTTCTTTAAAGGAGAGGGAGAGGGAGGGAGGGAAGGAGAATGGGAATGGGAATTTGGTTGAGATATAATATTGTATTTGACTACATTTCATTGACCTGAACTTCTTCCATAGGTGAAAATGTACATGAAGGCAGCATTTTTATTAAGCCATCTCAGAATCATAAAATACTATGTGAAACATCTCTCCCGAGAAACACCAAGATAGTCTCTTTTTCTGAATGTATCAGATTCAGACATTCCAGGTATAATCTGGTACTGCTATTCAGCATTACTATACTGTGTTCAGTATGATCAGCTTTCCATACAATTACTTTTCAGTTTTCCAAAACTCTTTATAAGGCAAGATAATAAGGGGTGGAAAAGTGAGGAACATGACTGATGCTCGAATCACAAATTTGTATCTAGTTATAGGCTATTGCAAGAACAAGCCTGTACCCAAGCAGAATTAAACTAGAGCAAAAACATAGATTTATAGTAAATCCCAAATTTAAGTGCTCATATGCACCCATGGTTCTAAATCTTTCTAATGGTTCTGTAAGTGTGCTATTATAGTTCTGTCCTTTAACAGCTCCAGGGCAAACACACTCCAATCAAATATTAGTAGAAAGTAATTATAGTTCACAGTCAGCCATGTTCTAGACCCAGTCCAGGGGTTAAGAGATATAATTTAGTATTATAATTTATCAAGATTCAATGAGCTGAACAGCAAGACATTGTCAGCTCAGAATTTCCAGAAAGTTAAAGTTAAGGCACAAGGTCAGACAGACTCAGAAGATACCCATAATTTAACTGTTATTTCATTAAAAATGAGCCCAATTCCAGAATATAAGAACTTCCAAGAAAATGTTTACATCATAGTCCAAAGTTTCTTATTTTAAAAAGTCATTGCTAAAGAATGCACTGCCAATATTAAATTCAGGTAAGCAGTACAATTATTGAAAATATTTAAAAGAATACAGATGTCCATTTGTTAGGAATACTATTGTGGTAGATTTTTGTATTGAACTAGATCCCTATGGTACCGTCCTGCCTTACATTCTGCGATTAATTCAGATAATTAAACCCTTGCTGTTATGAACTAATAAAGGCGTTTAATAAAGTTTTAACAACCTTAAGTAAAAAGCAGGGTTCCAATCCTGCACTTCTGATTGGCCAATAATAGCAACATGGGATTGGTCCTTTCTGGGAACTCTGATTGGCTGTTAACGGGCCAACTCTCATTGGTTCAAGGGTTTAACACTTCCATGTTTTTCATTGTCTAATAAGACAGCAACCAACCCTATAAAAGGGCTGCTGCTGCCCTAGGTGATTGTTCTGTTCAGTATGCTTAATAAAGAGTTGAAGTTCACTGTTCACTGCCTCGTCTCCGCTCCTTGCACCCATGCGCAGAACTTAACACTGGCGACGAGGATGGGATGCAGAGACATCTGAGCTGATTGAAAACTCACAGAGCACCAAACAGAGCACGTGGCTGAAGGCACATCGACAACGGAAAACATGTCCAGCGGCGCCATACCACCCGCTCCATTTGACCTGGCACAAGAAGACTGGGACTTGTACATGGACCGGTTCCAGATGTTTCTGGAGACCAACAACTTGAAAGACGCAACTACAGGGAAAAAGCGAGCAGTGTTCCTGACCCATTGCGGGCCTGCCGTCTTTAAGATGGCCAAGGCACTAGCGAAACCGGCTGAGGTGAAATCCATGGACTGGGACATCCTCGCACTCCTTCTACGGGCCCACTATGCACCTGCTGTACCAACGCTTGTCCAAAGACATGAGTTTTATCAGAGGGACCAACGGAAAGGAGAGAGCATTGCAGATTTCATCGCGGACCTCCAGAACCTGGGAGGCCTCTGTGGGTTTGCAGACCTCCAACAAGCTCTGAGAGACCGAATAGTTCTGGGATTAGATGACCAAACGGCGCAGAGCAAGATCATGGCCAAAGGGGACATCGATCTTGCAGATGTCATCAAAGACGCTACTGCAGCAGAAGCAACCAGGAAGTCGGCCGCCCGAATGCGCCGCACCAACGCACCGCTCTGTCAACTTGCCAATGATACCTCACCTCGCCTAGAGAGGCACGCAACAGCGACCCACCACGAGGACCTCGAATCTCCATCAGAAAGTGAGGAGGAGGAGGTCAACTGGCTCCGGTCCGAACGCGACCAACGCAACCAGCGGAAGCGAAGACTACCGCACCAATGCGCGGGTTGTGGGGCAAACCACCCATGATCAGACTGCAAATTCCTCGATGCGCTCTGCCATTCCTGTGGGAAAAGAGGCCACATCGGGAAGGTCTGTAGAAGCAAGCAAGGATCCAGCCCAATTCGGAGAGAAAACAACTACCGCCAGACCACAGGGAATCATCCTATGAGTCGGGAACACTTGAACCACCAATGGAACAACCACTCCTGCAGAAATAAAACAAGGGCCACTTCAACGAGATGGGAAGAAGCACACCAAACCATTACCATCGGTCACGCTTCATTGTTAGATGCAAAGAAGATCCGAATGAGGGTCGCCATCGAAAACCAACCTTGCGTGATGGAAGTTGACTCAGGGTCGTCCCTCTCGATGGTTTCCTGGAAGACCCTTAAACAGTTAATCCCTGCCCTCCGGCATCAAGACCTCAGAGCCCAAAGAATTATACTCAAAGATTACCAGGGGAACCGAATTCAGGTCGTCGGCTCCAGCCAAGTCCAAGTATCATTCAAAAATTGTACTGCGTCATTACCGCTGACCGTCATTGATCGCGACCGGTGTAGTTTGTTAGGCCTTCAATGGTTCACTCCACTTGGGATCGAGGTAGCCGGCATTCACCAAACCAGAAGCGACGACTGGGAGGAGGCCCTCGTCCAGGAATTCCAGGACGTCTTTGCAGACAAACTAGGCGAGTACAAGGGGACCCTGATATCATTTAACCTTAACCATGAAGTAGCCCCCATCCGCCTTAAGCCTCATCGAGTCCCTTTTGCCCTAAAACCAAAGATTGACGAGCAGCTCGATAAATTAATAGCCTAGGGTGTTTTAGAACCAACTGACCACGCCCGTTGGGAAACCCCAATCGTAACACCCATCAAACTGGATGGATTGATAAGAACTTGTGTGGACTACCGGGCCACACTCAATCATGCCCTTCAACAGAATGCTTACCCGGTGCCGGTGATTCAACACCTTCTCCATTCCCTGGGGGGCAGAAAAGTCTTCACTAAATTAGTTTTAGCGCAGGCGTACCAACAACTGCCTGTAGATAAAAAAACCGCGGAAGCACAGACGATCGTTATGCACCGAGGTGCTTTTAAATGCAACCAACTCCAATTCGGAGTGAGCGTAGCCCCAGGGATTTTTCAAAGTCTGATGGAGAGACTTTTGCAAGGGATCAAGGGGGTCATACCATATTTTGATGATGTTTTAATTGCGGACCCGAATAGAGAAGTACTAGAAAGGCGTCTTAGAATGGTTCTCCAGAAATTTAAAGACTCCGGCCTAAAGGTTAAAAAAAATAAATGTCAACTGTGTACAGAGAAAGTAGAGTTCCTGGGGTACCTAATCGATAGGCAAGGAATTCACCCCACTAATAGCAAACTAAGAGCGATCAAAAACGCCCCAAGACCCAAGAAAAGGACAGACCTCCAAGCTTTCCTGGGGCTCATTAATTTTTACAACATCTTCTTGCCCCAGAAAGCGGCTGTAGCTGAGCCCCTACATAGACTTCTCGACAAAAAAGCCACCTGGGTCTGGGGACACCGAGAGGAGCACGCATTCCGACAAGTGAAAAACTTACTAACCTCCGATGCTGTTTTAATGCAGTATAACAAGACTTTGCCTTTAACCATTACATGTGACGCGTCACCGTTTGGAGTAGTTTAAGTCATGTGTTACCAAATGGTAATGAGGCCCCTATTGCCTATTTTTCAAGGACCTTATCGAGGGCTGAACGCAACTATAGCCAAATTGACAAAGAGGCTCTTGCTGTTGTATCTGCTGTGAAATGGTTTCATGAATATGTGTATGGATGAGCTTTTACTATTATTACCGATCACAAGCCTTTGCTGGGGATCATAATGGGAGAAAAGCCAACCCCCTATATATTGTCACCTAGAATGACTCATTGGTCGGAGTTCTTAGTTGCGTACAATTATAAATTGCAGCACCGTCCGGGGAAAGCCATTTCCCACGCTGATGCATTGAGCCGTGCCCCACTTCCGGAAACCGTCAACGACCCAGCTCCAACCTTCACGACACTCCAGATTGAAACACTACATTCACCGCCGCTAACAGCCAGAGACATCGCTATCGAAACGAGATCCTGTCCTGGCATGAGTTCTCAGCTGGGTCGAACGAGGATGGCCAGTAGAACAAACCCCTGATGACTTCACACCTTTCAGAAACCGGCAAACAGAACTTTTCTCACAGAAAGGCTGCATCCTATGGGGAGACAGAGTCGTCGTCCGAGAGCGGTTACAACGAGCAGTTTTGAAAGCATTGCATGACGGTCACCCCGGCATCGTGCATATGAAAGTGCTTGCACGAAGCTACGCGTGGTGGCCGGGCATCGATAAGCAGATCGAAGCCTGGGTGAAGACTTGTCTAAAGTGCCAAGAAGTCAGCAGTGCCCCACCTAGAGCAACTCCAACGGAGTGGGAAACCCCCCGGGGGCCGTGGTCCTGCATCCACATTGACTTTGTGGGACCTACTAAGGGACATACGTTCCTCCTAACAGTGGATGCCTATTCCAACTGGCTCGAAATCCACAAGATGAAGACTACTACAACCGATTAAATAAACTATTTGCAACACATGGACTGCCAGACGTTTTAGTCTCCGATAACGGCCTCCAGTTCACGGCCCTGGTGTTTGAACAATACTTAGCGGACCGGGGCATCCGCCATGTGCTAACCTCACCGGTGCACCCTGCGACCAATGGAAGGCCGAGCGCATGGTCCAATTTCTTAAAAAATCTCTCCACAAGATGGACCATAGGGACATTGACGACAAACTGAACAGAATACTCCTACTCCAACACATCACCCCACACAGCGTAACCAACAAAACGCCAGCTGAACTGTTGATGGGACGCAGGCTTTGCTCCCACCTCGACCGTCTCCACCCAGCCTACGTGCCAGAAAAACCCTGTGGATCTAGCGGAAAGTGCTGCGAATTCAAGGTAGGCGACTTAGTCTTCGCTAAAAATCTTTCCGGCGAACTGTTGTGAGTCGAAGCAACCGTAACCCAAGCCACTGGGCCCAGATCGTACTGCGTACAAACAAGGGACAGGAAAATATGGAAACGCCATATAGATCAGCTTCGCTCTAGGTTGCAACCCAGTTCCCACGACTCCTGTGACCCTCAAACTGAGGGGGGAGGGGATGTCGAGGGAACCGAATTCGAGATGCTGGATGATAAAATCGAAGGAAGTCAGCAGCCAGGCATGGTCCATGAAGAAGAATCAGGAAGGGGGTGTGCCTTGCCACAGAGAAATACCTCAATGGAGGCGAGCCCACAGGAACCGGAGGACAATGATGACAGAATTAGTGGCACCGAGTCATCCAGTGGGGAGGCAGAACCGCCTGTACCAGATAAATCAAAAAATGTTCCACCGGAACCGGACTACAGTCAGGAATTGGTGGGACAGCGCAAATCTAATAGGCAATTGAAACGACCTGCATATCTACGCGATTACATTACCGCACCCCTCAAACGGAACCTAGGGGGGAGGGGTGTTATGAACTAATAAAGGCATTTAATAAAGTTTTAACAACCTTAAGTAAAAAGCAGGGTTCTTATCCTGCACTTCTGATTGGCTGATAATAGCGACATCGGATTGGTCCTTTCTGGGAACTCTGATTGGCTGTTAACGGGCCAACTCTCATTGGTTCAAGGGTTTAACACTTCCATGTTTTTCATTGACTAATAGGACAGCAGCCAACCCTATAAAAGGGCTGCTGCTGCCCTAGGTGATTGCTCTGTTCAGTATGCTTAATAAAGAGTTGAAGTTCACTGTTCACTGCCTCATCTCCACTCCTTGCACCCATGCGCAGAACTTAACACTTGCCATCATTACAATGCAGATAATCCTAGAGGACATAAATGACTGGGTGGAAAGCACACTTACAAAGCCATAGAAGCTTCTGCTAAATTGAAATTATTGAAAAAGAGAGATACTCCGAAGCAACAACTTACTTCAGAGTTAACTGTTACTCCCAAGATGTTCTTCCAAATAATCCCATGCCCCATTTCCCTGCTTTTTGGCTCACAGTTGGCAACATAGGTGTACTTGCAGGCTGGTCTCAAGATCAAAGTCCAGAGCTAGATAATTGGTGGACATGGCAAAGGTTCCACAACATCTGATGGCATATTCACCACACTCTATACTCAGTTCCTTACAAAACTTCTTTGAATTAAAATCTTCATGAGGCTGGATTCCCAATTAGGAGGTCTTTAAGAGTATCAATCAAAAGCAGGAAGCCCTCCTCCCCAGATTAAAATATTCTTTAATTTTAATATTAAAAAGAGGCAGGATAGAATAATTCCCTAAAGGAGAAATGGAGAAAGCAACCCTAGTCTTCATGTCATAGAAAAACAGCTTCAAACTAAGAAACTTAAAGAGGCTGACCTTTAGGAATGCAGATTTTATTTCACATTCAGGAAGACTGGGCAATCTATTCACAAAACAAAATACACAGAAGGTTGGAGCTATTGTGATTAAGAAATTGCATTCCCCCATCCAAATTCTAAGGACAGGACATGACCTTTAGGACATAATAGGATTAACCCACCACCATTGAAATAGTAAAAGGCACAAGGCTCACAACATTGCACAACCCTCTGGAACATTTCAATCACCCTATAAAGATCCATCCACTCACTCAGCCATTTTGTCAGCCATCCTAGAAACCTGCTGTTGTCACTGACATTTCCAGAAACCAAATAAATAGAGACCTTCTTTCCTTGTAGCCAGCCTCCATCGATTTTTATTTCTCCTGGCTTGGACTGGACTGGATTTTTCTTCCAATACAGCCAACATGTTATCAGAGCTCTTTGCAGATCTTCATACTGACCATGCAAAGCTCTTGGTAACAATTAATTATATAAGGACTTTAGTATGCAGCAATTATATAGATCTGCATTCCAGTTTTATTTCTGTAGATGTGATTGCTCACAAAAGCTTGCAGTCATACTGAAATATGGGAATTGGTTGCAGACAAATTAAGCTAACTCTGGAACTGCAATGGCCTCTATTTGCACCCACGACTGTCCCAAGGGCTGCTTGGAAGGAGAAATAAACAATGGTTCATCTTTCACTTATGAAAATGGAAAATAAAATGGTTACTTGTATTGCTCTTTCCCAGGGGAGAAAACATGCATTCCATGGTAGAAGAAAAACAGAAACAGAAATAAACTAGAGAGTTATAATATCGATAAAACTGAAGATTATTTCAAGTAGTGTTCCAAGGAGAAAAATCTCACTTGCCCAACTAAATATATTGCCCTATCATGGATTTTTGGTATTTTTCTTATGTCCAGTAAAACCACTTTAGTGTTTTCAGTTTAGTTTCTCTCATATATTTTGGAAAGGAAAGAATATCTTTACTCTTGGATTAAGGAAATTCACTCAGCAAGAATTTCAGGTTGGTTAGTTCATTTACTGTCCATCTAGGTTCTTCTTCCTAAGATTGAATTTTCAAGTTTAACATTGCATTACCTTATTTAGAGACATGATTGGGTAATATTCAGAATCAGTGGACCATGTAATCTGATTAAAAGAGTTTATCAGATCAGTCTGCTATTCAAGGCAATCAGAAGAAGCAAAGGGAAAGCTATTTCAAATAAGCTTCCCAAGATTTATGATCCTCGGATGAAAATATTCAGTTCTATTCAAAAAATAGAAAAAGAAGCTGTGAGTATTATCTAACCGACTGTGTCTGAAAACAAATATTAAATGGCGTATCTGATGAGTATGAAGAAATGTTCATTGTGGAAAAGCATATTGAGTAGACTTAAAATGAGAATTTTACTCAACAAAATGCCCTATCCAGCTGCTCGAATACAGGAACTCTGATGCACTCAGTGATTTAATTTCAAAGTAGAGAAAACTGCATAAACACAATTGGTTTCAGAAGATTTGTCCTTAGTGTTGAAATGAATAGGGAAGATTAGAACTTTCAACCTGAGCAATTCTATACAACATCTTCTTTCTCACCCACTGAAGGGAGAAAATAAACAATATCAGGGATATAAGTCATCTTTATGTCAAGGATCTATCAATCTACTGTCCCACAATGCAAGTTGTTTTGGAATTAAAAATAAATAAATAAGTGCGGACCAGATTTTTGTTTTTGCCTGCCTCAAACCTTCCAGCATTTTTCAGCATTTCTCTATCACTTTTCATTAAACTTACTACTGTATTTCCTTCCATTGTATGCAAATTAGAATAGCCCCACATGTTGTCACAGGGCATATGGTGTTTTATATTTCTCTGTTCTTCTAAATGTACCCAAAGAAACCATACAGTGTAATCATAAACTGCACAATGTAATCATAAAACTAAACCGCAACTAATAATCAGTTTCCAAAAGATATAATGAACATATATAACCAAGAGTTAAAATAGTACTAGGTTAAAATACATTTCACATTAAAGTTCATGTAATAAAACAAAGTGTTTGCATTAAAATCTTTCAATTTTCATTTTCAAATGAAAATGACTTTACTTTCTCATAATTGCAAAAAAAAAAAAAAAACACAGAATAAGAGCCTAGTGGATTTTGATTGGAAAAGTCACACAATTGTCGCAGAAAAGGGTCCGTTTCCCACACACACACACAATATTCTTAATGAATATCCTAAAATCAATATTTTCATCCTATGAATATGTATGAATATATATAAAAATGTGGGTGTTTGGGGAAAGGGAACCTACCAATGCCTTTTAACCCAAATACGTTTCTAGAACAATTTATTTCTGAAATTGTAGCATGGCTGTGAGAATAGTAAAATGGAAGGCACCATGTATTTATCTATTTTGTTCTTAAAAGTAGTACATTGGCTACCAGAACTTAAGTAAAGTAGTTAGAGCACAATTAGAAAGGGCAGGGGTGGCATTTTCATGCCATTTTTGTGAGGATTCAGTAAGGCTTTAAGCAGTGGTGGGATTCAAAAAAATTTAGCACCGGTTCTGTGGGCATGGCCTTGTGGACATGGCATGGCTTGGTGGGCGTAGCAGGGAAAGGATACTGTAAAATCTCCATTCCCTCCCCACCCCACTAACCTGCTTTCCAGCTCCGTTCTCCTGTGCAGGGTAACAAAAGAAGACCCAGCTGATCAGGTGGGACTTGGGAGGCACAGAATACATGGGGGTGGGGCCAGTCAGAGGTGGTGTTTGCCGGTTCTCCAAACTACACAAAATTTTCACTACTGGTTATCCAGAACCTGTCAGAACTGCCTGAATACCACTTCTGGCTTTAAGGCTTAAAGAATCCATTTTTTTTCCATTAAAAAGTGAAAACCGAAACAATTGAACCAACTGTTTCATAAAGGTGGCCCAGCAACAAATTTTGGAAGGGCAAAATTTATTTATTTATTTTCTGTTTGTTCATTCAGTTTCACACTGCTTGACTTGCAAGTGAGCAGCTTGCAATATAATAATGTAAAATCACAAAAAATAAAAAAGTGTCTTAATGTTTTACAAGGCCTAAAATACATGTTGCAGCTTTTTATACTTCCTTAAAACCCTCCCAAAATAAAAGAACATAGAAAAATATCTATGCCCATGCCAATGATATCATAAACTCTGCCAGAACAGAGCTGGAGGGGCCCCTGAAGATCTTCTAGCCCAACTTCCTGCTTAAGCAGGAGACCCTATGCCAGGGGTGTCAAATTCAATTTCATTGAGGACCACATCAGGACTGTGGTTGACCTGGGGGGGTAGGTAGGCGTGGTCATCTGGATGGTGTGGCGAACCAGGTGGGTATAGCCAACTTGACACGCCTCCCCAAACTGCTGACATGTTTCCTCTTTGCACTAGGTAGACTAGGCTGATCTTTCCTCTTTGCATTGGGTAAACCAGAACGGCTGCGCAAGTCAGATCTGACCACATCATGGGCCAAATCCAGCTCACAGGCCTTGAGTTTGACATCCCTGCCCTATACCATTTCAGACAAATAGCTGTCCAGTCTCTTCTTAAAAACATCCAAGAACCCATAACTTCTGAAGGCAAGCTGTTTCACTGGTTAATTGCTTTTACTGTGTTCTGACCCAACCCTGTTACCAGCAAGAAAATCTCAAACAAATGCAGCAACTTCATAGCTTTAATCTACAAATAAACTTCTTTGTAGATAAAAGATGGTTTGCAGCCAATTAGTTCAACCAGAAAAGCCTTGACAGAATTCTTCAGATAAGCTGGAGACTCTACACACAATGCTGGGTCCTTCAAGCGTTTTTGCCTTTTGCAAAGGCAAAAACCTTTGGAAACCAGGCTTATATTCCCTGGAGGGAGGAGCCATTATGTTGCATCCTTACTCCAAAGTCACCTGTGCTGCTCCAGCTGTTCTCTTCTATGAATCATCCTGCGCTCACATGCACTTGGCACAGGCTCCCCGGGAACTTCCTCGTCACTGCTGCCAGCCCCCACAATCCCTGAAGGCAGCAGTCCACTCCCTGATGGTCCCAGCCCCTCATCTGAGTCCTCACTCTCCTCCACCGTCCGCCGTCTGTTAGGAACCAGAATAGCCACAATTCCTCCTCCTCCTCCTCCTCACTCTGTAAAAGGGTCAGCTAACCACAAAATTTTTCTCTTTCTTTATGCTTCTCAATAAATTGGATTTAATTTTATTAGCACTTATCAAAAGAGTGATTCTAGCCAAGCCCCCCTCCCCAAAAAATAAGGGAAATTGTTTTTTAAATGGAAAGAGAAGGAACTTCTCTTCCCTCCTTCCTTTTCTATCCAATCAGTTGACATAATGTTGGAAACACTATTATTGCTTTTCATTGGCTCTGTCAGATTTGAAAAATTGAGCAAATACATCTACAGACAGTCCAATCTTCCTCTCTTAATTTCTATTTCCCCTTTGTTCCTTCCCACCCCCCACCCCCTACCCCAAGTTGTTTAATTTCCTTCTGCTCTTTTGGTTCTTTTCCATCTTTTCTCCTTATAAGCTACCATTTTTTCCTTTCTTATTTTAAAATGACTTGGATGTATATCACACACAATATCATAACTGATCAACATTAGACACCAAAGAATGAAGATATCCCTGCAATGGGTAGCAGCATTTATTGGTGAGGAAAGTAGGGGAAAGAGAATGGGAAGGCAGAGACCAAAACAACCAAGAAAGAAGTGAGAATTGCTGTCCCAATTTAGCATGAATCTTGGGATCCATGGCACAGAGAACATGTTCTAATACTTATGGGATCTGGAAATCTGAACTTTTCTTGTGAAAACAAAGCCATTTCCTGATTAGAATTCAAAACATGTAATACAGTAGCTTCCTTGGCACATCATATTACTACCATTTCAGAGTATGTTAAGCTGCTATGTATCAAATGTAGCTATTCAATTAGAAATAAAATTACCAGCGCAGGGAATGGCTTTCCAGCTTCATTATCATAAACTTATTATCTTCCCTACAAGAAAGGTCATTCTGTACAGCTGGTTTGGAAGAACCATGGTGATAAGCTGCATTTTTCAAGAAGTGCCTCCCAGACCTTTCCCTCCCCTCTAACAAGAGGGGATCTTTTCAGACTTTTATTGCATCAACCCTTCCACTAAGGGCCAATGAATGGGCTTCAGGGCCAGGCAAAGGTTTTTCAACAGCCAGGTAATATCATTATACCAGCAGTTGTCAGTGAACAAGTTCTATAAGTAGGGATGATCTAAAAGAAAAGCCATCCTGAATAGCAACTACAGTCCCCATGCAACCACACCACACAATTTTGAAGGGCTCATCATCAAGTCAGCTGCCTTGTGATTTGTCTGAGTCATTATAGTAATGCCTTTCAATGCAGTACCAGCATGAATAATAATGGCCATCATTTCTGACAATGCTCTACAATTTGATGTCTACATCAGGGGAAAAAGTGAACTTGGAGCATTTAATAATAATAAAAAAAGAATCCTCTCCTGAACACTCGAATAGAGAGGAAAATAAAGCTTTTGGAAGTTAACTTGCAGGATATAATGCACAGAGGAACAGTCTTCTAATGACTAAGGGCCACATTCAACATTTCAGTGGGGACTGAAGTGAGAGCATAAATCATGAGAAATGGATGAAGCTACTGTAAGATGTTCAGAAATAAAATGATGGGGAAAGCATGAGGATATTATTTTTATTTTTTGACAATTACATAAAGCCTATCATGGGACTTACATGATGGTTTGAGAATGGTGGGGAATCATGCCACCAGTTTTCAGGAAGTATGGTGAGTGGTAGTTCCAAAGTCTGCAGAAAAGAGGGGTTTGGGGGCTGTACACTATGATGCCTATCCTTGGTGCAAAGCAACATCTCTGAATCAATAAAAAAGATATGTATTTCTTGTATTGGAGTCAGAACCTAAGCCTCCAATTCTGGTACAGTATTACAGTACCTAAGATTGCTAAATTTTGCAGGATCCAATCTGGGTCAGTCATCAGGATCAAAGATCTTCTGAGCTTTCAGACTCATGCTGGATCCCATCCTCAGGGGACATCTCTCTGTCAGAATGTGATAGATAGACAGTATCAGCCCCGTCTCAACTTAAACTCTAGGTAAGAATGATCCATAACTCCATATTTAGAATAAGGTTTAGTTTTACTGACGTCAAGTGAAGTACAGCGAAGCAAAGCAAGGTCTAAGGTTCCTGCACCAATATCCCAGTTGAAATCTCCATTTCCAGCATCTGCCCTCCCGCTTGTTCCCTTGTGTTCAATCATGTTTAAACCAAATGTTTTCAAAATGGCCCTCCTTGGAATGTAGCTGCCCTCTTCCCTCTGGCTGAGTGTCCTTGAAGGGTTGTCTCCAGCCAGTACAAATTTCTTTCATATTCCCTCCTTTCTCCCCCACAAAGTTTTCCTTCTGCTGGAGTTTATGGCAGGCTGGCACTGAGCTAAGGCATAGGGAAGGCAAAGTGAAGTGGCAGAGCTGACAGTCAGATAGATTGAATCCTGCAACATTATCCTGGGACACATATCCCAGTATTTACCTTCATTTGTAACTAAATTTTACTGACCATGCCAATGCACCATCCAGCTTAAGCTATGGCTTTTAAGGGAACACTGAAAATACAAGTTAGTTATAAATATTTCCTGGCATAAACCATACTTTAAATGGAACAACTTTAAATATTGATATCATTAGTTATTCACTTAATATTTCTCGAGTGTTTTAGCACTAAGCAGTTGTCTGGTAGCTGTTGAACATAGGGTCTTCTCTTTAGTGGCAAGATAAGTATTTTTACACAATATCCTCTCCAGGGCACTTATATTTTATTTTTATTATCCTTTATGTGTAACAAAAAGCCTATTTGTTCTGAGTTTGATTGCTAGTCCTTCTTTTTAATGGTATCTCGGTATTCTTATACATCTTACCAGTATTTATTATATATGCTCAATAACCACATTCCTGGCCTTCTAGCTAAAAGACAGTGTGCAAATATTTTAATTAATTAATTCAGACAATAAAGCTGTTCTTGTCCATCCATTTTCCATCCATTTTCCACCGTACAGTATTCAATGGTGCTTTCAGATAATAGGAACATAAGAAAACATTGCTTCTTTATAGCATTCCCTCTTCCAGTATACTTTGGCTTTTTCTGAGCATAACTTCCACAGTGAGTAACTATGGCATTGAGGTCTAGCTATCTGTCTATGGAGATTCTGAGTCATCCAAGTCATGATTGTCCCAAAGGTGCTTTTTCAAAAGACAACTGGACTTCCTTTGTTTTTGGTTGAAGACATTTTGCTTCTCATCCAAGAAGCTTCTTCAGTTTTGAAGCTTCTTGGATGAGAAGTGAAACTTCTTCAAGCAAAAACAAAATAAGTCTTGTTGCCTTTTGAAAAAGCACCTTTGTGGTTTAGCTGTCTACTTCTTTTGTTTCCTAAACACACCTGTGCTAGACAAACGTGCAATGGTGGGATGCTGCCTGTGTAAAAACTGATTTGGTGATTGCCTGACTCACACTGCGCGCACATAAAGAGTATGCTGAAAAACTTACCTGCTATGTTACTACTAGGAAGTAACACAACTAAGGAGTGGCCATCCACTCTGCTGCATGAATCAACTGAGAGGATATAGGTAAGTACACTGCAGGGGTGGGCAGGCAGGCTCACTGCCACCTGATCATCAGAGCTAGGAGTTCACCTGAACTGGTCCAAACTGGGAGAATCCCATCCCTGCATGTGGGGTAGAGACATTCTTTTAAACAAAAGAAGATTCTGAAACCAGGCAAGATGCTTAAGGGAAAATTGATTGACTATCCATGGTATATCATTTGGAGGTTGTTGGGTTTTTTTTTACTTTTATGGAGCTTAAGTATAATTTTCCCCATTCCTTCTCACATATGTACATGTGTTAGTAGGAGCACGGGTTTGTGTAGCTATTTTGATAATAACATTACTATTCAGTTGTATTGGAAAGAGAGATAAACCCTAGTACATCTTTGTATCACAGCTGCTGAGAGTTTAATATCTGAGAACCAACTTTTCTCTATTTTACATTGGCTTCTTTTCCGACTAACTGAATAGCTGCAATGCAGTCATATGGTATTATATTAAAAGTTCAAAAATATAAACAGTTTCCAATTCCCATATCATGAATACCAGCAGCTTGTTTAATAAGTGTCAGGGTATGAGAGCAGGAGACAGGAAAAGACTCCCAAGCTATAAATACATTAATATTTGAAATTGAAAAATGTAGGAAACCATTCAATGTTTGGGGAATGAATTTCAGCCAAAGCTACATTAAAGATAAAACCCATGTATTTCAATACACTGAAGAATGCTAAGCTTTGTCTTGAATTGTGCCCTAAGTGTTTACAATGCAACTATCTTCAATAAAACAAAGATCAGATTTGATATCTTAAAGGTTAAAAACACTATCTAAGCAAAATAAAAATAAACCAAGTCAAAACATTGCCCCAGCAGCAATTAACTTTCTGATCCACATTGGGGATCTATATAGCCCAATAGAACTACATGAATTATAAAGCTACCTCTATTTTCCTCCTAGATGGTCTAAAATGAATGTCTTGCTTTCAATTTCCCATCATACTTTAAATGGAAGATTCTTGAGAAAACAGACAACTACATGTTACCTATGTGGAAATAGATTACCTAGACCCTTTTTAGTCAGTGTTCAATCCTGGACATGGGACACAAGTGCGCTGGTTACACAAACAGATAACCCTTTCTTGGGACCCAGATTGGCAGTCCACTTCTTATGGTCTTATTAATCACAATGTCTATTTGGAACCACCCACAGGGTTTGAAAACCCTGTGCTTCAGTAGCTTCACTCTTTCCTCTGTAGATGATTTCAGTCAGTGATTTTAAGAGAAAATGTTGGGTTGGTGGCCTATGATATCGTTCCTCTCCCCACTTCTTTACAGCATCTACATAAAGTCTTTGGGTGAAGACCCCTGTTGTCTTCAAGAATGCAGTAATATTCACCAATATGCTGATGAAACACAATTATACATCATCTGGTTGCACAATACAAAGTAGTCAAAGATATGGCTTAATGTCTGGATTAGAAGAAATAGGCCAAAGTTGAACTCAAGTAAGATAGAGTTCCTATTTGTACATCAAAGTTCTCTGATGGCTCTTGGGTGACACCTTGAAGGTAATGCTTCACTTTTGAGACAGAAAATTTGTAACTTGGAATCACTGGAAAAAAGTGAAGAAAACAATAACGAAGATGGTGAGGGATTTAGAACCTAAATCCTATGAGGAACATTTAGAAGAACTGGATATGCTTAGCCTAAAAAAGATAAGGTTACAAGCAAACCTGATAACAACCCCAATACCTAATGTTATTACAGGGAAGAGAATTCCATGTATTCTCTCTGGGGCTTGGGATATAATAAAAGCCAATGAGTGGAAAAATTACAGAGAGAAATGAAGAGAAATTTTCTAACAATGAGAACTATAATTAGGCTGTAGAACAGTCTGCCTCCTACTATAGAATGTTGGGGCTGCATCACTGGAAGGTTACAAGCAAAGGTTAGATAGCCGTTCATGTGGGATAGTTTGAAGACTCCTGATCAACTGGACTAGAAGATTGCCATCTCCCTTGCAATCCTATCATTCAGCATTCCTGCTGGAAGGGCAAGTGGAAATGGTGGTCAGGAAGACATGGGTAGGTACCAGATGCAGTCCCTCCTAAAGGAAGAAGATTGAGCAACAGTAATTCCCATAAAGACCTAGTTGGATTATTTCACAGTATTCTGCAAGGCACTGCCTTTAAAAAAATCTTTCAGAAACTGCAACAGTAAAAAAAAATGGAGCATTTGTAACTAACAGCAAAAGTTACCATGATCAGATTGCACTTGTGCTGTGTACCTTGCCATGCCTGTACTGTGTACTCAGATTCTGGATACAATTTTAAGTGCTTGTTTTAACCTATAAAACTCTATGTGGCTTGGCCATTAAATATTAGCAGAACTTGTTCATTCAATCAGAATTAATCTATCCAATACGATTGATTCAAGAAAAATAGTTGATAATCCCCCACTATCAGGAAATCAGGATGGTCAAGCAAAAAGAAGTTTCTCCATTGTGACTCTCTTGTGGTACACTCACCACCAGTGAATTTGTTGTGTTGGCTTTTCTTAATTAGCCAAGAGAATGCCATATTTATTTATCCAGTTTTAAAGTAATTTAATACTATAATTGTTTCATGATTTTATTATTTTATTATGTTTTTCTTTGTAAGCCATTGAAATTCACATGAAATTCATTCTAATAAATCACGCATTTAAGTTTTAGAGAAATCAACAAACAAAAAAAGGAAATAGGTGTCTGGATATGTGATTGAGAATAAAGTTAGTGTTGTGTCCGCGAAATGATGCCAGGAGTCGGTGACTTTAGTGCAAGCTCTTTATTTGTAAGTTGGAACCGAACTGGCGAAAGGAAAAAAGCCCGTGGCTTTTATTCCTTTCGCCGCGGCGGCTGCAGCCAATGGCACCGCTTTGAATCTCCCGCGATCCGAATGGACCAATCACGGGAGATTCCTAGCGAGCCAATCGGCGCGGCTCGCCTGACCAATCGGAGAGCCCCGCGCTTTGGCCAATCAAAGCGCGGGGATCTCGAGTATGTTAATTAAGGACAGAACAGTTAGTCTTCAGAAAATAAAATGTGAAAAAGAAGGAAGGAAGGAAGGAAGGAAGGAAGGATGGAAGGAAGGAAGGAAGGAAGGGAGGGAGGGAGGGAGGGAGGGAGGGAGGCAAGGAGGAAGGAAGGAAGGAAGGAAGGAAGGAAGGAAGGAAGGAAGGAAGGAAGGAAGGAAGGAAAGAAAGAAAGAAAGAAAGAAAGAAAGAAAGAAAGAAAGAAAGAAAGAAAGAAAGAAAGAAATGATTACGCTGGTTTTAGGGGGGGAAATGGAAGGAAGAAATAAAGAAATAAATCATCCATTGCTACTTCAGCCAGAATTTTAGGAACATTAGACAGTACAAGTGGTCATAAGTGGTTACTTATGACCACAACAGAGGCAAAAATTTCTGTTGCTAAGTGAGGCAGTTGTTAAATGAGTCTTGCCCCATTTTGCAACCTTTCTTGCCACAGTTCAGAGGTGGTATTCAGCAGGTTTTGACCAGTTCTGGAGAACCAGTAGTGGAAATGTTGAGTAGCTTGGAGAACCAGCAAATGCCACCTCTGACTGGCCCCTCCCCCATCTATTCTTCGCCTCCCAACTCCCAGCTGATCGGCTGGGTCTTCTTTTGTTGCCCTGCATAGGAAAACGGAGCTGGAAAGCAGGTTAGTGGGATGGGGAGGAAATGGGATTCTGCAGTAACCTTTCCCCAGGAGTGGGGAAGGAATGGAGATTTTACAGTATCCTTTCCCTGCCACATCCACCAAACCACGTCCACAGAACTGGTAGTAACATTTTTTGAATCCCACCACTGCCACAGTTGTTGAGTGAATCACTGCTGTGATTAAGTTAGTAACACAGTTGTTAAGTGAATCTGGTGGGTCACAAAAAGTGATCACATAATCCTGGGACATTGGAACCGTCATAAATATGAACCAGTTGCCAAGTGTTTGGATTTTGATCACATGACCATGTGGGGATTCTGCAATGGTTGTAAGTATGAAAAATGGGTATAAGTCACTTTTTTCAGTGCCATTGCAACTTCAAATGGTCACTAAACAAATGGTTGCAAATCAAGAACTACAAGTAGCAGGGAATTCTTTTTTTCCAGACACTAACTGCTCAGGAGCCTGTAATGAGGAACTATTGCCTTATAAATATCCACCTTAATACTATAATTTATTATCATTCCCTTTCAAATAAAACTAAAAAGTTCATAATAGAATCAAAGTTAACATTACATACCATTCCCAGTATTAGACAACAGTATGTTAACTGCAAATGTTTGAATTATTTCCTTGCTTTTTTATTTCTGTTTTATGGAAATTGATTGAATGGTGAAGAACCAGTTGGAATTAAGGCAAAGATGTGAACCTTTGGCCCTCAAGTCATTGTTAAACTACAGTCCCTAGCATTACTTATGATTGATAACTGTTATAGTTAGGTGTTCTATGAGTTATAATACAACATTATCTGGCAGATACAGATTCCTTATACCTGGATTAAGACAATTTATCATCTCCTTATGAGTTGAATTTGAAATTAGAAGTATTTGGATTGTAATTCATGTGAGGCTTTCCAGGCAGAGTGTGTAAAGTTTGTAACTTTCCAAGTTCCACATCTTGCTTGTGATAGATTTCCCTAACACCAATAATGTGACTAAAGGCGTTTTATTGTTTTCTCTAGCACTAGGTCAGAGATGGAAGGAAGGAAGGAAGGAAGGAAGGAAGGAAGGTAGGAAGGAAGGAAGGAAGGAAGGAAGGAAGGAAGGGAGGGAGGGAGGGAGGGAGGGAGGGAGGGAGGGAGGGAGGAAGGAAGGAAGGAAGGAAGGAAGCAATTAGATTACATGAATATAGAATGCTATTACCACATCGTGTGCATGTATTCCAGAACTGCAAGGAATCATGGTTCAAACTATGCACTGGAGTAAAAAAAAGCAATCATAGAGATTACAGTATCTAACTTTGCATTTGCATACTGTTAAGTTTGAGCATGGGCGAGAAAGAATGGAGACAAGTTTCTGAACGGTGAACTTCAGCTCTTTATTTACATCGTGACTTGCTCCCTTAATATCAGTAAAACCCACCTTATATAGGCAAACCTTGTAATGTTTAATCAATAACAAGCTAGGAACGCTAGCTTTTATAACCAATAAGAACTCTCTGTTAAGGGCCAATCGGATTCCCCGGAACGGGCCAATCCGGTCCGGCCACTTAACAGCCAATCAGAAGTGCAGGGTCAGAACCCTGCACTTACTCCAAGCTCACACTTTATTAATTATATTGCATACACAACACCCCTTCCCCCTGGTTCCTTAGTTCAGGGCGCAGTTACATAGTCCCTTAAATAGGACGGTTGTCTTTTTAGTCTCTTTGATTTTCATTGCATCGGCTAGTTGCAATCTTGCTAAGGTAGATCGTTGTCTGGCAGTGGGGCTGTCTCTGATTCAGAGTTCACTTCTACGTCATTGCCCACATTTTCCGTGATTCCCTGAGGTGCAGATGTTTCTCCCTCCAGCTCCACTTCCTGAGTTTCAATTAAATCGTCGTTTCCTTCGAACGGGTTTCCTAGGGCTTCATCTTCTTCCGTACCTCCCCACCTCTCAGTTTGGTCATAGGGGAGTTGTGAATTGGCCGCTGCAAGCCGTGACCATAATTGGTCGATATGCCATTTCCAAAGTTTATCATCAAGGCATTGCACGAGGTAGGATCTAGGGCCAGTTACACGTACTACTGTCGCTTCCACCCACAATGGGTCACCCGATAGGTTTTTTGCATAAACCAGGTCTCCTACCTGGAAGGTGCGACAGGGGCCACTGGATCCTAGTGGTTTCTCTGGTTCATACACAGGGTGCAACCGGTCAAGGTGGGAGCGGAGCTTTCATCCTATTAGCAGTTCAGCGGGAGTTTTGTTGGTGACGCTATGTGGGGTGATGTGTTGCAAAAAGAGGATTTGGTTGACCTTGTCGTCAATGTTGTCATAGTCTACCTTTTGCAAAGGTTTTCTTCACAAATTGAACCATGCGTTCTGCTCAGCCATTGCTTGCAGGGTGCGCAGGCGAGGTGAGCGCATGGAGGATGCCATGGTCAGCGAGGTACTGCTTGAACGCTGGTGCAGTAAATTGTGGGCCGTTATCAGATACCAGGACGTCTGGTAATCCGTGGGTTGCAAAGAGTCTGTTTAGAATCTTGATGACCGCCTCGGAGTTCGTAGTTATCATGCGATGAATTTCGAGCCAATTGGAGTAGGCATCGACGGTAAGCAGGAAGGTGTGGCCCTTGGTTGGCCCCATGAAGTCCAGGTGAATTCAGGACCAGGGTCCACGTGGTGTCTCCCATTCAGTAGGCATGGCTTTTGGTGGGGCGTTGCTGACTTCTTGGCATTTGGGACAAGCTTTAACCCACTGTTCGATTTGCTTGTCAATGCCCGGCCACCATGCGTAGCTTCGTGCAAGGGCTTTCATTCGCATGATGCCGGGGTGGCCATCGTGCAAAGTTCTCA
This sequence comes from Hydrophis major, assembly GCA_033807585.1. Taxonomy (NCBI): domain Eukaryota; kingdom Metazoa; phylum Chordata; class Lepidosauria; order Squamata; family Elapidae; genus Hydrophis; species Hydrophis major. The sequence goes on along the minus strand of CM066328.1, from coordinate 69,314,160 downwards.
GCAGTGCTTTTCGGAGCCATTCTGGAATAACGACTCTATCGCCCCAGATGACACAGCCTTTCTGGGAGAAGAGTTCGGTCTGTCGAGTTTTGAATGGTGTGAAGTCATCTGATAACTGGTCTAATGGCCATCCGCGTTCTACCCAGCCTAGGACTCGTGCTAGGGTGTGGTCGCGCTTGGTTTCTCTCGCGATATCTCGGGCGGTCAGTGGCGGCAAGTTGAGCGCTTCGATTTGCAACGTGGTTACCATTGGTGCCGGATCGTCAAAAGTCTCTGGAAGCGGTGCTCAGCTCAATGCATCGGCGTGGGGAATGGCTTTCCCCGGGCGGTATTGCAGCCGATAGTTATAAGCAGCTAAAAATTCTAACCATTGGGTCATCCTAGGGGATAATATGTAGGGAGTCGGATTATCTCCGGCTATTATCCCCAACAAAGGCTTGTGGTCAGTCACAAAAGTAAAAACCCTACCATACACGTATTCGTGAAATCTTTTCACAGCTGAGACAATTGCAAGGGCTTCTTTATCAATTTGTCCATAGTTCCGCTCCGGTTTTGAAAGAGTCTTTGAAAAATATGCAACAGGGTCTTCGTTCCCATTAGGCAGTACGTGGCTCAAAATGGCGCCCACCCCGAAAGGCGATGCATCACAGGTTATAACTAATGGCAAAGTCTCGTTATACTGCATGAGTACAGAGTCAGAACTGAGCAGTTTTTTAACATTTCGGAACGCCTGTTCTTCACTGTAACCCCATAACCAATTTGCTCTTTTATCAAACAATTGGTGTAATGGTTCAGCGACAGTTGCTTTGTGCGGTAAAAATACATTATAAAAATTGATGAGGCCTAGGAACGTCTGGAGATCGGCCTTGTTTCATGGCCTGGGAGCATTTTTGATCGCTTTTAATTTACTTTCGGTAGGGTGAATGCCCTGGCTATCAATCAGGTACCCTAAAAACTCAACACTGTCAGTACACAATTTACATTTGTTTTTTTTAACCTTAAGACCGGCCTCTTGGAATTTTTTTAGGACTAATTTTAACCGGTCCTGTAAGATTTTTTTTGCAGGGGCTGCAATTAATACATCATCAAAATAGGGGACCACGCCCTTAATCCCTTGCAATAACCTTTCCATAAGGCTCTGAAAAATCCCCGGGGCTACACTTACTCCGAATTGCAGCCGGGTACATTTAAAGGCACCTCAGTGCGTCACAATAGTTTGGGCCTGTGCCGTTTTTTCATCTACTGGTAATTGCTGATATGCCTGAGCTAAATCCAATTTAGCGAAAACTTTCCCGCACCACCGGAACTGGATACACGTTCTGCTGCAGGGCATGGTTCAAAGTGGCCTGGTAGTCCCCACAAATTCGGATTGACCCATCTGGCTTAATGGGTGTTACAATAGGGGTTTCCCATGGGGAATGATCAATGGGCTCCAACACCCCCTGAGCTATCAGTTTGTCGAGTTGTTCGTCAATTTTCGATTTTAAGGCAAACGGAACTCAACGGGGCTTTAGGCAAATGGGAGCTATTTTTGGATCTAAGCTGAATGAGATCAGGGTCCCCTTGTACTCACCTAAGCTGTCCGTGAAGACATCCCTGGACTCAGAAATAAGGTCTTCCTCCCAGTCACAGCCACTGACTCAGTTTACACCGGCCACTTCAATGCCGAGTGGCGTGAACCATTGGAGGCCCAGTAGGCTAGGCCTATCTCTATCGATGACCATTAAAGGTAAGTATGCTGTGTGCTTCTTGAAGGAGACTCGGACTCGGCAGGACCCGATGATGGGGATTCTATTCCCCTGGTAGTCCTTGAGGATGAGGCATTGGAAACGGAGATCTTGGCGTTGAATTGTGGGGATGAGTTACTTGAGTGTCTTCCAAGACACCATCGAGAGGGACGATCCTGAGTCGACCTCCATGTGGCAAGGCTGGTTCTCGATGGCTACCGTGACTCGGATTTTCTTAATGTCCAAGGCTGAGGCGTGACCGATAGTAATAGCATGGTGAGCCTCTTCTCTTCGCAAAGCTCGATTGTCACAGCCGAGAGAAATAATGAAACAATAGCAGAAAGGTAGGAGGGGAAGGTATCTTGAGGCTGACATCGATTTCTGTAGGAGTGGTTTACTGGCTCTCACCTTACAGGACGGTTTCCTGTCGATTGGCGATAGTTAGCCCCTTTTGAGGCCTGGCTGGGTCTTGGCAAGCTGCGGCAGACCCATCTGATGTGGCCTCGTTTCCCGCACTCATGGCAGAGTGCGTCGCAGAATTTGCATTCGGATCTGGCATGGTTGGCTCCACAGCCAGCGCAAGGGCGTAAGGGCTTCGGTTGAGGGTCCCGGTCGGACCGCAGTTGATGGACCTTTTCTTTGTCGCTGTCTGACGACGAAGAGAGGTCCTCGTGGTGCGTTGTCGCGAGCTGCTCTCCTGAACTAGGTGAGATTTCACTGGCCGGTGGTGGTACCGGAGTGCGGTTTCAGCGTAGTTGTGCAACCAACTTCTTGGTTGCTTCTGCTGCAGTAGCATCAGCGATGGCATTGGCAAGGCTGATGTCGCCTTTCGCCATCAGCTTGCTTTGGACGCCTGGTGCATCTAATCCCAGAACTATGCGATCTCTTAGTGCTTCTTCTAGATCGGTGAATCCGCAGAGGCCTCCCAAATTTCGGAGGTCTGCTATGAAGTCGGCCACACTTTCTCCTTTTCGCTGGCTTCTTTGATAAAACTCGTGGCGTCTCACGAGCATAGGCACGGTCGGAGCGTAGTGGTCTCGCAGTATAGGTTCGAGGTCGTCCCAATCCATGGCCTTCACTTCTCAGGGTTTGGCTAGTGCTTTAGCCATCTTAAATACGGTTGGACCGCAATGCGTTAGGAACACCGCCCGTTTCTTTCCTGGTGTGGCGTCCTTTAAATTGTTCGTCTCTAGGAACATTTGGAAGCGATCCATGTAGGACTCCCAGTCCTCTTGGGTTGGATCGAATGGAGCGGGTGGTACGATGCCGCCGGACATGGTTCCGTTGTTGGCGTCGTCTGTCACGTGCTCAGTGTTCTTCGAAGTTTCGTTGGTTCAGATGTCTCCAAATCCCACCCTCATCGCCAGTGTTAAGTTTGAGCATGGGCAAGAAAGAATGGAGACAAGCCTCTGAACGGTGAACTTCAGCTCTTTATTTACATCGTGACTTGCTCATTTAATATCAGTAAAACCCATCTTATATAGGCAAACCTTGTAACGTTTAACCAATAACAAGCTAGGAACGCTAGCTTTTATAACCAATAAGAACTCTCTGTTAAGGGCCAATCGGATTCCCCGGAACGGGCCAATCCAGTCCGGCCACTTAACAGCCAATCAGAAGTGCAGGGCCAGAACCCTGCACTTACTCCAAGCTCAAACTTTATTAATTATACTGCATACACAACACATACCATTCATTGTTCCCATGAAAATTTGTTGCTCTAAATCAGGGGTGTCAAACTCAAGGTTTGTGAGTGGGATCCAGCCTGTAGGGTGCTTAGATCTGGCCCATGGGACTGGCCCATGATGACTCTGCCAGCAAAAATGGATCTGGGTTCCATTTTTAGCTATGATGGCCTCCTGCATCCCTCTGCCAGAGAAAATGGAGCATAGGAGGGCCATGCAAAGCCTTCCCAAGAGATGCAGGAGGGATGCAGGAGGATTCCTCTCCCCACCTGGGCCACTACAGATGCCCCTGACATGACTGATGTCAAGCTGGCCACACCCACCCAGGCCACTCCCTGCCACATCCATCTAGGCCACACCCAGGCAACCTCCCAAGGTCAAACATAATCCTGATGTAGCCCTCAATGAAATTGAGCTTGACACCCCCGCTCTAAATTGTTTCCACTCCTAATACAGTTAAATAAAGGAATACATGAGTAGACATACTCAGAATAGGGAGAACTCTTTCTAGAAGCATAGGAACTGATTATAAAAAATAAGTTAAATATGCACACTGTATTTTGTCTGATCTAAATCATCTCTCTCAGAAGCTTTCTTTCAAATGCCCTTTCACAAACTCATGAAACTGAGTGCATAGACATATAAGGGGATACAAAAAAAACCCATCACTGAAGTATCTTGAGCAATACCATATTTGCTAGATCCGTATGATTATAATCCTACTTAAAAATTGACATCATTTAATTCAGTGATATTTTTACCTCTACCTCGATAAGCTCAACTTGTAAAACACTTTGAGCCTTAACAAAAGATCTTTAGCCAGCTGAAATGCTACCTCTACCATTTAATGAGAAAAAGAAATAAAACTTGCAAAGAAGAATTATCATTTAAATTGCACAAGTCAGGTAAGAAAGCCATCAAAGAAAAGGAATGAAATATTTACTGCATTTAATTATCTTCTTCATTTTTCTGATTTCCAGTTTGCTACATTCTCAGAATCACTTCTAAAACATGGAAATTCAGTGAAGGTTTTGTGCACTACCAATGGAAAGGGATCCCATCCTTTATCCAGCCCGTCTGATATGTAGTAGGCCTGCAGACAAAAACATATTGAACAACGGTTACAAGAATTGGGTATGACAAATCTAAAGAAAAGAAGGACAAGGGGTGACATGATAGTAATATTCCAGTATTTGACGGGCTGCCACAAAGAAGAGAGGGTCAATTTATTTCCCAAAGTATCAGGAGGCAAGACAAGAAACAATGGATGGAAACTAATTAAAGAGAGAAGCAACTTGGAATTAAGGAAAAACTTCCTAATGGAAGGACAATTAAGCAGCAGAACAGCTTGCCTTCAGAAATTGTAGGGACTTCATCCCTGGAGGTTTTTAAGAAAAGACTGGATAGCCACATGTCTGAAATGGTAGAAGACCTCCAAAATCCCTTCCAGTTCTATTCTGATTGATGTATCACTTCTGTTGGCCTGTGAAGAGAAAAAAGTTTCGGAGTTGAACCATGTACTATTTTCCTGTATTATATCACTGCAATTACAGTACACAGGTAGTATTCAATGTATGGCCACAACTGAGCCCCGAAGTGAGGCGAAGTGAGACATTTGTTAAATGAATTTTGCTCCATTTTATGACCTTTTCTGCCACAGTTGTTAAGTAAATCACTGAAACTGTTAAATCAGGAACACGCTTATTAAGTGAATCTAGCTTTCCCATTGCTTGTCAGAAAGTCACAAAAGGGGTCATGTGGGATCACATGACCCCAGGACACTGCAACGATCATAAATGTGAGTCAATTCCCAAGTGCCTTAATTTTGTTCACATGATCATGCTGATGCTTCAGCAGTCATAAGCGTGAAAAATAATTATGTCACCTTTTTCAGTGTTGTCGTAACTTCAAAAAGTCATAAAATTGAACAACTCCACTTAACCTTGCTTAGCAACAGAAATTCTGGTCCGAACTGGGGTCATCAGTTGAAAATACCTTTATAAGATATGGACTAGAATACATAAGATGAATATGTAATTGAGTGTATATCTGTATGGAGAAGTAATAACCCGGAGCATGCTGTTCTCAAAAAAAGATATTTTATTTGTATTTGTATGTTTGTGAAAACCCAAATAAAACTCTATTTTAAAAAAATAAGTTGAAAATATCTTTACCTGTGATCTCTTTTACAAATATTATCTAGGCTACCTATCATTATGAGTTACACAATAATCTGAAGCCTCTGCCACTCTTTCTGTACGTGAATATCTATTCAGTCGTAGTATCAGCTGGAGGACAAATTAAAAATTTGCTGTCTCTAACCTACTTTAGCTATTTAATTTTCCATTTCTTTCTTTCTTAAATAATATACTTCTTTCATGTAACTGAATCAATTATATACTACAATGTAAGCAAAAATACCAGGAGTGATGAATATTCACATAAATTTGTGTTCTTTTCAAATCTTTTTTATATATACAGTTATGGGGGGGAAGCAACACAATGAGCATTCAAAGTGGCTTGAATGTATATTTAACCACAAAATGTATCTTAATAACTGGAGGTTTTTCTGAATGTTTGGCCCAGGTGAATTTATTGAACAAAAAAAGATAGTTCAGTCCCGAATTAGCCAAGCCTATCACCTCTTTCTCAGCAAAACACAGGCCCCCAGTTGCTGAAGCAGGACCTGCATTTAGCAATCAAACTGATGCAATCACCTCTTTTTCAGTGATGGGGAGACTGAATTTAGTGCCCTCTAAATAGAACTGGTAATCAAATCTGACTGGTAATTATCTGATTATATTTTTTTTTAGTGCAGTCCACAAATGTGTAAAGCCAGAGATTTACAAGCATGGGCTGTTCATTATTATATCCTTTCTTATTTTATTGAATCATTTATGATCTGTGAGTGGGCAGGCATGTACAAGTTTATGGATGCAGATCATATCATTTACTTGTAAAGTATATTTTCCTTTTTCTATAAAAGAATGTTCTCATTCCACAATAAATGAGTTTAGCAGGAGGATGGGCAAAAGGAACTCTTTTGTTTCAGTAGCCTTGAGCCTGCTATGATTTAACTGAGTTTAAAATACAAAATCACACCTGGTCAGAATATTGTTTTTCTCTTTCATGCAATCAGATTGGGCATGCATTTTTTTTCTTGATTATCCTGATTATTAGTGATCATATCACTTATGTTGAAGGAATTGTATGTATAGCTGGGAAATTTGGAAAGAGAAATGTGAATGAATTGTTTCCTCCACAATTTTAAACAGCACAACACAGCCATCTAATGGGGGATATGAAACTATTAAATCCACAGAGGTTTTAAAGTGCCAAGCTGTACCATTATAGAAAAGGTGGCTTTGATTCTTTGCTTATTAATTTAATTCTGTTGCTCAAAATTTAAAATGTTCTACCATTAATGATACTGCATAGTTTCTGTATAATTACACTTAAGGTAAAATGAGCAACTGTACTGCTATACATACTAATAGAAAATATCTTTATAACTTATTCTTTTCTTAGAAATATACATGGAGTTTCCACCCAAAAATCATTCTTGTAAAAAATTGTTTTTGATATTTTCCTGTTATTGTTTTTTCATGTGATTGTAGGTGCAAATCATTAGGCCTGCCTGAAACACAAATCATGCCTGCAACAGAAATGTTAACTGTTGTGAACTAATAAAATACTCAAATAATGTTTATCAAAAGCTTTAGAAAATAGCAGGATTCTAGCCCTGCACTTCTGATTGGCCAATAATAGCGATATCGGATTGGTCCATTCAGGAGAATCTGATTGGCTGTTAACGAGCCACTCTCATTGGTTAAGAGGGTTAACACTCCATGTTTCCTATTGGTTACTAGAGCAGCAGCTTGCCTATAAAAGGGCTGCTGTTGCTCTAGGGTTTTGCTCTGTTCAGAATGTATAATAAAGAGTTGAAGTTCACTGTTCACCGTCTCGTCTCCGTTCCTTGCGCCCATGCGCAGAACTTAACATTAACCATGGTGTTTGCACAATGAACACCCCTTCCTTCCCCCTTGGTAATTAGGTAAGATTATAGGAAGCAGGAAGTCCAATCCACAAGTCTTCCGGATAGCAGTATAGAGAAAGCAGGAATTAGGTGAGCTAATACACATGGATATTTCTTCTCCTATTGATCCTCTCTTTCAGCAGCTTAATCACTACAGTAAAAACAGGTTCTCATATATACAACTTTTAGTGTCCCTTATCAAGCAACACATATAAAGGGATCCATGTTAATATAAAGCAGAGGTCTCCAAACTTGGCAACTTTAAGACTTGTGGACTTCAACTCCCAGAATTCCTCAGCCAGCATAGCATAGCTAACTAAGGTATTCTGGAAGTTGAACTCCACAAGACTTAAAGTTGCCAAGTTTGGTGACCCCCTGATATAAAGTGTTAAGTATGGAGCATGGGTGTGAATAATGGAGACGAGCCAGTGATAACAGTGAACTTCAAACTCTTTATTTACATGGTGTGACAGCTCAAACTGGGTGGAGGCTATAGCCTTCCTTATATAGGCAACTTATTAACTATTCAACCAATAGCAACCTAGGAGCGCTAGCTCCATTAAACAATGAGAACGGCCTGTTAATGGCCAATCAGATTCTCCTGAACGAACCAATCTGATTCTGCCATTTAACAGCCAATCAGAAGTGCAGGGCCAGAACCCTGCACTTGACTTCAAGCTCAAGATAACTTTATTTGATATTTATTCATTCACAACACCCCTTCCCCCTGGCTTCTGCTTACGGGGCGCGGTCACGTAGTCCTTGAGGTAGGACGGTTGTTTTCTTAGTCTTTTTGATTTTCACTCTGCGCCTGGCATTTGGCTGCACTCTTGTTGAGGTAGGGCGTTATTTGGCGAAAGGGGTGCCTCTGGTTCAGAGTTCGCATTTTCGTTGTCACTAAACTCTTCGGCAACACCCTGAGGCGAACTCACTCCCATCCCTGGTTCCTGTTCTTGCGTTTCTGTTCTGCTATCGTTTCCTTCAAAAAGGTTTTCCTCTAGTAGAGGTTCATCTTCTTCTGTATCTCCCCCCTCCCCCCAGTTTGGTTATTAGGGAGCTCAGAATTGCCTGACTGCAGCCTTGATCGCAGTTGATCGATATGGCACTTCCAAAGTCTATTGTCAGGGCATTGTACAAGGTATGATCTTGGGCCGGTTACAGGGACTACAGTCGCTTCTACCCACAGCAGATAGCCCAATAGGTTTTTAGCGAACACCAAATAGTCTACCTGGAAGGTACGGCATCGGCCGCTGGATCCGAGGGGTTTTTCCGGTTCGTAGGCTGGGTGCAACCGGTTGAGGTGGGAGCGGAGCTTTCGTCCCATTAGCAGCTTGGCGGGAGTTTTGTTGGTGACACTGTGAGGTGTGATATGCTGTAAAAAGAGGATTTGGTTTATCTTTTCTTCGATGTTGTCATAGTCCACTTTCTGTAGCGTTTTCTTGATGAATTGGACAATGCGCTCAGCCCTACCATTGGCCGCAGGGTGCGCAGGCAAAGTGAGCGCATGTCGGATACCACGGTCAGCCAGGTACTGCTCAAAAGACAGCGCGGTAAATTGGGGCCCATTGTCAGATACCAGAACGTCTGGTAATCCATGGGTTGCAAACAGTCTTTCTAGTCTTTTGATGACCGCTTTGGTGGTCGTGTTCCTCATTCAGTGGATTTCGAGCCAGTTCGAGTAGGCATCAACGGTTAACAAAAAGGTGTGCCCTTTGGTTGGCCCAGCAAAATCTAGATGGATACGGGACCAGGGTCTGACCAAGGTTTGTGGTCAGTCACTATAGTAAAAGCCCGGCCATACACATACTCATGAAATCTTTTGACAGCTGATACAATTGCAAGGGCTTCTTTATCAATCTGGCTATAATTTTGCTCAGTTTTTGAAAGTGTCTTTGAAAAATAGGCAACAGGGGCTTTGCTACCGTTTGGCAATACATGGCTCAAAATGGCGCCCACTCTGAAAGGCGATGCATCACATGTGATATTTAAAGGTAAGGTTTCATTGTACTGCATTAGTACAGCATCAGAAGTCAGTAGCTTTTTTACATTACGGAACGCCTGCTCTTCTCTATGACCCCATACCCAATTTGCTTTTTTGTCCAGTAGGCAATGTAAAGGTTCAGCGACAGTCGCCTTGTGCGGCAAGAATACGTTATAAAAATTGATGAGGCCTAGAAATGCCTGGAGATCGGCCTTATTCCGGGGTCTGGGAGCGTTTTTTATTGCTCTCAATTTGCTATCTGTAGGGTGAATACCCTGACTGTCAATTAAGTACCCTAAAAATTTGACACGATCTGTACACAGCTTACACTTATTTTTCTTCACCTTAAGGCCTGCTTCTTGGAATTTTTGAAGAACTAGTCTTAGACGATCCCTTAAAATTTTTGGAGTGGGGGCAGCAATTAACACATTGTCAAAGTAAGGGACAACACCTTTAATCCCTTGTAAGAGTCTTTCCATTAGGCTCTGAAAGATCCCCGGGGCTACACTCACTCCGAATTGGAGCTGTGTACATTTAAAGGCACCTCGGTGTGTTACGATTGTCTGTGCCTGTGCCGTTTTTTCATCAACCGGCAGTTGCTGATAAGCCTGAGCTAAGTCTAGTTTAGCGAAGACTTTTCCGCCCCCCAGGGAATGGAGGAGGTGTTGCACCACCGGCACCGGATATGGGTTTTGCTGCAGGGCGTGGTTCAGAGTGGCTCGGTAGTCCCCACAAATTCTAATTGAGCCATCCAGCTTAATTGGTATCATGATTGGGGTCTCCCAAGGAGAGTGATCAGTTGGCTTTAACATTCCCTGGGCTATCAACTTATCAAGCTGTTCGTCGATTTTTGGCTTTAGTGCGAACGGAACTCGACGAGGCTTAAGGCGGATGGGAGCTATTTTTGGATTAAGGCTAAAGGATATCGGGGTCCCCTTGTACTCCCCTAGCTGTTCCTCAAAGACGTCCTTGAATTCGTGGGTGAGGTCCTCCTCCCAGTCACTGCCGCCGATTCGGTTAATGCCCGCCACTTCAATGCCGAGTGGCGCGAACCACTGAAGGCCCAACAGGCTAGGCCGGTCCTTGTCAATCACCATCAGGGGTAAGTACGCTGTGCGGTTTTTGAATGAAACCCGGACTCGAGTGGATCCTATGACTGGAATCCGGTTCCCCTGGTAATCTTTTAGTACGAGTATTTGGAATTGAAGGTCTTGGCACCAGATAGTAGGGACGAGTTGCTTGAGGGTCTTCCATGAAACCATCGAAAGGGACGATCCCAAGTCGACTTCCATTTGGCAAGGCCGGTTTTCGATAGCCACTTTAACTCGGATTTTCTTGGCATCCAATGAAGAAGCGTGACCGATAGTGATAGTTTGGTGAGCCTCTTCTCGCCTTGTTAGGCGATTCATGGGTTGGTTTCTGTCGGAGTGGTTTGCTAGTTCTCGCCTTACAGGACGGTTTCCTGTCGATTGGTGATAGTTGGCCCCTTTCGAGGTCTGGCTGGGTCCTAGGAGATTTCTGCAGACCTGTCTGATATGGCCTCGTTTCCCGCACTCATGGCAGAGCGCATCGCGGAAATTGCAGTCAGACCGGTAATGGTTGGCCCCGCAGCCAGCGCATGGTTGCTGGGACTTCGGGTAATGGTCCCGATCTGACCGCAGTCGATGGACCTCTTCTTCGTCGCTGTCTGACAATGAAGAGAGGTCCTCATGGTGGGCCGTCGGAAGCTGTCCTTCTGACTTAGGTGAGAGTTTGCAGGCTGGTTGGTGTGTCGGAGTGCGATTTCAGCGCAGTTGGGCAACCGACTTTTTCGTCGCTTCCGCTGCCATAGCCTCAGTGATGGCATCGGCAAGGCTAATGTCGCCCCTTGCCATTATTTTGCTCTGCACGTTGAGCGCATCTAATCCTAGAACTACTCGGTCTCTCAAAGCCTCTTCTAGATCGGCGAAATCGCAGAGGCCTCCCAAGTTTCGGAGGTCCGCAACGAAGTCAGCAACGCTCTCTCCTTTCCGCTGGTTTCTTTGATAGAACTCGTGTCGTCTTACGAGCGTTGGAACGGTCGGTGCATAGTGGGCCCGTAGTAGCGGTTCGAAGACGTCCCAGTCCATAGCCTTCACTTCAGCCGGTTTTGCTAGCACCTTGGCCATCTTGAATACGGTCGGCCCGCAGTGCGTCAGGAATACCGCCTGTTTCTTCCCGGTTGTGGGATCCTTCAGATTATTTGTTTCCAGGAACATTTGGAAACGGTCCATGTAGGACTCCCAGTCCTCTTGTGCTGGGTCGAACGGAGCGGGTGGTACTACGCTGCTGGCCATGGTTCCGCCGTTGTGCATTTCAGCCACGTGCTTGGTTATCTTCTTCGTTGTTTTAGTCAGTTCTGACATCTCCACATCCCATCCTCGTCACCAGTGTTAAGTATGGAGCATGGGTGTGGATAATGGAGACGAGCCGGTGATAACAGTGAACTTCAAACTCTTTATTTCCATGGTGTGACAGCTCAAACTCGGTGGAGGCTATAGCCTTCCTTATATAGGCAACTTATTAACTATTCAACCAATAGCAACCTCGGAGCGCTAGCTCCATTAACCAATGAGAACGGCCTGTTAATGGCCAATCAGATTCTCCTGAATGGACCAATCTGATCTTGCCATTTAACAGCCAATCAGAAGTGCAGGGCCAGAACCCTGCACTTGACTTCAAGCTCAAGATAACTTTATTTGATATTTATTCATTCACAACATAAAATATGGTGCAAATGACATGTATCACACATTGAGGTAACTTGGCACCTGTGCAAAAACAACTCTGTGAATGAACCAACATATCCTCTTTTTATTTGCAGAATGATCATAGAGAATCTTTTTGTACAATTCTATTTAAAAATCCATTGCCTTTTGCATATCATTTCTGACTTGCAGTCCCTTTCTGATAGATCTGTTTGTCGGTCTGTCTGAATTAATCTTTACTGATTCTTTCTTTGTCTCTTTGCATATTGTGCCATTTCCCCAATTCTTCCTTGCACAAATTTTGTTCCAGAACTTAACACATATAACACATAATTGCATCATATAACAAAACCTGAACATTTTAAAATTATTTGGCACAGGAATAGGATAGAACTGCTATTTGTTATGAATAATAATGGGAAGACTATATTAACAACTGGCACACTTCAAGTTGAAGTCATCAGGACAAGTGAGCCCTGTGTCCATCAGCAATATGCATTTATATTGTTGCAAAATTCAAGAATAATAACTTTGCTGGTATCTGAGTACCCTATCTGTTCTATCTTGGAGAATGGGTGCAATAACGGAGACGAGACATCGAATAGTGACTCCAACTCTTTATTAGTGACTTCAGGAAAACAGCATGACATGTATGGCAGCAGCAGCTCCTTTTATAGAGTTGGCTGCTGTCAAAGCATCCAATGGTTTAAGTTTGCCACACTTGGAGTGTCCAATCGCGGCAGCCCACTAACAAGCCAATCGGATCAGTCTGGAATGACCAATCACGATCCACTGTTCACGGACCAATCAAATATGCAGGATTTTGAGCCTGCTTGTGAAAAGCCAGTCAGGTTTGCAGGCTTACAAGCCTGCTAGTTCGTAACACCCCTCCCCTCTAGGTTTCGTCTCAGGGGTGTGGTGATGTATTTGCGCAGATAGGCAGGTCTTTGCACCTGTCTACCTGACCTGCGTTGTTCCACTGATCTTTGCTCGGATTCTGGTTCTGGTGGACTGTTTAACGGTGACCCGGCTTCTATGCTGGGTATCCTTGGAGGTGACTCGGGGGTGCCTTCAACAATTCCCTCATCCCTTTCGTCTGGGTCCTCTGGACTCGCTGAACCCGCTCGGCTGTTGTTGCCTGGAGAGATGACCATCTGCCACGGCTCCTCTTCAGCAGGTGAGTATGCTGGGCTTGATTGTGCGGACTGTGGGTTTGCGTGTCCGGGACCAGGTGTTAGTTCGTTTCCAAAATCCTCAGTTTCTCTTCCCCCTCTGGTTTCAATTTCAGAGTTCGTGGAGGGGGTAGTTGTCAGCCTTGAACACAGTTGGTCAATGTGGCGTTTCCACAATCTTCCATCTGTGGTTTCCAATCAGTAGGAACGGGGGCCCGTAATTTGTGTTATCTTGGCAGGGACCCACAATGGGTCGCCTGTAAAGTTCTTTGCGAATACGAGGTCTCCTACCTTAAATGTGCGATGTTTGCTGCTGGACCCCAGGGGCTTTTCTGGGTTGTAGGCAGGGTGTAGGCAGTCCAGATGTGATCTAAGTTTTCTGCCCATCAGGAGTTCGGCTGGACTTTTGTTCGTGGTGCTGTTCGGTGTAATATGTTGGAGAAGGAGCATCCTGGTGACTCTGTCGTGGATGTTTCCTTGGTCCATTTTGTGTTGGATTGTTTTCGTGAACTGAACCATTTGTTCAGCTCTGCCATTGGCCGCCGGGTGAGCAGGTGATGTCAGGGCATGACGTATCCCCCGGTCTACTAGGTATTGTTCAAACGCCAAGGTGGTAAACTGCAGGCCATTGTCGGAAACCAAGACATCTGGAAATCTGTGTGTTGCAAACAGTCTGTTCAGTTTTTTGATGACCGCTTCTGTGGTGGTGGTCTTCATCTCCTTTACCTCGAGCCAGTTTGAGTAGGCGTCCACTGTTATTAGAAAAGTATGTCCCTTTGTAGGTCCTGCAAAATCGATGTGAATGTGGGACCATGGACCCCTGGGCATTTCCCATTCCGTCGGTGGTGCTTTTGGTGGAGCCGCACGTGTTTCTTGGCATTTGCTGCAGGTGGCAACCCGGGCTTCGATTTGTCTGTCCATACCTGGCCACCAGGCATAGTTCCTCGCCAGCGCTTTCATTCATACGATGCCTGGGTGTCCATTGTGCAGCACTTTCAGGACTCTACGTTGAAGTTTTTCTGGAATGGCTACTCGGTCTCCCCACAATACGCACCCTTTTTGGGAGAAAAGCTCTGTCTGTCTGCTTTTGAAGGGTATGAATTTGTCGTTGGGTTCGATTTCTGGCCATCCCCTCTCCACCCAGCTGAGGACTCGCGCCAAGCAAGGGTCTTTTTTTTGTTTCTAATGCGATATCCTGCACAGTTAGTGGAGGTGAGGGAAGCATCTCAATTTGTAGCGTGGATAGCGTAGGAGCTGGGTCATCTAGGAACTCAGGTAATGGTGAACGGCTTAAGGCATCAGCATGGGGAATGGTTTTCCCCGGATGATGCATTAACTGGTAGTCGTAGGCAGCTAAGAACTCCGACCATCATGTCATTCATGGTGATAGTATGTGGGGAGTTGGTTTATCCCCTGCCAAAATGCCAAGCAATGGCTTGTGGTCTGTGATTATGGAAAAGGATCTCCCATACACGTATTCGTGGAACCTTTTAATTGCAGATACAATAGCAAGGGCTTCTTTATCTAATTGACTATAGTTCCTTTCAGTTTTAGACAAAGTTCTTGAAAAGAATGCAATAGGTGCCTCCGTACCATTTGGTAGAACATGGCTCAGGATGGCTCCTACTTCAAAAGGTGAAGCGTCACAAGTCACAGTCAAGGGTAGTGTCTCGTTATATTGGATTAACACTGCATCTGATGTTAGGAGCTCTTTGACTTGCTGGAAAGCTTGCTCCTCTTGACGTCCCCAAAACCAGGAAGCCTTCTTGTTGAGGAGCCTATGCAGGGGTTCAGCAACAGTTGCCTTCTGGGGTAGGAAGATGTTATACAAGTTAATGAGGCCCAGGAAGGCTTGGAGGTCTGTCTTGTTTCTCGGTCTTGGAGCATTTTTAATAGCTGCTAATTTCTTTTCAGTTGGGTGAATACCATGTTTGTCAAGAAGGTAACCAAGAAATTCAACCCTCTCAGTCAAGAAGGTAACCAAGAAATTCAACCCTCTCAGTGCATAATTGGCACTTGTCCTTCTTGACTTTGAGTCCTGCATCCTGGAACTTTTGTAGGACAGTTCTTAGGTGTTTTTCTAGCTGACTTCTTGTAGGGGCGGCTATCAATACATCATTGAAGTAGGGTACAACTCCTTTTATGCCCTGCAGCAACCTTTCCATCAAACTTTGAAAAATGCCAGGTACTATGCTTACTCCGAACTGGAATCTGTTACATTTGAACTCACCCCTGTGCGTGACTATTGTTTAGGCTTCTGTGGTCTTTGCGTCTACTGGCAGCTACTGATAAGCTTGGGCTAGGTCAGGCTTTGCGAATACTTTTCCACCCCCAAGCGAGTGGAGAAGGTGTTGGACCACAGGAACTGGATAGGCGCTCTGTTGAAGCGCATGATTCAGGATGGCCTTGTAATCCCCACAGATTCTCAGGGATCCATCAGGTTTTATGGAGGTTACAATTGGGGTCTCCCATCGGGCGTGGTCGATGGGTTCTAGTACGCCCTGTGCTATTAATTTGTCCAGTTGCTCATCAATTTTTGGTTTGAGAGCAAAGGGAACTCAGCGTGGTTTTAGACGGATGGGTGCGATATCAGGGCAGAGATTAAACAAAATGGGGAACCCCTTGTACTTGCCTAATTGTTCAGTGAAGACTTCTTGAAAGTCCCAGATGAGAGCCGCCTCCCAGTCTTCGCTTACCGTCTGGTTGATGCCTGCCAATTCGATTTCTAATGGCGCAAACCACTGTAATCCCAATAAACTGGGTTGGTCCCTGTCAACGACGGTGAGAAATAGAGTTGCAGTGTGGTCTTTAAACAAGACCTGGACATGACTGGAACCAGCAACTGGGATTCGATTGCCCTGGTAGTCCTTTAATATAAGTCTCTGGGTGCTGAGATCCTGGCGGCAGATGTCAGGGATCAGTTGCTTGAGAGTTTTCCAGGAAACCATTGATAGGGAAGACCCAGAGTCGACTCCCATGATGCACAGTCTATTTTCAATGGTGACCTTTACCCAGATTTTTTTCACATCCACTGATGAGGCGTGGCCAATGGTGATGGTTTGATGTGCCTCTTCTCGTCTGGTATTGGTAGCAAGCATTCGGTTTCTGTTGTACTGGCTCCACTGGTTGTTTGGGCGGTCCCGGTGTGATGGGTGGTTGCCCGCTGTCTGCTGGAAACTATTTTCGTTCCTCTTGGGGCTGGAAACTCGTTTACTTCTGCAGACTTTGGCGATGTGGCCCCTTTTATCGCAGGAATGACAGATGGCATCTAGGAACCTGCAATCTGCTCGTGGGTGGTTCCCCCCGCATCTGGCGCATTGAAAATTGGGTTTACGACCTTGCTGGTCTTGCTGGTCACGCTCTGATCTGAGTCTGTTGACTTCTTCCTCCTCACTTTCCGACGAGGACTCGATGTCTTTGTGGTGGGCTGTTGTTGTGTGTCTCTCTGAGGGTATTGCGATGTTGCAGGCAAGTTGGCGGTTGGACCCATTTGCTCAGCGCATTCGGGCTGCTGACTTCCTGGTTGCTTCTGTTGCAGTAGCATCCGCTATGGCATCTGTGAGTGCGATATCTCCTTTCGCCATAATCTTGTTTTGGATGGTGAGGTCTCTTAGACCCAGGACAATCTGATCTCTCATGGCTTCTTCCAGATTTGTGAAGCCACATAGTCCACCCAAATTTCTTAGGTCAGCGACAAAGTCCCCGATGCTTTCGCTTTCCCATTGGTCCCTCTGGTAAAACTCGTGTCTTCTGATGAGGGTTGGAACTGCTGGGGCGTAATGAGCCCTGAGAATGGGAGTAAGGGTGTCCCAATCCATAGTTTTCACTTCAGCCAGTTTTGCTAGCACCTTTGCCATTTTGAAGACGGCGGGTCCGCAATGCATTAGGAACACCGCGCGTTTCTTGCTGACGTAGCATCCTTCAGATTGTTGGTTTCCAGGAACATTTGGAACCTGTCCATATACAAGTCCCAATCTTTGTTTGCTGGATCAAATGGAGCGGGTGGTATTCTGCCATCTGCTGGTCATTCTGCCATTTTCTGCACGTTGTCAGCCACGTGCTCTGTCAATACTTTGCGAGTGCTCAGTCAGCTCTTATCGTCTCCGCATCCCACCTTTGTCGCCAGTGTTCTATCTCAGAGAATGGGCGCAATAACGGAGACAACGAATAGTGACTCCAACTCTTTATTAGTGACTTCGGGAAAACAGCGCGACACGTATGGCAGCAGCAGCTCCTTTTATAGAGCTGGCTGCTGTCAAAGCATCCAATGGTTTAAGTTTGCCACGCTTGGAGCATCCAATCACAGCAGCCCACTAATTAGCCAATCAGATCAGTCCAGAATGACCAATCACGACCCACTGTTCACGGACCAATCAAATATGCAGGATTTTGAGCCTGCTTGTGAAAAGCCAGTCAGGTTTGCAGGCTTACGAGCCTGCTAGTTTGTAACACTATCCCTGGTTGCTCTGTGTATATAGAAGTACAGGTAGAAAGAACTATTTAATACAACCACAGATATTCTTCAGTCATGTTAATTTAGCTGTTCTACCTGTTATAAAATGCTTAAAAGAATATTCATTTCTCTGACCTGCAACTCTGAGCTGTTGTATTTCATTCCCTGAATGAACCATACAGGTGATTTTTAGAAGAAAGGATTGTGGCAGATGCAGCAATTAATTGAGCAGAATTTGAATTGGACTTGGATCTGAGTGGAAATTAATCTCCAGTTTAACTGAAGAACTGCTAATTTGGAATGATGTGTAGGGAGTGTAAAGTAATTGAATTTATTTGAGGTGATGTGGATGGGAAATGTAATTGGTTTTCTTTCTGTGAAATATAAATAAATTCTGGTAATTATTGTAAATTTGCATTTATACATATAAATAACTTATTAGCATTTTTCAGCCTTGAAAATGTTAATACATAATTATTATTGGGGGGAACTATAAACCCATGTCCCAATTGATAGAACATCTTCCTTTCTTGCTTAATGTTTCCAGCTTTATTTCTCCATACTTTTACATCTCTCCTTTTCTAAAATGGGCTAAGACTTTTGAGCCACATTCCATTTCTCAATATTTACAAACTTGGTAGATACAAAAGCTTGCAGGTTGTCCTGTACCTTCATTTGCATTCTTGAAACCCTGCGTTTTGATTGGTCAAAGCGCAGGGTGATCTGATTGGTTTAGCGAGCCGCGCTGATTGGCCCGCTGAGAATCTCCCACGATTGGCGGATACGAATCACGGGAGATTCAAAGTGGTGCCATTGGCCGCGGCTGCCGCGGCTTGAGAATAAAAAGCTGCAAGTTTTCCCTTGGAGCCAGATCGGTTCCGGGGGCCTAATAAAGAGCTGAAACCACAATCACTGCTTCCTGGTCTTCTTGCCGAACGGACATGACATAGATCATGTTGCCTTGTAAGCAAACTGTTGTTCATTTGGGAAATGTCAACCCTACAACTTAGATGGTATCAGGAAACTGATTTCCCAGGAAGTCTAGAATTATGCTGAAACAAGGCAAAATTTTGCAAGCCTGCCTATGTTCTCCTTTCCCTCCCTCTTATATCCTAGACTGAGCAGTGTGTCTCAATCTTGGCAACTTTCAGATTTGTGAACTTTACCTCCTAGAATTCCATAGCTAGCATGCTGGCTGGGGAATTCTGGGAGTTGAAGTCCACATGTCTTAAAGTTTTCAAGATGGAGAAACATTGTTTTATAAAGTCAAAGGAGAGCTTGCTTGAACCTTTTTTCTAATCTTTCCTGGGCTCCCTGGGTTCAGCCCTGGGTCCGACAACTACTGTTGCCTTTAAAAGCTTCTGCTTTGTTTCTACAAGGATATCTCCATGGCTCTCCACCCCCAGGTGCTATCTGAAAGTCAATGTAATTTTAACCTCATTTGCATAATTCCAATCAAGCTCCAGTTTCTTCATTTTAAATTGTCAATAGAGCAGGGGTGTCAAACTCACCTCATCATGGTGGCATCACGTATCGTGACTTTTTCCCCTTCACTAAACCAGGCGTGGGCATGGCCAGTGTGTGATACATCTGGCCCACGGGCCACAAGTTTGACAGTCCTGCAATAGAGGATCAGGATTTGGATCAGGATATATGAGAAAGCCATTACAATATTTCCTTTTTATAAAATTCCCAATCTTGATTCTTTGTTCAAACCTTATTTGCTTGCTTCAAAAGAATAACTTACTTGCAAATGTGCAAATATTGACTCTGAAGGGAAGTTCCAAAAACAATATCTTTGACATGAAAGTGAGAAATTTCCCTCATCCATTCTCCCAAGATAAAGGCTTGAAAATATTTGATTCCTATAGAGGAGATATTTAAAGAAAGTTTGGGTGGCTTTTCTCAAAGATGCTGCAGTAGCAATTTCTGCACGGGTCAGACATTAGACTGGATGATCTTCAAGATTTTTTTTCCAAATTCTGATGTAACATTCTGTTATTCATTTTCATCTCTCTCTTTCATCTCTGACTTACAGAAGGACTTGAGGGGATTTTTTAAACTTTTTTATTTGTGTCAGTTTTTTATAGTTGACACTTTTTCATAGTATTTCTTATTCAGCTCTGCTACTTGCTTTTAAATTCACTAGCCCAAGATAATACAAGTTTCTGTCTCTGCCACTCACTTAGCCCTATGACTTTTTCTGGAGTCCTTACTTTTCTCTGAACTCTGTGTTCTCATCAAACATTTGCAGTTAACCTGCTATAAATGCTGTTTTTTTAAAAAAAAATTAAATTCTGGAGAGAAGGAAAAGGAAAAGAAGGAGGAGATTCCCTTGCATTTTAATAAGTCTTTAGTTTGTCTTCCAAAGCCATTTCCAGCCACACTCACTTACATTGACTAGAGAAGATAAAACTATCTTAAATTTAGATTATTATCTCAGACTGTAAAAAGTAAGGAAGATGACTTTGATAGAAATATCCAAGAAAAGAATGAAATGTCTTTCAAGTCCACAGCAATGAGATTATTCAGAAGCAGCTCAGGCATTCACCTCCCTAATTCACAGAACTATGAGAAGGAGGAGGTGATTCTCCATAATCAGTCTTGCAAGATTCTGTTATTACAGCCAGTCTCAATAATAGTGGTTTTAGTTTTCCTGTGAAGTTGATTTCCTGGTCTAGTGGGATTGACACAAACACATGTTCAGAACATAGACATTACAATAACTGGATATTATTTACCTAGCTGAATTTGACCCCAGAAGAATTGGTTCCACGTTTTTCACAAGAGCTGTAAGAATCCTGTAAGCAAAACATCACCCACTAAACTATAGACCTGATCAGACAGAGCCCATGGATTATTTATGAAAATCAGTTTGCATCAATTTGCATCACAAATTATGAAAAGCAAATAAGCTACACTCTATTTGAGCACAATGTATGAACCTAGTTACAGAAATCACTGTAAGATGCCTTTCATATTCTTGCCAGAATCCTTCAAAATTCTGGTTTTTGAACCAGATCAAAACGATAGTAATTAATAAGATTACATGCCTGTTTGTCTAAACAATCTTTCCATACCTCAAAACTAGTACAAATAAACCAGCTAGCGGGACTTGAACACACTTGTAAGTGCATCATAAGCTTCCTAACAGACAGGAGGCAGCAAGTGAAGCTAGGCAGAATTACATCTGACCCCAAAGCCTGTGTGCTTTCTCCACTTCTCTTCTCCCAATATACCAATGACTGCATCTCAAATGATCCATCTGTTAAAACACTGAAGTTTGCAGGTGACACAACAGTAATTGGTCTCATTCAAGACAATGACAAATCCGCATACAGACAGGAGGTTGTACAACATGCTTCGTAGTGTAATTGGAACAATCTGGAACTGAACACACTCAAAACCATAGAAATGGTGGTAGACTTTAGAAGAAATCCTCCATACTACCACTTCTTACAATACTAGACAACATAGTATCAACAGTAGAGACCTTCAAATTTCTAGATTCTATTATATCACATGACCTCAAATGGACACCTAACATCAAAAACCACAACAAAGAATGTTCTTTCGGAGTTAACTCAGAAAGCTCAAACTGCCCAAGGAGCTGCTGATACAGTTCTACAGACAAATTATTGAGTCTGTCATCTGCACCTCTATAACTGTTTGGTTTGGTTCTGCAACCCAACAGGACAGACACAGACTTCAGAGGATAATTAGGACTTCAGAAAAAAACAATTACTACCAACCTGCCTTCAATCGAGGACCTGTATACTACATGAGTCAAAAAGAGGGCTGTGAAAATATTTACACATCCCTCACATCCCAGACATAAACTGTTTCAACTCCTATCCTCAATACAACAGTATAGAGCACTGCACACCAGAACAACTAGACACAAGAACAGTTTTTTCCCAAATGCCATCACTCTGCTAAACAAATAATTCTGTCAACACTGTCCAACTATTTACAAAGTCTGCACTACTATTACTACCAATCTTCTCATCACCCCTTATCACCCATACCCTCCCACTTGTGACTGTATGACTAACTTTGCCGCTTGTATCCTTATGATTTATATTGACTGTTTCCTAGTATGATTTGATTGCTTATTGAACCCTATGACTATTTTTAAGTGTTGTACTTTATGATTCTTGATGAATTTATCTTTTATTTTATGTATACTGAGAGCATTTGCACCAAGACAAATTCCTTGTGTGTCCAATCACACTTGTCCAATAAAAGAATTCTAATTCTAATTCTAGTTCTAAATAATAGAAGTATTAAAATATTCTCTTCAAGATTTCCAAATCTATCATGTTCCTCCCCTCTTCCATCATTTCTCACTTCTGCTGTCAATCATTTAGCCATTCCATTGCACAGTTTTTCTCCATAGATTCTCTACAAAGCTGAAAGACCATATGAAATGGTCCATCTCCTGAGACTGATGGAACCAAGCAGTTTGCTAATGGGTCTTAGGATTGTTTTCTGTGTAATGTAATTTAATAAAGTTCAGCTCAATCTACTCTGTGGCCAAATTGCCCAGCCAAAAAAACCTTATCCCATTTTGCATAATCTAAAATGTCTCCCTATCATGTGAATTGGGATGAATAATGGCCCATTGTGATTTCCCTATCCAAGTAGCCACAAACATGCTGTATGATCATCTGTTTGAAGACCTTGCCCAGCACAGATATCAAGCTCAACAGGTGTCTGGTTTTCTAGTATATTCTCCTTGCCTTTTTTCAAGCAAGGGTTCATTTTTTTCTCTCTTCCATTCTAATGGTATTTTGCAATCTTTCTACAAGCACATCTTCCCTGCCCTGGCAAAGTAATGGTAGACTAAATAATTAGCAATTTGCTGCTCTTTCATGGTAGATTAAATCATCTGCCAGTCTTCACAATTTAGATTGAATTTTCAGATCCATTATGATTTAATTATTGCAGATTCAATTGTATAGTTTCAGTTACTGCTTGACTAGATATTATGATTCTTTTCTACTTGTAGAACCTCCACAAGTAGAGGCTTAGCATAAGTATGTTTCATTGTTTCTTGTGTCTCATACTGTATATAACAGTTGTTAGAAAAGAATCATTTGTTGGATTGGTGTAGTGCCCGGTATCAAACTTGTGATGTCATGTTGCCATCATGTGACGTATCGCAACGTTTTTTCCCTTTGCGGAGCTGGGGTGCACATGGTCTGCATATGAAGCATCTGGCCCATGGGCCGCCAGTTTGACACACCTGGCATGGTGAGTCTGTTTCAGTCCTATCAGGTAAACTAGACCAAGAAACAAACACCATGCTACTCGAAAGCTGTTTTTAGAACAGCTATAGTCACAGAAACGTGCAAGTCTGAATATCCCTCTTTTCTCTTCATAAGAATTGCAGGGTGGAGGGAGCAAGCAATCTGAGGTGTCTTTGTAAATCACTTTCTTGACCTGGTTGCCTTACTAATGGATCATTTCTCTGTGCTTCAAGGTCATTTTCATTATTTATTACAGACTAAAAAAAGTTCTCAGACGGGCTTTCCTTTTAAAAATAAACATCAGCCTACTATGTTTATCATGTCTCCAATATTCCATTCTTAAACTGGATACATCAACATGCGGTGATATATCTCAAATTATGGGGCAATCATTAATTAAGTTAAATAAGATTCTTTCTTGTGATGGCTGTTATAGTAAGACTGCTTTAATTGAGTACTGCAGATCATTTATCCCAAATGATACCACTATTTATTCTTGGCCGTAAAAAGAAAAAGATGACAGATGTCCATGACATCATTTTCAACACTTTTTCCATTGAACTCCATTTAGAGCCAGGTAGACCCCTTCTGTTCAACAGATCTGTTACAGTGCATCACACTCAAGCCTGGTTCACACTCAAGCCTGGCAGATCTCCAGACATTTAACTTTAATTCAGCCCTGAAGTCATAATTTGGCTGGATTAGAATCTTTATTGCCAACAAGAAGGGAGCTTCAAACACTGTAACTGATTTGCATAATAATGCAAAGAATTATACAGGTAGTTTTCAAGTTACAATCACAATTGTGCCCAAATTTTCTGTTGCAAAGTGAAACATTTGTTAAGTGAGTTTTGCCCCATTTTGCCACAGTTGTTCAATCAACCTTTATTGTCAGAGTACAACATGTGTACAATGAGATTGGCTGAGCCTTCCTTCATGCACCCCCCCCCCCAACACAACTTACAGTGAGGACCGAAGTCCCTAACCCAGTCCCAATCTTATTACACTATGTGACCTTGTTCCACAATGCGCCGGCCCCGCAAGTTTATCATACTATTTTGACATGAAGTTATTTTCCATTCAGGAGTCTGGCAGCCCACTGGTAGAAACTGTTCTTCAGCCTGTTGGTGCAGCTGGCTATGCTTCTATATCTCCTACTCGATGGTAGGAGAGTGAAGAAGTGCTGACCAGGGTGTGAGTCGTCCCCAAGAATTTTCCTCACTCTTCTAAGGCAGAGAGCCCAAGCAATGTCATCTAGTGGTATTAGGGGACAGCCCACTATGTTTTGTGCTGAGCTCAACATCCTCTTAATGTCTTTCTATCTGTGGCTGTCAAGCCAGCATACCATACCGTAATGCAATATGAGAGGACACTTTCTATAGTGGACTGGTAAAAGGAGGTCATCAATCGTTGTTCCACTTTATTCTTTTGCAAGACCCTGAGGAGTCTCTGTTGGGCTTTTCTGGCCACCAGGGTTGTGTTGAGTTTCCAGGTAAGATCTTCGCTGAGGTAGACTCCCAGGAATTTAAAGGAGCAAACTCTCTCCATACAGCCCCCTTGATGTAAAGTGGGCCGGATTCCTCTCTCTTCTTCAGTGAAGTGAATTGCTGCAATGGTTAAGTTAGTAACACAGTTGTTAAGTGAATCTGGTTTCCTCCCCATTGACTCTGCTTGTTAGAAAGGTGCAAAGTGTGATCACATGACTTTGGGACACTGCAACCATCATGAATATGAGTCAGTTGTTAAGCATCTGAATTTTGATCATATGACCAGGGAGTGCTGCAGTGGTCATAAGTGTGAAAAGCAGTTAAAAGTCACTTATTTCACTGCTATTGTAATTTTGAACAGTCACTAAATGAACTGTTGCAGGTTTAAAGTTCTGAGATTATTCCTCCCACCTTTCCAAAAAGCATTTGTTTAATGAATTACTGTATTTGGTGACCTTAGGAAGGGGTTAACATGTCTTTACATAATGTCCCTCTCTAGCTGAACCACTCTGTCTCATCAGCCATAGCCTCTATTTTACTCCTTTCCCTATTTTCTCTTTCCTTTCCTCCTCTTGAGTCTCCTCATTCCTTTTCCAAAACAATCGCTTTGAGATCAAGAAGGCAAATAGGACAAACTTTGTACAAAAGAATTAATGGACATAAATCTGACATTAGAATTCAAATGTGGACCAAGTTTGAAGATATTTAAACTTCCCAAGATGCTCCAAGGCAGATCTCAAAGTGCCTGTTTTAGAACAATGGACCTTTAACTCCACCACAGAGTGAGAGGTTACTGAACTAGTATAAATCAAAAGGTTTCAGGCAATCTTGGAAGGTCTCAATATGCAAATAGCTTTTTAACAAGAGTATAGTACTTAATTGAGAAGATACTGGTAATCTGTCTCATATGTCAGCTGCTCCTGCATAACCAATCTGTCTTCCCCGCCCTTCCCTTCCCTCCACCCCAATTCAAATCCCACAACAGTTTAGCCATTCTGTACATCTGATGAAGTGAATTGCAGTTGCAAAGTCAAATATCTTTTAAACAAAATTATTTTTTAAAAAAAGATGCTACCAGACAACTTCTGATGTTTGGCTACATTTCAAACTACTTCCCAAAAAAATTTTACCAGGTGATTCTTCTTTTCATAACTGACAGCATACATGGAATATATAGCACATTCTTTTTCTTCTCATTATTATTATGCTTATAGGTGACCATCTCATGGTTCAAGTATAGGGTTAATATAACAAGCAAGGTTCCTTTGAAGAGCTATGAGAAACATACCATTCTTGTCCAGTTTCTTCAGCTGAGCCCATTGCTGTCCTATGTAACTATTTCAAAAAAGTGGGTAGAATGGAATGACCTTATTTTGCTTTTTATGATTTCATTTATGCTCTGATTATTCCACTTACAATATTACAGACTCAGAATGGGAGGATATGGTAAAATTGCAGGGTCCTTGTATTTCTATATTTTGAAAAACGGCATCTTTCTTGGTAAGTATTTTCACATCCCACTAATATATTTCAATCCAAATCACTTGAAAAATCTATCTACGCTACAATTAATGGGTTAAATTGCAAAAAAATACAGTTCTGACCTTTTTCCAGTCTAGATTTAGACATTGTGCACCATGGTAAATGCCTTTTTAAAATTCATCAACGATATGTCATTATTAGTAGACAAAAGAACATTGATGATATCAAAAGACCTGTCTAAAGCTTTTGATTTAATCATCATGTTCCCTTGATTAAAGAAATTGCTATTCTTTGGACAATTTATTCCTGTTATTATCTGGCGCAGATTTTCTTGGGCAGTCACACAAATGTTAGAAGAATACATTCAAATTAAAATGAGTACAGTTGTGAGATATTTTGAAATGTTGGTTGACCCTTGTTTGTGATGGAAAAACAAACTGTAAAGTATAAATAATTGTGCTTAGATTACAACTAAATTCAGAGGATCACATTTTCATTTTTTTCAAAATGCTTCCTTCAGTGAAAATCAGGATGCAATGAATGTTGTCCTCAGGCTGGGTCTAAGACCCTCCAACCCATAGAAATAAAAAAGTGAGGCTATATCTCAAAGTGCAATAGCTCAAAGTTTAGGGATCATCGCAAATAGGTAACACTTATTAGCTCTGTGTTTATGGTCCATCACGAGTCATGATGCCTAATAATAAAGTTATTACCGTATATACTCGAGTATAAGTCGACCCGAATATAAGCCGAGGCACCTAATTTAACCACAAAAAACTGGGAAAACTTATTGACTCGAGTATAAGTCGAGGGTGGGAAATGCAGCAGCTACTGGTAAATTTCAAAAATAAAAATAGATGCCAATAAAAACTTTCACTAGGACAGTTGAGAATAAGTTTGATGTTCACAATTTCCTCTTTGAAAGAGACCAGTAAATAGGGAACAAGAAGATGAAGAAAAAGAAATGTGTTTTTTCACACTTTTCACACTGAAGTGAACAAAAATGGCATCATAGGAACAAGCTTATTCTCAGCCCAAAGGTTTGTTTCTGATTTCTTCCCTGATTTAAGGGAAATTTGGGAAACGATCTCACTATCATGAAAGGTTTGATTGATTCACTAACCCAAAAGATGATGATGATGACAGTGGTAGGCAGGAGTCACTCTCTCCCTTGCAAGAAAAAACCAAGAGCCGTTCTTATGATCTCTCTCTCTCTCTCTCTCCCCCTCCTCCCCCTCCTCCCGAGTGGACTGAAAGCAGCTGGAGCTGAGGAAATGAAACTGAGTGGAGCGACCTCGGCTCGCGTTGCTTTCTCAGCCTAGAGCTCAGAAAAGCCTCCCCCTCCCATGCTTAAAAGTTGCAAAGGAAACACGGAAGCAGGGAAGCGGCTGCCCAGCTTCGGAGCTCCACACCATTTTTTTTTCAGAGGGGGAATCTGACTCGAGTATAAGCCAAGGGGGGGTTTTTCAGCACAAAAAATGTGCTGAAAAACTCGGCTTATACTCGAGTATATACGGTCATGGCTGCCAACTCTCACGCAATCAGCGTGAGACTCACGCAATTCAACCAATTTTGACTGTCTCACTCTGATAAACGAAATCTCACGCTAAACCCCCAAAATGGAATGTACAAAAATAAATATATCTCTACATTCTCTGATATTCCGAATATCGATATGCCCAAGCCCAAAGTTTCGAGAAGTGAAGCCTCCGATCCTGGGCGGCTTCAGAGGGCGAACAGAGCATGTGCGAGAGGATGTTGCCCTCATTGATTTCTGTACTGGGGTGAGGAGAGAATTCCACGCTGCAGGAAGCGGTTGCTCCTTTCCGCTCTAGGATGTCACAACTCTCTGGGCTTAACCCTTGCGCTGCACTCTGCTCTGGCAGGCGGAGATGAGAGAGACGAACTCTCTATCCCCCATGAAGTATGACTACAGGGCATCCCTGGGCCTTTCTCGAGAGCTGAGCTCCCATCATCCCCTCCCCGCACCCGTCTGGTCTCAAGGCCGCTGGGATTGGGGCGCAAAGGCGCGTCCCTCTCTGGCCTCCCTCTCGCAAGGGGAGCTGCCGTGGCTGGCCTCTTGCGCGCCTTGGCTTCTCTCGCTCCCCAGCCTGATGGGAAGTCCCTGGAGAGGGAGGGGGAAGAGGGGGGGAGGGCTCCTTCCCGGGTACATTGTGTCCCTCCCCCTGCCCTTTGCACCTAGATATGCGCCCCCCCCAGCCTCCCCTGGGTCCAAGAGGCTGCAAGAGGGTCTGGCAGGGAGGAGCCTCTCCAGGAAGGGGGTCCCACCAGAGGGCAGGCTGGAGCGGGGTGGGGGGGCTCGCAAGGAGGGGGGGTTCCTGTCCCCTCCGAGCCCCAATCGCAGCCGGTGCAGGAGTTTCTCTCTTTTTAGGCTTCTTTCCCCACTTGATGCCAGGAACGTTTGGATGCTCTTTGGGAGCCCCTGGGAAGGAATCTCGCCTTGAGGGGTCTCCCTACAAATGCCAAGCAAAGGGGGGGGAGTGGCCACTGTCCTCTCCTCTCCTCCCCCAGACAATCCAGGACTTCCCTGCAGGGGAGCAGCTGATGGCAGCATTGCTGGGGGTCCCATGCACAGACTGGGAGGAGGGCGTTTGGGGAGTGAAGGACACCAGCCTCCCCCCCCCATTCTGTGTGTGTGTGTGTGTGTGTGTCCATCTGCCTGCCTGGCCCTTTCCGACCCTTCAGCTGGACTGTGAGGCTGGTGGGTCCAAGACTCAGCCTGGATCCCCCTCCCCTCCGCAGGTGGGAGGCCCAGAGGGTGGGAAGGGCTGTTTCTGCCCAGCTCCAAGGCCGGGAACCCTGGCAAGGCCCCCTCCACCCCTGGGGCCATGTGAGGGAGGCTTCTGTGGCCCTGAAGAGGCAGCCTGGAGGGGCCGGATCCCAGGCACTTGGGACACCCCTCTCAGCCAGGGACCCTGGAGGAGGAGGAGAGCCGGAGCAGCCCAAAGGGACGGAGCAGATGGGTAGAGGCCCAAGAATGTGGACCTTTTCTGGCCAAGATGGTCAGTGAACTGCATTATTAATATCTTACAAATCCAGTTCAAGTACATTGGTGCTGCTTGCATGTATGTATGTATGTATATGTCCAAATCATGACTAAAGTATGCATCAGATTGCACCATTTAAAATGTAAAATTGTCAAAGCTCCCTACCGTGGAAGGGGGGACACCCCCCTTCCACACCATCCCCCCCTTGGTCACTCCGCTCCCTCGCAGTGTCTCACTCCGAACTATCACTCACGGTTGGCAGCCCTGTATACGGTAATTTATACAGAAAAGTTGCTTCTCAGCATTTCTTCCCATAGCATGTCAGTATTCTGCTGTAGGTGGGACAGAAAAGGCTACAGAAACCAAAACAAAAGAACAACTTCATTGCCCCTTTTTGCTTCCCAGAGACTTTTATCCTGTTCTTCGGGATAAGATTATGATCAGGAATAAGCGGGTGGAAAGAAAGAATGTGCAAAGTTGTAATGCTTGAGAACCACAGGTAAAACCTATGAAATAGCCTGAGAACTACATATGTTTGGGACAAGGGTGAAAATGGACATGGCCAAAAGAGGGTGTACTATAAGCGTGGCAAAGCTAAAAAATAAGAATAGAGATTTCTCATCCCATTTTAATAAAGGCTTCTCTTCATCTTTTTTCTCTCTTTTTATTCAGTTTCAGAGCTGACTCGTCTTGCCAGATTCTTCAGGTTTGGTGCAGCTCATTTGCCATTGCTCAAGACCAAAAAATGAATATTCCATTCTCTGCTTCTCCTGGATCCACTGGGAAGCCAACTTCCTCCTATCTTTTCCTGTTACATATCAAAAGTAATGTTTTCTGCCAGACACGTTGTTTTGACTTCTGCCAAAACAAGAACTTGTAGCTCTATTTCATTATAGCCATTCATCCAAATGGCTGGAATGGCCTCTCAGCTTTAGTAACTGTGAACTGCACTACACAGCTGTTATGTTCAGCAGGACCCTGTCTCAACCATTGAACTTTTTAAAAAACATCTTCTGTGTTGGAGTCATGGACTTCTTTCGATCACTGATGAAGTTGAGAAGATGTCTGGCAATTGTTTCTTCTAGCTCAAGAGTCAGAGAGATGATGAAACTAGTCTTGTCTTTCCACTGGTCTACTTGTGGATGCATCCCAAAGGAAGTTGTCAGGTACAAAGTTCTCAACAGAAAGGGAATTACATAAGTTGAAATATACATGTCCTCAAAGACCTGCCAATGCAAAAGAAAGCAACTGGTGCAGGAGCATCCACACTTTAAAAAAAAAAAAAAAAACCAGGCAGTGCTTCAATTATACCATTTGTGCTGCCATCTTAACCCTTTTTTGACCCTGTGTATTTCCTATAAACACCCCTGAATTGGTGCTGGCTTTCCTGGCCTGGAAATCCTGCAAACCCATCATCAAGGATCATATTAAACATAGCCAAGACAGAACACTGGGACATTCCCTTGGCCAAATCATAAATCTGAAAATGGACTTCTCAAGCTGGCTTCATTGCAGAAGGTGTAAACATAGGTGTATGGTAGCTTAAGAGTGCAGCATGGAAAAGCCCTTTAAAACACTACCTTTGACTGACCTTTACATATCAGTAGCCATTGAGAAGTGGAACAGAGATTGAACCAAAGCCATTGAGGCTCCATTGTCAAATAGGATGGATTCAAATGCTACTTTAGTAGTCTGTTTCTCCTGCACAAGTAATCCACTGCCATCAATGGTGAATTAAGGCTCACTGGTGCCCTAAGCACTAACAAATCTCGGTGCCCCCTCCTTTGTGCATACAAGATGTTTTACAAATCTTCATTGTTGTTTTTTTCTTTTTCAACTTTGTAGTGCCCCCTTCGGGTCTGGTGTCCTAAGCATGTGCTTAGTCTGCTTAATGGTTAATACACCATTGACTGCCATTGAATTGTGGAGCTGAAAAACTAAGGATATGCTTGAGGATTACATTGTGAAAGGGTTGGGACAAAGCTGCTATGTATGTGGACATGGAATGTGGAGACATCCTTCAAGGGGTATGCAGGAATATGTTGCTTTGCTAAAATTTTGAATGAAGCCCTTCCTTAAAGCAATAGAAAAGCCTTATAATCACAGAAGTCGTGCTTTGCATGTAGAATATGTTGTTGAATATGCTTTATTTAAAAAAAATGAGTCTCCCATCAATTGGACTGAGCTTGTCACAATGCTTCTGGAAACAGAAAAGTGGATAAATTGGACTGCGCCATCCAAAACAAAGCCCTGAGAAAGACAACAAAATTTATATCATGAAGAGTATGGAAACCTCCAATCTGTTTCATGATAGATGACACAGATACAAATATAGACCAATGTATACAGAAACATAGATATTAAAGGATATAGCTTTCATTTATCCTATAGGACATCCAGGAGTAATGAAGGAAAAAATTGAAAATAATTGTATCAACACTAAGCTAGATCTCTATTTAGTTATGGCTAGAGTAGACCACTGAAATCAATGAGATATAAGTTCATCTTGACTATGTATATGATGGATTTCCTTTGTTCTGCACAAGCATCACTGGATTTCATTCACATTTGATTAAGCTATTATTTCTCCCATTATTAGCAGTTCATCTGCGTGATTAGTTTATGAAATTAGGGTTCCAGTTTTCTCTTATAAAAAAGAAAAGGTATAATACACAAAAATGAAGCTTTGGAATTCCAGAATTATTACTAAAGAGATTCATGACTGGCATCCCTCTTGTTATTGCCAACTTCTAATTGTTATAATCCCAGAACATATCTATACAAATAACACACATCCTATATTCCCCATCCTATTACATTCAGTTCCATGCTCTTCACTCCATATCAAACATTCTGGCACTGCAGAGGTAAATATCCTATAATAACCCATGACTTTTCTGTGATCAATTTCCATAGCATTTGGATGACAAAATCACTAAGAGATGAGGAAGCCTTGATTCCTTGAGGGCAGAGCCTTTGGTAGTCACTAAGTATTAACTTGCAATATTATCTAGAATCTCCTTGCAGTTTCTAATACAATTTGGAATTTCTGCTTCTGCTGAGATTCTGATAGGAACTGCTCTATTTCTAGCAGTCCAGAACTATCTTGCATTTTGTCCAGTGCCTTGTATTCTTTTACATTTTATTTTAAGAGGAAAGGGCAGCTTCAATTTTTGTTCTCTTATACTTAAAGGGGGAGACATTCATTAAAAAAAAAAAAAAGGAAGTGGTTTTTTATCTCTTTTATGTCCTAAAAAGAAAGGATGAATCCTTACTATGTTGACAGGAAGAGGCACTATCTACATTATTTTTTACATATTTTTATTGGCAGAAAGGCAATACTGATTGTCAGAGTCCTGATTCTCCTATATACACGTGAGGTACATAGGCCATGGCAGCAAAAACTAGTAGGAACCTCCACCTCCTGTAAGGGGATGGGCTTATTGTATAAAGCAGGGGTCTCCAACCTTGGCCACTTTAAGACTTGTAGACTTCATCTCCTAGAATTCTTCAGCCAGCAAAACTGGCTGAGGAACTCTGGGAGTTGAAGTCCACAAGTCTTAAAGTAGTCAAGGTTGAAGACCCCTGGTATAAAGGTCCAGAAAGCTTCCGATAGAGACCTTCAGCCTTCTGACCTAGGAACTCAACCATCTATTTTGGGGCCAATCACTTTCTCTCTCAGCATGACCCAGTGTTGTTTCTTGTAGGGAAAACAAGAGGAGAAATGTATGTATGTTTGCTGCCTTACTTATAAAGTAATAAAGGTGGGATAAAAATCTAATAAATAAAGAAGAAAATATAATTATTGGGTCCATTATTATGTAAATGTAAGCTCTCTTGATATTAATGGATTGGACTTGCAAAGTATGCTCTCCATATAAATCTTAAAGCTAAAATGGTGAAATAGTTAGAGTTAAACTAGCAGGTGGGACACCCTGGTTCTAGCCCATTCTCAGCCACAAAACTCATAGTTGAGTTTCTTTCTCTTGGCCCAACCTCCTTCCCAGGTTTATTATAAGGCTGAAATGAAAGAAGCTTCCCAGACAAGCTGGCAAAATTGATTTAAATCTTGCAGTTGTCATTAAGTGGGTACAAACCAATGGGTTTTTTGTCTAGGTCTCTGTTGTGTCCTCGAAAATGATGCCAGGACTCGGTGACTTCAAATCATGCTCTTTTATTAAAGTAGGAACCGAACTGGTGCTTTGCAAAAGGTTCGCGGCTTTTATTCTTTTAGCCGCCGTGGCCGCAGCCAATGGCACCGCTTTGAATCTCCCGCGATTCGAATTGACCAATCGCGGGAGATTCTTAGCGAGCCAATCGGCGCAGCTCGCCTAACCAATCAGAGTGCCCCGCGCTTTGGCCAATTAAAGCGCGGGGATCTCAAGAATGCTAATTAGGGGACAGAACACCCCTCCCCTCTTGGTTTAGTCCTTACATCGCGTAGTCATGTAGGTAGGCGGGGCTCCGTCTGAGCCTACTGGACCTGCGCAGCTCAGTCGTAGGTTGGATCCTGCCCGGTTTGGTTGGGATCTCTGTTGCTCCTGATGCCGTCGTGGGAACCGGCTGGTCGGTCGGGCCAGGCCGCTCTCCGTAGCTCCCTCCTGGGCCTCCCGGGTTGGTTGTGCTGTGGGTTTCGCCGCTTCCGCTCAGTCTCCCCGGGTCAGTCGAGCTGGCCTGGCTGTCTCTTCCTGGCGAGGGGTCGTGCTGGCTGCTTTCTGGTAAGTATGGCTGGTTTATTCTTCTTTGGTTTTGATCCCCTGGGTATTCCCTCCCCCCTTGGTTTGTGTTGTGGGGGTCGGTTTCGCCTGTTTGTGCGTTGGTGGTCTCTTGGTTGGTAGTCCTCGAACTTAATTGGTCGATGTGGCATTTCCAGGCTCGTCCGTCTGCTGTTTGTAGCCGGTACGAGTGTGGGCCTGTTATTTGTGTGATGACGGCCGGTACCCATAGTGGGTCTCCCTTCAGGTTTCTTGCGTATACGGGGTCGCCTGGTGCGAAAGTTCGGTGTTTGCTGTTTGAGTCTGGGGGCTTCTCCGGGTTATACGTGGGGTGTAACCTGTTGAGTGGGGACCTTAATTTCCTGCCCATTAATAGTTCGGCTGGGCTCTTATTCGTTGTGGTATTTGGGGTTATGTGTTGGGTGAAGAGTAGTTTGTTTATTTTCTCCTGGATCTCCCCGTGGTCTATTTTCCGGATGGTTTTCTTAGTGAATTGGACCATCCGTTCCACCCTACCGTTCGCCGCCGGGTGAGCCGGTGCTGTCAGCACATGGCAGATGCCCCTTTCCGCTAGGAATTTTTCAAATTCCAGCGAGGTGAATTGGGGCCTGTTGTCGGAAACGACGACGTCTGGGAGGCCGTGCGTTGCAAAGAGTTTGCAGAGTTCCTTGATCACGGCCTCCGTGGTTGTTGTTTTCATGTTGCTTACCTCCAGCCAGTTGGAGTAAGCGTCTACTGTTATAAGGAAGGTGTGTCCTTTTGTGGGCCCGGCGAAGTCTATATGGATCCTAGACCAAGGTCCCCTTGGGGTTTCCCACTCTAGGATGGGTGCTGTGGGTGGGCTTGGCCTAGTTTCCTGGCATCGTTGGCACCTTGCTACCCAGGTCTCAATTTGTTTGTTC
Organism: Hydrophis major; assembly: GCA_033807585.1. NCBI lineage: Eukaryota > Metazoa > Chordata > Lepidosauria > Squamata > Elapidae > Hydrophis > Hydrophis major. Next base: position 69,279,534 of record CM066328.1, on the reverse strand, counting down.
ATCCCTGGCCACCAAGCGTAACTTCTGGCCAGGGCTTTAGTCCTAACGATGCCAGGGTGCCCCTCGTGTAGTAGTTCCAGAACCTTTCCTTGTAGTTTTTCTGGAATGACCACCCTATCCCCCCATAGTATGCACCCTTTTAATAATGAGAGTTCTGTTTGGCGGTTTCGGAATGTTTTGACGGACTCGTCGTTGTCCCTTTACGGCCACCCTTTCTCTACCCAATGCAACACCCGCGCCAGACGTTTGTCTTTATTAGGTCAATGTCTGATGCGGTTATGGGCAGGTTGGGTAGAGTCTCTATGCTGAGGGTGGTCGTCGTGGGTAATGGGTCGGTGTCAGGTTCCGGTAGCGGCGAGCGGCTTAAGGCGTCTGCATGGGAGATGGTCTTACCCGGTCTGTGTATGAGTCCGTAGTTGTAGGCTGCCAGGAACTCGGACCACCTTGTCATTTGGGGAGACAGAATGTTCGGGGTGGCCCGGTTTCCTGCAAGGATTCCCAGCAGCGGCTTGTGGTCGGTTATGATGGTGAATGTCCGGCCGTAGAGATACTCGTGGAATCTTTTTACGGCGGCAACGATAGCCAGAGCCTCTTTGTCCAGCTGGCTATAGTTCCACTCCGGTTTGGTGAGGGTCCTTGAAAAGAACGCGATGGGCACTTCTTTTCCATCGGGGAGGGTATGGCTGAGGACAGCGCCGACGCCAAAGGGTGATGCATCGCATGTGACGGCCAGAGGTAGGGTCTCGTTATACTGTATGAGGATGGCATCCGAAGTGAGGAGGTCCTTTGTTCTTTGGAAGGCGGCTTGCTCGCATTTCCCCCAAGTCCAAGTCGCCGCCTTGTCCAGGAGCCTATGCAAGGGCTCCGCCACCGTCGCCTTCTGGGGCAGGAAAACATTGTAAAAGTTAAGTAGCCCCAGGAATGCCTGTAGTTCCGTCTTCGACTTGGGTGTGGGGGCTTCTTTGATGGCCTTGATTTTTTGGTTTGTGGGGTGAATGCCGTGACGGTCTAGGAGGTATCCTAGGAATTCAACCCGTTCCGTGTATAATTGGCATTTCTCCCTCTTTACTTTGAGCCCGGTCTCTTTGAATTTGGTTAGGACCTCCCTTAGGCGACCCTCTAGTTTGGCTTGGTTGGTTGCCGACACTAGGACGTCGTTGAAGTAAGGTACCACCCCCTTGATGCCTTGCAATAGTCTTTCCATTAGGCTTTGGAATATTCCCGGTGCCACGCTGACTCCGAATTGGAGTCGGTTGCATTTAAATGCTCCCCGGTGGGTGACTATGGTTTGCGCTTCTGCCGTTTGCTCGTCGACTGGCAACTGTTGGTATGCCTGGGCGAGGTCGAGCTTGGCGAAAACCTTGCCCCCTCCCAGTGAGTGCAGTAGGTGTTGCACTACTGGGACGGGGTAGGCGCTTTGTTGCAGCGCGCCATTTAGGATGGCCTTATAGTCCCCACAGATCCTCACCGACCCATTGGGCTTGATCGGGGTGACTATGGGGGTCTCCCACCGGGCGTGGTCTATGGGCTGTAGGACCCCTTGCTTGACGAGTTTGTCAATTTGCTCGTCTATCTTGGGTTTAAGTGCGAATGGCACCCGCCTTGGTTTCAGGCGTTTTGGGGGGACGTTTGGGTCTAGGCTGAATGATATAAGGAGCCCTCGGTACTTGCCTAGGTTTCCGTCGAAGACCTCTTGGAATTCCTGGGCCAGTTGTTGCTCCCAGCTGTCGTTGGTGACGTGGTCGACTCCCGTGACTGCGATGCCGAGCGGGGCGAACCATTGCAGTCCCAGTAGGCTTGGGCGGTCGCGGTCGACGATTGTCAGGGGAAGCCTTTCAGTGTGCCCTTTATATGTGATGTTGAAGAGTTTGGTTCCGACTACCGGGATGCGGTTTCCCTGGTAGTCCTTTACGATGAGTCTCTGGCTGTCTAGGCTCCTCCTTTGGATGGTAGGCACCAAGCGCTTTATTTCATGCCATGCTATCATGGAGAGGTAGGACCCGGAGTCCACCTCCATTTTGCATGGCTGGCCCTCGATGCCTACCTCCACGTGGACCTTCCGGGCGTCATTGGTTATGGCATGCCCGATGGTGACCGTCTGATGGGTCTCCTCTCTTCGCCGGTTATCGCCGCCTCATAGGGATCGTCCGTTCCGGTCCCATCTGTTGTCCGAGGGGCGATCTCTGGTCCGGGGTGGTGTGCTCTCTCTCCTCCGGTCGCTCTGGTCCCATCGGGCCGGCTGCGGATCTTTTTAAGGCAGCAGACATGGGCGATGTGTCCCTTCTTGTCACAATGCCGGCAGATCGACTCGAAAAACCGGCATTCGGACCTGGGGTGGTCGCCTCCGCAACCGGCACAGTTGGTCCTCAACTTACGACCCCACCAGTTCCGTGGGTCGCGGCCTGTCTGGAGGCGATGAATGTCCTCCTCGTCATCGGAAGTGCCCGATGCCGAGTGGAAATCGCCCTGGTGGGTGGTCGTCTCGGGTTGGGCCTCGGCCGACCTTGCAGGGTTGTTGTTCTCGCTGCAGTCCCCAGCGTTCGGTCTGCACATGCGGTCGGCGGATGTTCGGGTTGCTTCGGCGGCTGCGGCTGCGGCTGCGGTGAGGGTGTTTGCTAGGCTGATGTTGCCCTTGGCCATCAGCCGGCTCTGGAGGATGGGGTCCCACAAGCCGAGCACGATTCTGTCTCGCAGGGTGTCGTTCAGGTTGTCGAATTCGCAGAGCCCCCCTAGGCATCGTAGTTCGGCGACGGAGTCGCTGAAACTCTCACCCGACCGTTGGTCCCAATGGTAGAACTCGTTGCGACGGATCAGGATGGGTACCTCTGGAGCGTAGTGCCGCCGAAGTATTGGCTCGAGGACGTCCCAGTCCATTGCGGTCGCATCGGCGGGTTTGGCAAGCGCCTTGGCCATCTTGAATACCTCGGTCCCGCAGTGGGTCAGGAAGACGGCGCGCTTCATGGGGCCGGTGGCGTCCTTCAGATCGCTGCACTCGAGGAACATGCGGAATCGGTCGGAGTACGATTCCCAGTCCTCGGTGGCAGGGTTGAAGGGTGCGGGGGGTGCGATTTTCGCCATCGTGGTGGTTCGTCTGGCTTCCGTCGGACACGTGGTTCAGTTCAGGGCCTGGATCCCACCTTCGTCGCCAGTGTCGTGTCCTCGAAAATGATGCCAGGACTCGGTGACTTCAAATCATGCTCTTTTATTAAAGTAGGAACCGAACTGGCGCTTTGCAAAAGGTTCGCGGCTTTTATTCTTTTAGCCGCGGCGGCCGCGGCCAATGGCACCACTTTGAATCTCCCGCGATTCGAATTGACCAATCACGGGAGATTCTTAGCGAGCCAATTGGCGCGGCTCGCCTGACCAATCAGAGTGCCCCACGCTTTGGCCAATCAAAGCGTGGGGATCTCAAGAATGCTAATTAGGGTACAGAACAGTCTCAAGTAGAGAGAAGTAAAGGAAAGCATGGTTAAGAAAGAACTGGAAATGTTTTATAAATGAAACAGGGTGAAGAGCTGTAGCATCCAACTATAAGAACAGGCTTGCTGGCTTGAAGTTCAATGTTCTGTGAACAGCAATGACCGGCCAGCTGCTTTTGAAAATTAGCAAGCTTGGCATGAAGTCAATCAGCCTGCTACATTGTTTGCCTCCAGCAATAGGGATACTGACTCCAAACATATGGCCAATGAGACAGTAAAGTATAAATCAGGCCAAGGAGCCATGTAGTCCAATTCAGGAAGCCAGATGCTTCTGATAAGTTTATAAAGAATGGACAAAACAGCAATTGCCCTCCAAAGTTGTTCAGTCCTAGAAAATGGTATTCAAAAAGTATTTATTTTGAAAAGAACTTGGTCCATTTTGGCGGATGAGGCCATTTTCTGACTTTTGTGTTTTAAAGAGAAAAACAAAACAAAATGGTGATGTGATTTAAAGCGATGAAGGAAGTTCAACAACAACAATAAAGCAAATCACTGTAATTAAAGTATCAGCCACCAAATGTTGTTGCAGACACAAACACTGATCGCATCTCTCTTTCCAGACTGGGGTCAGTTTCAACCCCTGGCTCTTTTAGAATTGACATCAAAATTTAGAACCATTACAAAGAAAAGAATGAGGAGAGGAGGGGGAAAGATCTCAAACTTCCTGGACCAGGTGCTGTTGGAACCAGGTGCCTGGCAGCAGACTGACAGAAAACTTCTTTGCCCTTCTGGATGAGAGACCTGGACCACAGGAAATAGAGGAACCGATGTCAACTCTGATTGGAAATGGGTAAGATTAAGCCTAACTCTAATCCTGTGCAAGACCCATAGGAACTTTGGGGTCTGATTATTCAGTCCTTCTCCAACCCTGTAGGATTTGGGTGTTAGAAACCGCACCATTTTGCTGGAACAAGAGTGGGAGAGGGGCTGAAACTTCACTGCAGGGTTAGCAAATGAAGATCACATGAGAGAAGGGACAAAACTGCAAGCTACCTATGAGAGATACAGCATCAACAGGAATGAGCCCTTGAGCCCCAAAGTTTGCCACGAAGTCACTTGCTTTGAGGACAAGAAGCGGCATACAAACTGCCCTTCTTTTGCCTAACACCCTTCACACCCTGGAATCAATTTGTCTGGGATCCCAGCTGACCACAGCTTTTCAATTTGGCTTCCATATCATATTTGTAATAATGAGGGGTGGGACCAATGCTTTGTTTACTTCTTCATCCTCCACCCACCCACCCCAGCCTAGAGACAGAGGAAGTGTAGCTGGAGGTCATTAGAAGACCTTACTAAAGCCCTTTTGGAAAACATTCTCTCAATTGAGCCTCACACAGTCCAATTGCAAGATATCCTGGCCTCTATACCAGCCCTTTTTCTCTTGCCCCTTGCATTGGTTGGTTTGCTTTATCTTCCTGTCTGATGGTAAACAAAGATGGAGAATTTGAAAGCAAGCTGAAGTTTTTAGATTACCTTTTTTACTTGGCTTCATAACAGGATTCACTTCAGAAGTGGTATTCAGCAGGTTCTGACCAGATCTGGAGAACTAATAGCAGAAATTTTGAGTGGTTCAGAGAACTGGCAAACACCACCTCTGACTGGCCCCGCCCCCATCTATTCTCTGCCTCCCAAGTCCCACCTGATCAGCTGGGTCTTCTTTTGTTGCCCTGCACAGGGGAACGGAGCTGGAAAGCAGGTTAGTGGGGTGGGGAGGGAATGGGATTTTGCAGTATCCTTCCCCTGCCATGTCCTCCAAGCCACGGTCACCAAACCCTGCCATGCCCACCAAACCACACCATGCTCACCACAGAACCAGTACTAAAAAATGTTGAATCCCACCACTGATCTACTTGGTAAAGGGTGTTGATTTAACCCTTCCTTCCTCCTTCCTTCCTTTAGACACAAGTAGTTGCTTTGGCTTTTTAGCTGGACTATTATAACTTCCTCTTCCCACTTCCATGGAAATACTTTGGCCAAAACAACCTTAAGACCTGTTTCTCAACCTTGGCAACTTTTAAGATGTGTGGATGTCAATTCCCAGATTTCTCCAGCCATCATGGGTAAGCTGTGGAAACATAAAACATGGCTAGCTGGGGAATTCTGGGAGTTGAAGCCCACACATCTTAAAGTTGCTAAGGTGCAGAAAACAATAATCTCAAGGCCCAGTTTTTAAAGTCTTTTTAAGGTCATGTTCATCTAACCACAAACATATCATGATAAAAAAAAAATCTGCTATGGCCTCATAATAGGGCCTTTATCAGTCTCCTGCTTATAAGTAATACAGGCTGAAATCATCCTTCATTGCACTGGTGTTATAATAGAAGTTTGTCTCGTAAGCTTCTGACCAGGAGAGCTTCTAACTGGAAGGTCCCTTCCAACTCTGTTACTTTTTTAAGCTATTGGCATCCCCCAATAGCAGCTACACTGGGTGTATAAGCTGTTAAACTTGTTATCTCGAAGACTGAGAACAAAAGCTATATAGAGACAGGATAGGAGTCAACAAGAAAGACCTCCAAATAGATTTTGCTTTAACTTTCTGCTGACTCAGGTGATGAGTGCAGAATTATGGAATTTAACAGGGGAAAGGCCCTCTCTGGCATGGCTATTCCTAGGACAGGGAATTGATCCTATACTAATGGAAATGACACTCTACTTTGGATTCAGAATTGAGGTGGAAGCAGCGAATCCAGGAGAAAATCTCTCTCTGGAACATCATCTCCACAGAGATTAGAATGGCCCCCATCCTAGGACTCTTTTGGAAGGCACTGAAGACCTGGTTCTGCCAGTGGGCCTGGGGGACCCTGAGTGAGATAGAGCCCATTCAAGCTTTCTTTCCTCTGCGCAACTGCAAACTTTTATCAAAGTATGCCAAGGTCAACGGACAGAAGCCTCATCACCACCTGAGGATGTCCACATGATCATATTCACAACTTGTAATTGGAAGACTCATCTGAACTATTGGGGGTGGGAACATTTCCATCACTTTGTACATGTGGTTTACGCGCCTAATTCCTCAGATTCAGAATTCTATTGTTGCTACCACTTCATTTCCAGTAAAAGATATCTTTTCTCTAATTAAAAGAGTCTAAGTATTTCTTTCTTGGATTTTGAATGGAGCACTGCCTGACAGTCACCCTGTGCGAATAGGCGGCAATATAAATTCCCTAAATAAATAATTAAAGTTGTATAGCACTCAGATTCCTAGGATCATGGGTCTGCCTCAGAGGGAATCCATAAAAATTTGGTTTCAAGTGCTGCAGAAAAGGTTAGATTCTTGCTTTTATTAAGCTTTTACATTTCTTTTTGCCTTCTAGTCTGAAGTTCTGTACTAGGAAGGATTCGCTGTGTATAGTTACTCATGGAACTGTTCAGTGTTACTGTCCAAGTGAAAAGGAGAGAAATTCTGAACTATTCCAAATGTCTTCTTTCTTGAACATTTTGAACAAAGATACCAGCTTTTTGTTACAAAATGTACCTTTGGGGGTAGTTGTTTTTTTATTTGTGTATATAGGTCTGCACAACTTCATGCATAGAGTTTATACATAACAAATAATTGTGCCTTGAATATTTAAGGATTTAGAGGTTATTCTTGAGTATTACCAGCAAAATAGGTACCTTGGAATGCAAACACACCAAACTTTCCACTAGGAAAGAGGAAAATTCCCACCAGCCTCAGAACATTCGACACCTAAAACACATTTATCTAAAAATGCCCCAGTCTTCTTAAATATGCACCAACTGCAGCTACACAATACAGTACAAGGTTTGGCTAATGATGTCCCTGTGTGTACATGCACCACACATAGAACAATTTCCTTTGCTTATTGGAGTTAGGCCAATAATTAAATCCACTTTAATTGCTTCCACCACCACCCCTTCACTTTGGTGAGCTGAAATCAACTAGCTGAAAGGCTGGGCCGCAGAGATCCAGCCCTGGTTCTTCTGGAACAATAAGGTTGCTTGGAAATACACAAAATCAGCACACAAAGCCTACCAAGTTTCTCTTTCTGCCTTTTGAGGAAACAAAACCGAGAAAGTTGAGCGGCCGGACCTGGGCTGCTCCCGAGGGTCAAAACCCAAAACCGTGGGTCTCTTACTCTCTCTTCAAGCAGGAACGACCGACCGCTTGCAGGCGACAAAGCAGGGCGAAGCGAGAGGGAGCCCCCTCGACTCCCCGGGCTTGGGAAAAGAGCCTCCTTGGCTGAAAACCACGCGGAGCGGAGTTGGCGGGGAGGGCGGGGGAGGGGGAGCTGTTTTCGCAGACCTGCTGATGAGCAACCCCTTCAGTTGGCAAGGCTCGCGGGAGTGGGTGGGGGTATCATTCGGTGTACCCGGTGGTGTATTAACCATTATGCAGACGAAGCACATGCTTAGGGCACCAAGCCAAAGGGGGCACCACAAAGTTGAGAAAGAAAAAATAACCAATGAAGTGGGGGGAGGGGAGCACCAAGATTTGTCAGGGCTTAGGGCACCATGAAGCTTAATCCATCACCTGTGCGAGGGAACGGGAGGAGGGAGGGAGGCAGGAAGAAAAAGCGCCCCTCCCGGGCGCTCAAAAGGACCAACCTCCCCCCCCCCAAGGTCCCGTCTTCCCGTTCGGTTTCCCAACTCGTGTCGGCAACTCTCCCAGTCCCCCTCCGTTACATTTGGCACACAACAACCTCCAGCCATCATCCCATTCTCATAGCCAGCGTCCCTCTCTCGGGGCAGGCGCGCGCGCGCGCGCGCACACACACACACACTCCGTCCTTCCCTTCGGGTCTTTCTCGAGGCGAGTCTCCCTTCCCTTCCTTCTCCGATCGCTAACTCTGCCCGGCGCAGAAACCTGGGTAGCGGCCAGCCCAACGAGACGGCAGCATGTCTTGCTTAGCGCTGGGGCCAGCTCATATACAGCTGTGTGGGCTTTGTTTGCGGTGGGTTGGCGGGCGCGTTTGCCTCCCTCCAAACCCCCGCATTCTCTTTCTTCTCCTCCTTCCTCCTCCTCCTCCACCCGCCCCGGTTGCGAGCGAGCCCAGCATGATAACGAGCTTCGCCAATTGGAGACCAAGCTCGGAGTCCTGGTTGGAGGGAGTGGGGGGGGGGGTAGGGGTAGGAGTGGAGTTGGGTAGCCTGCCAGCTTTTTTTCCCCTCCCCTTCCACCGCCACTCCCCCCCACCGCCACCCCGTCCCCAAACACTTCGCGCAAAGCAAGAGAAGGCAGCAAAGAGGGAGAGGGGGAAACCCCGCTTGCAGGTTCTCTCTGGAGCCAAATGTACGCGAGGGAGGGAGGGAGGGAGTTGCGCTCGCAGAAACTTAAAAGAGCCTCTTGGGCGGGGGGGGGCAAAGCACGGTCGAGCCTGACGCCCCCCTGGGTTGGTCTTGGTTCCGCCCAACAGATCATTTCATATTGAAGCAGCGGATCGGCCTGCCGGCGGAGGAGAAGGCTGGTTTGCTTTGAGGACTTTCTGGGTGGACTTTGGAAGCGGAAGAAGACAGGAGGCCACAAAAGAGGCTTAAAAAGTCACCAGTATTTCCCGTGCTGATTTCCACCGCGGCTAGGAAATGGGATAAATAGCAGATTCCCCCCCACTCCTCGCAGCTCACTTTTCTTAAGCCCTCTCCCTCGTGTCAGTTGGAAACAGGTAGGCAGATGATCAGCGAGGGCCCGCTGCTGTTTGGCCTGCCCTCAAAATAGCAAGACTCACCTTGGAAAGGTGAATGCCAGGGCCCAGCGAATTCCTTGCGGGCTTCCTGTCCTTCCTGTCAAAACCTGCCTTCTAGCTTGGTATATGAGAATGCCAGGAAAGGAGTGGGGGAGAGATCCGGAAGAGGGAATGAAGTTATTTTCAGAAAAGGAAAGGAAAGGAAAAGAGAAAAGAGAAAAGAAAAGAAAAGAGAAAAAAGAAAAGAAAAGAAGAAAAAAGAAAAGAAAAGAAAAAAAGAAAAGAAACATCTGGCTTTGAACAGTTTTATTAATAGTTTGAGTTTTATGCACAGTTTTCCTTGCTAGACTCTCTTAAAAACTGGAAGAGTAAATAATATGCTGCCTTTGAACATATGTAGAGAGCCACTTCCTTTTTAATTCCTTGCATTTTGAGAGCCTCCTTCCAACAACTTGGCATCTGTTTAGAAAGGAAAATTAGTTAATTGGAGTAGAGGATGAAGAATTCTCTTTTTAAATATTTTTAGACTCCAGGTACAGTAGCGGAAAAATTGTCTTGTTAAAAAATGAAGACCATTTGCATTTAAAAAAACACACCAAAAACTAAATTTCTAGATCTCATGACTTGAGGAAAAAACTGAAGCCATTTTTCCTATCACACAAGACCTTCATCCCTATCATGGTCTGGGACCAGATTTTCTTCTTTTCAAAAGAAGGCTGAAAACAAATTGGATTTCCTGAAAGTGACAGGACTAAATTTTGGTTGATGGTCTCCATGCATTCCAGTCTGCCTTTTGTCCAAAAAGAGAGAGAGAGAAATCTAGTCCAGACTTGTGCAAAGCTGGCTGAGGAACTCAGGGAATTGAAGTCCACAAGCCTTAAAGTTGTCAAGGTTGGAGACACTTGATCTAGTCCACATATTCCTACATTCCATTCTTGGTGTCTCATTTGTCAGCACACACCTTCACAAAGCACTTTGTAATCCTGCAAGTGCAGCTGAGAAATCCTTTAAAACTTGGGTTGATCTCAACATCAGTGACTTCTTAGTATAAATACAACACTAACAAGTTCATGATACAGACACCCTTCATTCAGTCATTTAGCTCATTCTAATTAAAAATGGAACTTCAAAGTCGCTTGAACAAGGTGTCCCTCAGTGTATCACCAAAATTCAAGGTAGAATGAATTAGAAAGGGGATTGGTGCCCTTTGGAAAGTTAACCAATAACCACAAATATATTTTAAGGAGAACCTGGGGCAAAGGAGTATGGTCCTGTCAAAAGGTCTTGTCTCTGTCATGCTCTTAGATCTGAACAGCAACTCTGAAAGAAAGCACTAGAGCAGAGGTCCCCAAACTTGGCAACTTTAAAACTTGTGGACTTCAACTCCTAGAATTCTCCAGCCATAATTCTGGGAGTTGAAGTCCACAAGTCTTAAAGTTGCCAAGTTTGGGGACCCCTGTGCTAGAAGCTAATGTGAAGGACTGGACTTTTTTTTTTTTTAAATGAAAGTAGGTACTTCTTCCAATAACTTATAGGTCACACCAGCCTGTCTCATCCACTGAATTGATGGGTGATTTTGAAAAAGCTAAGCAAGGTAAACTTCACTAGGACATCATCAGGAAATTTCACAGCTGAATGCAAGTCTAGAAATCTGAAACCACGTCCAGGAAGAAGGCGGTCGTAAGAAACCCACATAGGTCTGTCAATAGATCAACACTTCTAGAGAAAATCGGGGAGGCAGATTAGGTTTGTGTAAGATCAACACATCACTTTGTGTGGGGTTCTAAACTTCCCAATTCCACACTTTTCCAAAGAAATGAGGGCTTTGGTAGAATGTCTTTCTAAACCAGCTGTGGTTTTCTTTTGAGGCAAAGCACTAGAGATTCTCTAGACTCCATGCATATTTTTCCTACTTTGGAGACTAGCTGAAGCTATTGCTTAGATCTGGGAGGTTTAATGCAGAAGATGATTTTTAAAGACATGTATTAATTATTTTTTATGTCTATGTTATTCTTTATTAATTATTACAATTTATTAATAATATTAATACTTATTAATATTGTTAATATAATATTTAATTATATGAATTATTCTTTATGTACATGTCTATGTTTCTGCCAACAAAAGTGCATATAGTAAAGGGTATGGTTTTCCCAGTTGCAATGTATGGCTTTGAAGCTTGGACCATAAGAAAGGCTGAGTGCCAAAGAATTGAGGCCTTTGAACCATGGTGCTGGAGAAAACTCCTACGAGTCCCTTGGACTGTAAGGCGATCAAACTGATCAGTCAGTCCTAGAGGAGATCAACCCTGACTGCTCTTTAGAAAGCCAGGTCCTGAAGATGAAACTCAAATACTTTGGCCACCTATGAGAAGGAAGTAGTCATTGGAGAAGAGCTTAATGCTGGGAAAGATTGAGGGCAATAGAAGAAGAGGACGACAGAGAACAAGGTGGCTGGATGGAGTCACTGAAGCAGTAGGTGTAAGCTTAAATGAACTCCAGAAGATGGTAGAGGACAGGAAGGCCTGGAGGAACATTGTCCATGGGGTCACGATGGGTTGGACACAAGACTTTGGAACTAACAACAACAATGTCTATGGAGATTCTTAGTCATCCAAGTCATAGTTATCCCAAATTTTGAGACATTTAACAATGCATTTGGGATAACTATTCTTTTGTTATAATTTTAACAGTGTAACCACACTGTTAGAGGGCAAGTTAGATATAAACATGAAAGGTTTTTTTTAAGGGCACTATATCCCATGTAGGTATGTCCACAACCATGGAGGAAGAGTTTTTTTAAAAAAAAGTCAAAATGGCAGCCACAACTGCATAATCCGAGCAACAACCTGTTGTTTGGGTGCACAGGGCATGTGATGCTCATAAAATGGGTGGACTTTTAGTCACAAGGCCACAGCTAGCAATTTCATTCATTTCAGGACTGCTTTTGATTCCCTCTCATGGAAACCCTGTGGAGAAATGTTAAAGTCTTGCCAATAGACAAGGCAGTTGATTCTGCTCAAACGTGAATTATTTAACCGCACAAATGTAAAGATTTTATGACAAAGCCATTTTTAATGCAGTTCTAATACTGCATTATTAGTATTAGTATATATTAAAAAAAATAAAAAAACAAAGAGCCTATTTGATGTAGTGATTAAGGAATCAGCCTAGAAACCACGAGACTATAAGTCTAGTCCTGCCTAAGACATGAAGCCAGCTAGTCACTTTGAACCAGTTATTTTCTCTCAGTCCTAGGATGGAAGAAATTGCAAATCTGTTCTGAAAAACCTTGCCAGAGAGGTCAAAATAGATCCAGGATCAAGTCAACTTTCAGAGGTAGAAATCAATTTGGCAATGCTGAGCCAGACACTCACTCACTCACTCTCTCTCTCTCTCTCTCCCTCCCTCCCTCCCTCCTTCCCTTTCTTCTCCCTCTCCCACAAACCTCTGGACTTCACAAGGTTCTTCTTTTCCAAATAAAGTGATTTCTCTATAAGTTGCTTTTTGTTCCTGGAGAAATAGTAAGAGGTCAAATTAACAGATAAGCAAGTTGTTAGTTAAGTTAGTTAAAGAGTTTAAAGAGTTAGGACTTCATCCTCCTATCTAGTGAAGAAATGGCTCTCATAGGTTGGTAACTTTGAGGTCTTCTATAGGAGTCTGAAGGGCTCCTAATCAGCCCTGGACTGCCACGGTTGCTATTTTTGTCTTTTAGCCAATTTCTAGAATAGACCAATGTTCTTTGCTAAAGAATAGTGATGGGGAGTTCATTATGATGGTATTGCTCAAATGAAATCTTTCTAACATTGCATGCCTTTAAGCAAGCAAAAAGGTTGAAGACAAGACTTTCCCAGCTCAAAAGAATGTGGTAGCTCTGAATGATGGTGATTTGTACCAGCAGCCATAATGTTCTTTGTGGAAAAAGAAAGAATCCAACTTTTTATGGGACACAATTCCATTTTTTTTTTCTGCACCACATGAGTGAGTCTAAGTTCTGGGAATCTTAAATTCTGAGCATCATAGGCCACTAGTAGCATGAAACTGGATTGCTGGGAGTTAAAGGCAAAGAAGGCAAAACATTCACATGTTTAAGGTTAAAGTTTCTTCTCTCTCTCATGTGGACTTCGCAAAGATCCATCTCAGGGCACCCCCTTTTTTTTAGCTATTGCCATCGGGCAGATGGTACAGGATCATAAAAACAAGAATGAATAGGCTGAAAAACAAGTTCTATCCCAGGGCAATAACTCTATTGAATTCTACTTTGTAGTACAATATTAATGCAATATCAGGAGGTTTCAATTCAGTTGTATAGAATGTGAAGGATGTGTGTTTGTGTTTTATTTTTTATAGTTATATAATGTACACTGAAGATGGCATTTAATTTCATTGTACAGGGTGCAATGACAATAAAGTAAACTAAACTAAACTAAACTGGCTAGTCTGACAGACTGTTAATCTTCATTCAACAAGCTGGATGAAAACCACTGCAGGGGAACGACTGTTCACAAAGGACTCCTACTCTGTGACCCATAACAGGGCTACAAGGCAGCATCTTTTAGGTTGTGGGGATGTGACAATTACGATTTAGGTGGAGAATTTGACCTTTCAAATCCGGATGACCAAATTCTAGATAAGAACCAGCCCTCTGTCTTCCTTTTCTTTTCTTTTTTGTCCCAATGACCATAAACACATCATTTTACTACCCTGCTTTGCTTAGATGGTAGATTTAATAAGTTATCCTTCTTAATGAAAGCATTTGGCTTTATGGTTCTGGAGCTGTTGAAATGACTCCCTGCCCTCTATTCTTTCTTTTGTAATGATATGTAATGGACTGGTTTTACTTCTTTTATTAACTCTTACGTTCAGATTAGTGTTACGTTTCATACTTTTTTATCAGATAGACAACTTGCTGTTGCTTAGAGGTGTGCTAGCTAAGAAACACTGGTAAAAGAGTATTTGCAGATTTGCCTATTATCCGCAAGTATACTACCTACCACATATGAAACATTGCTGGTTTCGGAGTGTAATATGTGTATTTATTTACTTTGCCTTATATTTATCTTTCAGCTTAAGCATCAGGGGAGTCTCCCTGCAGGTTTTTTGATTACCTAGTCAGAAATTACCCCCATGGATTTTAATAAGAAAAAAAGATAAATGAAGTAGTATAGAATAAGGTAGAAGAGACTTTGGAGGTCTCATGCGGACTTCGTAAAGATCCATCCCAGGGCACCCCTTTTTTTAAACTATTACCATTGGGCAGATGGTACAGGATCATAAAAACAAGAATGAATAGGCTGAAAAACAAATTCTATCCCAGGGCAATAACTCTATTGAATTCTACTTTGTAGTACAATATTAATGCAATATCAGGGGGTTTCAATTCAATTGTATAGAATATGAAGGATGTGTGTCCAGCTTCCTGTATCAATTTAGATGAGTATTCTAGACTCTTCTTAAAAATGAGTCTATGGAGCACCCATGATTTCTGAAGGCAAGCTTAGTCCACTGTTTAATTGTCCTCACTGTTAGGAAGTCTCTCCTTAATTCCAGGTTGCTTCTTTCTTTGATTACTTTCCAACCATTGTTTCTTCTCCTGCCCCCCAGTGTTTGGAGAATAATTTGACTCCCTCTTCTTTGTCGCAGCCTCTCAAATACTGAGCTACTGCTATTATGTCCCCCATAATTCTTCTTTTCTTTAGACTAGCCAAGCCCAAATCCTGCAGTCGTTCTTCCTATGTTTTAGTGGATGTAGAACTGTAGCAGCCAAGGGATTTGATTGTGACTTGATTTCAAAGTGGTCACACACAAATTTGTGATGCTGGTACTGGTATTATGGCCAGAATACTTTGCTGGTGGTTTCTGATCTGGGAGCACGCGGCATTGGTTCTCCTGATGGACATCTGGGTGATCTTGCACCCTCGGGGATAAAGACGTTGCAGCTGGTGATTAAAATATAAGGTTCTTTCCTCTTTGGTTGCTTTTTTTTTAATTTAACTTTGAATGCATGCATTCAGACTGTAGACATAGATTTGCACTGGATCTCTAAATGATCCAGAAAAAGGTAACTTGATCTTTTGGTAGTATGTTAAGTTCAATTTCTATAAATGCTCCCAAGGGAATGACCAACTGTATGAGATTCTGGTTCAGTAATTGAAACTTTTTGCTGTCCCAGGCTGGCTGATCCTTTCAGTGAATAGTATTCATTTGTGGTCAGTTTCATGACCTCCTTTCTCCACCGCTGACATATTGCTATCTGT
This sequence comes from Hydrophis major, assembly GCA_033807585.1. Lineage (NCBI taxonomy): Eukaryota > Metazoa > Chordata > Lepidosauria > Squamata > Elapidae > Hydrophis > Hydrophis major. The sequence continues at coordinate 69,264,157 of CM066328.1, read as the reverse complement.
CCATCCTTGATTTGGCAGAAAGATATGCTGGTATGAAACTTGTTCTCATGGTTGATGATCCCCATTCTGCCTCTTATTGTCTGTGTTACCTTTCACAGTCAGAGATCTGATTTATCTTGCAAGGGGAATGGATGACAAAGCCAAACTTATTTTATACACCTTGTGGTCCCTGCTGGCTGCTATTGAAAGCTGTCAGTTTAAGGGGAAAATAATACTTTTAACCAAGGTGCAACTAAGAACAAGTAAAGCTTTTGGGCTGAGGGCACAGCAGGAAAAAAAAATGGAACTATAGTTGGGTTTAGAATGGGTACAGCCCTTAGGATGGAGAGACTGAATTGCTTTAACTAGCAATGATCCTAATTCACTTGGAACAACCCTCTTACATCAGGAGAATTCAAAGTAAAGGTGTCTCAACTTAGCTCCCTCTGAATGTGTCAGGCAAGTCTATATGTCAGGCAAGCACTCTGCCTTAGAGTCATTGGAATGCTAGCGTAACCTATCTTGGACTTTTCTGCTGATCCTAGAGGATAAGAGACGCGAATTTTTACTAGACTGTATTTTTGGTTGGAAATAACCCCTCTTGGAGGGAGAAATAGAAGCTCCCCAGCCAAATCTGAAGATCTGTAAGATTTAAGATCTCATGGAAAAGTTCGCTCCAGATGAGGCAAGAGTAATCGTGCGTTTTAATTCCGATTTATCATGAAATTCAATAGGTGAGCTCCCAAGGAAGGCGCGCTCAGCCTGTTTATGAAGGCCGTTCTTTCTTGCCTCGCCGTTTCGAAGCACAAAGCTGGCAGATCACGTTTCCGCCACTAGATGGCGCTGGTGCAATTTAAATAACTCCAGAGAGCAACCCAGCCACTTTGTGGGGAAACTTTCTTTCCCCCCAAAAAACCTTTGCAGAACATAAACATTTATTTGTAATAGATCGCCTTATCATCCTCCTGGAAAAGGAACAGAAAAGAAAAAGAAAACCTTTCTGTAATGTAAAAGGAGGAGGAGAAAGCGGTGGCTTTTCGGGGATAAGAAAAGTTCAGAGTCGGTTTCTCGCCCGGCGGCTTTTATTTTCTTGCTTTGCTTTATGGCTGCAGCTTTGTTCTCCTCTAGCAAAATTCAGCTCCGCCGAGTGCGCCGAAACGCACCCCCACATCCCGAGAAAGGAGGTGGGGGTACAGTGACCTCCGGGAAAGAAAACATTCCCATAATCTCCTAAAATGCTTCATTGCCGCCAAAAAAACGACAAGAAGGTCAAATCCATTCAAGGCCACGCTCAAAGAGAAAAAAAAATATTTGCCCCCAACTTCTCGCCTTGAAGACCAAGAATTAGTTCAACTAGGTCGAAGGCGAACGATCTTGTCATGTTTTCCTCACCGGGAAGGGAATTCCTGCCCAGGTTTCTTTGTGAGCTGGATGCTTGGCTTCTCCTCGGGAGACGAACTGGAGGCGACGGGCGCCAAAAGGAGATTTCGCCCGTCCATCTTCTCCCTTGTCTCACAAATGTCCGGTCCCTGGGTAGTTTTTAATTCTGTCCTGGGAGTGGAAGGTACCTGTGGAGTGCGGGTCATAAAGCTGACTGTTTGTGGGCCTGACTGCCTCGCTTTGGTCAGTGTGGCAGCCAAAGGGTGCAATCAAAGCCTCCGTTTTTTATATGGTGGGGAGCTTGGAATTCACCGGCCTGGACGCCATCTTGACTTTTTTGACCCTATCTTGTGGATCCCCGAGTTACACAGCCGGGAAAGTGTAACAAAAGATGAACATCTGTCACTGAATAAAATTCAAATGAAGAAATTCTAGACCCTCTTATTAAAATGGGCCGATTCTCTTCCCGTAAAAAGAAGCTAAAGCTTGAAATATGGCAGGCTGCTGGGGAGTACGCTTTTTTTAAATATCAGGAACAGAAATGTTTTTTAGGACGGTTTCCGAAGTAAATCACATTCGTTCTTTCAAGACGGTTCCCTAAGTTTCTTTTCAGAGGTATAGCCACTTAGGATAAACAGGACACAGCAAGAGACGGTTGTGGTTTTTAAATTATCTCCTTTAATCTGGTCAAATATGACTTTAATATTTCCTTTCCTGGATGGGATTTTTTTTAAAAAAAAAATCATCAATCCAACATCAAAATCGCAATGCTGCTATCCTCAAACGGTGTTCCCAATTAACTTCCAATGGAACAAAACCACTGCTCTATTTATAGCAACTGAAAAATAATAAACAGAAGCGTTTAAAAAGAAAAAAACAAGTTTACATCCCATAATTGTTCTGGTAAAAAATCGCTGGGAAGCAAATCTGCTTCTTTTTTCTCTTGTTCCTGTTTTATCATTCTTGTGAATTTAGACTTTTTCCCTCCACATATCGATAGATTCTGCCCACCCCATCTTAAAAATGTTAATTCAGGTAGGATTTTTGCTTATGGTTAAAATACATTTTATCTTCTTTCCTGAGCGAAATTAAATCTGGGCAATCCTCCTAGAATGCGGTCTCCTAATAAATTGATATTTGTATATGTAATGTATTCGAGATGCTATTATCGCTGTTGTTACATGATATTATTGCTTGAGTTTTCACTATTAGAATTATAAGATTTACCAGTCCAAATCATTTTTATTTTGCTGAAAAAAAGGCCAAGTGTTGCGGGGGAGGGGGGGGGAATCGTGGAAAGGTTCGTTCTGCTAAATACTGAAAAAGAAACGCTAGTCCCGTCCCTTTGTCGAAAGTTGCCCAGCTTTACGAGGAACGAATAAGAGCTATGACAGTTTTGAAGACTGCTCCATGTTTAGATTCCTGCCGGAGCTTTAAAAAAAATATATTGTGTGCCTGGCTGAGTTGAAGGACATGTTCCAATTGAAAAGGAAGGAAGGAAGGAAGGAAGGAAGGAAGGAAGGAAGGAAGGAAGGAAGGAAGGAAGGATGGAAGGGAAAAGGGAGGGAGGGAGGGAAAAGGAGAAGGAAGAGGGAAGAAAAAAGAGAAGGAAGGAAGGAAAAATAAGAGAAGGAAGGAAGGAAAGAGGGAAGGAGGAGAAAGGGAGGGAGGGAGAAGGAAGGAGAAGGAAGAGGGAAGGAAGGAAGGATGGGAAAGGGAGGGAGGGAAGAAAAAGGGACGGAGGGAGGACAAAAGGAAGAGTTACAAAGCCTTCCCGCTGTTCGCGTTCAATGTCTTTGTGTGCTGAGAAGATCGACCTACGAGAAATCTTTCACGCCCTTAAGTTTTACCGACCGTCAGAAGGGCTTGAACGTAACGCAAAGACGTTCTGGTTTGTGTCTGGTGCGTGTGGGGGTCTCCTCAGTCTACCAGCAGCTTTGTTGCGTTGCCTTCCTGGTTGCTCAACTCCGCAGACTCAGCGCCACCGAAACGGGAGGAGCTTCTTCTGAGAGACCCCTCCGTCGATTGCGCCGGGTGTTAACAAATCGAGGCAATTCCAAAGCAAATATTGTGATGGGGGTGGGAGACGGACGGGGAGAACTCGGGATGCAGTGTAAGGAGGAATAGCAACACGGGTACCGTCTTCTCTTCCGTGATTGGCTACGGGGGGAGCAGGGGGGAGCGGATAGCAACTTTTCCCTGTAGGTGGCATCCTTTGGGAAGCCCCCGACCCCCCACCCGGCCTTAAACAATAAGGTCGCAGTCCAAGTATCAGCGCCCCAGGTGCGGCTCCCGGCCTCCACCCCAGGTACTCTTTTCTGAGTCCCGTTGGAGGCGCAGGAAACTGGGTGAAAGTAGTGAATGTGCGCTCCGGAACAAAAGTGAGCTTCTCCTTTCTCACGTGGTAACAATTTTTTTTTTTTTAAACCCAGCTCGAATAAATAACCCCCGCCCGCCTTTTTTTTTTTTTTTTCCTCCTGAAGATTTTATTGTCAAAGTGTTAAACGTCCCCGTCATTTTTATTCAAACACCAACATGATTACGGCCAATTATATATTCACTAGTTTTCTTTTAGTTTGGTGTAATTGTACTTGTCACTAATAAAACAGACATAATGGATCGCTCCTGCTCTGGATTTTTCAAGCAATTTTCTATAATTTGATTGAATTATACTTCGTCGCTTTTTTTTTCTTTTCTTTTCTTGTTTTAATCTATATTTTCGAATCGTATTCGCTGGGAAATTGCCGCTCCGTTTCTATTTTGTTGGGTGGGAAGTAATTTACACTTCCCTAACATTTATAAATAGAATTCGGTTCTTTTGGCAACGACGGTACTGAGGATTGGGTGGGGGGGTGGGGGGTGAGTAAAAAAAAAGGGGGGGCGGTTTAAAAAAAAAGCCCACCTCCTTACAGCCAAAGGTTTTCGAAATGCGAAAGAAAGATTGGTGGGGAGCCGGGGAGCCATTTGTTTTCAAGGGTAAAAGGCGCAAACAGAAAATATTACACGCCTAATCAGATGGGGTGACTATTGTAATAGGTTTGTTGTTCCTCTCCCATTCTTCAAAACATAAGAACATGTCGAGACAGGCAGGGGAGGACTTCGTTTTAAATATATATTTATCAAGGGAGAAGAGGTATACACACACACTGCTACAGGAAAAATATAGCGCCAATTACATTCCTCTAAGCAATTAGACTAACTATCTACATACTGTTCCTATGTGCTTTTGGGGGGGGGGGCACTCAATTACACAAACAAAGCCACCGGTGGCTTACAGGGCGATCCTATACGGCCGAGGCAAATCCCTTTGAATGCAACAGGGCTTACTTCCAGGGAAGCGGGTGGAGGACCACCACGAACCCATTCCCCCCCCCCCCAAAAAAAAAACTCTAAATGGCTAGGAAGCAGTAGCACCCCTCAAGGATTCCGACCGGCCCTTCGTAATAGGTGGCCTCATTGGCCGGGAAAGTCTGTCACTTTTGGGTCTGTGACTGGGAAACAAGCCGGTCGAACCCCACGATGGTCAAGGTCCGGCTTACGGATTTAACTCGCGTTAACGGGGGGGAGGATTAATGTTTGTGTGTGGAACGAGGAAGACATTGAACCTGAGCCTCCCCAATGGGGCTTATTTATCCCCATTTGGTTTATAAATAAGCCTCCTTCGTCAGCCTCTTGGCTAATAAAGGTGCTTGGAACTGTGCGTGGGATCTTTGGTAGATGGGTGACCGAAGCAGATAGCTTTCCTTCCTATCTTTTCAGGTTTCAGCCTACCACACCCACCTCTCCTTCTCTCTCTCCCCTCCCCCCTCTCCCTCTCTCCTCCCTCCTCCCCCCCCTTTCTCTCTCACACACACATTAAGAGATTGAAAAGTAAAAGCTAAAATTCAATTGTTGTTGGCTGACATTAAGTCACAAAGCAGCAGGACCCAAGTTCTCCCAAGAAACAAGCATACTGGGGAGAAGGATGACATACTTAGAGGTAGACTGCTTCTGAATGTGGGAGTTCCGTTTAGTCCCACTTTTTTGTGGGCTCTTTAGCCAATACCCTTTGCTTAACGTAGCTTTTAAAGATCGGTAGGTAGCAAGTAGGAAATATTTTTTAGAAAGGAAAAGAAAAGAAAAAAGAAAAAGAAAGACTCCTGGTGGCTTTTCTAAAGCTGTCAACGTTTGTTCAGGGAGAGAGGGAGTGAAGAAGGAAGGGAGAGAGAGAGAGAGAGAGAGAGAGAGAGACTGGGATGATCGTGGTCCTCCTGAGAGCCTTCTAAACTAGCCTGAAAATATTTGAAAGGTCTTTTGCAAACCGTAAGTCTCCAACTTTTTCAGGGGCTTTAAATTGCCCCCCCTCCATTTGTTGTAACTGAAACCCACTCGCAAGTGAAAGTGTTCTCCTTGCAGGGCGGGATGCGGGGCGGGGCGGGCACACCCAGAGACCCTCCTGTAAAGAAACAGATCGATACAAGTCTGAGCTTTTCTCGGTCAGGTAAGAGAAGCTGCAGCTAACCCCCCCTTCTTTCAAAAAAAAAAAAAATGCTGCTTAAGAAGCAGGTGCCAGGCTTCGGGATCGGGTTCCCGCCCTAAGAAATGTTTTGGCCCATATCATAGGGTTGCCAACTCTGCCTGCTGTGACTCCAGCTCTCAAACAGGAGGACCAAAAGCCAGTGAAAAAGATATTTTTAATTTAATGTATTGTTGTTGTTGTTGTTTTACAAACGATTTAATTCGGCAGGAGAAGCCAGATATTTACAGAGAAGGCCCGCTGAGCAAAGCGGTTCTAACTGAATTCAGCAAGCTTCCCATCCAGAGGACTGTGGCCTGTGATTTGCGGGAATGGCTAAAATATTGCACGGGAAGGGTACCAAAGCGTCCTTTATCTCAAAGTTCCGCAGGAAAAACCCCTCTGAAGCTAAAGTTGAAGACCGAGAAGGGAGGGGTGGGAAGAGCCGAAGTGCGAACGATCCCGGCGATTTCTCAACACAAGACGCGCGCACCCGGGCCACAAACAAGAGAGAGAGGCCCCCCTGGGAGGACACTTTTGATTTGCCTAGTGTTTTCTCGGGTTACAAAATAATGCAATGGCTCAGTTCGCTGTTTGTACCGTGGATTTCAAAAATAGTAATCAAAAAACACGATGGAGGAGTTTCCTCCTCCTCTTCTACTTCCCCCCAGCCCTCTCCCTCCCCCCCCCCCGTTTGTGTTTACAGAGGAGAAAATCTGTTACTATAATTGCCGTGCTAAAAGAAATCCAAAATACACAAAGGGCTCTGGAAAACTCTCGAGCTAACGTTAGCCTTGGTTGCCCGGAAGAGCGACCCGTGACGACTTTCTCCATCGCTGGGTAGCAGGTGGGATAAGAGAAAGGGAAGGCGGGAGGGGTGAGGCCTGCAAAAAAAAAAAAAAAAAAAGTTTTGACACCCCTTCTCACCAGCGGGAGGGCTAAACAAGAAGGGAACCCTGGGAGGGGTGGATAGAGCGGTCTTTTCTTTGGCTCGCTTGGCCCCTCTTCCCCCCCTCTCTCTTTTTTTTAAAAATATTGTTGACTGTTCTAAAAGGCAACCAGCGCAGATTTCTCCATTGAAGTCAATGGGAACGAGAGGTCCAACGGATGTCCTAGGGAGGACGGCTAAGCCGAAGGAAGCCCCAACCCTCCCAGGCTCTGAAGAACCCTTTGAACTCCTTGAAGTCTGTAGCTCCCCAGAATCTTTTTTCCCCACTCCAAAGGAGACCCAAACAAGTGAAAGCCAGAGTCACGCAACCAGGCCCGGATGGGGGGAGGGAGAGAGAGAGGGAGAGAGAGAGAGAAAAAAAACGAACGAACAACCGCCCGGCTTATAGGGTTGAACCTCCTTCCCTCTCAGTTTCGTGCTTCCAGCTTGGTCTTTTGAACTAAATTCACACGCTGCCATAGAATTCAATGTAGAAAAGGGGGAAAGAAGACTAAGGCGGGCTGTTGTTCTCCTCTACTGCCTTTTTGTGGAGGAGGGTCAGAATTTGGTGGCTTCAAAACTTGGCCTTCGCGAGCCACAAAAGGAGATTAGGTTTCTTCTTTGATAAAGCAAAACAACCACCTTGGTGAGATTAGAGAACACCACTGGGAAGCCCAGACCAGAACGTCCACGCGTCTGAGCGCCTTACTTTTTGGGCTGAGGAGGCAAGGGAGGTGCTGGGATAAAGCGGGTCTGCAGGTACCGATGTTTGCAAAATTTCTGCAGGAAAGAGATGGGACGTTTGCAATTCCTTGATTGAAATCCGGACGGATTTTAGGCAAGCAGTGAAGCCCTCTGCGCTCTTTGATTTGGATGCTCAAATGCTCGAATCGGGAGAATTACCCAGCCATACAAATTTATTACAGCCTCAGTGATTGAGGAAAAAGTGAAGTATTTCCCCTTAATTCCAGCTGAAGCCTTGCCTTTGAGTTAATTTGCTCTATCTTCTATGTAGAAGAGATAGGAAACCCAAAAATGTTTTTTTAAGAGGCACCTGGACTTCCTTATTTTTCTTCGAAGACGTTTCGCTTCTCATCCAAGCGAAATAAGAAAAGAAAAACGTCTTCAAAGAAAAACAAAGAAATCCAGCTTGGAAAAGCACCTTTGGGACAACCAGGACCTGGATGGCTGAGAACTTCCATAGACAAGATATAAGAAAGGTGAAGAAAAAGGCCTCCTGTTTTTTGCCCTAAAAATCGATGTACAGGGCTGCGTTCAGTTAAAATGTTGTGGAAAGAACCCAAAGAAATGCTTCTATGTTGGTTGTCGAAATTTTATTAAGACTAAAATAATTAAGATGTACCATTTCCATCATTATAAGCACCCACGAGTTAACCAGAAAGTTTACAAACTTTCCCTTGAGCAGAAATGAAAATAACTACTTAGATATAATTTACCAAGTTTTGTATAGTCTACTGCGGAGAAATAAATCCATTCTACGGTCGCTCTCTGCAGAAAGAAGCAAGTCGTCTCAGTGGAATTTACTCCCAGGTTACTCCACCCTTCCCTCCCTTCCAGTCCAGGGTGATTTCTAATTTCAAAAGTTCCCTCTTTTCATCCACTCCAATAGTTAACTTTTGCCAGGATGCTGCCTTTCCCTGGCACATGGATCAATTGTGTGAAGGATTCGACCTAACATTTCTGCAGGCAAACATTTGCATCCTTTTGGGGCAGCCTTTGGCAATAGGTGCGGGCAACGGTTCTGAAAATGTCTCGAGGAGAGAGACAACCTGGACTGGCACCTTATTTCCTGAATTAATCCCAGCACCCGTCAAACAAACCAAAGCAATGCACAGCGATACCTAGGTTCTTTTTTCTATTATCCATCAAGAAGGTAGTATGGGAAAGTTCATTTTTGGTATTGTTGAAATATTTGGGGGGGGGGGGGAGGGATCCATGCAGGGCTTCTCTTATGTCACACACACACACACACACACAGACAGTTAAAGGCACTTTCTCTCTCCCCTTCCGTCCCAACCTCATTTTATATAGAAGGTTGTTTTCCAACAAGGCTACAGTGCTGGGCCTTTGTTTCTAAACTAGCTGCGGCTTTCCGATTTCAACAACCACCGAATCCCTAGACGCAAATCTCCCTCCCTTTCACGGCAAACGCTGCGACTTCGCAGCGCAGCCCTGGAGGCGAAGTAGTAACACTGCGATGCTGCCCGTTATTTTTAGAGCGCTCAAACTTAACTCGAAGCCCTTCGAGGGTAGTTAAAAGTCGAAAGAGTTTACGGGGATGCGTCCCTCTTAGATTCACGGCGGGAAACAAGCTGTCTGCGGCCGTCTGTCTCCATTTTCTCCCCGCCCCCCTCCCCACCACAGCATCCCCTTCCCCTAATTCTCCCGAAGGCAAGAAAGAAACTCGCTTTCAGATCTACCACTCTCCCCCCCCCCCCCATTAACAGTCATCCCACCCCACCCGGCCGCCAATAATTTACGATTCCCACACTTTTGAGTTCAATGCCTTGAAAGCTTCAGTGCGAATCCAGGGCTGTTGCTCAGTCTCTCTTCAACGCACCCCACTTGCACTTTTCTTGTCTCTCTTTCCCTCTGAAAAGAGACTTGTGTAAGTGGAAAGCTTGCAACCTGTTTTGAGAGGCTAAAACCGGCAAGCTCGGCCAAAGGAGAGCGCGGCTGTTCCTTGGCGATAAGCCAGGCGGGATTTCCTTCCAAGCTCATCGCATTCAGGACGGGCCTCCGAAGCAGACCATACCCTCCCCCCCCCTCCACGTCCCCCGAGATAACTCTGCCCAACTTCTCCAAAGATTCCCAAGCGGGCCTTAGAGAATTGCGCCTCCTCTACGGCCACCCCGTGAGTTTCTCGGCGGAACTGAGTGGGAGGGACGTGATGTGGACTGCAGAACGCAGAAAATACAGAACCCTGATCTAGCCTTGACTTGTTTGAAGGTTTGCACCTCAAAAGAGTGTTGATCACAAGAGTCCGGACGCTTCCAGCGTCGCCTCCTCTTCTTCCATAGTCTTGCCAACAAACATTAGCCATGGGGAACGGAGTATCCCAGACAGTTACCCCTTTGGGAGGGAGGGGGAGTTCTCCCACACCTGCTGGAGGGAAATTGGGCTCCGTACATAGTTCTTTCCTGAAGTTTGCAATATTTTTATTTCATAATACAGTGGAGGTGGGGTACCTGTGCTAACTACAACATAACACACTCATGGATCGTGTCTTTCTATTAAAGAATGTATTTAAGTCTGTGCTAAGTCTTCTTAAAATAATGTAAAATAATGTATGTTATACATTAAATAATGTAAAATAATGCATAAATAATGTAAAATAATGTATCCTAAGTGGTATGATATACTAAGTGGTTCAATTCAAGACGTACTAAGACCCCTCGCCCGAGTCTCTTCTCAATGCCCACCTACCTGCTCGAAGAGAAGTCCGTGATGCCTCCAGAGGTTTCCAAGAAGTCCCCTGGAGACCCCTGGTATTTGCCAGCATCTCTTCTTCTTCTTCAACAGAAGGCAATCCGGAGCCAGCAATTCGCTCAAATGGAAAGCCCTCCCCCCTCAGGCCCCCGCTTCTATCGATTTTTTTTTTTCCCAAGGGTTTCAAACAAATTTCCCTGTGCCACAATGTTATGATGGAATGATGCTGAAATGACAGGCCCCATAGACGCTTGTCTTTTAATCATGTGCGCCTTCGTTTGGTTTCAGTTTGTGTGTGTGAACGCGCGCACCCGTGTGCGCGCCAAGAGGAGAAGCCGCTGACAACCTGCGGCTTCCTAATGAGTGACGAGGCAGGGCTGCTGCGGTAAAGTCACACTTCCCTGGTGTGAAGACCTCTTACTGGGAAGCTTAGTTCACTACTGTTCTCGCCAACCTAATGGTAGAACCTGTAACCAAAACTCAGAGAAGAAAGCTAAAACACGCTAAAGAGAGAAACTTCTAATCGCTAAACGTTGTCGCCGTTTCCAGCTGCTCAGGATGACACCGGGGTTGCCTAGAGTTGGCAGGAGACCCCTTTGAAAACTGGGGGAGAGGGAGATCTGCCTTCTCTCCCCCTCCCTACTTTTATTGGCCCTCAGCCTTTCTTTGCAAGTTAGAAACATCTCATGTGGCCTTTGCCCACTTGGTGCCATCCAGTTGTGTTGAAGAACTTGCACCAGCTCCAGCCAATGTGGGCCCATTGATTGAGATTGATGGGACCTGTAGCCCTTACATATCGACAACATTAGGTTGGGGGGCAGGGAGTTACATTAGCCATTTTCTCTCTTTCTTCGCCTTTTAAATTTGATTTGCCAAGGCCAATAATCGCAGCCAGATTATTTCTTCTATGCAGTTGGCCATTATCTGGAAAGGAGGCAGGGGAGAATGGTCAAAACTAAGATCTTCCAAATGGATTTGCTTCCATGGAGCAGCCCAGTCCCTGAAAAAGTGATTCTGCTAACCCACAGCTGAGACTATTCCCAAAGATACCCTGTTTTCTCACAAGTTACAAAGCCCAGGAGGTGGCCTTCTCCTCAGTTCTGGAGTTTTCATTAGTCATGTGGACTGCCAACCCCTAGCCTTGAGCATCTGAAGAGCAGGCCTTCACTAAGCAGTTCCCTTTGTGGAAAGGTGGCTATTGAAGGCTAATTTCAGGTTGGCCCCCAGGACTTTCTGGGCATTTTGGGAGTCACTCAGAAGGAGTTGAGGTCACTCCTTGTAATATTCTGAAGTACACATGGGTCCTGAATGGGAAAATGGGCTTCTCTTCCCACAAACCTAAAATGGGAGCAACAAATTGTTTTCCAGGCCATGCATTACTCAGAACAAATGTGGACAATTAGTGAATTGAAGTCTGCAGAATTTAGGCAAAAGGGCTTTTCCTTTCTTATATCCTTTTCCTGCTAGATTCATCTCCTCCAGATTATTCGCCTCTTGAGTTACTCCAAAGTCTTTAGGAAGACAGTTCTTAGATTGACGGAAAACCACTGTTTTAAGGCAATCCCAAATAAATGCTTATTCTAATTATCCCAAGACTCATCCCAATTCTCACTTCTGAAATGATTGGGGTGATGGGTGGTGGTTTATATTGCCCAATAGTTTCAGACAAGTATTTACCTGCTCATCTTTGTTGTAGGATCAAAAAAGAAAAAGAAAGTCTGGGTGGGATGGGCTTCTAAAACTTGCAGATCTTCTCACTTTTTGTGCTCTCTGGCATAGGAAAAGAATTGGCAAAATATCCCAGAGGTCTTAATTGATTATCTTAATAAGAAAGATTGCAGGAGAAACTTGCTTGCAAGAAAACTAATGTGACTGAAAGAGCTCGTTTGATTTTGCCCAAAAGTGTCCCCACATTTCGGCCCACAGCATCCTAACAGTAATTACTTGTCATTTTAACCATTCTATCCTCCAAACTGGTCTGAATTGGTCGAAGAAGAGAGGCTGGACCACTTGGGTTCATGAAAATGAATGAAATTGGGTGTGTGTGTGTTCAAATCAGGGTTTCTAAATGTGGTTGATTAAAAGTGCACCTGTGACCAGAACTTTCCCACCGGGTTTGTTTTGTTATTTTTAAGTGAGTCTTTAAAAAAAATAAATTGAGTGACCAGAGGCTACCCTTGAAAAAATAAACTGTCTGGAAATGGCAATCTCAGCCTTCATGGGAGGTGGGCATGGGGTGGCAGAGAGAAGATCTTCTGAACTGCTTCTAATGCAAATTTTTTTCCAAGCCTGCATTCTTCCTTTATGTAGATGAACTTTTCATTGAGTTTGGTGCTGGATCTAGAGTGCCATTCTGCGATCCTGTCTCAATGGTTAAGATTGGCAATATTTTAGTCTTTGTTTCACACTGGACTGAGACTCAGACTGGTCTCTGAAACAATTTCAAATGTTACATATCAATGTAATATCTATGTTTAGGAGGAAGGAAGTATAGCTTTCCCAGCTTTGATCACAGGATTAAGTAAGATCCTGGGAATAGAATATTATTTATTTCTATTATTTGTTACCAAAGGTCTATCCTTTTTTTCATTTTCATGCCAGATCCCAAAACAATGTAAAAGAACAACACTTCAGAACATTTTCATTTTCAACAAAGTGTATCAATGATAACAGTAAATGCAATTCCTCTCCTGCAGTTTTCTTTTGGAATAAAACATTAGAGGGAGGTCAATTCTATGTTAACGCACTGCACGCATATTGGACATTGTGTATATTAAAAGATTTTTAAAAAGCAGACGGTTACAATGGACCCAATTGTCAAGACTTGATTGAGTTAATATCATATCAGCAAATGTGGCAGCCAAAGAAATCGGTTGCTTCTCTTTGTGTTTCACAACCAGAGCAGATTACAAATTTTAATGATCCGAAAATGTTTGGTATACAAAATCATGCTTATTTCAGTATTAGCAAAAACACAAGAATTTTTGCAACACAAACACCCAGCTGTGTCTATTTTAAAAGCAGTTCAATGACAGCTTGCACTTATGAGCATGCAATCAGCTAATTTCACTTTTTCCCCCTTCTGTGTTAATCAACACTTTCCTTCCTGCATATCATATAGTATGGTTGCTCCACATCAGTAAATGTTTACCTAAGCTATCTTCTTCCCCCTGAATTTTGAGGAGGAAAAAGAGATTTAGGGGAAGCTTTCTAAAAAAAAAAATCTCTTATGTCCCAACTACCAATAACAAAAATAACAATGACAATATGCTATTTATCTTTCACACCTCCCAACTTTACATCATTTTAATACAGGCAAGCAGTAAGCCTTTGAAGAATGATGAAATTTCAGGTTGGGGTGGGGAAAGAGACACAATAGTTGTTCATGGATTAGATCACTTTAAACATCCTTTTAAATGCCGCTTCTTACTGCTTGCTTTAGGGAAGGGAATGCTTGTTGTTACACAGCCTTCTAATCTTTCGTTCATCCCTTTCTCCTGCACAGGTTATCTCACAAAGTTCAGGTTATTCCCCCCATAGTTTTTATTTTTCTTTGGTGAATCTTTAGCATTAATAAATAAAATAAATAATAAATAATAAAACAGCTCTCTGCTCTGTCCTCCCGTTCCTGAAACCAGCATCGTTTTGCAGCCCAAACTCAACATTTTCTAAGCTCTGAATTTATTGATGTGCTGATGAGGATAAAGTGATGACAGCTTCGCTTTAGCTTTGATCCGGATATTCTCCTGCCCTCCCCCCCTTTCAATACACGCCCACCCACCCCCGAGGACACTTTGCTCTTTGGATTTGGGCTTCCTTTCTCTGGCAAAAGACTGCGGGCCTCGTTCAGGTGGAAGGGAGAGGATTTGATCCGGATGGTTAATTCCCTTCTCAAGGAAACCCTCACCTTGGCAAGCTCGCGTCTTTCCATCCCTATTAACAAAATAAATTTAAAAAAAAAACAAGCAAAAAAACCCCATGGCGTGGGACAAAAGCAGTGGGTTCTTTTATCCAATCGACCTTTTACCGCCTTCCGGCATCCTCTCAGTGGAAGAATAAACCTAAAAGCAAAAACAAACCAGGCAATTCCGAGCGTAAAAGATGCAAAAGAACGTTAGCATCGATGAATAATGTGCAACCTAGGCGTATGTTTACGATCAGAATGAAACAAGTAAGAGTCGGTTTTCCTAACGGGTTAAAAAAAAGAGAAAGCAGCCCTTTCTTTCCGTATTTAGAATAAAACCAACGCCTGAAGCCTGCTATCAGCTACTCCGCCCGCTTTCTCCTCTGAAGCGAGTCCCGCTTCCCAGTCGACGGGCAGCCTCCGCCTGAGCCGAAAGCCTTTTCCCCCGAAGAGGCAAAGTCCAAGCGAGCCTTTCCAACGGGAAGTCAGGCAGAGCTCCCCGTTTCGTCCGGATGGCACCTCGCCCGCCTTTCCTTCGGAGTCAAGCGGGCTGGCCCGGCATCGCTCTGAGACAGAGGGAGGACCTCGCCTCACCATGAGGGACCAGATTACGGAGCTGAGGGAAGCGGGCGAAGAAAAATTTACCTGCAGAACGTTTATTATTTTATTAACGGCTTTCGCACCTCTCTCTCTCCCCCCCCCGCACCCCTCCCCACACCCGGCAGTTCCCCGGCCTTGCCGCAAGCTCTGTTGCCAAAATCCCGCCAGCCCCCGAGTCCGCGCCCGCCGACCCAGGACAAGACACCCTCCCTCTTCCGGCAGGTGAGGTGCGTCGCAGCCGAAGGAAGGCTGGTCGCCCTCCTCCCCAACCCCGGCCGCTTTCTTTTCAAAAAGTCAGCCAACGAGCGGCCGCGAGAGCCGAGGCGGGACAGGCCGCGGAAGTTGGGCCTCGGCGAGACGGCACGGCTGGTTCCGCAAAGTAGTGCCTTTTTCCTCCCCCCTCCCCGGCCTCCATTTCCTCTACCCTCCTCTCGGCCACCGCCTTCCCACCCACCACGGCAGCAAGAACGGGGGGGGGGTTGGTTTACGCCCACAAGTAGAAATGGGAGACGTGTATATGGGCGTTACAGACATGCATCCCTTCCTCCAGCCATACCCTATATACATATATACTGTAGATATATAGATATATGTGGTTTTCATTGGAGAGTGGCATGACTGGGGGGGGGGAGAGGGGTGTCGCCAGGAAAGAGAAAAGAAGGAAGAGGCGGGTATAAGGTAACCTGCCGCTGTGATGCGCCTTTCCCATTGGTATCCTTACGCCCTCCGGTAAGGGCTGCGCGGGGCTGAAAGGAAGGAGGTCGACGAAAAAGCGAAGGGGAAGAGGCGGAGAAAAGCCCGCGCTGATTGGGCGTCCGGAAGAGAGACGTCCCTGCACGACGGGCTCTTTGATTGGACGGCTGGTGAGAAAGGTTAAACTAAAAATTTTTTTACAGCCCTAGTGTGTGTCTGTAGCTCGGAAATTAATTGTAGCTTAAGCCGTCTCTGCTGCTCTTAGCCTCAGCCCGGCAGCTGATTTTTCCCCCCTCCCTTGCTCGGGTGGAATAGGGGGGTTCAGGCACCATGAAGTAGTTTGGACAGAAGGACTTGGGGCTCTTTTTTTTTGGAAGGGGGGGCCCGCAGTCATATTTTCGTGCCCTTTGGGGAAAAGAAAACCTTTTTTTCAAGCATTTGGCACCCCCCCTTTCCTCCCCCCCCTCTTGTGGCTTTGGCTGCAGCTCCCTTGCTAGGAGCCAATTGGTCTTCTCCATCCCCTGCACGGGCGCTCCGGGTCCTTGCTACATGCCTTGCAAAGCTGTGGAGCTGGTGGGTGTGCAAGTGGCCAGCCGCTCCCGCCGCCTCATTGCCGCCCGGCGCTTCGCCCTCCAGGACGAACTTCGCCGCGCCCGTTGCCTCGCCTTCCTCCCGGCTCTGCGACTTTCCCCTCCTGCCTAGAGTGTGATGTTGGACATGGGCGATAGGAAGGAAGTGAAAATGCTGCCCAAGTCGTCCTTCAGCATCAATAGCCTGGTGCCCGAAGCCGTCCAGAGCGACAACAACCACAGCCACCAGCAGCACCATCCTCACCACCACAATAACCATCACCCGCACCACCACCACCACCATCACCACCACCACCACCACCACCCAGCCCAGACGCCGCAGCCTCAGAGAGCCACCCCAGCGGAGGACGACGAGGAGGAAGAAAAAAGCCAGCTTCTGCTGCAACCCCCCGGGGTGGGGGCGGCCGCGGCTGCCGGGGCGCCGGCCCCCTCGGGCCCCCTGGAGGTAGCCAAAGGGGACCTCTTGGCCGGCAAAGGGGAAGCCGGCTCAGCCGCCGAGCTGGACGACAAGGAGAAAGGGCCGTCCGAGGAGAAGAAAGGGGTGCCAGAAGGGGCCAAGGAAGGGGCCGATGGCGGCGGCGGCGGCAAGGAGGGCGAGAAGAAGAACGGCAAGTACGAGAAGCCGCCCTTCAGCTACAACGCGCTGATCATGATGGCCATCCGTCAGAGCCCCGAGAAGCGCCTCACCCTCAACGGCATCTACGAGTTCATCATGAAAAACTTTCCTTACTACCGGGAGAACAAGCAAGGCTGGCAGAACTCCATCCGCCACAACCTGTCGCTCAATAAGTGCTTCGTCAAAGTGCCGCGGCACTACGACGACCCGGGCAAAGGCAACTACTGGATGTTGGACCCGTCCAGCGACGATGTCTTCATCGGGGGCACCACCGGCAAGCTCCGGCGACGCTCCACCACCTCCCGGGCCAAGCTGGCCTTCAAGCGGGGCGCCCGCCTGACCTCCACCGGCCTGACCTTCATGGACCGGGCGGGCTCCTTGTACTGGCCCATGTCTCCCTTCCTGTCCCTGCACCATCCGCGGGCCAGCAGCACGCTGAGCTACAACGGGAGCACGTCGGCTTACCCTAGCCACCCCATGCCCTACAGCTCAGTCCTGACCCAGAACTCCTTGGGGAACAACCACTCCTTCTCCGCCTCCAACGGCCTGAGCGTGGACAGGCTGGTCAACGGCGAGCTGCCCTACGCCACTCACCATCTCACGGCGGCGGCCCTGGCCGCCTCGGTGCCCTGCGGCTTGTCGGTGCCGTGCTCGGGCACCTACTCCCTCAACCCCTGCTCGGTCAACCTCCTGGCGGCCGGCCAGACCAGTTACTTTTTCCCCCACGTCCCTCACCCTTCCATGACTTCGCAGAGCAGCTCTTCCATGACGGGACGGGCCGCCTCTTCCTCCACTTCGCCTCAGGCGCCCTCCACGCTCCCGTGCGAGTCCTTAAGACCCTCCTTGCCGAGTTTCACCACAGGATTGTCGGGGGGACTTTCTGATTATTTCACACATCAAAATCAGGGGTCCTCCTCCAACCCGTTAATACATTAACCTCCAGGGGAGCCAAGACTGTAAGTGAACATTTTACACACCTTTGCGTTGTAAATGGTAGTGAAAGGAGAGCGAGCGAGCGAGAGCGAGAGCGAGAAAGAGCACGAGAGCGAGATTATAAAAAAAGAACAAAACAGAAACGAAAACAAAACAAAAACAAAAACTCACCCAGGAAAAAAAAGAGTCCAGGTATTTTTTATTAAGTTTTCCCCTCTCCCCCATTTTCTGTACGTTTGTTCATTTTTTTAGGGTTGTTTATGATTCCAGACCAGGGAGGCGAGTCATCAAGATGGGAAGAATACCTCGTAGACAATGCATTTGGGAAAAAGGAAGGGAGTATTAATAGTAACATCTCATAAGGATGTATATCTGAAATGCGTTTGGCCATTTTGATTCCGGTAAGAAATGCCGGGCTGCTAGGTTTTCCATGTTTGCAGTATTATAAGTTACCATGAATATGTTGGTGGGTGCAGATAGTGGGAATAAAACTACAAAATGGATAAATCCCATGATGCAAATGGTCATTTGTATAAGATGCAAAGCAATTTGGCAGAGAAGTTCAAGAATTACGTTTTAACTATGAATTCTTTTGTCCTCCGCTTTTTTTTAAAAAAAGAGCTATTTCCCCTCTCTTTATTTTTTTTCCCTCCTTTTTGTTTACTTTTAGACCAAAGATTGGGTTTTTAGAAAATGCACTCAGTATGCAAAATATTTTCTTTTCTTTAAAATATGGAATATACATCAGAATGATATCATTTCAGTTTTGCAGCACTGCCCATTTCAGTGAATCCGAGGGGACAGAAAATCATGAATTGCCTTCAGTTTGTGTTGTGTATATTTAGATGTATGTGGTCACTAACAGGTCACCTTTATTTTTTTTAAATGTAGTGAAATGTTAATACCTATTGTACTTATAGGTAAACCTTGCAAATATGTAACTTGTGTTGCGCAAATGCCGCATAAATTTGAGTGATTGTTAATGTCGTCTTAAAAAAAAAACTTGATTGTGATACTGTGGTCATATGCCCGTGTTTGTCACTTACAAAAAAAATGTTTACTATGGACACACAGAAATAAAAAATAGGCTAAATTCATATATATTCCATAATGCTTTTGTCTCTTTTATCCAGGCGTTTAAATACCCAGAAGATTTTTAAAACTGGAAAAAAAAAACTTAAGCTGAAACCTTAGGGCCGAATTCCCTCCAGCCCCTGCTGCTTTTGCAGTGTTGGCCAAATAACCAATGGCTCCAGGCAAAATTTCCAGGCAGGAAAGAAATACAGCATGCCAAGTCTCTTTCTGCTTGCAAGTTATAAATCAGTAAAATGCTGCTAAGTTTTCAATAAAAAACAGTTTGCAATGGGCAGCCACAAAACCCGCTTTTGTGCTACCATGTGGTTGGCGTTTTTGTTGGGCTGCCTGGCAAAGCTCCTGCCTTTAACTATAAGCAGGTGATATTAAGGACCATGTGAATGCCAACGAGCTGCTGCTGACTTCCAAACCCTCCAGCATTTGAGTCGCACTTACTGCAGAAGTAAACCTCGTTGACTTTAAGGAGACCTTGCAATCCTAGCCTTGCACATAAATAAAGCCATCTGAACTCAGCAGGGCCTAGCTGCTTAGGTCTGGGCTCTCTCTTGAGCATTTGGATGTGAAGAAAAACCTCCTGGCCCTTTGTGAATGTAGAAGTGTGAACGGTATGAATGTTGTGCCTGTATGATTATAGACATAAGCAGTTCTTGTTATTCCGTTTCTAAATTTCAAAAGGCGTGTATACTTGATGCCATTTTTAATGTAGATGTATGCTTTTTCCAAAGGGATATTTGGTGCCCCCCACTCTCTCCTTTTCTTTCTTCTTTCTCTCTTTCTTTAGAGAATGATGTCAAGAAGTATACAAAGATTTGTTAGAAGGAAGGGGGGAGGGGAAGAAAGCTATGTTGAAGAAAGCTATGTGATAGACTCTGCAGAATTGAACGTTTAAGTCCTTACGAATGACATCCATTTCTGCGATGAAAGGGACAGACTTTAGCTTCTTAAACCTGAATGCAATTGCTGGTTGGAAAAGACTGGGGTAAATGCTGCTTTTGAGAGTTTGTTTTGTGGCCACACGAGTGGAGAGGGGAAAATAAACATCTGGTTTTAGGGACAATTTCAGGAAGGGGAGCAATGGTTCTTGCAAATCACTGCAGAATTTGTGCAAGGGCTCCCCCCCCCATTGGATCCCGCAGACAGTCCACGGAGGACAAGTTCTTCATTTGTTACAATTGTGTGGTCTGCAAAATGTCCTGGGCTAAGGCAATAAACGGGCTCCCTTCTCACCACGGGGAAGAAAAAGAATCTCTTTCCTGGAGATGCTATCACCAAATGCTTTAAAAAGGAGACTTCCACTCTCCCAGAAAAAAAGGGGGGAGGAGAGAGAAAGGGCCAGCACAAAAGGAACAGAAGTTTGGGTAGGCAAGTGATAAGAGCAAATGCAGGGAGATTGATATCATCATTAAGAAGCGAAAAGGTGGCGTTGAAAATTCAAAGTTCTTATCCTAAGAAACCTGGAAGAAAAGAGAGATGGAGGCAGTTGAGAAGAGGTGGCATCCAAAGTTTTCTTAACTTTTTCAAGAAGATGAGCAGGCTACACAATAGCAACAATTGTAAAAGTCAGTATATCCAGTTCTCCTGCAACCTGCTCTCTTCTGCTATTCGTATTAGGCTAGGTTAGTTTTCAAAGCTAGGAAATCTGATGAGCCCCTCTGAATATATATATATATTTTTTTTTAAGGAAAGAAAGTTAAAGAGTCAAACAAACAAACAAACACAACTATTGGTTGTGTTGGTATTTTTTCCCTATAGACTTCATAATCTACAAATTTTATATCTAACATATATGGAACTATCTGGCTCTATATCTGAATCTATATTCCAACTTGCCTGAAGCAAAATGAATCAGCAGAAGGGACTGGAGGTCCAATTGATAAAGTACCTGGTGTGTTGTTATCTAACTCTTGTCCTGAATTGTATATTGTGGGAACAGCATACATTAATCCTGCTATTTCATAGCTTTTTTTTGGAGGGGGAAGATATAATGGATGCGCTCCAAATCGTATGTGTGAATATGTGAGTACAGACATAGGTCGTGGAAAGGGTGAGGGGACGTGGTATGTAGAAGCCAGATTGGTTCAATAATTGCAAGCCTAATCAAAGACATAGGAAGGGGGAATCCCCCCCTCCTTGGTTAATAAGCATTAATTAGGTAAACTTGGTGGATAATCATGGCTGAGAAAAAGGTGGGGCGATAGCGTGTTTCTCCGCAGGCATGTATTTCATTTTGAAGGTGTAAACAGGAACTTGTTGTTTGAATGCTTTCTGAAACAGGTTGTTGCAGATTAAATCATTCAGATGTCATTTCTTTTCCTTCTTCCTTTTTTAACATTCTCCTAGGGTGCAGGGAGGGTGTCCCAGCAGAGGAGAAGGAGTCGTAACTGTTGCATATACCTATCTCATTATTATTTCTATTGTAGTTGCAAAGTACTTTTTCAAATGCCATCAAGGAAGAAAGGAAGGAGCTAGATAACTAAGCTGCGTTTTTCTGTATTGGTTGTGAAAACCATCAGTTTCCTCTCCCCAAACTCTTTTCATAAACTTTCCTTTACGTCTATCTACCTCCAATTCTAAACCAAACTACTAAATCTTTTGTTCTTCTCTTGCAATGACTCACCCACTCTTTATATAATCGAAGATCCAAATTCTGGATTTTCTGAATAAATGCTACCAATATATCCCTTAAATATCTCACCATGTAATTACATCCACCACTGTTTGTTACTACTGTAGTCATGGCATGCTGATAACCTATTAGATGTACCTTTTAAAAGTGATCTCCATGTTCTCTCCCTCCCTCTCATTCGAATATTTAAATTAATTGTTTGGATTAAATGTAGAATTGTTTGGAAGTTACTAGTCAGTAACTAGTCAGCCTGTCAGAAGAAATACTACATTGTAGTTTCTCACCATCATAAATGATGTGCAGATATTTTGAAAGGGCAGGCCACTAAGAAGTTGACTTTTAAGAGTATGGTTAGAGGATAAGTCAACATGGTCCTCAGAGTAAGACCATTAGACTTAGCAGAGCTTACATCCTAGTAAATGGGTATAGAGCTAAGAGCAGGAAGAATGGTACTTTTAGAAAAAGGGAATTCTTTTTTTGAGGGTAGGGTGCTGTTGAGCTCAACTAGAGGAAAGGCTGGGTGGTTTGGCCTCTCCAGTCTTAAAAGAGGGGTGCCTGTCTGGGACTAGACCCCAATGCTTTATTTTAAAATGAGAACTGGGTATTTTTGTTCAATCACTAGGGCACTGTTTTAGGCTGCTTAAGTGTCCTTTCCCCCTGCCCTTTCTTCTCATGATTTTTTTTTTATTGCTAGGCCTGGATAAATTGAACCTATTTCTCCATCCAGTGGGACTTACCTGGCCTTGTCCTCTAAATCGTGAAAAAGTTTCGGGCCCTCAGTTCCATCCCCAGCCCCATCAATTTTATTATTTGAACCAGACCAGAACACCTAGCATTCTCTCTCCCACCTCACCTCAGCCCCTCCCCCCCTTTTTTTATGAACTTCTCATCTTCATAGACCTATTTGCATATGAATGCTGCTCTTTCTCTGCCCCCCCCCCAATACTTTTGCAGTAGATGGTCCTGAGCAAACCTCTCTTCCCTCCCTGAAGCCAGATCAGCCTTGGGGAAGGTGACTTGGAGGAAAGAGAGGAAGCGAGGCAGAGAAATGACAAAGCCGACCCTGCCAGCTATACTCCCTCAAGGAGGCCCACTCAGTTCAGTGGTCCTTGGTAGGGGGCGGAGGGGGGGCGGAGGAAGAGAGGACCCGCTCAGGACCCGTGCAGGACGCCTTGGCTGTCGTTTTGTGTTCTGGGTCTCTGCGTCGGAAAGTGGCGGAGCTCTGGGTTAGTGAAAGGTGAAGGTGAAGATCAGAAGTTTGGAGGTCCGCCTGACTGCGCCTTACGGCTCTTTTGGCTGACCTTGCCCGAAGGACGGCGTTTCCGCGATTTTCAACGGAGGGAGAGGAAGAAAAAAAAAAAAACCTGTCGGCAAAAAGAAGGCGAAACCAAATCCTGCTGGAAGAACGCAAGAAGCCATCCCGATGGTTGGGTAGGTGAGCTGTAAAATTAGGCACCACGCTACCCTTTTCTCCCCAGGGCGACGGGGAAAACGATCAGTGGGTGGCTTCCGTCTTACAGGTCTTTCCGACCCCTCCCCCAAACGCTCACACAGACTTCAAAATCAACTCTTGCTGCACCCTCCTCCCCTGCCAGCGAAAGGTTAAAACCTGCCTGCGATCCACAAGTTTGGCGGGGACCTGCCCTTGAAGCGTTTGCAAATCTCCCTCCTCTCCTCCTGGTATTCTTCTTATTATTATTATTCATAATAATAATAATAATAATAATCTCCCTCCCTCCCCCCCTTTTTTAAATAGTTCTTTTCTCCTTTCTTACTTAAGGATCGGGCTAATGCTTACCACTGGTTCTCCCCTTGACCTAAATCTATTCCCAACTCCCAAGGAAACGGAAGACTTCAAGGAATTTCAGCGTGCCAAATAGGCAAAAGAGCCAAGGGGACCCAAAAGCCGAGATATCTTTTGTTTGCCTTGTGAAAGCGGCTGGGAAGAATGACCTGTGGCGCGAAGAAACAGCCGGGACCAGAAGACACCAGCCGGCTTCATGGGTTCGGTCTTTTCACCTCTTTCCAAGCGGGTGAGTGTCTGTTGTTTCTGTTTCTCGTTTTTGTTTTAAAGTTCTGCTTTCCAGAATTTTACACTGTTATTGGTTCTTTACATCCGTAGTAAATCTCTCCTCTCCTCTTGCTTGATACATTTGGGGGGGGGGGGGATACATGACTGAAGAAAACATTTTTCTAAAATCTGTTGTTGTTTTTAAAGGGAAATGTGACTTTCAACTCTTATTCGGTCAAATTTGTTTAGATAAATGTATTCAAGAAATCTGGATTTGACCAAAATAAGTACTTCCAGGCCAGTTTAATGCATTGGCCAAGAAGTTGTAGTAACAAACTTGAAACAAAGGGGGATTCTCTATGGGGAATCCTCCCTGTAATAAGGGTTGCACATTTATATTTCTCCTTTTGTCGTTTTAATGAATTTTGCAGTGCTCAGCACTCAAAATATTTTAGAACCTCCCTTTTGTCTCCAGAAGTGTTAGAATGCAACATGAAAAGGAACTCATATTTTGAGATACTATGTACATGTCTTGAGGACCGAATAATTGTTTTAAAATCTCTCTGATTTCAGACTTCGGAGTGCACTTGCTTAAGAAAATCTAAGCAAATGCAGGGAAGGTGGAGAAAGGTAGAATCTTATTTAAAGAATAGCAAACCACAAGTAAATCAACAGAATTTTGATTTTTTTTTTTTAAATGTATGTTTTAACCAATAAAAAGTCAGTTGAGGTTGCAAACTTATTCATGCTTATCTGAGTATGTATTCTTAATGAGGAAACAGAAGCATCCCATTGTTTAGATAGCAACCTATATTTTCTTTAGCAAAATCCCTTGGTTTTAGTAGAAAACATTTCATAGTAAAGGCACCAAATTATTTATTGGAAAGTTCCAGGGGATGATATTCTACTTGTTCGAATATACCCTGAACTCTTGCTTGGATTTGACTTTTGAATAGTGAATGCGCTAGTAGTTCTTCCACATGTAGATGCATCTATGCTTAAGGATGAGTTCTCTGAAATTTATTATTTCTACTTGGGACTGGGGTTTAACTTGCAATCCAGCATATTTTTTTTCAAGGGAATGAGGATTATTCTAAAAGACTGAAGACTTATTTAGGCTCTTTCAATATTCAGGATTATATTGAAAGATACAAAAGTCTTGATACAGTCAAGGAAGGACAATACTTGCATTGTGGGTTATGAAGTATTATCCATCTACATTTACAATCATGCCTGGCTATTTAAAAAAATCAAAATGCCAAACAATAATTATCCTATATATGTGGTGGGTTTTTTTTCCTTTTTTTCCCTTTTTTTTTTTTTGGTTAATAATTACTGCTACCCTCCTCCCCCAGTTAGTACGGGGAATAAGGAAAAAGCGAAGCTAGCTGTACTCTGCTCTGCAAATGGTTGTACATAGTTGTTGTTTTTTTAAATTTCCCTGCTCTTGCAATTTGAAATCTCAGGAAAATAATTAATTGTTAATATCCCAATTTGAGTAACTCAAATGCAGTAAAGATATCGCGTCTGCTGAATGCAATCAGAGCCAGCGGTAATGAGGTGCTGAGAGATTCACCGACCCTTGTAGGGAATAGAAAGAGGCTGAACCTTTGGCGTGAAGGAAAAAAAAAAATCTAGAAAAAGGTGGAAAGAAATGAACGCTCAGGGTTCCCCAACCCCCTTTCGCTCCTTCATTCTCTCTCCGTGTCTAAGATGTTATTCCCTCCATTTTACAATAACGACAACTGCCCGCGCTGCTTCTTAAAATGAACGGCAGCTTGCCGTGATTTGCGGGTTTATCTCTTCGGCTAGCCGCGGCCCTCCCTGCATTGGCCTGGAAACAGACGCGGTTGAAGTCAATGGGTTTGCTTTCTCGGGAGCGCTGGGCCGCCTCGGCAGTGCGTGCATTATTCCCGCCGACGGGCGGCGCGGGGCTGCCATTTTATAAATTGCAAGGCGAGGGCGCTCTTGTCAAGCGCAAGAGACCGCGGCTCCATCCCCCCCCCCCCCCCCGGTATTTCCTAATATCCAAACAGCAAAGCTCAATTTTTGAGGTTCAGATCATTTGAGTACCGTATAGACATGAATATGTAAAATTCCTTTCTCCATCATCATCATCGTCGTCATCGTCATCGTTATCGGTATTGGTATTGGTATTGTTTTGTTATTGTTATTGTTATTGTTGTTATTGTTATTATTACGTTTACGCGTTGCAGATTTACCACTGCTTCTTTTTCGGGGCCCAAAATCTAGTCACGGGTATTATTTTTCCCCCCAAGATGCTTCCCATAGGAAAATTGAATGGGTTATCCCAGAAGTAATCTTCCTTAGAAGAAACCCATTGGCCGGAATGGCACAAGTTAGACAGGCGTCATTGTCAGGGGCTGATCTTTAAGCAGGACGTTGCCTGGATCCAACCCCCGGGAGTCAGACCCAAAGAACGCCTTGGTCTCCCCGGAGATCTCTCCATAAGACCGAGCCGGCTTCCGCGCCCTCCCACAGCAAAGGCGACCTTTAAAAAGCGTGGTGGGAGGTTTGTGTTGCGTTGCCATGACATCAACGGGAGAACAGGTTGCATAAACTCAGGCGCCGCTACTGCCCAGCTTCCGGCAGGCCGAAACGGGAACAATAATGGAAGGCAGACCCGAGGGAGCAGGGCACAAGCAGGGCAGAGAAACGGAAAGAAGGAAAGAAATTAATAATAAAACCGAGTGGTTAGCCATGAAGGCAGGGACCCAAAGGATGCAGCCAAGTCCCTCTTCCTGTCACCCTAACGCCCTTTCGATAACTCAGCAAGAGTTTGGAAAGCTGTTTGAAATTTCATCTCTTCCTCTCTTTGTAAATTTGGCTGACAAATACATTTTCAGCTTAGTTATTAGGATGTTTCGCTTGAATCTCAGAGTTTGAGAGTTATCACCTGACAGGTAGCAACCCGTCACTTCCACACGAATTCCATCAATCAAATAGGCAAGCAGGCAATCGTCCTTCGGACGCTTGGGCGAGATGATGCCCGTTGCTCCGAAAGGTAACAGGGAGGTTGAGATTAGGGAAGCAAAGCAAAGAGCGTTTTCTTCTTTCTTTCTTTCTTTCTTTCTTTCTTTCTTTCTTTCTTTCTTTCTTTCTTTCTTTCTTTCTTTCTTTCTTTCTTTCTTTCTTTCTTTTTCTTTCTTTTTCTTTGTCTGTCTTTCTCTCTCCCTTTCTTCCTTTCCCTCCCTTTCTTCCTTTCTCTCCCTTTCTCCTCCTTTCTTTCTCCTTTGTCTTTCTCTTTTTGCTCTTTTTTTTTCTTTATCTTCCTTCCTTCCTTCCTTCCTTCCTTCCTTCCTTCCTTCCTTCCTTCCTTCCTTCCTTCCTTCCTTCCTTCCTTCCTTCCTAGTTCAATGTTAAACTAAGTTAATATGCTTAATTTAAATATTTTAACATCTCTCTCTCTCTCTCTCTCTCTCTCTGTGTGTGTGTGTGTGTAGTTCAGTAGATTAACTAATCCAGTAGGTTTCCACCAAATGAAATTGATTCCTTGAATCTAGTGAGAATTTGACAGATATAAATAAATAGGGACTTGGATGATGGGAAGGGGAAAAAATATTTGCCTCACTTTGTTGCCTTTTCCCTTCTTTCCAATTTGTGCTCAGAGCAAAGAAAAAAAAAAAGCCTCCAGTGATTTCTCAACTTTTTCAGAATTCAATGTTTTTCTGGAATTCGGGATAAGGTGTAGGCAAAAAAGGGCCACAAGGCCCATTTGAGTGATCATTCAAGTCAGTTTCCATCGTGAAATTTGTACGAAATACAATGCTGGGAGGAGGAGATTAGCAATGGTTTGGACAACGAAGTAACAAAGTGGAGTTTTTGAAAAGTAGGAAATGATGTTTTCCTTTCTCTCTTTTCCAGCATTACAGTATTGGTGTTTTTTTTTTTTTAAACCTTCATCTCAAAGATCAAAACAATCTTTCTTTAAAGTTAGCTGTACTTACTTTATTTAAAGGTATTTAAATTATTTAACGGGTAGGGGTTGCTCGTGGGGGAGGAAATGAGAATTGAAAGGGGGGGGAGGGAAGAGAATTGGAAAAAAAAACTGTTTGGCTTTAAGTGGGAATGATTAGGGTTGCTTAAAGTAGCGTCCTCGATGATTTTGTATTAATACTGCAAGGAAAGGGGGGGGGGGGGAGAAACTAGTTTCCACCAAAAATCAGTATGTCTTTCCCATTGCATAATTTAGGGTTTGGGGACGGAAGAAAAAGAGAAAGAAAGCTTATTATACACAGCCGCATCTTTTTTCCAAGATGTGTTTCCTGCAAAAGGATTTTCAAAAAAATCTTTTCGATTTATCCCACCTTGTTTCTTTTCGTGCGACAGGAATTCACCTTCCTGTTGTGGCGAACGGAAGGGAAATATCTCTGGGTGTTTGCGTCTTGCGTTTGTCAGTAAACCGGATTTCCAGGCAGGTGAAAAGAAAAGGCATCTCGCCTTTCTCTCTTTTCTCCCGCCCCCCCCCCCCGTCCCGCTCCTGTGACTTCCCCCATCCTAATAATTACAGATCAGTCAGCCCGGTGGGTTGGACAAAGAGACAAAAATCGATCGGCCGCAACAGAATAAGAACTGGCTACCTTCTTGATCGATCCGGAGTATTCACAGGCGGGATTTATGTACTGATTTCAATGGCTGCAACGAACCTGGAATGAGCCCGTGCCTCGAAAAATAGGCCTGGCCCAGCTGTTCTTCGCAGCTCGACCTATGGACTTTACAAGCAGCCCCTGCTGGTTGTGGGCTTCCAGCTGAGTGAAGGAAGCGGGAAGGGGAACAAACCCTTCCTCAGGTCACTTTTGCATTCGTTTATGTTTTCCTTCAAATTTAAGATAAACTTAATTGCGGAGAACTTGAAACAAACAACAAAGCCCCCACCCCCATCCCACCTTCCCAATCCAAGCAAGATAATTCAAGGCGCGCTAAGAGTTTCCTGCATCTATTGTTTGTCTGCCCACTCCGTATTCAAGATGTTAGAAGACCAAGCTTCAGTAGCGCAGCGATAAAGTCGGTCCCGTTCCCTCTTTATCATTGTCGCCCTGACAGAAGGCCTGCTTTTACTGCCGTGGCTTTGGCACAGCCATGACTTTATAATCCAGGAAGGGGGGGCGGGATATGACTTAAACCGGAAAACCGTATATAGTACTTGCTCGCTCGGCTTTTAGACGTGCGCGAGTCTCCAGCCCACAACAACTGGAGTCGAAGCCTTTCGGTTACACCGCAAAGAGCTTCCCTAAAAGAAAGGGGAAGGAAAGCGTCCTGGGTCACAAATGTTCTTGAATGGTACAGTTGTTTCCTCCCCCGCCCCCCCCCCCCGCGATCTTTCTGTACTCCTTTCCCAATTAGAACAGGGAAATTATCTATCTATCTATCTATCTATCTATCTATCTATCTATCTATCTATCTATCTATCTATCTATCTATCTATCGATATATATTTGTTTTCTTAAATTTTCGCGGCTACTTACATGTATGGTATTCAGCTTTGTTCGGGTATTTTCCCAGAATACACACACACACACACACACAGAGAGAGAGAGAGAGACCGAGACCGAGACCGAGATCCAGGTTTGCCGGCTTCTAACAATCCCTTTGTTCCTACGCTCTTTTGAAGCAAAACGGGGAGTAGGGGCTGGAAAAAGCAGGCCTTAGTGTACGGAGCCGCTGGATCTTACACACCCTTTCTCTGAACAAATCCCTTTGGCTTCGATCGGGCTTGTGGCGGTGGGAAGCGGACTTGCAGAGTTTCCCGTGCCTTCTGGTCTCTTTGGGGTTCCTTTGCAAAAATTTGCATTGAGGGCAATTTTTGACCCAACAGCACAGCTGTTTCACATGTGGATTCTCGGGAATCCTGCATATTGAGCTGAGATTGGAGGAGGGACGACGACAGGTAGTCCCACCCCTTCTTCACCCGTTGTGCTCTTGTGTAATAGTTTAAACCAGTGGATCTATGGATAGGTTTATTAGTGGGGTAAGTTCCCCAAATGTTCTTGTATTGACCTCATCGGTTGTAGAAGTTGGGAAGAAGAAAATTTGTTTGGGGTCCGGCCAAGAAGTGTTCAAAAACTGTTTCTGAGAAGTCTTGCAATCCCTAAACCATTTCTCTTGGTAGTCGTCTCCCAGGGGAAATGGGAAATCAGTTCGGGGCACAGATATTTGGAAAGAAATTCTCTAGAAGTTCTGGAGGGCTTCCATATGAGTAAACCTGAAATGTTTTCTCCTAGCCCTGAATGCAACTTCTTACCTTTAACGATCCGAGTTAGAGAAGAAGAAGAAGAAAAAAGATAAAGCATTGGAAAGAAAGCCCGATGATGACCACAACGGAATAACGCTATTAAACACAAGCTAATAATTTATTTTTAAATCGTAAAAAAAAGGTGAAAAGATGGTACCACATCATAGGAAGACTAGAGAGGGCGGCGTCTGCTTGGATCCTATCTGGCTCTCTTTTCTGTGAATGAACTGGAAAACATTCGACAGGTCGTGAATAATCGTTTTAATGAGTGTATAAAGCATGCGACGGGGTGCACGGAGCTGTCGGGTTAAACAAACAACTTGTATCCTGACGAAATCCGATTGTTAAAGTGCAAAGTGGTGTCAGTCTAATTTGCATCATATCCCTAAAAACCACAGATCTAACTCACAGGAGTCCCAATTTTTTCCATTATAGAAAATAACAATATTTTCTGAAGTTAAGTGTGATCTTTAGTGCTGATACAGAAACCAAATCAAACTAAAGGAAAAAGCCTTGGAAGCATCATAGGCTTCAGAGCGTTACTTATTGGCACAGTTTTCCTAACTGTATGTGTTTAAACCCGATCCCAAAAACGTGCCTCGTAGGGAGGGAGGTTTGTATTAATATAATGGACACGAGCTCCAAACGGAAAGTTGATGGACCCTTGGAAATTATTTGACATATTGAGCACAGCGGGTTTTATTTCCAAGTTAACACGTAGCTGGTTGTATTGAAAATGTGCCTTAGCGCCTGAATAAAAGGAATATAAATAAATAAAAATAATAACAGTTGTAGGTATTTTATATATGGGAAGACGTAGACATTTGACTTGACAGCGAGTTTGTGCACAGTTTTTTCTTTTTTTTGGGGGGGAGGGAATTGGGTGTACTTGGCAGTTTTAAGCTATAATTCTAAACATCCCTAATCCTTGTTAGCGAAGGAGCAAGAGGTTCCTTACTTAGGGGTATACTTGAAGCCACCATAGTATGCTGAATGTGAGGAGCAAGGCAACGAGAGCCGATTATATCAACTAAAGGTTTAGAAAATTGTTGCAGACTTTGAGATTCTCATAACTTTTCATCAGCGACCAGAATTTAAAATGGTGTGTGTGTGGGGGAGAGACAGATGGGAGGGGGAAGGAAAAACGTGGCTAGCGTTTAGCTCAGGTCTTTATCAAGTTGCAGCCTTAGATGGATGTTTAAAAGACAAACAGTGCAGGCTTATCAAGGGCAGAAGAGATGTCAGGTTGCAGCCAGGATCTCCCGCCTCCCCTCAAACCTCTCCCCCTCCTCCCCCTGGCTGCAAAGAAGAAAGAAGCCAACAGTAGGTTTGTCTCCTGTTTTCGTAACTCTCAGGTTCAGCAGTTACAATGAAAATTGTTTTTCATTTGTTGCCAGAAATATAAATCTGTTAAATTATGGAAAACAAAAATATTCCCCAGCGAAGTTTTGTATCAAGAAAACTGGGAGATAATTTAAGAGGCTGCCCTGAAAGGAGTGGTTCTCAGAGCCAGATAGATTGTGCTGTTATTTATTTATTTATTTATTTATTTATTTATTTATTGGAATCATATGTATTTATTTTCATGTTCTCCTTTCCAGCAGAGAATATTCTTTTCACATTCCGCAGATTTCTTGTTTTATTTTTTATTTTTGGAAAGGAGATGAAATAAGGGAGGTAAAGTTGAACTTGCAGTGTTTGTGCTACTCCTTGATCCGCTCTCGCTTAGTTACCACCCTCATCTAAATCAATAATTGAACTGGCTGGGTTTTTTTTTTTAATCATGAAGATGGAAATATAAAGTAAAAAATGAACATTTAAAAGTCCCTTAAAAGAGGAATCCCCCCACCCCCAAGGAGATACATTTAGAAAGGTAGTGTTCTTAAATGTTTCAATAAGAAAAAGGCTGGTAGGAAAATACCCTTGAGATCACATAGCATTCAAAGGGTTCAAGTTTTATTAAGTTAATTTTGACTAGCCAGAATGTGGTGTCCCCCTTTATTCACTGGTTAAGGTGCTATGCGAGAATTTGCAATTGGTAAAAGAAGAGAAGAATGGATTCTCAGGTCTACTAATGTGGAAAAGATGTGGGGTGGAAAAGAAATATTCTTTTCATTTCATTTTCATTTTCATTTCTTTTCATTTTCATCATCATCATTTCAGTGCCGTCATCAACAATGATTTAGAGGAAAAGTAGAAAATAAGACAGAAATAAATTTCTAATTCCAAATGAAATCCACAGTCCAGAACATAAAATATACAACTGGGGTTCATGGACATGACCAGGACCTCTTCCCCAATGTGTGCATTATGAGATGACCTGCCAAGGAGACTCTGAAAAGGAAGCTGTTCTTACTTGTGGAACGAATGGTGGGTGAATCAGGGTCATTCATATTTCAGCCCTTACTGGACAAAATGATAAAGAAAAAAATACCGTGTACTGAACCCAACATTTTCTGGTGGATGGAGATGAAACAAATATAAAAAGACGGTGAGGGTAAGAGTGAGGATGATGATGGTAACTTTGCCTTTGATGAGTTGCTTATTAGTCCCAGACACCAGGATCCAATGGGCTCTATTCATGCTAGAGATCTAGCTTGCTGGATATCAAGTGTGACTTCATGGCTATAATATCAATTCAACAGTGTTTGGGAAAACCCTACCAAACAAGACAACTTCCAGATGGGGGAGGCAGAGCACCCCCAATTTAAAATTATATTTCTCCCTTCCTCCATGCCCCAAATCTTTTTATTTTATCTACACTTAATAATGGGGTACAACAGTTCCCCTTCCCTACATGTGGGCTTAATGGCACATTGTGTCAGGATTCTCTCAAGCATTACGAGTGAGTACTGTCTTTTTTTTTTTTTTTGGGGGGGGGGGGTCCTTGCCTGCCAAAGATGGTAGATATCCCTAGTTGGCTCCAAAGCACAACATGTTCTTGGCCATCACGCAAAAGGGGAGGCTTTAGGTCTCTATTCTTGCGGACACAGCCATCTCCCTGCCGCCCACCACTTCACCCTCAAGCCCGTGGGATAAAATAAGGCAGCGAGGCCATTAACAGCAGTGTACCAGGCCTTCAACCGTTCCCGACTTCCTTGCCAGCTCTCAAGAGGGCATTCGTTTTAGTTGACTGCCAATATATTTTAGCTGAGGTCGTGTTAGGGGGAAAGCGGGGCGTTTGGTGCGCTGCAAAACAAAACGGCGAGTCCAGACTGTTTTCCTATCAAAGAACGCAACACAACCAAACAAACCAGCCTTTTCTCGGGTTTACTTTTCCTCCTCCCCGCCCCAACACAGCCGCACTTCCGGGGTGCTTCCGGGGATTGCCAGAGAATTTCCCTGGCCGGGGGAGGAGGAGGGCATCCCGACCTCTAATCTATTGGTGGACTACTACCACTACTCCAGGTTGTATTTCTCTTCCACTGCAACCCCTTGGACATATATGGGTCTGGTTTCCAAAACTTCGTCAAGCTGGTGGAAGTAAGTCGGAAGTCCTTCAAGGCACATATTTTAAGGAACAAAATTTCTCCCATCTCCACCCTGTACGCCAGAGGTGTCCCTGAGTGGGGTGCCAAAATCGCGATAGATACGCCTAGAATTTCTTAGCAGAAACACAGGCGCCAAACTTTATTCTTTCAAAGAGAATTTGTATTTAGATAGAAAGCATTTCCCAGGTTTTTTTCCGTGCTATTCGGTGCGATTCCTATTCATTCTAAGCCTACTACCTACGAAGTGTCCGCAGACACTTCTGAAATAGGATTGAAAAACCTCGAAAGGAACAAAAAACACGGACGAGAAGGAAAGTAGATTTTCGGCAATTAAGGACAAGATTATTTTGAAGTGACGCCCCCCCTCAACAGAAAAACAAACAAACCTGTGGCTTGTTCCTGGCCCCCACTTGACCAACAGTGACCCAGTCCCCAAAATCTTAGAGCCACTACCTTTCATAGGGTTTGGCAATGCCAAGCTAGGGCAGCCAGCAGCCGGCGGCCCATTCCCATACTCTGATCAGTAACTGATACATCTGTCCCTCTCCGCCCATTTCCATAAACTTTCTCTTCATGGATTTTAATGATTTAGCAGGGTTTTTACACATTGAACGAGGGAGCGCTGGATTAACTCAGTCTGTCGGTGTGTGCCCCGCGCGGTGTGTGTTTGTGTGTATGTGGGAGAAAAATACGACGCGCCCGGTTTGCAAACTGCCTTGCAAAGCAGGGCATCGCTAGCAGAGGCAAGGCTGCTGAGCGCACTCTGCTTCTTGGAACAGAACGAGGCGCGGCCGAGAGGTGGGACATTCTGCCTAATCTATTTTCTATGAAAATAGAACACAGCCATCAACTAAAATTCTGCGGGCGGGCGCGTTTCGGTTCAGAGTGCTTAGGGGTGGATGAGTGTACTGGAAACCCAAACCGAATATTTACTGGTCAAATCTAAGATCTCCTCTCTGCCCAATTCAATGGAATATATTATTGTTGTGTCGTGGGCGGGGGGGGGGGAAGAGAGTTTTTGATCCAGTCTTGATTTTTTTTGGGGGGGGGAGGGAGGGAGGGAGGGAGGGAGAGAGAATGGGCTTTATAAACTGGTCCGGGTTGGTTTATTTTGTTTTGTTTTGGCAAGATTGCCAGACGTGGTTCGCCCTTTCCCTCTTCCAGTCTAAGGCAGAGAGAGGGAGAATGGTTACCTCAAAGGCGATAACTATTCAGGTTTTATTATGGCAAAGAAGCAACTGGACTTTTTGTCTCTGGGAAAAGCACTTTTGGACAGCCATGACCTGGATGACTGAGAAACTGCACAGATATTCAGGATTTATCTTTGGGTGGATAGGAATGAAATGGAGCTTCTTATAACGAAAATAATGCATGGTAATATTTTTTGATGTTTCCTAGAGCAGTAGTAGGTAGTACTGTGGTCCTAACTGTACCTCTGAGAAACCACTCATTTGAAAAACTTTTAATAAAATGTATATGGGGGGGGGGGGGGGGGGAGACAGTGAAACATCTGAATCTGCATTTTAAAAATAGCCGAGTATTTCAGCTGTATATAAAGGAGACCCACATGTTGCCTACTTTTGAGCCAGCCTGAGCTCATGGAAGAATGTGTGTAACAGAAGTACTTTAAATAAGTAGGGTACCACATATTTGCAAATTCTGTATTTCTACAGCAAAGGTTCCATTAGCCAAAAGTTACTTCTGTTTAAAAAAGTAATGCTAAAAAGGCTTGAGAACGTTGAGTAGGTGATGTTTTAATCATCTTCAAGCTCCACTGAAGATCAATAACAACAACTGTTTCTTGAACAGGCAGTGAAAAATCATCTGTGTTTAGCGCAGCGATGCAACGACCAGGAGGCAGTTCTCCCAGCACAAATGTCTAGACACTCCTTTCCCCAGAAGTACCACACTGCGCTTACTTTGGCTGGGTGAGTATAGGATTTCAGTTTCTGTGACACTACTTCAGCAGCAATAGCCAAGTATTTTGCTGGCTGAGACTTAAACCACATTCAGTTTGAATCGGCTGGAAATATGGAAAAAAAGTGATTTCCTACAGGACGCCAGACTATTAAATAGAGGTTCTGATTCCTTCATTAACACCGTTCACAGGACCATAACAAATAGGAGTGGAGGAAGGCAGATTGAATGCTATGTCTGCTACTTTTTAAAAGCTCTCCAGGAATTTGTAGGTGCTCTTGGGAAGATGTATTTAAGGTCCTGTCCAAAATGGCTGTCTTGGGAAAAATTGAGACTTTCTGAGGAAGAAAGAAAAACTAAAAATCCACCCTTAGACCTAATAGTTCTTTAACTGACAAAGACAAAAATTATACAAGCTTGTGACTTATCCAGAATTCTTCACCAGGGAAGAATATTTGTTTAGCAATGTGTCCTACCTTTCATTTAAAAACCCAAGGCAAGCGCAAAGAGTGCTTCCTCCTCCAATTTCTCCTGACAGCAGCTATCCTGTGAACTAGATTGGACTGAGAGAAAAAGATTAGCCCAGAGATACCCAGGGGGCTTCCTTAGTTGTTGGGGTTGCCAACCTTTTGGACCTCAGGGACCACCAAACGCATAATTTTTGATCCCAGGGACCATTAACTGGTTCTGTGGGCATGGCCTAATTTGTGGGTGTGGCTTGGTGGTCATGTGACTGGCTGGGCATGGCTTGTATGTAAATATTATAAATATTTATATAAATATTGAATTTTTTTATAAAAAAGAGCAACTTTTACCCAAAATCAGGCAAAGCAGGCAGGCAGATTGAGTTGCTCACAGAATCACAGATTCATTCAGAGATCTATCTATTTGCCATTGGCTAGCTCAGTCTGTCACATAAAATTTGCTTGCAAGCAAACTCACAAAATTAACTCACAACACACCATGTATGTAAATACTGATTTTTTTTAATAAAAAAAGAACAATTTTTACCCAAAATCAGGCAAAGCAGGCAGATTGAGTTGCTCACAGAATCATTCAGTGATCTATCTATCTTCCATCAGCTAGCTCAGTCTCTCAAATTTGCTTGCTGTGAGGCTGCACTGAATTTGTTTGCAAACAAACCTTCAGTCCTAAGGGAGGTTTGGCAGAGCTGAAGATCTAAAGATTAGCTGGAAAGCAAGAAATCCAATCATTTTCTGCTTCCTAGCTAATCTAAATCTCCCAGCACAGCAGAACAGATGATGATCGGAAAAAGGAAAAATAGCAATTTTAGCAGGCAAGTTTGCAGGGTAAGGAGTGAGTGGGTGGGGAGCATTCCTGTGGGCCATGTGGATGGCACAGTCTCATGTTTCTGCACAGCCTGGATTAATTGCTTTGGGGGGGGGGTGCTCTGGGGGTGAGATTTCTCTGCGGCCCACCAAAATTTTCTCAGGGCCCACTGGTGGGCGACTACTGGACTAGAATATAGCTGTCCCTGCTTCTACTCCAAAACTTTTGCCATCCCTACCACTCAGTGCATTCCTGTGGTAGATGGCTGGTTGCAGCTAGAATAGGGGGAGGGGCATGGAAGATGTCCTGACCACTTTCAACTCCCTTCCTGGGTGCATGGTTAAGCTTCTAGGTAATGGGTTTCCACCCGTGTTCCACCCGTGTTCCTGGAGGAAGAAAATACTTTGCTAAGGCCCCTTCTCCTTAATTCGAGCTTGCACAACTTATTCAAACATAAACTTGGCACATCAACATCACTGCAACAATGGTGGAAAATATCAACTCATTGGGACTACTGATCCTAATGGTTTTAAGGTGTGTGGGCAAAGGTTTCTCCTAAAAACTGACCTGCGTATCACCTTTTGGACTGTTCTGCAGTGTCCCTTTGATTTATTCCAATAAAAGCATTGTCAGCTATGGATTTCAAATTCAAACCCAGCAGTTGGCTCGTTTATTGGTTTCCTCCCACTGCTACTCAGATTCAGCACAAGATGTTCTGAGCATGTACGAGTTGAAATCTGCTTTGATCTCCTCTCTTCCAGGCTCCCAGCTAAGTATGTGCAATCTACCCTCGCCTTTACTGAACAGGAAAAATGAAGTCCTCAGTGGTAGCCCCAAAACCTTTAAATAAGTGAAGTCAAGACATCCGAGGGAGAAGAACATAATACAGAAGACTGGGTGTGCGAATTTGCTGACAGATCCCTGGGTGGTGTCTCCTTTCCTTGAGATTTTTTAAAATCTGTTTCTGCTGCTGCTGCTGCTCTTGTTGCTGTTGTTATGATGGTTACACATCATGTTTTCATTTGTGGGACCAAGCAGGTCCCCTTCTTCCCGTGCATGCCCACACACTTATTTGCTCTTCCAAAGCAGGTGCAGAGGAAAGTCATATGAATTGATTACCAACATTTTTTTTTCTTCTTTCAGGTAATTCAAAGAATGGAGAACCAGTGCTACAGGGCAGAGACCCACAATCTAAGGTGGCCAAACAGACATCCCTCAGTGGGGAAAAAAATCCTTGAGAGAAAAGTGGCTTGAAAGGGGTGGGGGATTGAGTTAAGAGCCACACATACAAGGGAACACTGTTGGCTTCGGGGATAGGGTGGAAGGTACTAAAACAGTGTAAATGAAATAGAATCTGGCCTTTGGATGGTGTGTCATGTCCTTTTCTGTGCACATTGTTAAGGTTACAGGGGAACAGTGGCTAAATAATGTTGAGTACATTTTGTGACTGAACAGACCAAGGAGTCAGAGAGGATGTGGGCCAAGAATGGACTAAATTAATTGTCTGTTACCTGGAAACTATCCCTGAGGTCCCCTGCCTAGAACAGCCTGCAGGAGCTCTATGGCCATTCATTCAAATTTTTTATTTTCCTCAGAGCCTCAGCATCTACTCTTGGCTGCCTTTTTCAGTTCAACTTGAGGTCACTTCAGACAAGCTTCTGGAGGGTCTGCTTGCTTCATTCATCCAGGCAGAACTTTGGGACAGAAGCCCAAGGTTCCATTCATTGGAAGAAACAGGAAGACATGGCAGACCTCATGTCCCATAGATAGAAGTCAAGGTAGTCAGATATCTTGCCATCTGAAAGGATGTGTGTGTGTTTGTTCCCTCAGTGCATTGTTCACATGTCTACAATGACATCCGGAATCCCCTATTAATCTGTCAACTTCCAAGACCATGTTCCACAAAAGTTGCCAGATTAGGGCTTCAGGACAAGAATTCAGTTCTGTCTGCATGAAAGAAAGATTAACAAAATAATATTTTTCATTACTTAGTTGTGCCACTTTCCCTTGATAGCATCAACTCTTTATAGTTTGCAGACTAAGTGATTTTGTTTTTTGAACAAGGGCCTTGGGGAAGAAAGTTCAGATTGGTGGACCCACAAACACCTTACACAACTTTGGATTTTCTTCCAGAATCATATAGTATTTTCACTTACCTGTTCAAGCACAAGTGATAGGATAAGATAGGAAAAGAAAAGATGGGAGTAGATTCCCAAGTAGAGGGATGGACTTCAGGTGGAAAAGAAGAGAAAAACATGCATTCAGGTGTTTCCTCATGTCCTAATCACCCTGGAAGCAGAAGGTGAGAATGAGCTAAAACCCCTTTGATTGTTTGATTTGAACACAACTTTCTTTTTATAGCATGTTAACATGCCATTTAATCATTGTGGGGATCATAAAATAAATCTTCTCTTTATTGGTGTTAAATTAGCACAGCAGTGGTTAGATCAGAAATCTTCAATAGTCAAACTCTTTTCTCCATCTGTAACACCAAGTGTCACAAACTATTCTTGCACTCCAGAAATATATCATCTCATTTTGCTGTAAGAAAAAAATCTCCAAACCAGTTCAGTTACCTTCTTCATCTCTTAGGAGAGCCACTTTAGAATCAGAAGAGGCAATAAATATAGCCAGCAGCCGCATCTCTAGATCAAACTCCTAGTTACTGATCCTATATGTCTCATTCATTTATTTAAAAAAAAAAAAAAAAGCTCTGGGATATTACAGGAAATACATCTGTGCTGTGTCTTCCATCCCCTTCTTTGGTCATTCTTGCTTGATGATGTTTGATTTATACAACACATTTCTGTCTCTGATTCTAAAGTGGAAATAAATTTGTTCCTGGGAATAAATCTTCTTCAAGGGGATGGTTTCTTTAAAGGTTCATTAGGACTCACAGCTTCATCTTCCATACAAAAAAAATCACTCCAATCCCTTAAACAAATTGCTCCAAAATGATTATTTCAAATGATCCCAATAGCAAACCAATACAATAATTTAAGAACATTTACTTATCTATTTTCTTGCATCTTACCAAGTCACCCAGTCAGTGCTAAAATAATATAAAGCCTCTATGCATTGTTAGCATGTCTGCACAGAAGTGCTGATGGTGCAAAATGTTGCCTTGGTTTTCAATCCTTCAACTGGGGCTCAAATATTTTTTTTAACATGTCACGTCCTCACTGCTTTCACCTCATCCCCAGCTGACAACTGAGGTAACTTTCCTGGGTCCCAAGTCATGTTTTTGCTGTTCTCTCTATATTATTTTTGGCATGGATATAATCTACCATGCTTCATTGGTTATATATGGTTGCTAATTTGACCAGGGCTAAAGCGCTTGAGATCCTATGAGCCACTTGAAGCAGCCATGGGCATAGCTTCTCCTGTTGGTTGTTGGAAATGAACTTTCCTTATCAGTTTTGGCTCTTCTGCAGGAGAACTGAGATGAGCGAGCAGGAGGGAGGGAGGGAGGGAGAGAGAAAGGGGGGAGAGAGAGAGGGAGAGAGAGAAGGAGAGAGAGAGAGAATGTAATGTTAGAGTACTTCTCATAACATTTGCAGATTTCTGTAAACAAAGGTTTAAGTGATCATTAAAAAATGTGCTATGCTTGTGCTAGTTGATTGAAACCAGGAAATAGGGCCGGTGTTTTCTGATTCTGTCACCTTCAGGTACATTACAGATTTTCTGCTTCTGTCAACAAAAGGTTTCACATAGCCGTAATGTTTACTATTTTAATTACAGGAAGAGGAGGAGACAGTATCATTTTGCCTATTTCAGTCTGGTTCTGTGGCCATCTATGGGCTATTTATTTCTGGTTGTTGCCATTTGCAAAAACAGACCCGGACTTGTTGCCAACACTGTCATTCCTTTGTAATGCTAGCCGAGAACTGAGCTTATTTGTTCTTGACTGCTCTTTCCCTTCTTGTCTGTTCAGCTGGGCTATCTTTGGACACAGTCCTTAGTACTCTTTCATAAAAGCTAGATCTGTGTTTAGAAATAGTTCAGCTTATAGCCATAGGCATGGAACACTTCTGAGCAGGAAACCTGTTATCCGAGCAATGGAGGAGGTAGTTGAGTTTGCAAGTGCCCACCTGAACATCCACCCCTTTTTAGGAAAACATTTTGCCTTCCAATAGGCAGGGGAATTCATTGGTAGTTTTGTCCTGAAGTACACAATAAGAGTAACACCAGTTTTTGGTTGCATTACCCACTTCTTGGGACTGAGAGAGGTAGACTAGAAATGGCTAGTTGGAGCCACTGAAATTTTAGGTTGGGTTAAGAGCAATGGAAGAAGATATTTTGCCTGTGAAAATGACTGAAAAGGCTTCTTTTAACATTATAGCTTAGCACTGGTCACTGCTTAGGATCAAAAAGACAAAGTTTCTTTGGTTCTTGCAGGATTAATATAATATTTTTTAGTGATAGTAATAAGAGCCAGTTTGGTGTAGTGGTTAAGGTATCCCACCAGAAATCAAGTTCTACTCCTATCTTAGTCACAAAGCCAACTAGGTAACCTTTGGCCAGTCATTCTCTCTCAGAAGCAGGCAAGCCACTTCTTAAATCATATCAAGAAAACTGCAGAGAGTTATGCAGGATTGACAGATGGTGATCATAGGAGAAGGTACTACCAACGATATGTATTTGCCAGTTCACATAATAAGAGTCAGGTTTCTATCAATGATTGATCAAGGCAGGATTTGTCATATAAACATAACTCCACCCACCCACCCAAGAAGAGTGAAAATGAAGCAAAGTTCACTTACTCTGGCCTTTCAGGGAGGGGAAAAATATTTATTTTCTAACAGTTGATCAGTTTAAGTCTTTGAAAAGTACAGGCCAGGAACAAGACAAGGCCAGCATTGTGACTCTAGGCTAAATGGTAGGATTGCTTGAGCATTCTGATGTGAATTTAAAAAGCAAGTAAGGAAATGGCCTAAATCAAAATAAAGCAACTTTTCTCAAACCAGGCTAAAATGTGCAGAGAGGATGCTGGCATTGTGAAAAGAACACTTTCTACAAGGCCCACAGTATATTAGGACTCTGGACATTTCAAAAAAGGAATTGGACCTCAGGCAAGCTGAAAAGCAAGCACAGCCCCATTGTTTTATTCATTAAAATGGCTTCTCTTTTTTCAGTTTTCCCATGATCCTGGGAAAAATAAAATAAAATAAAATAAAATAGTACTACTATTTTAAGAAGTGTGTTAACTTTAATGAGTTGGTTTTTTTTTTAAAGCAATGGCACCTTTTTCCAGGCTTATTTGAAAAAGGACTATTTTAAGGAAGAGAAGAAAGGAGAGACTATTGTGCACCTGATGTTCGAAGCATCATCACACAACAAATATGTAGACATGCAGAGAGATGGTCAGTTATCGCAATCAGAATATGAGACAAGCCAATAACAGATGACAACTACTAAAAAGCTCAGTTAGATCCATGCAGCTCATACACATACAAATTTAGCATCAAGGTTGATTTCATTTCCTAATTGCTGGGTCTGATTTTCAAAGGCTTCATGAAGCACACACACACCCCCAAAAGGGGGGGGGGTTTAGGATCTTGCAATAGTGCCTTGACTTTTTTTGAACTTTTTTATATATGCCCTCTTTTGAGCTAGTCAACAACGAAGATTTTCCGCTCATCTTTCTCAATATTCCAACATGGGAGTCCCATAGAACTGTTTCCTTAATAGTTATGGATAGACTCATCTTCTCTGAAATGAGAAGTAATTTACTTCTACTTAAACTGAAGGGCTGTAGCTTAATGGGTTTTGAAATATGGAAATTGGAGAATATATACATTAACTGAACTTTTCCCTTAGCATTTCAATTGTGACAGGTTTTTTTTTTTTAATACTCACAATAGATTTAATGTTGCCTTCTTAGCATAGAGATGGATTTGGTGGAAAGTATTTCCTTGCCTTGCTGTGTTGTAGATGCTCCCACTGCATACCTTCCTGACTTTAGTGGAATGTACTTCTTAGCTAAGAGACACAAAACAGTCAGTAAGAGAAAAGTTTTCTTTGCAAAGGGCTTCAGGCTTTTGTTTTAACCTTTCTTCCCCACTGACTTTAATAGGCTTTCATTTAACTTTTAGTAAACAAGTACACCATGTTAGAGGCTGACCCTGTTTCCTGGGAGAATTGCTGGAA
Organism: Hydrophis major; assembly: GCA_033807585.1. Lineage (NCBI taxonomy): Eukaryota > Metazoa > Chordata > Lepidosauria > Squamata > Elapidae > Hydrophis > Hydrophis major. Next base: position 69,221,756 of record CM066328.1, on the reverse strand, counting down.
GAAATGACATGATTTTTAAGCCAACCCACAGCCCATTTTAAAAATGGCCATGGCAAATCATAATGTCAATTTCATTTGCCTTCATTTTTTTTTTATTCTCAGTGAAAAAAAAAAATTTGTACATGTTTTTAGTGTTCATCTGTCTATCTCTGCGCATTTTAATATTTTTAAATATTTATATTTGTTATACTCTCAGCGAACTTATGATGGCCCCCCCATCTTAAAAAAGTGTTGTTTTTGTTGTAGGGGAAACCCTTATTGTTTATCTCATACATATATAGTAATGGTGTAAGTAACTATGTTATATTTGCTTGTTTGAACAGACTAATTCAATTTCCACTGATTGGACTACATTTAAAATTTTATTTGTTATGCAAGAATATACATAAAAACACAAGAAGAAATAAATGCCCTAAACACCATCTAGAGTCACTTATTTCTCTCCACACAATAGGGATAGAAGGGACTACAAAATGACACAAGATATCCCTTCCTTTGCTGGGTAGTCTGATGAAAGCAGCACCCCAATGTTATAAGGATGGATGGATAGATAGATAGATAGATAGATAGATAGATAGATAGATTTCTCCAGGGGATTTTCATGTTTGTCTCTGGACTAAAAATCTGAGCTAAAACTGAGCTGGATTAAAATCCCCAGTGCTAATCTAACTCTTCAGCAGCTATACCATTCTGAAGTTAATGTGCATACAAATACTGCTTCAGTTTCAATAGTGGTAGTCCCTCTCCATATTTATCTGGGAGTGTTTTCCAGGAAATATAGTGAACTGCTTTAAATATACACAGCACTGAAATTCAACTAGCTTTGCTAATTAATGTGGTTGGAAGAAAGAAGAAACTCTTCCTCAATGAAGGTTTCAAATTTAAGTTGGAACTCTTGTTTTGAATTATGATGGTGAGAAAGGATTGGAGTTCACTGACGATAAGCTGTTTCAACTTTAGATTAACTCACCATGATATGAAAGATTTTGAGTAGCCTATGCCAGTATTCCTCAATTTAAAGTCCTCCAGTCATGAATAGCTTCAGCACCTCTAATTTGCATCAAACAGCTGTTTTGGCTTAGACTTATGAGGACCTAAGTCTAATTTACCTTGGAAGATTGTAGGTTATAGAAAGGGGTTTTAACCATTTGTTCCTCCTTCCTTGTAGCTTTAGATAGTTCAAAGGGTCATTTAGGATCTGGTTCCCACACTTTGGCAATTCCATGTTCCAAACCTAAAAGGAACACTTTCTAAGCAACCTAAAGAACTGGAATAGAGGCAAACTATTTATTTGTGTCCCTATCAAAGGGTGGAAAGCCAATAAGGGGAAGAGGACCAGGCCTCTTGTCTGGGCTTCTTTCCATTGACTTCTCCTGGGCATGTAGAAATAACCTAAGTCACACTGGAATATTTTGCTGATAATTATTGTTTTGCAAGCTTCATCTAAATAAACAAGAATCATCTTATTAATTAGGGACACGAGTCCAAGACAGATTACCTTTTTCCCCCTGGCAATGTGGAATTAATCAAGGTAGCAAGTTGAATGAAATTCAAATGAAGTCCAACAAAGTGGTACATATCTTTTTGTTTGCACCAATAATGAAGCTGGTTTCACCATAGACTACAAACAGCGACATGAAATAAGATGAGTAAGGAGATTGAGGCGAGGAGAGGGGGAAAAAAAACACTGCCGGTTCTTCTTCGTTTCTCATTATAGGATGCAAGCTTCACCCAATATTCTTGGGTCTTTCTTTACAACTGAATTAAAATGCTATCTAATCTTTTAGATAGAAAATAACAGCAGCATAATTTTTGCTGTCCTTGTTGCCAATCTGCATCGTCCCTCTATTGTGTCTGCTCAATGGTATTGTCCTGATTTGTGTGTTTATAAACTGTGATAGGCAAAGCAGTTGGTTTGCTCCTCAGCTTTGCTGTCATCTCTCTTCAGCATGTCACCAGCCAGCAGGGCTTCTCCTCCCACTCTCTTTCCTATTTTATATTTGGACAGCTAGTGTTGCTAAAAGTACTGTTTGATTCAAACTTGCCCAGTGTGTGCCAACTCCTGCATTCTCTCTACTCATGTTAATGTTTGCTTTTTCCACATACACATATGCACAAAGTCTCTCTCTTTCCTTTTCTAAAGGCTATGTAAGTGGCAGAGGAGAATGGAAAGATATATAATGATGACACTGCATCTCCAACTGGTCCAGTATGGATGAGGCTGGAGTGCACTATCCTATATACACATGTAAAAAACTAAAACAGACCAACTGCAGAATATTATCTTTTTCTGAAAGGAAATTGCAAATGGAATTGGCCAATATGGAGACAGTGGAAACATCAATATTCCAATATTCTATGCTGGACATGGGAGCTAATTCCATAATTTCAGTGTTGTATTATTTCAGCCTTGTATAAAAATGGCATTGTATAAATACAGCTCCAGAACTGCTCTGTCACACAGTAGTGAAGCTCTCCTATGGTCAAGATGATGACAATGACAGCAGGCATAATAGGTAAAGAACAAGAACAAACACCAACAACAAACATTGACACATTAACTCCAGGCCTGGGAACAAAGCCAGATCTTAAGAACCTTTCAAAATATTAAAATAGTGGGCAGTGGGCACCATACATATTTCTTGGGGGATGCTATTCCAGATGGCAAGGATTGTAACAGAGAATGTATACTTCTTGGATCCATAAAATGACATTTAACTGAGGAGATCAGGAGCACATCCACTTTGTCTGAATGTACTAGGTGACAGAAACTATTGGATTTATGCAAATAACCAGCCTTATGCCACAAAGGGCTATATAGGTAATGACTAACCCCTTGAATTATATCTGGAAGCCAACTGGTAACCAATGCCGGGCTGATTACTACTTGCATTGCTATATGTTAAACCAGATGTAGCTTCTGGATGGCAACCAAATGTAAAGTGCATTGCAATAATCAGTGCCAAGGTGAGGGGTGAGTAATTGTTGAAGGGCCTCCCAGCTGAGGAAAGGTTGTTAACTGTTTCACAAGATGAACCTATGCAAAGTCTCTTCTGGTCACAGCTGCCTTCTGCTCATCAGTAGTTGTGAATCCAGTAGTTATGAACTCTCCCTCAAATTCGGCCCCAGCCTCAAAAGTGAAAATATAACAATTTTTAGCAACAATGAAAATATAACAATTAAAACATTCTTGACCTGATCCCAGCTATTCAATTTTGTCAAAATTGAACTGAAATGTGTTCTTCCCCATTTATACCCAAATAGCCTCCAGGAAACAATACATTGGCAGCTTCACCTTCAGGTAGTCCTTGACTTATGACTGATCATTTAATCACCATTCAAGGTTATGACAGCCTTAGAAAGGGTGCTTTATACCCCATTCTGGCCATTGCAAAATGTAACCTCCCCCCCCTCCCCATGATCCTGTTACCACATTTCTGGCATTTGGCAACTGGCATGCATTTATCACAGTTGCTAAGCACCCCACAATCATTTGATCACTATTTGCAATCTCTGCCAGCTTGCCCAGAAAGTCAGTTGGGAAGTTGGCAGGGAGGATTACAAGGAAAGAGGTTGGAAGGGAGCTGAAATCCTTTGTGGGGTTGCAGGAGATACAAACTCTATTCTTGTAGCCCCACAAAGGATTTCTTCTCCACAGTGAGGGGAGAGTAAACCCTTCAGCAAGGTGTAGGAACAGAATTGAAATCCTGAAGATTTCAACTCCATTCCTGCAGCCCCACAGAGTTTTTCAGATTCCCATCTGTCCTTCCACTTGTAACTTTCCTTGCTGTCTTCCTAGTTGACTTTCTGAGGAAGTTGGAAGAGAAGGTGGCAAAAATAGGGAGAAAATCATGAACATTTTAGTTCCATTCGAAGGATTTCCTCCCAGCAGGCAGATCTTTGAGAGTCAAAGGGTTGTCTGCCCTAATCCTATCAGACCCAAATTGACCGTTCCTGACCCCAGATAAAGCCCTCTGCACAAGGCCATCCAGATCAAAGAGTGGAAGCCTCCCCACCAGCTCACAGTATAGTCCTTAGAGCAGGGGTCTCCAACCTTGGCCCCTGGAAGCCTGGTGGACTTCAACTCCCAGAATTCCACAGCCAGCTGTGGAACTCTGGGAGTTGAAGTCCGCCAGGCTTCCAGGAGCCAAGGTTGGAGACCCCTGCCTTAGAGAGAAATTGTAACATAGAGAAACTCCAGTGTTCTCTTTTTCCTTCAGATGATGACCTCAACATTCCATCTCTTTTACCTCTAACATTTCCTGTCCTGCTGTCCTTCTGAAAGGACTACTTTGATTAACAATAGACATAATCCCAGGTACAGATACAAGGACCTACTTAGCTTCCCCAAACTGGCCAGCAAATCAGATCCATAGCATTTTTTTTTTTTTGCCCTGCAGGCCTCACCTTGTCTAAAATATTTGCTTTTCTATTGTTTGGATTCTCTTTTTTTTTTGTAAAGCAGACATCCAACAATTGTTTCAATAAAGCTTGATTTTACTCTTCAGTGTCATGCTCCTTACTTTAGCCATTTCCATAACACGTGTAAAGCCAGCATTAGGATATACAATTGAATCTCATCCATGGACTGATGATTTCAAGAGTGCAGTGGTTAGAATGCAGTATCACAAAGTAATTCTGCCAACTGCCAGTAGTTTGATCCTGACCGGCTCAGGATTGACTCAGCCTTCCATTCTTCCAAGGTAAAATGAAGACCCAGATTGTTGGGGCCAATGTGCCGACTCTGTAAATTGCTTAGAGAGAGTTGTAAAACACTATGTAGTGGTATATAAGTTTAAGTGGCATCACTATGTGTTATCAAACCCTTAACTAGTGTATCCAAACTTCACTCCATGTTATACAGTTATTAAACAGAAGATGTATATATGAGTATTGAATCCCAAAGGAGCCACATATGAGGTCTCACAGGAATCTACTTCTGAGAAAGCAGGTGAACCATTGCAAAACAATGCCCTGCACTACTAATCCCTGCAGCAGGTCCAGACGGGTACCATGGTCAACAGTTTCAAAAGCTACTAAGAAATCAATGAACACAAGGATAGAATACCACTATTTGTCAAAGATCATAGTGTGAACAGTGCTGTCTCCATGCTGCACCCTGATCTGAAGCCTGGCTGAAACAGGTCTAAGTAATCATTTTCCCTTGTTTCTGCCCCAAGATCCTCTGTAGCTGCTATCCAACCATCTCTCTATGAACGTTCCCACAAAGGGAAGATTTGAAGCTAGTTGATAATTGTTCAGGGTGGGAGAGTCCAACAATTGTCTTTCAAGAAGGGAGCATTTTCACATGGCCTTCCTTAAAGCTAGAGGGGCAATTCCCTTCCTCAAAGAGGATAATACCATTACATAAACCCACACTCTGATGACTTCTCTGCCCACAGTGGTGTATTAACCATTAAGCAGACTAAGCACGTGCTTAGGGCACCAGGCCCAAAGGAGGCAGTTGAGAAAGAAAAAAAAACAATGAAAAATTGTAAAAAAAAAATTGATAAAAAAAGGAGGGGAGCACCAAGATTTGTCAGTGCTTAGGGCACCAGTGGGTCTTAATCTGCCATTGCCTGGCCACCTTGATATCTCTGTTCCCATGATTGCCTTTGGTTGCACTCTTTGTGGCTAGACTGAAGCCTCTCAGAAAAGTCATGTGAAACAGAGTAAGCTTTTAGTGTTTAAGGTTGAGCTTTTCCTCTCCATGCTCTGTGATTGAGGTGAAGAAATGACTAAACTACAGAACCCACATCCCTTTCAAATTCAACCCTGATGAGATCTTCCTTAGTATGTTTAACAATTCTTCTTAAATCTGTCCACCCCATTTTCTATGGACTGTGTCACTGCACATTATGTAACAGCATGATAATTGAGTCAATTAATTGCTGCTGTTCATTATAAGTATTTCAGTACTCTGGATGTATAAATATAGAATATCATACTCTACAAGGTACTTGTCCATTGGTGCAAGTTTGTTGCTGTTTATTGTTTGCTGATTGTGTGTGCCACCTGGAATTGCAATCATTTGAGTTGCTGAGCCATATAAATTTCCTACACAAAGAAGTAGCATGATATAAAGAATGGGAGAGCAGAATTCTGTCAGGGGACATGAATAATGAATGGGTTGGGAAGAGAGAATATGAAAAAAAGTTGAGGCTGTTTGGAACAACAGAAGTAAGTATGATGAGTGGGGAATATCTGTTTGGAAAGAGACATGTTATACATATGTGACTTAAACATAAGCCTATTCATACATTCATACATAAACATGGGAAAGGAATCAATATAATATATATTTTGTGTTTTTATTGTTTTACTGTTTTTAATTATTTTAATTGTTTTATAATGATATAATTGTAAGCCACCCAAAGTCACTTGATTGTGTTGGGCAGCTATAGAAATGATGAGTAAATAAATAAATAAAAATAAATTTAATCAAAAACCATCACTGGTTTAATTGATTATGATGAAAAAATTGAGATACAGTAAAAGATTCAAGAATAATGAAAAGTTCTGGATGTTTATAAAGTTCATTCCTTTTTTTAAAAAGTGTCAAGAGTGGTAAAATGGAGAAAAAATGCACACGAAAGAAAATGGACTTCGAAGAAAATCAAAGTAGCATAGGGAACAATAAGTGGATAGACTGCAGGAAAAGAAAGCACCAAAAAATGAAAAATGTTCTCGAAGACAAATTAACCTTCGAATAGAAGGAATGGAAAATGGGTATAAAGAAAGAGGACTAGAAAGCTATTTGGAAGAGAATGAAAAGAGTGTCACAAGCATGTAGAGTTAAATTAATGGGAAGCATGAAAAATGATGCTTCTTGAAGTAGCAAAGTGAAAGAAAGTGTATATAGCGAAAAAATATATTTGCTAAGCATGTAGTCAAAGAAAGCACAACATGGTTATGACCAAGATCAAGCATTAGAAGATATGCAGAATGATTTTAATACAAATAAAGAAAAATCTTTCAGAAATAGATGAAGAGGGCTAAAGAAGGACCTTTAGCATTGTGAATGGGATTAAAGCTAGAAATGATGAATTTATTTTCAATGAAACTAAATTGAGAGAATGCTGCCAAGAAGATTTAAAAATTTTGTATGGGGATGACAGATGTAATTGAAAAATGGAATAGAAAGACACATTTTCAAATATGTGCCCAAGGAAAGAAAAAAGAAAAGGAATGCATGCATGTTAAAATAATGTTGAAAAATGATAGAGCTGTGGCTATACACAGTGTAGATGGAATAATTGTGCAACATATTTGACATGTGAGTAAAGACTTTGTTGGTACTCTGCAATAGTAAGAATGCTATGATTGTTCTCATACACAAAGCAAAAGGTAACAAAAGTGGACATCTCTAGAGAGGGATTATTTTGCTGAATTTGCCTAGGATAGTCTTTGCCAAAATCCTCACTGAACGAGTACAGGAGTTGACAATAAAGAATATCTGGTGAAGTCTACTGTGGTTTTGATGCTTGGGTAGAGAGGTGGGATCAGATTATTTTTTGCTCTTCATCAGGTCATAGAGAAATAAATGGATCTGAGAAAAAATAAATTATTGTATGTTTGCAGATATAGAAAAAGCTTCTGATAAGGCAAATAGCTGAACAATGGAACATTTTGAGTGACTATAGTGTTGAAGGTTGGTTAAATGTGCTATTGGAAGGAAATAAGGAATGCATGAGAATAAAGAGAACCGTTAGCCAATAGCTCAACATGGATTAGGACATAAAACAGGGATGTGTGATGTCCTTTTGATTTTCTAATTTATTTATGGTGAAATATATAAGAAATGCCTGTAATCATGTTAGAGGTTTGCTGGTTGGGGATGCAAATTATATAATTTTAGAGGCAGGCAAAGTTCTGTTATTAACTGAACATCCAGTTAATTTGCAGTGCATTAAAGACTAATTCTGAAGATCAGTTTATAGTTTTTTAAAAAAAAAAAACATATTTAATTGTTGATAGCCAAAGTCAGGAATTTTAAATGGACAGTCATATAATTTGAAAAACACACATACATACATGCATGTATACATACATATATACATAGAAAACTATCCATTAAAACGTTCTCCCTTTCCCTTCTATTTATTTTCTCAATTACTGTCAACAACCTACTTTGCCAAACTCCAACCACATGAAAAGTGGATAAAGCTTCCATCCTTATCCCCCCCCCCCCAAAAAAAAACAACTAACTTTTTTTAAGAGATTGGGCCACAATCTCTTAAGGACTATGATGGTGATTTTCCTGCCTGGCAGTGACCCTGGATATGCAACAGAGGGGAAACAGTCAAAGGAATCCACAATTGCTGCTTTTGAATTTTTCCATATTAAAATCGCAGGGACTGCATCTTGATACCAAGGTAGAACAAGATGCAGTGCAGTTTATATCAGTATATTTTTTGTACCAGATTGCAAGAATTGTAGGAATGCTCATGTGAGTGTAATTAAGAGCTCCTAGTGTCTGTTTTTGCCATATTTCCTTTCCCTTTTTAAAATCTGCCTTTAATTAATTGTTTATCACTTCTGATTCCCTTTTGTGTACTCCGCATAATTTTGCTTGTTCTGAAAAGGAATAACATGATGGGTATCTATGCATGCTTAATCATAATAAAATGTATTTCTTGCCAGGCATTTCCTGTTCTGTTGTCATCAACAGGGCAGGCATGTCTGTGGTTAGGGAAATGGACATTGGCATTTAGCAGATTGCTAGAAGGAGGCAGAAGCACTCTACACTTAACAGCAAGGACTTGATTATCAAGGGCAGCATGGTCTAATGATTTTGAGTTTAACAAACAAACACAGCTCCAGCTGAATATAAACAGACTAGTGATAAACCACTCATAATTACTTTTGTAATTGCTTCTTAAGTAATTCCTATCTTCTATTCAGGGTCAAGCTGAAAGTTAAATGTTCTAATGAGCAGTCCAAATAAGAAGGTCAGGCTCAAGACTGAAAGATAGTCAGGTTAAGTCTGAGGATCAGGAACACAATAAACAGACAAGCATAATGCAACAATTCTGTCCAAAATTGTTCTCTCCTTGAGTGGTTTCAAGGGAAACTTCACATTTATTGTAGATGTAGATTTATTGTAGATCCATGATGTTATGACTTGTCAGAGCCCTGGCAATCACACTTTGAGACATTCTCATGTTCCTTTACTACAACCTGAAGAGCACAAAAACACAACTATAAATTTCTTCCTTGTGGCCCATTGTATGAATGAGCCTACATCGTACTTGTAAAATAAGATTGGCTTTCCTAAAACAAACACACTGGTATATGTTGCTTCACATTGATAGGATTTTTAAATAACAACAGCAACAATAGCAACAACACCAATAATAATAGCAATAATAATAGCAACAACAACAACAACAATAATAATAATAATGATGATGATGATGATGATGACAACTTCCATCCTGCAGTAATATCTGTAACACCATCAAACATCCAGATTTGCCTTTCCCAGGTCCTTGGTAAGGACTCGATAGGTAGACAAAAATGCCAAACCCAGTCTGAACATCTGGCTGACTGCAAATAATAATAATAATAATAATAATAATAATAATAATAATAATAATAATAATAATAATAATAATAATAATAACAACAACAACAACAACAATAATAATAATAATAATAATAATAATAATAATAATAATAATAATAATAACTTGAATGCTTATCTACTGACTTTGATGTCAATGAACCTCTCAACCCTCATCCTCAATCATATATAATTTCTTATTTAATTCTTCTAGGTTTGACTAAGCTGCCAAGAAAATGAAACTTGGAATGGTGAAATGTGATCTAGAACTCTGGCAGGGAACTAAGAATGCATCAAGGATTTTGGCAGACAGGACTCTTACAATGTACAATGCTCTATGCATTCTCAACTAGTTTGAAATACACATAGAGAAACTAGCCTAGACAAGGAAAAGCATTTCTTCTTTAATATGCTCACTCTCTTTCCCGAGGTATTTCAAGGAAATGATCATCAGCTTCCTGACCCTTTCCCCTCAAGTAGGTGGCCTCACTTGCACAAGACTTTCAAACACAAGTTCAAGTTTTGTGTGCCTTATCTCCTTCAGATCTAAACTCTTCGTAATGGGCTAGGAAGCCTGGCACATAAAAAGAAAAGGGAAAAAAAAAGCATGTTACATGGAATACAGAAGTTCTTTACTTATGACTAGTCATATAATAACCATTCAAAGTTACAACTGTCTTTAAAAAAACACTTATTACCAATCCTCAAAGTTATGACTGGCACACATACACACACACACCCTCCCCTAGTCATACTATCACATTTCAGGCACTTGAGAACCAGTTTGGCATTTATGACTGATTGCAGTATCTCACATTGATGTGACCATGATTTGTGACTTTTTTTTCCCATTCTCCTGCAAAAAGTAGACATTTGGAAGAATAGATTTGCTTAATCATTGCAGTGACTTGCTTTACAACCATTTCAAAAGTGGTTATAAAATCAATTTTGATCACGTGGTGTCTTGACCGCATGATTTACACTTCTGGTTCCAATTGTGGTTGTAAGTCAAAGACCACTTGCAATCCTCGCCTGTGGAGGGAGGGAAAAAAAGAACCAATTCATCCTAAACTTGAGAGGAAAATAAATGTTATTGGAAAGTCCTCTGCTGGAAAAGTTAATCATCTGAGCTTCCAATTTTTCACAGAAAGATTCTTTCAGATCCTTTCAAACATTCATTCCTAACAATGAAATGAAATATTGTTTGGCTTAAAGTCATCTTGACTGCCCTGAAGAATAAGAAAGATATAAATACATTGTCCCATTTAAAGTAGGTCTCTTGGTTTTAAGATGGACACATATTGAATTCTACAAGTCTTCCCACAGAATTCAATAGAACATACTTCTGGAAACCTGGGCATAAATCAAACACCAGCCAAATGGAAGACAATGGGAGTACGGTATTTTTTAGACACTAAGTCATGTTCAACTCTTTGTGATCCCATTGACCAAATGGAAGCATGACCCCACAGTTTTAGAATTTGTGGAATATTGTCTGCCTATTAATAGAAATCTCAATTTATTTTGGGTTGTAATTGTAGAATGATGAATGTTGGAATTCAGTTAGGTAAAGTGCTTAGGGCAGTCTGTCTATTCATCCACAAGATGACTCTCTTCAAAAACAGAATAGATTTGATGTGTGATGAAAACTTAATAAAAGCTGATTTAGTTGGAAAATGGGATAAATCAGGCCAGAGACTATGGTGAGAAATATTTTTTTCTTTTTAAAAGCAGACTTCCTTATGAGACTGCTTTTTAAACCTCTTTCTAGTTTCTACCCTGGTCCTACAGATAAACTACAGAAGATCATACTCTGCCTACTCTCTGGACACATAGAGGCCAATGTATGCAGAAAAAACACAAGTTGAAGTAGAGCTTCACTCATACACACACAAATACAGAGACAATATATTGTGTTGATCAACACAGAGGAAAATATAAAAACCTCTGATGATCCATCTTGGTAAAAGGGATTGGAAAGAATTTCAGAAGTGGCACTCTGTATGCTTTCCTTATCTTGTTTAGTGTTGTCGTATAAATGTTACATAATTTAATTAAAATATTTTTTACTACAAATGTGTCCCAATTTAGATTTTTTAAATAATGTTTTTATTTTTAATACTTGAACTTACAAAACTTGCAGATGGCAAGAATCAATTTTGGCAAGCACCAAATTTGCATAATCATACAAAAACCAAGCAAAAGTTTTCAGAAATAGATGATAGCTATCATTTTAGTTATCTGCATTTATTGGCAGCCTGTGTTTATGTGTGTGTGTACGTGCACACACACACACACACACACACACACACACACACACATCTACCTACCTACCTTAGGCAGCATTACATACACTGAGGTAGATGGAAAACAATGGTTTGAATAAGTTAATCTACATTTGGAATCAGACTGTTACTGAACAGTACTTGATTGAAAACAGTGGAAGTTTACTTGAAAGAGATGTTGTCTAAATCTTCTCTTTTCAAATAACAAACAACCTAGTAAAACACTAACCAATCTTTAAGGAATTTAGCTGAAAGTGCAGGGTAGAACTCCCACCAATTACAACTTTGAATACTTGCTATACATGTATGAAGTTTGAATTCATGGCTTTCATTTTTTTCTCAGAGCTGGCTGATAGCCAAAACAACTGGAACACTTCTACAGTGATAGATTTCTTCTCTAAGTTTTCTGTCTACAGTTCTGTTTTTCTAAAGAGTTTCTCACTGAATCACCTTCCATTTATGTACCTCTATCAATACCAGCTGAAGGGAACCGCAGAGGTCACAGCAAAGTTTCTTTGCCCATACTTGAAGAAGAAAAAAAGCCCAGGGTTGTGTTCATTTAAGAGTTGATTTCATGAAAGAAAAATGAGAAGTGAAAGTTTCCAAGTCTTTTCCAAACAATTCATAAGGATGTATTGAGGAAGAGAGGAGAAGTGAGATGATCTTTTCACTGCTTCTGATTCCAACTCCAAACTTTTATTTTGCCAGAAAAAAATATTTAAAAAAATATACTAAGTAAAAAGATAATAATTGCTTTAACTGCTGTAATATTTATTTTTAATGTGATCTATCTATCTATCTATCTATCTATCTATCTATCTATCTATCTATCTATCTATCTATCTATCATCTATCACGTATCTATCTGTCTATCATCTATCACGTATCTATCTGTCTATCATCTATCATCTATCTACCTATCTCCATCATCATCTATCTGATCTCTGTTTTTATATGTGGTTTTACCTGTTTGTTGTGTGCAACCCAGAGTTCCCTTCAGTGAGATAAATTTGATTAATAAATAGAATAAAGAATAAAGAAAATATAAGTATTTTAGTATGAATATAGCTAGCTCTAAAAATGGCAGGTAGTTAGGAATGTTGTTAGAGAGTATTTTCCTGTCCGCTAAAGATTATGACGATTTTGTAAATGTGGCACTGCTCAATTTTTTTTTTAATTCACAAAAGAAGCCTATTTTAAAAGCGCTTTTTCTCCATAAATGTTGCATTTATTTTCAGAGATCTCTTTCTGGGTATCATTATTGGTTGAAAAAAATCTTATTTAAACCCTATTCATTAATTTTCTTTAAAAAAATTAGTTATTGATTTTATGTCATTTCAAAATCACATACATTCACATTTACTGCCCTTCAGCTCTCCTTGGAAAATAAAAGGCTGGGGATTCTTGGAGCTATGCTTTTTGTATCCTTTCTGATTCAATTCCCCAAAGGATGCTTTAGATTGCATAGGGATGCAACTGTAGCATCTTCAATTTTATAAAATAACTATACCTTTTCTTAGGAATCACATGACTGTTCTCCGAAGCTCTGAAAAATGGATAAAAGGATAAAATTGTTTGTTTTAAAGAGTTGCAGATTGGTGCTTCTTTTCTGGCCTTATGCAGCCCAAATACCATTTTAGAACTGAATCTAAGACTTTAAGTGGCTCTACTCTTGCTCCAACATATTGTGGAGAGCACAAAATTGAAGGGGTGACTGCAATTTATGCTTTGTTTTTTTTTTTAAATTAAGAAAAAGTACACCATTGCTGGATGATGACGATGATGACCACGACGACGACGACGATGACAGTGATGATGATGATTTTCAATACCAACCAACTTCTGGTTTCTCTTTTCGCTAAACTATCTCCATCTGAAGATGATTCTATCAGCTTGTTGCAGAAGAAGATGGGACCTCATATGCTACATAGTTGAAGCCAGAGCAAAAATAATATTATTGACTGAAATCCCAGAGATTTACTCTGTCAGCCTGGGTAACCAACTTTATGTTGTAGGGATCAATGGTGTAATTTGGAATCACTCCCATTTAATATTACATTTGAATCTTTTATCTAAGAATTCATTAATTTAGAGGTTTCCCCCCTACTTTCCTGAACCTTTTTTTTTCCTGGTAAACCACAGTGTTAACTTATGCTAAAATGAATATACAGTACATATTCATATAAATATATACACACAGTACATATTCATATATATATGCCCACATACACACAAAGTGAATAAGATTAATAAACCTTGTTGTTCCCATGGGATTTAATAACAAAACTCTCCAATCCAAGTAATTTGGGTCATCACATTTTCAGAAGAAATATTTCCAAAAAATTGCTTTTTCAGAATATTCTCTTATGGGAAGGCTAACTTTTTTGTGTAACAATGCAAAAGGAGTATAAATATAGTCACATAAAATAAAGAAATGAAGAAAGTGAGACAAAGTATTTTTTTAAAAAAGATCTATGGACAGCTTCTAAGTAACTGCACAAGCTTACCTCCACAATGAAAGTGCTGGTCCAGCTCATTTCTCAGACAAGCAGTAATCAAGAAAGAGATGAAAAGGGCTGCTGTTTTATCCTTGTCTTACAAGGGAAGAGGGTGGCTATGAGCATTTTCTTCTACCCACAACACATTTGGTTTACAAAATCAAGCTCAGTGAGAATCACAGAAATGAACCAGTAGGTTCTCTGTGTTTCACAACTTAAAGAACATATTTTATTTGTTTGTTTGTTTATAACAACAGTGCTTATAAACAGTGCCAATCTACATGACTGCAAAAGTAATGTTAGATTGTCATAGAAGGTGAGACTAACCTCTAAGTAAGCATACTTAGCAAACACTGTGCACTAATCCTCCTTCACTGCACTCCAAGTTCCAACATTCTGGCTCCTTTTCTTGGCACTGTTCGGCTAGAATTGCAGTTATACAATGATGGGAACGTTAGAGACTTGCTGGACCTAATCCAAGTTCCATCTAGCTTGGCATTTTGTTGCCACAGGGACCAGCCACATGCCCATCACAAACTAATATGCAAAGAGTGTTGCAGTTAATAGTAAGTTAGGACAATTTTGGAATATACCCATTATTGTATCAATGATAAAAACTTAGCAAACTGATCTGCATCCTACAGAAAGAATCCAAATATATGATTTATTATTAATTCTTTTAGCTGCTTTACTGAATTCTTCACTACCACTTTACTTGTTCAGCGTTGGCTGCCTCATCACTGATTTAGTCTTTCTGATTCAGTGAAGATATAAAGAAATATCCCAGACTGATTGGCTATGGCCTTACTCTATGAATGCACTCAAATCTTAGAGTAATTTTTTTCTCCCAAGGCTGTCTTGCAAGTTTCTGAAAACTTTTCTTTTGGGGATGGGCTTTTAACTTCTGTAATGCAACATGAAGACCGAAACAGCTCATCACAATTTGTATTTATTTATTTTTCTTATTGTTATTGTATTGCTGCCTTAGAGGCAGGTTGTTTTATGAGATTCTTCTGGTTACTAGCTAGAGATTATATAGTACTATATAAAAGTTGTAAATCAATCAATCAATCAATTTTATTACTTAATGATGACATTTAACATCTTTTTTATTATCAAATCTGTAAATTTTGACTAGCAGTGTTCTCTGACACTTGTTTTAGAGGGACAAGTTGTGAAAACAAAATCCACATTTTTAGAATATAAGTTTCTCAAGGTTTTATACATCATATTTCCTGGCCTTGAGTTAGGCCTCAGACTAATTGAGTAAGGATTACTTCTTCCCCAGGGTTTTTAATATTGTATTAAGCTCTATTATTTTTAAAATGGTATTTTGATACAGATCACCCCACATTCATGTATTATCATTCAAAAATGAGCATATTCAATACATTCAGACTTGTAAAACTCAACAATGGCATGCAACTTTTGAAAAGCACAATAAAACCATTGACTAATTAAATATATTATTGTCTTCACATTAAATATTGTCTATATTAAATGTAGACTATAAAATAGTCTACATAGACTACATCAAATATAGTCATAAAAAAAGTACACCATCAATTTTGAAAAAGTTCAAAGGGAAAGTGATAAAGATAAAACCTGGCAATGGCTTACAGTTGGAGCATTAAAGAAAACAAAACTGAAGGCTTGATTTTGGTTGCTTAATGCAATCAAGCCAGAATTGAATAATGCCTTTGTCTTCATTCTAAGATTCAGAGTAGCTGGTCCAAAGCTACCCAGCTGATTTCAGGCCTGAGCATGAAATTCCTTCCATTGCATTTCAAATCCCCAGAGGTTGTAGGAGGAGCTGCTGGCTGCCCGTGAAGGAAGCAGAGGGTGAGTAGAAAGGAGAGAGGCAGTTTGAATTGCTTCCATTGTATTTCAAATCCCCAGAGGTTGTGGGAGGAGCTGCTGGCTGCTTGTGAAGGAAGCAGAGGGTGAGTAGAAAAAAGAGAGGCATTTTGAAATGCTTCCATTGCATTTCAAATTCCCAGAGGTTGTAGGAGGAGCTGCTGACTGCCTGTGAAGGAAGCAGAGGGTGAGTAGAAAGGAGAGAGGCAGTTTGAATTGCTTCCATTGCATTTCAAATTCCCAGAGGTTGTGGGAGGAGCTGCTGGCTGTCTGTGAAGGAAGCAGAGGGTAAGTAGAAAGAAGAGAGATAGTGGCCCATGGGCCTAACATCATGCGAATCACATAACTATAAAACCAAGAATGTCAATAATACATTTAGGGTAAGTGCGCTTGAGATTATTATTTTATTTTATTTCAACATGACTGGCTTAGTTCAGTATAATACTTGTTTTACAGCTGTCTTTTGCAGTACTCTTTTCAAACTTGGATACTGTCCTCTTTGTAAAAAAAATTACCAGTCTACATGGACAGATTACCTATCTAGAATCTCTAATCTGTGCTCTCCAAGCAGAAATTAGGCACCCAATCCAGCCATCTATTGAGCTGCCATGTTACCAGCCCCCACTTCCACAAAGATCCTACAGGAAAAGGGCAGTATGGACAACCGTGGGATCTGGCAGGGTAAGAGCTGTGGACTATAAACACAAAGCTTTTGCTGTGTCCCAGCATAACAGATACAGTGCACTTTCTGACCTTAATAGGGACACTAGAGTGACAGGTCAAGGTAGTTGTGATAATGATAACTCAAGTAAGCAGGGGATCATGGTCCTAGAAGAAGAACTTACCTTGGAAAGGAGAAAGTGTGAATCAGGTATTACGCACCAGTCACACAAGAAGAGCAAGGCATTCAAAAAGAGAAGCCACCTTCTGGTTGGGAACTCAATTGTAAGGGATGTAAATTTAGGAAAGGATACTAAGGTTTTGAAAGAGGTCAGATGTCTGCCAGGTGCTATTGCCAGCAGAGACAAGAAGTGTATTCTTAAGATAGTCAAGAATGACAGCAAGGACTGTGATGTTGATGCTATTATACATCTTGGTACAAATGATCTATCCCAGAAGGATTACTTTCTGTTCAGAAAGACTTCCAGAGCTTGGGGTAGGAACTATAATATGGGCTGTAGGCTTATCTTTTCAGAGGTTCTACCAATATACAAGGAACAAAAAGGGAAAGGGCAGCATGTAGTAGAGTTTAATGTGTGGCTAGAGGAGTGGTGTAAAAGAGAAGGCTTTGGTTTTATTAGTCATGATGTCTGCAGCTGGTCCAATGAAAAACTGTACAAAAGAGATGGTTTGCATCCATCAAAGAAAGGGACTGAGTTACTTGGCATTAAATTCACAGATTTGCTGGATAAACATTTAAACTGAACTGCGGGGACAGAGAATTAATGGATTCAGAACATTTCTGTCCCCAGCAACCTAAAACTGATAAGGAAACCACTGCATGCAAAATAGTTGTTTGTGGAGGTAAGATTATCAACCTTGATGCCAACCAAAACTAAGCATTTAATAATGAGTGCCATACCAAGTACATTAATCAAACAGGTGGCAAAAAGTAGGGACAGGCAGGCACAACACAGGCTATGTAGACAGGAAACACAGTGTCAGACATAAAAATCTCAAGTGCTTATATACAAATGCACAAAGTCTGGGGAACAAGCAGGGTGAACTCGAAGTACGAATACATGAAGGTAAATATGATATAGTTGGAATAAAAGAAACTTGGGGGGAAACCTATGACTGGAACATACTGGTAGAAGGATAAAAACTATTCAAAAAAACCAACAGACCCCCAACTGGAAAACTAATTCTGCACCAAATGAGAAATCAAATAAGTTCCTAACCAACCTAGCTGACAACTTTGTTGTCCAAAAGGTAGAGGGTGAAACAGAGGGACAGCAACAAAGGTAGAGGGACAGCCACACTGGACTTAATTCTTACAAACAGAGAAGAAGTGATAAAGGGAGTTGAAACTGCAGGAACCTTGGGTGAGAGTGACCATGTCATACTAGAATTCAACATTACACAAACACAAGCAACAGAACATAATGACACCAGAGTCTTGGATTTTAAAAGAGCTGATTTCAATACACTCAGAGAGAACTTGGGAAAGATTCCATGGATGAAAATCCTAAAGGGGAAAACAACTCAAGAATCTTGGGAAACTGTAAAAAATATGACCATAGTAGCCCAGACCAGCACAATACCACTGAGATAGTAAAACAAAAAATCCAAGAAGAAACCAGCATGGCTGCACAAAGATCACTCTGGCAAATTGAAAGAAAAAAAGGACAAACAACTAAGGCAGAATATCAGCAGATTGCCAGAATCTGCAAAGACGAAGTCAGGATAGCAAAGGCCCAGAAGGAACAAAGACTTGCAACAAAAGTCAAAGATAATAAAAAAAGTTTCTTCCAACATATAAATAACAAGAAAAAAATCAAGGAAACAGTCAGTCCATCTAAGAGAGAAGACAGCAAGGAAGTAACAGGCAACACAGAGAAAGCAGAACTGCTTAACTAATTCCTTGCATCCATCTTCACGCAAAAAGAAACTATAGCTCAACCCACCAAAAACATAACTGTAGAAGACAGACTGGAAATAAAAGTTAAAATAAGCAAAAAAAATAGTAAGAGAATACCTGTCTGATCTTGATGAAAACATATAACTGGGGCCTGATGGATTACACCCCAGAGTTTTAGAGGAGCTGGCAGAGGTAATCTCAGAACCACTGCACTATATCTTTCAAAAATCCTGGAGCATCGGGGAACTACCAAAGGACTGGAAAAGAGCTGATGTGGTTCCCATCTTCAAAAAAGGGGAAAAAAAACAGACCCAGGAAACTATAGACGAATCAGCCTAACATCAATACCCGGGGAGATACTGGAAAATTTAATAAAAAACAGATCTGCCAACATCTAGAAACAAGTAAAGTAAAACTAGCAGTCAGCATGGGTTTGTTAAGAACAGATCATGCCAAACCAATCTTATTTCATTCTTCAACACAGTGACTAAATTAGTAGACCAGCAAAATACTGTAGACATAATATATTTAGATTTCAGCAAAGCATTCGACAAAGTAGACCACAACCTACTTCTTAGTAAGCTAGAAAAAAAGTAGAATAGATAGCACCACCACAAGATAGATTCACAATTGGCTGGCAAACCATACTGAATGAGTAGTCCTTAATGGGTCTAAGTCTACATGGAGCGAAGTAAGCAGTGGGGTGCCACAAGGTTCAGTCTTAGGCCCAGTACTCTTCAATATCTTCATTAACGACTTAGATGAGGGAATAGAAGGGGAACTTACCAAATTTGCAGATGATACTAAGCTGGCAGGAATAGTTAACACCAAGAAGATAGGCTCAAGAGCCAGATGGATCTTGACAGACTAGAACACTGGGACGTATCTAACAAAATGAAATTCAATGTAGAGAAAAGTAAAGTCCTATACTTAGGCAAGAAAAACCAAAAGTACACATATAGACTGGGTGATACCAGGCTCAATAGGAGTAGCTGTGAGGGGGATCTTGGACTCTTAGTGGACAACCAGCTAAATATGAGCCAGCAGTGTGCAGCGCTGCCAAAAAAGCTAATGCAATCCTAAGTTGTATTAACAGAGGGATACAATCAAGATCAAGGGAAGTACTAATACCACTCTATAAAGCCTTAGTAAGACCACATCTAGAGTACTGCATCCAGTTTTGTTCACCACATTATAAAAAAGATGTTGAGACTCTAGAAATGGTACAAAGAAGAGCAATCAGGTTGATTAGGGGACTGGAGGCTAAAACATACAATGAACGGTTGCAGGAACTGGGCTTGGCTAGTCTGGTGAAGAGAAGGACCGGGGAGACATGATAGCAGTCTTCCAATATTTGAGGAGCTACCACAGGGAGGAAGGGGTCAAGTTATTTTCTAAAGTGCCTGTAGGCCAGACAAGGAATAATGGATGGAAAGTGAACAAGGAGAGATTTAGCCTGGAAATAAGGAGAAACTTTCTGACAATGAGAACAATCAACCAATGGAACAGTTTGCCCTCAGAAATTGTGGGAGCGCCATCACTTGAGACTTTCAAGAAGAGATTGGACCGCCATTTGTCAGAAATGGTGTAGGGTCTCCCGCTTGGGTGGGGGGTTGGACTAGATGTCCTACAAGGTCCCTTCTGACTCTGATTATCTGTTGAGCCAGAGTAGAATTAATGGTCTCCTAGTTTCTAGCTTGTCACTCTAATTAGTACTCCAAACTGGCATCCAAATATTTTATAAATATTTTCCTCTAAGGTTTTTCAAAACTTCTGTGTACTGTAGCATCAGCCAATTTCCCAAATCTTAGAGTAAATGTTCACTTATATGATTCAAACCTATGAATCCTGCCAGTAAATTTTCGAATCATAAATACTCATGACTCTACTATAAGCTTATAGGCTGCAATTCTATGTATAGGGCATTACAGTAAATGGAAATAAACATTATTTAATTTAATAGAATTAATTACTGAGCATACATGTGAATTACAATCGATGAATGTTTTATTCAAAAATAAGTTTGTTAAATTTAATGAGTTTACTCACAAATAAGTATATGTGTTAATTTGTATTCATAATAATAAAATATTATGGAAAATAATATTTGTCATAATGGGAGTCACATTATACGCTAAAATGAAAAACAAGAAAAGGAGCCCATTTTTATGGAAGCATCACAAATTGCCTTAAATTCAGATCTGGGCATACAGGCAGACAAGCAAAACTACATACTCAAACTGATTGGGATATTCTATTATTATCTACAGACCTGTGATGGCGTAGTGGTTAGAATGCAATAATGCAGGCTACTGCTGCCTGCTGGCTGCCTGCAATTTGGCAGTTCAGTTCTCACCGGCTCAAAGTTGACTCAGCCTTCCATCCTTCTGAGATTATCCTTTTGGTAAAATGAGGATCCAGATTGTTGGGGTCAATATGCTGACTCCGTAAACCGCTTAGATAGGGCTGTAAAAGCACTGGTGAAGAGGTACATAAGTCTAAGTGTTATTGCTACAGTATTATACCTACCACCAACCATTAGCCATAATTTTATGTGTTTGGATGATGGTATAGCCCAACTTCTTAGCTTTTGGTAGTGAGCAAGTGGTGGGATTATACTGTAGTTCAGGGTTTTGTGACCTCAGAAAAATGCATGATTAATTTAAGCATACTGTTAGGGATAACATTGTTTACCCTAACTGGTTTAGGTAAAATAATAAATATGTAATCATAGTTTGTAAGTTAAAGTGTATGCAACTTTAACTGTCGGACTGTAATTAGGGGAGTGGTTGTGAAAGCACTTTAAAAGAAGCAAGACGACAGCTTGCTCTCTCTCTGGCTTTGATGATCCCTAATTACTGCATGGACTCAACACTGTGTTACTCGAACGGGAGAGAAACAAAGGACTGATTTGTAAGTGAACTGACATAGGATATTCTGCATGGACTTTGCGAACTGAATATCCTTGAATGGACTGACTAAATGATACATGACTTATGGACTGTTATTTTGACTATGCTATAAATGGAATAAACTATATTTTTGATAGCACAAGCGTATCTGTTATTTTTATTGTATGTTAATAAACATACAAGCTTATCTCACTCATTTATCTGTGTGCCTATCTGACTAACGCTGCACATTCTGTTTAGCTTGTCTCCCTAACCCTGGTTGGGGAACCCAGGCTTAACACTGGTTATGGGCCCAGAGGCTGCAAAGTCAGTTCAACTAGGATAAACAGATTTATGTAAAAGTGAGAGTTTGTGTTGTTATACATTACAGTAAACAGACAGCTGTGTTTTGGTAATTATAGTTTTATATCCATATAAAAAAACATGGCACAAGTCAATCTACAAAGTTTGTCCCTTATATCCAAGCTGGATGGAACAAACTATGTATCATGGTCTATGAAATGTAGTCTGCTTCTACGAAGAGAAGGTTTGTGGAACATAATTGAAAATCCACCAAACGTAGAAGAATGGGATCCAGAGGATGATGAAGATAGACTAAAAATAGAAGAATTTATGCATAGAAATGAACACGCTATTTGCATAATTGGGTTAACCTTAACTGACTAACAACTTGTTCATATCCATGGAGAAAAAATGGCTGTTGGGTGTTGGCAGAAGCTGAAGAGGATTTATGTTCGAGATAACATTGGTGCACACATAAATCTAACATGGAAGCTTTTCAGGACGCATCTCCAGAAGAATGGTGATATGCTGAGTCATTTGGAAACTATGAAAAGCATTATTCAAGAACTGCACGAGAAAGAGCTTATTTTCTCTGAACTACACCAAGTCTACATAATTCTATCATCACTAAATGAAAGTTATGACAACTATGTAACTTCCCTTGAAATATTGCCAAAGGAAAGCCTAACTTTAACTGATATAACTGGCAGATTGATTGAAGAGGCCAGAAGAAGGCTTGAAAGAAATGAGTTAAGGAGGGAACAACCTCAAAAAGAAGATAATGAATCTCCTACTGCATACGCAATTAAAAAGTGTTTTAATTGTGGAGGAAGAGGACATTTGGCAATATTTTGTAAAAAAGCAAAGCGCCAGAATGCTGGACAGAATACTAAAAGTCATCAAAAGATAAATAAAAATTTAGAGTTAGCCATGTATACTAACGGAGCTGTAAAATATAATTTATGGGTGGTTGACAATGGCTGGAAACTGAAGCTAAAGGTCAAGGTATAGCATATTGTTCTTTTATAAAAGAGAATGTAAAAATGTTATATGTACCACAACTTAAGTTTAATTTAATTTCAGTTAGAATTTTGGTTAAACTAGGATATGTAGTTACCTTTAAAGGAGATAACTGCATAATTGAGAAAGAAGATAAGAGAATTACTGCATCTTTAAGAGGTGAATTATGTGTGTTAAATGATAATGGTTTAAAGGTGGCTAACATGGTTTATGAAAATAAGAAACCTCATGATGAATGTATTCACTTGTTACACCGAAGGCTAGGGCATTTAAATTTTAAAATGCTTAAGAGAACTGTTGAATTATCTAAGGGAATAAGTTTGA
The DNA here is from genome assembly GCA_033807585.1 of Hydrophis major. Taxonomy (NCBI): domain Eukaryota; kingdom Metazoa; phylum Chordata; class Lepidosauria; order Squamata; family Elapidae; genus Hydrophis; species Hydrophis major. The sequence continues at coordinate 69,198,432 of CM066328.1, read as the reverse complement.
AACCTTGTAATAAGTATTTGCAATGTAATGCTTGCAATCAAAGCAAAGCCAGGGTCACACCGGCTAATAGAGTTGATGGATTTACTACCAAAGAACCTTTAGAGGTAGTATTTGCAGATTTAATAGGTCCGAAAAAACCAAGTGTAGGAGGAGCTCGTTACATACTAAGCATAATGGACCACTATTCTAGATATGGGTTTTGCTATTTAATGAAGAGCAAAACTGAAACGTATCTAAATCTCTTTAATTGGATAAAATTTGCTGAAAGGAAAACTAAAAAGAAATTAGTAACTCTTATAACAGATAATGGTACGGAATTTACAAATAATAAATTCCAGAACAGACTAAGAATGTTAGGTATTCAACATAAAAAGTCTGCACCATATAGGCCACAACATAATGCCTTTTTTGAGAAACGAGGCCAAACATTACAATCAATGACACGTACCATGATGTCTGATTCAGGATTACCTGACAATTTATGGGGAGAAGCAATAATGTGTGGTAATCATATATTAAATAATGTTGTTAATTCAACAACAGGTGAATTACCATTCACACTGTGGCATGGTACAAAACCTGATTTAAGTTACATGCACACATTTGGAGCACCAGCATGGGTGCATATCCCTACACAACTTAGACAAAAAAACAGCATAGAGCTAAAATATTATTTTTTGTAGGATATAAATCTAATCATAGATCTTATAGATTCTGGGAACCAGGTACATCTAGAGTTTACACCAGTGCTAGTGCAAAATTCCTAGAACATGTAGGATGGAATAGATTAGAGCAAGATTTTAATAACGAAGTAATTATTGAACCCTACAAAAGGCAGAAAGATCAGACGAGTTATAAGAAGAATCCAATTAAAGAAGAAGTCCATGAAGAGCAAATAGGACCAGAACTAGAGGAAACAGTTGATCAGGAAGAGTTAGATAATCAAGAACAGTTAATAAAGGAAAGTCCACCTGTAAGTCCTGTGCTACCTAGACGTACTACACGTGTAACTAGACCACCTGAAAGGTATCAAGCAAGTATAGTTTGCCAAGTAACTAAAGTTCTAACTAGTGTAGATGAACTTAGGATGTATCCTGTAAAGGATCAGGAGAATTGGCAAAAGGCAATGGAAAAAGAATTAAATTCATTAAAGGTAATGAAAGTATATGAAGATGCTAAATTACCTCCAGGAGAAAAATCCATTGGGTGCAAATGGATATTTAAAGTAAAAACTGGAAATGATGGGACTGTTACCCATAAGGCTAGGTTAGTAGCTCAAGGATTTAATCAAACTGCATCTGATTACGATGAAGTTTTTGCACCAAGTCTTAAAGCAACATCTTTAAGAGCAGCTTTAGTGTGGGCAGCTAAGAAAAACTATGTAATTAACCATTTAGATGTAGAAACTGTTTATTTGCATGTACCATTGCAGCACACTATATATTTGAAAAAGCCAATTGTTATAAAAGACAATAAAGTAAATAGTAATGATTGTTGGAAACTCAAAAAGAGTCTTTACGGGTTGAAACAATCTGGTTTTGAGTGGAACCAATATATTGTGAAAGAATTAAACAATATAGGTTTTAAATCTGGTTTAGCAGATCCATGTGTGTTTAAAAGAGAAAATAACGGAACGGTGTCATTATTGTTATTATTTACAGATGATATTGCTTTGATAACTAAGACTAATAATGAAACTAATGAGATTATATCATTATTAGCCAAAAAGATAAAATTAAAGCATTTGGTGAAATTAAAAAGTATCTAGGATTGACAATTAACAAAACAAAAATGGATTTAAGATATCTCAAGAAGATAAAATTTGCCAATTAATTAAAACGTATAAAATGGAACTTTGTAAACCAGCAAAGACTCCAATGAGTCAGGAAGTTTGCCAAACTGATGATCAAAGTCCCAAATTTGATAAGTCTATATATCAATCTTTGATTGGAAGCTTATCATATATAAGCAATTGGTCTAGGCCAGATATAGCTTATAGTGTAAATCAGCTGGCACGTTTTAATTCAGATCCACATCAATGTCATTGGCAATCATTAAAGAGAATTTTAAGATATCTTAAAGGAACAATGAATCATGCATTGTATATAGAACCAAAGGGTGATTTGAGTCTTAGTGCCTATGCAGATGCAAGTTTTGCAACTGATATAAACACTAAAAAATCAACATCTGGGATGGCTATATTATTTGGTAAGACACTAATAGGGTGGAGGTCAATCAGACAACAGCATATCAGCTTGTCCACGATGGAAGCAGAATTTTCATGTCTGTCATTACTATGCACTGACTTAATTCTGTACAAACAGTTATTATTAGACATAGGTATAACTGTTAAAGAATCCATTATTGTTTACGAGGACAACCAAGCAGCTATAAAGTTAGCTACTAGTATTGCTGTAAAAACTAGATCAAAGCATACTGATTTAAGATACTTAAATGTTAGAGAATCTGTAAAGAATGGGCTAATTAAATTGGAATACTGCATGACAGAAGAAAACATTGCAGACCAATTTACAAAAGCTCAAGGAGTAATTAAGTTAAAGAAAGTTGTAACAAATATAATTTAAAAGTGTAAATAATTATATTTATTATTATTTCCTAAAAGGAGAGAATGTTAAGGATAACATTGTTTACCCTAACTGGTTTAGGTAAAATAATAAATATGTAATCATAGTTTGTAAGTTAAAGTGTATGCAACTTTAACTGTTGGACTGTAATTAGGGGAGTGGTTGTGAAAGCACTTTAAAAGAAGCAAGACGACAGCTTGCTCTCTCTCTGCTTTGATGATCCCTAATTACTGCATGGACTCAACACTGTGTTACTCGAACGGGAGAGAAACAAAGGACTGATTTGTAAGTGAACTGACATAGGATATTCTGCACGGACTTTGCTAACTGAATATCCTTGAATGGACTGACTAAATGATACATGACTTATGGACTGTTATTTTGACTATGCTATTAATGGAATAAACTATATTTTTGATAGCACAAGCGTATCTGTTATTTTTACTGTATGTTAATAAACATACAAGCTTATCTCACTCATTTATCTGTGTGCCTGTCTGACTAACGCTGCACATTCTGTTTAGCTTGTCTCCCTAACCCTGGTTGGGGAACCCAGGCTTAACACATACCATAGGCTTCGAAAAGTTTTCTGTTTTCCTTCAAGTCCCATGATACTATGTCATCATCAAAAAAAATCTACCTTCCCCTTTAAGTGTCTCCTGGCACTTACTGTTATCAGGTAAATTTTAGCCTCACTGTCCACCATGTTATAAATAAAAAAATCCTTAAATGCCATGTGGTTATTACAGTATGGAGTAGGCAAAAGTGAAGTACAGGAAGGAAGGAAATCAGACATCTTGGGGAAAATGTTTAATGTAGGTTTAATACAATCAAAAACTGCAATGTAGCTGTTTCAAGATTGATGAAGTGGATGTCAACAAAAATGGAAAGATCAAGGGGAGGGAGGAGAAACAGATGCTGGTCTAGATAACCTCCCAACACCAGCATGGAGAAACTTATCATGTGCAATGTTACCATGTCATTTACATACTAATTTCTCTCTGGGCAAACATTAACTGCTTCCCCATGGATTGCTCCACACCAGGGGGTGATTGTTTGGGGAATAGGGAAAACAGGTGTTAACCATATAATTGATTGTAATAAAATAAATCCATTGTTGTTCATCAAAGCTACTTCAAGTTAACCTCAATATTTAAAGTCAAGATTTACATTCAGAACAGATTATTTGAAAAGTTGAAGTCTAACATTAAGATTAATTGTACAAATGAGTTTTACAACAGTGCCATTTGCAGCTCATTGTCAAATGTTCACATCAAGTCTTTTGTGTGCACGAGTATGTGTGCATACACATATATTTTGTATGTATTCCAATATGAGCTTTTAGAAGTTTCTTAATTTAAAGCTTTTTTAAAAACTTCTTATATATTCATTAATGAGAGCGTATTTTCAAATTATTACCTTGGGAAAGTGACTCCTTGCATTTTAATAAAGAATTTACTAAGCAACTTAAAGGAGGTTTGATTTAAAGATGCAAAATTGTTTGTTTAAATTCCAGGTACATTGCATATTATTAGCTTCATTACATAAATCAACAAAGAAGTCTACATTGGCAATGGAACAGGACATATCTGCACTTGCCCTTTTCGTGCTTTGCAATTAAAATCACTTCAGTTGTGTGTTGAAGTTTCAGCAAATATTCAATAAACATTATTTATCTGAAAAAATTCTGTAGATTATTAAGTACATAAAAGCACTAGAGGGGAGAAATAATTATGCAGGTTTATCATATAGTATGTGTTTATTTTAACCTTTCTTTTTAAAAAAAAATCTTATCTACTAAGTACTTTTACAAGACACTAATTATATTCTTTCTGAAAAGAATTTTCCAACACCCTTCAGTGCTTACACCCTTTAATCATATCTCATTACATCTAGCTAATCCATCTTTTTTCACATTGCCAGTGCTCATTAACAGTTTTAAAAGCCAGTCTTGGACATCATCATCCTCGCTTTCCGAATTACAAATAGCACAGTTAATATTGTATGCTTTAAAAGATGAGGCTTGCATGGTGATAATTCGCTGTATCCAGTGTCCGTTGCACAAGATATTATAATTTTAAACAATGAGTGAAAGTGATAATACAAAAATGTGTAGTGTTCTTTTCCTTAAGAAGTTAATTTTATAAGCTGCTTTGATTTTAAATCAATAAGCTCTTTGAAGGCAAATAATCCTTGACTAACATTTAGCACATATTGTATTCCACAGATGTTTGACTGGCAATACATGTGGCATCTAGTAAACAACATAGTTAATCCATTGAGGTTCTGCATTTGTGCAAAAAAAAAAAAAAAAAAGGCTAGAAAATGATGCCTTTCATTCCCATAATGCGGGTCTTACAGCACTGAGTTGCTTATAGAAAATATCTTCAATGTGATATTAGCCATTCCTGAATGAATAATTCATAGCAAATATTTGATATCATTTATCTTCCCTTGTTTCACCTGCACCATAAAATTATGCTTTTGTATACACATGTGTTCAGACACATAACTTCTAGATTTTTCACCCCAAATACATCAGCAGTGCAGATATGCACCATTTCACCAATTTCACCCCAACCTCCTTCCCATAACATGGAGATGCCTGAATAGATACAATGGCACACCAATGATGGAGTCACTCTTACCCTCAACTGTAATTGTTTCCTTACTGCATTTGTTAGAGATAATTGGGGGACTCTAGAACAGGTTTACAAGAAACATGGGATCTAGAGGAAAGGGAGGAAATACTTCTTTTTATGCTTTATAATAATGTGACATTAAATATCATTAGATGTATATTAAAAGCATTGAGTTTATTTTCCATTTCTTCAAACTTTTGAATTCATCTACTTATCTAATTTTATTTTTTCCTTCCAATCATGAAAAATAAGTATCTTCATTTTCATGATCACCGCATTTTCCCTTCTGTGGATTCAGAAAGCAAGTTAAATTCAAATCCAATTTCTTCTCATGCTATACCTTTAATTCACTCCCATTCCTGAGCTGCTTCCGTTTTCCCATGGGACTGTACTCAGCTTTATCCTGGGAGATTTCTATTTGCTCTGGATATCCTGGATCTATACATATTTAATATCTGTTTCAAAGAAATCTTCTGGTATTCTGGGTGATAAAAATGCTTAAATAAAGTTTATCAAAGCTTAAAGAAAAAGCAGGGTTCTAATCCTGCACTTCTGATTGGCCGATAATAGCGATATCGGATTGGTCCGTTCTGGGGAATCTGATTGGCTGTTAACGAGCCACTCTCATTGGTTCAAGGGTTTAATGCTTCCATGTTTTCATTGGTTAATAGGTCAGCAGCCTGCTCTATAAAAGGGCTGCTGTTGGCCCCAGGTTTTTTGCTCTGTTCACGATGATTAATAAAGAGTTGAAGTTCACTGTTCACTGCCTCATCTCCATTCCTTGCACCCATGCGCAAAACCTAACACTGGCGACGAAGGTGGGATGCAGAGACATCAGAGCTGATTGAACACTACAGAGCACCAAACAGAGCACGTGGCTGAAGGCACATCGACAATGGAACCATGTCCAGAGGCGCCATACCACCTGCTCCATTTGACCCAGCACAAGAAGACTGGGACTCATACATAGATTGCTTCCAGATGGTTCTGGAGACCAACAACTTGAAGGATGCCACTACGGGGAAAAAGCGAGCAGTGTTCCTGACCCATTGCAGGCCTGCCGTCTTCAAGATGGCCAAGGCACTAGTGAAAACGGCTGAGGTGAAAACCATGCACTGGGACATCCTCGCGTCCCTTCTACGGGCCCACTATGCACCCACCGTACCACCCACGCTTGTTCGAAGACATGAATTTTACCAGAGGGACCAGTGGAAGGGAGAGAGCATTGCAGATTTCATCGCGGATCTCCGGAACCTGGGAGGCCTCTGTGAGTTCGCAGACCTCGAAGAAGCTCTGAGAGACCGAATAGTTCTGGGATTAGATGACCAGACAGTACAGAGCAAGATCATGGCCAAAGGGGACATCAATCTTGCTGATGTCATCAAGGACGCTACTGCAGCAGAAGCAACCAGGAAGTCGGCCGCCCGAATGCACCGCACCAATGCACTGCTCTGTCAACTCGCCAGCGATACCTCACCTCGCCTAGAGAGGCAAACAACAGCGACCCACCACGAGGACCTCAAATCGCCATCAGAAAGTGATGAGGAGGAGGTCAACTGGCTCCAGTCTGAACGTGACCAACGCCACCAGCGAAATCAAAGACTACTGCACCAATGGACGGGTTGTGGGGCAAACCACCCGCGATCAGACTGCAAATTCCTCGACGCACTCTGCCATTTCTGTGGGGAAAGAGGCCACATCGGAAAGGTCTGTAGAAGCAAGCAAGGATCCAGCCCACTTCAGAGGGGAAACAACTACCGCCAGACCACAGAGAATCGCCCTGTGAGTCGGGAACATTTGAACCGCCAATGGAACAACCACTCCTAGAGAAATAAAACACCAGCCATTTTATCGAGAAGAGAAGAGGCACACCAAACCATCACAATCGGTCATGCCTCATCGCTAGATGCAAAGAAGATCCGAGTGAAGGTCGCCTTCGAAAACCAGCCTTGTGTAATGGAAGTCGATTCAGGATCGTCCCTCTCAATGGTTTCCTGGAAGACTCTTAAACAATTAATCCCTGCCATTCGGCATCAAGACCTCAGAGCCCAAAGAATCATACTCAAGGATTATCAGGGGAACCGAATTCTGGTCATTGGATCCAGCCAAGTCCAAGTATCATTCAAAAATCATACTGCGTCATTACCATTGACCGTCATCGACCATGACCGGCCTCGCTTGTTAGGCCTCCAATGGTTCGCCCCACTCGGGATCAAGGTAGCCGGCATTCACCAAACCAGAAGCGATGACTGGGAGGAGGCCATCGTCCAGGAATTCCAGGACATTTTCGCAGACAAACTAGGTGAGTATAAGGGGACCCTGATATCATTTAACCTTAACCCTGAAGTAGCCCCCATCCACCTTAAGCCTCGTCGGGTACCTTTTGCTCTTAAACCAAAAATTGACGAACAGCTCAATAAATTAATAGCCCAGGGTGTTTTAGAACCAACTGACCATGCTCATTGGGAAACCCCAATTGTAACACCAATCAAACCGGATGATCGTTAAGAATTTATGGGGATTACCGGGCTACCCTTAATCACGCTCTTCAACAGAACGCTTACCCGGTACCGGTGGTACAACACCTTCTCCATTCCCTGGGGGGCGGAAAAGTCTTCGCTAAATTGGATTTAGCACAGACTTACCAACAACTGCCTGTAGATAAAACAACCGCAGAGGCACAGACGATTGTTATGCACCGAGGCGCCTTTAAGTGCAACTGACTCCAATTCGTAGCCCCAGGGATTTTTCAAAGTCTGATGGAGAGACTCTTGCAAGGGATCAAGGGGGTCGTGCCATACTTTGATGACGTTTTAATTGCTGCCCTGAATAGAGAAATACTAGAAAAGCGGCTTCAATTGGTTCTCCAGAAATTTAAAGACTCTGGCCTTAAAATTAAAAAAAAATAACTGTCAACTGTGTACAGACAAAGTAGAGTTCCTGGGGTACCTAATCGATAAACAGGGCATCCACCCCACCAACAGCAAACTGAGAGCAATCAAAAACGCCCCAAGACCCAGAAATAGAACTGATCTCCAAGCTTTCCTGGGGCTCATTAACTTTTACAACATCTTCTTGCCCCAGAAAGCGACCGTAGCTGAGCCCCTCCATAGACTTTTCGATAAAAAAGCCACCTGGGTCTGGGGACACCGAGAGGAGCGCGCATTCTGACAAGTGAAAAACTTATTAACCTCAGGTGCTGTTTTAATGCAGAATAACGAGACTCTCCCTTTAACAATTACATGTGATGCATCACCGTTTGGAGTAGGAGCCATTTTGAGTCATGTGTTACCAAATGGTAGTGAGGCCCCTATTGCCTATTTTTCAAGGACCTTATCAAAGGCTGAACGTAATTATAGCCAGATCGACAAAGAGGCTCTTGCTGTTGTATCTGCTGTGAAACGGTTTCATGAATATGTGTATGGACGAGTTTTTACTATTGTTACCGACCACAAACCATTGTTAGAGATTATAGTGGCAAACAAGCCAACCCCCTATATATTGTCACTGAGAATGACTCACTGGTCGGAGTTTTTAGCTGCATACAACTATAAATTACAACACCGCCCGGGGAAAGCCATTCCCCACGCTGATGCATTGAGCTGTGCCCCACTTCCGGAAACCGTCGACAACCCAGCTCCAACTCTTACAACACTCCAGATTGAAATGCTAGAGTCACCACTGCTAACAGCCAGAAACATTGCAATTGAAACAAAACGAGATCCTGTCTTATCGCGAGTTCTTAGCTGGGTCGAAAGAGGATGGCCAATAGAACAAACCTCTGACGATTTCACCCCTTTCAGAAACCGGCAAACAGAACTGTTTTCTCAAAAAGGCTGCATCCTTTCGGGAGATAGAGTCATCATCCCAAAGCAGTTACAACGAGCAGTATTGAAAACATTGCATGACGGTCACTCTGGCATCATGCGTATGAAAGCGCTCGCATGAAGCTACGTGTGGTGGCCGGGCATCGACAGACAAATCGAAGCCTGGGTAAAGACTTGCTTAAAGTGCCAAGAAGTCAGCAGTGCCCCACCTAGAGCAACTCCAACAGAATGGGAACCCCCCCGGGGGCCATGGTCCCGCATCCACATTGATTTTGCGGGACCTATTAAAGGACATACATTCCTCCTAACAGTGGATGCCTATTCCAACTGGCTCGAGATCCACGAAATGAAGAATACTACAATGGAGTCCGTCATCCGAAAATTGAACAGGCTATTTGCAACGCACGGACTGCCAGATGTCCTGGTCTCCGACAACGGACCCCAGTTTACTGCCCTGGCGTTTGAACAATACTTAGTGGATTGGGGCATCCGCCATGTGCTAACTTCGCCTGCGCACCCTGGGGCTAATGGCACGGCCGAGCACATGGTACAATTTGTTAAAAAAATTCTCCATAAAATGGACTATGGGGACATTGATGAAAAAATAAACAGAATACTCCTACTCCAACACATCACTCCACACAGCGTCACCAATAAGACACCAGCTGAACTATTGATGGGACACAAGCTTCGTTCCCACCTCGACCGGCTTCACCCTTCCTACGAGCCAGAGAAACATCCAGCGGGAAATGCCACGAGTTCAAGGTAGGCGACTTAGTTTTCGCTAAAACCCTCTCCGGCGAACCATTATGGATCGAAGCAACCGTAATTAAAACCAGCGGGCCCAGATCGTACCGTGTGCAAACCTGCGACAGAAAAATATGGAAACACCATATAGATCAGCTTCGCTCTAGGCTACAACCCAGTTCCTGCGACTGCTGGGACTCCCAAACTGAGGGGAGAGGGGATGTTGAAGAAACCGAATTCGAGATGGGAGAGAGCAGAAGCGAAGGAAGTCAGCGAGCAGGTGCAATTAATGAAGAAGAATCAGGGAGGGGTGTGGCCTCTCCACAGAGGAATACCTCAATGGAGGCTAGCCCGATAAGATCGGAGGACAACAACAATGATAGAATTAGCGGCACCGAGTCGTCCTGTGAGAATGAGGAACCGCTGGTACCAGATATGTCCAAAAACGTCCCACTGAAGCTGGACTGCAGACGGGAACCGGTGGGACAGCGCAAATCTAATAGACAGTTAAAACAACCCACATATCTTAGAGATTACGTCACCGCACCCCTCAAACAGAACCCGGGGGGAAGGGGTGTTATGAACTAATAAAAATGCTTAAATAAAGTTTATCAAAGCTTAAAGAAAAAGCAGGGTTCTAATCCTGCACTTCTGATTGGCCGATAATAGCGATATCGGATTGGTCCGTTCTGGGGAATTTGATTGGCTGTTAACGAGCCACTCTCATTGGTTCAAGGGTTTAATGCTTCCATGTTCTCATTGGTTAATAGGTCAGCAGCCTGCTCTATAAAAGGGCTGCTGCTGGCCCCAGGTTTTTTGCTCTGTTCACGATGATTAATAAAGAGTTGAAGTTCAATGTTCACTGCCTTGTCTCCGTTCCTTGCACCCATGCGCAAAACCTAACACTGGGGATGATTGGACAATATGCAGGGGAAGTTATAGGGATAGGAAGATTCCATTTATTTAGGAAAGATTTGGATGCCACGCAGAGTCTCAAACTGATAGATCACAATGTATGAAACAATCCTCACACATTTAAAAGAGTACATTTTTCTAAAAAAATTACACTGCTAGTGTTTGAGCTACAAAAATGGACTGTCTGTCTATCTATCTATCTATCTATCTATCTATCTATCTATCTATCTATCTATCTATCCATCCATCCATCTATATATCTATTTATCTATATATCTATCAACTGTCATGTATTTATGATGGTTGTAGCATTCCAGGTCATGTAATCACCATTTGTGACTTCCCAGAGGGCTTCCAATAAGCAAAGTCAATCGGAGAAGCTGGATTCATTTAATAATTGCATGATTCACTTAATGGTTGCTTAACTTAACAACCACAACAAAAGAAACCCCATATAATCAGCCACAACCCATTTAAATGCTTAATGAGGGAAGTAAGTTGAGAACTAACTGTATATCATTTTGAAAATATCTAACATTTAGATATAACTGATAACTGTTGACAGTCCATATTTTTTATATTCAATAAATACAATATATTAAGCATAAATAATTAAATTATTCAAAATAATGTCACAATATATATTCATGTTTTCATGTGTGATATATTTCTTTCATTACTGATAACATTTCTGTTTGGAGATGTCTGTCTATCTATCTATCTATCTATCTATCTATCTATCTATCTATCTATCTATCTTCTACCTACCTACCTACCCACCCACCTACCTACCTATCATCTGTCTATTTTTACACATATATTCAGGTTTATAATATCCCATACACAAACTTAATCTACTAACTCTGAAAATAAAAGCAAATGTTACAATCAGATTTTGTATATCTTTGATAATAGGTTATTTTGATCTCCCAGAAACCCTTATACAATTAAAAGTAGGGTGCCATGTAATTCTTTGATATAGTGGGACATACTGAACTGTACTTTGAGTCCTTTGTTTTTTGTGTATTATTTTTTTTCTTGTACGATGTATTGAAAGGAAGAGATATGTTTAAGTGCATAATATGTCTTAGAGTAGCTTCATTTACTTAAAAAAGATCAGCAGGGACCAAAGTCCTGTGGTAGACATCTTTTTTTTATGATGAAGTATTTGTATTTATGGCACTGCACTAAATTGTTTTCAATCTTCAGATTTTGCATCCTATGTTAGTAAGATAATGGTCAGCCAAAAATGGCTTTATAGTATTTTCCATAGATTTGGATCACAGGAAACTGGTGCAAAGAATTGAGGGTAGAACTAAATGAGAAGGAAGAAGAGACAGCTGAGTTAATAACTCATATCAGCTATGGACTGTGAAGTTGTAAATTCATTTAACTTTATTTTATTACTGTGATCCTGAGTTCTGAATAGAGAGATTGACAAAGATGCAATTTAAGCATTTTCACACTTTAGTGAAGCAGATAAATTCTTTACATATGGCTGTGGTTCAGTATGAATTAAAACATGTAAATCTAATGATCAGACTGATTATTAAACAAATCCTTAATCAATATACCAAGGGATAAATATTTGACGACCATAAATTAGTTCTGAAAAATGTCTTATCAAAACATTGAGATGGAAGGTTTTTTTCATCCTCTGAAAAGATACCAATTAATTTGCTGAAATATAGCAACAAGTTTTTATCATATGTGTTCAATTTGTACAGGGAATATATTACACACGCCACTAGTGTGGAAGAACTGAATGCTGGTGTCAAAATCAATGGAAGGAATTTCAGTAACCCTTGATATCTGAATGATATTATCTTGGTTTCAGAAACTGGAAAAGATTTATGAGAATGATCATTCTAAAATTGAAACAGAAGTGTGGAAAAGCTGGGCTTTCTTTCCAAGAAAACAAAAATCATGTTTTGGAAAACTAGAGTTTAAGATAAATTATGTAGTGATAGAAGTGATTCACAGTGTCAATTTTCTAAGCTCAGAATGTTTGGTCCCAGAAGCTAGATGCACAAAGGAGATTCAGAGTCCATAGGGGAATAATTATTGAGAGCCTAGATGAAATTTTGTGACATTGCAATTAAGAAAAAAGTCAGAATTGTCCACTTACTGATCTTCTCTGTTATAATGTACAGATCCGAGGGATGGATTCTGCACAAAGAGTAAGAAGAAAAAATATTGATTTATTTTAACTGTGGTGCTGGAGAAAGTTGTCTCACTTTCCTTGGATAGCCAAGTGGACCAGCCATTCACTTTTGAAGGTGTTCAAGGCTGAATATTTTTTGGGAACAAGGATAATGAAATAAAAACGATTGTAGTTTGGGTATATCATACAAATGATGCATCTATAGGAAAAATGATAAATCTTGTCAAGGTGGATAGATCAGGCCAACAGCACTCATTTAACAAAGTGGCAAAATGGAGTGCTACAAGCTACAGAAATGTACCTGCAAGAATTGAATACTAAGACAAGAATAGAACAGCTCAGAGGTTGCTTATCCATGAGATCACTAGAAATTGACTACAACCCAGCAGAACACAATAACAATACAGTTTATATTCTGAAAGCAAAAACCCTTTCCAAGCTTCCATTGGACTCTTCCCAATTTCAGTTGAAGAAGTGTAGAAAGAAGAACATTTTGTTATGTGTACAGTCTGTCTTACTTTCAGATATCCCTATTGCTCTAAACAGTTGCATGGTTTTGAGTACACATTGCTGTTAATATTCACAGAGGTCTAAATATATAGATTATAGCTCAAATAGATAGCTCAACCCACCAAAAACATAACTGTAAAAGGCAGACCAGAAATAAAAGTTAAAATAAGCAAAAACATAGTAAGAGAATACTTGTCTGAACTTGATGAAAACATATTCACTGGGGCCTGATGGATTACACCCCAGAGTTTTAGAGGAGCTGGCAGAGGTAATCTCAGAACCACTGCACTATATCTTTCAAAAATCCTGGAGCATCGGGGAACTACCAAAGGACTGGAAAAGAGCTGATGTGGTTCCCATCTTCAAAAAAGGGGAAAAAAAACAGACCCAGGAAACTATAGACGAATCAGCCTAACATCAATATCAGGAAGATACTGGAAAGTATAATAAAAAGTCAGACCTGCCAACATCTAGAAACAAGTAAAGTAATAACTAGCAGTCAGCACGGGTTTGTTAAGAACAGATCATGCCAAACCAATCTTATTTCATTCTTCAACACAGTGACTAAATTAGACCAGAAAAATACTGTGGACATAATATATTTAGATTTCAGCAAGGCATTCGACAAAGTAGACCACAACCTACTTCTTAGTAAGCTAGAAAAAAGTAGAATAGATAGCACCACCACCAGATAGACTCGCAACTGGCTGGCAAACCATACTGAACTAGTAGTCCTTAATGGGTCTAAGTCTACATAGAGGGAAATAAGCAGTGGGGTGCCACAAGGTTCAGTCTTAGGCCCAGTACTTTTCAATGTCTTCATTAACAACTTAAATGAGGGAATAGAAGGGGAACTTACCAAATTTGCAGATGATACTAAGCTGGCAGGAATAGTTAACACCAAGAAGATAGGCTCAAGAGCCAGATGGATCTTGACAGACTAGAACACTGGGACGTATTTAACAAGATGAAATTCAATGTAGAGAAAAGTAAAGTCCTATACTTAGGCAAGAAAAACCAAAAGTACACATATAGACTGGGTGATACCAGGCTCAATAGCAGTAACTGTGAGAGGGATCTTGGAGTCTTAGTGGATAACCAGCTAAATATGAGCCACCAGTGTGCAGCAGCAGCCAAAAACTAATGCAATCCTAAATTGTATTAACAGCGGGATACAATCAAGATCAAGGGAAGTACTAATACCACTCTATAAAGCCTTAGTAAGACCACATCTAGAGTACTGCATCCAGTTTTGCTCACCACATTATAAAAAAGATGTTGAGACTCTAGAAAAAGTACAGATAAGAGCAACCAGGATGATTAGGGGACTGGAGGCTAAAACATGAACGGTTGCAGGAACTGGGCTTGGCTTGTCTGGTGAAGAGAAGGACCGGGGAGACATGATAGCGGTCTTCCAATATTTGAGGAGCTACCACAGGGAGGAAGGGGTCAAGCTATTTTTTAAAGCGCCTTAGGCCAGACAAGGAATAATGGATGGAAACTGAACAAGGAGAAATTTAACCTGGAAATAAGGAGAAACTTTTTGACAGTGAGAAAAATCAACCAATGGAACAGCTTACCCTCAGAAGTTGTGGGAGCGCCATCACTTGAGAATTTCAAGAAGAGATTGGACTGTCATTTGTCAGAAATGGTGTAGGGTCTCCCACTTGGGTGGGGGGTTGGACTAGATGACCTACAAGGTCCCTTCCAACTCTGATTATCTGCTATCTGTTATATCTATTTCATATATTTCTGTAAATTAGGACATCTTAGAAAACACGTGTGATACATTCTGCTTTTAAGGCACAATATAGTATCCTCACAATTTTAAAAAGGAAAGTGATGCAAATAGGCCAATGTCTCAACTTCATGTATATATTGATAAGGTATAAGCAGATAGTAATGCACCAGAAAAGGTTTCTTAGTACGTTGTAGAGAGTCACATGGATCAGTATGTGATTGCTATGAAAAACAGTGACAATAATTAAGGCATCAATGAAAATGCCATATAGTAATTAGGTTTGGTAGATTCCTTCTCTGCTTGGTCAGCACATTTTAAAGAGAAAATTATGCAAAATGTGGAGAAAACAACCAAAATGGTAAAGGGGCCAGTGAAATCATCTTGCAACCTTTGTTCTCTTTGAAAACTTTGGGATTTATAGGAAAAAGGGAGCGTGAAAGGAGTGATAAAGGTATATACAGTTAGATATAGCATAGAGATTCTATATCACACAGGGATCTGGTGTCATCTAATGAAGGTGAAAAGTGTAAGATTCTGGAAAAATAAAAGGGTGAGTTTTTATTATAGGATACCTAAATAATGTGAAATTTTAAACTAGAAAATGTAATCGTGGTTACCAGTTTGGAATAGTTTTAAAAGGTAGATTTGTGGTGGGAAAGGCTACCGGTGGTTATTTAACTTCACATTTGGTTCCATTTGGGTTTGACAATCACTCTATAGAAAATGAGGGGGTACTATTGAACTATAATTCTGCTTTTGAGACTTCTTTAATTTAATTATGTATCCATCCATCATCTATCTATCTATCTATCTATCTATCTATCTATCTATCTATCTATCTATCTATCTATCTATCTATCCATCCATCCATCCATCCATCCATCCATCCATCCATCCATCCATCCATCCATCCATCTATCTATCTATCTATCTATCTATCTATCTATCTATCTATCTATCTATCTATCTATCCATCCATCTATCTATCGAAAAATCTATCTATCATCTGATTTCTATAGCTGCCCATTTCAGCAAATGAGGTTTTTTTTAAAAAAATTCCACTCCTTTCAGATTACTTCTGAAAATCCTTTCAGATTACCAGATAGTTAAAGAAGTTTCCATTTGTGACAATTTTCCATCCTATTGATACAGAAGGGACTCAGGGCTTTGCATCTGCTGTTTTCTCAAGATAAAATATGAATATACTCAGGGGACTGTGATAAAAGCAACAACAACAACAATCCAGTAACTATGCCGAGATAATGACAATAGTATCATTGTCACATCTGGATCCAAAATGTTCCATCTGTTCAGTTAAAGAAACAAAAATAAACAGAATGAGTACAAAACTCAGCCTTTTACATTTCATTCATTACAAGATTGGGGTAAGAACAACTTCATTCTTCTTGTTGCCTTGCTTAGCAAGAGGCAGAGAACAGAACAAAGATTGGAAGATAGATGCTTGTCTTATAGATTAGAGAATAATTAGCCACTTATTTCCAAATGTGGGCATGTTTCTCATTATTTCAATGCAAAATAAAATGCAACAAATTACATGTGTGCTATCAGACAAGGGAGAATATCTATCTATCTATCTATCTATCTATCTATCTATCTATCTATCTATCTATCTATCTATGTGTGTGTGCACTATCAGGCAAGGGAGAATATATATATAGATGAAACCTAGCTTCCAGATGAAACCTAGCTTCCTAATAAATGATAGCTGTCCATTTACTCGGAGCCAAGCTGCACTAAAAGCCTCCAATACAGGAACACAATATTGCCAGTCAATCAAGACAAAAAAAAGCCACAAAACAGACAGAAGATATTAGAAACACCAATCAAGCAAAACACAGCAAACTCCAAGACCAATAAACACAGACCAAGACTCCCAACCAATCAGGATGAAGAAAAAAAACCATTCTGGCACAGCAGTAGGCTAGCCTCAAATTTAAAACTGAAACAACTGTAAAAGTCTGACTCACAGACGAACTCAATACAGAAGCCTGATGATGGCAGATGAGATTCTGCCAAAACGTTGCTACAAGTTTAAAAGCACAACTATAATGACATGGGAAAATACCCAAACAAAGCTGAATACCATACATGTAAGTACCCATGAAAACTTAAGGAAACATGTATATGTATATGTATATGTAGGTAGGTAGGTCTAGGTGTATTCGGGTCTTTTCCCGTGTAAGATTAAGAGTATCTTGGTGACGTTTCGGCGAGGTCCCACTCGCCATCCTCAGGCTGGTGCTTTTGGCTTCATGCCAGTGCAAGCTGTGTGATCGGAGCTGCCGTCTCTCTAAAAATACTGGTGGTGGGGGCTGGTGTGCTGGGCTGGTTGGCTGCGCTGCTGCCTCTTGATTGGTTAATGGAGTTGATGTTGGTATAATGGGCTTTGTGATGGCCTTGTGAATTTTGTTGTGGAGATATCCTGGATCTTGTGCTGTAATCTCCGGGTCGTTTGTTTTGTAGTGATCTTTTTTCCATTAGCCCCTTGTGTTTTAATGGCTTGGGTAATGGGTTGTGTGATGGGCTTGTGAGTTCTTTTGTTGTAGTATCCTGGGTCCAGGAAATTACACCACAAGAACTCAAAAAGTTGCAACACAGGAAATGACCGAGGATATCACAGCACAAGACCAAGAATACCACTGCAATAAATCTCACAAGGTCATCACACAACCCATTACCCAAGCCGTTACTACACAGGAGGCTAATAGAAAAGAGATCAAAACACAAACGACCCAGGAGATTACAACACAGGACCCAGGATACTACAACAACAGAACTCACAAGCCCATCACATAACCCATGATCCAAGCCATTAAAACACAAGAGGCTAATGGAAAAAAGATCATACAAAACAAACGACCCAGGAGATTACAGCACAAGATCCAGGATATCTCTGCAATAAAACTCACAAGGCCATCACACAGGCCATCATACCAACAGCAACTCCATCAACCAATCAAGAGGCAGCAGAGCAGCCAACCAGCCCACCACACCAGCTGCCCCCCCCCCCAGTATTTATAGAGAGTCAGCAGCTCCGATCACACACTGCTTGCACTGGCATGAAGCCGAAAGCACCAGCCTGAGGATGGTGAGTGGGACCTCACTGAAACGTCGCCAAGATACTCTTGATCTTACATGGGAAAAGACCTGACCACACCTAGACCTACAGAGTGAGAAGCGCAGAGCTGAAGACCAAGCCTGAAGATGATGAATGAGGCTTCATCGAAACGTTGCCTAGATACTTCCAATCTTACGTGGGAGAAAATCCGAATAACCAAAGATCCACATACAAATACCCGCGAGAATCTCAGAAAACAAATATATAGATATAGATATAGATATAGATATAGATATAGATATAGATATAGATATAGATATAGATATAGATATAGATATAGATATAGATATAGATATAGATATAGATATAGATATAGATATAGATATAGATATAGATATATGTGTGTGTGTGTATGTATACATATATACATACATACATATATATATGTTATGTCTCACCTATATTCACAAGTGAGAATTCAGAGTTCCACAGTTCAAAATATTCAAACAAAACAAAGCCAGACTAAAAAAGAGTTAATAGTACTATATTCCAGTCCTTGGCAGACTTCCTGGAATCTGTCTGGTAATTCAGAATGTCCATAAATTACAAAGGCCACTCCACATGTATCCTTTCGACACATCAAACACTTTGCTTCCAAGCAAAGTTTGAGAATCAGCAATCCTCCTTAAATCACCTGGATGGGCATGTCAGTCTCTCTAATCAATGTCTGGCTTGACGCCTCCCTTCAACTTGGCATTTCATTCTTCTCCTGATTCTAGCATCAATCCAAGATCTGTCAGTTTCCCCATTAGAAGCCTCTGACTCATTTTGTGAATCAGTTGCTGGCATGAGTGAATTCGAAGGCTCTGGCGAGGATTGTCTGTCCGATAATCTCTCATCCTCCTGGCTCACATCTGTGTCCTCTGATAATTCAGACTCCACATTCACAGCAGACTCCACCCTTTCATCTTCAGAGTCATCAGAGCCAAAACTCACAGCAGGATCGATCCTTTCAGTCACAACATATATATATATATATGGTATTCAGCTTTGTTCGGGTATTTTCCCACTTCATTATAGTTGTACTTTTAAAATTGTAGCGATGTTTTGGCAAAATCTCATCTGCCATCAACAGGCTTCTGTATTGTGTTCATCAGATGAACACAATACAGAAGCCTGATGATGGCAGATGAGATTCTGCCGAAACGTTGCTACAACTTTAAAAGCACAACTATAATGACGTGGGAAAATACCCGAACAAAGCTGAATACCATACATATAAGTACCCACAAAAACTTAAGAAAACATATACATGTATGTATGTATATGTATATGTATATGTATATGTATATGTATATGTATATGTATATGTATATGTATATGTATATGTATATGAATATGCATATGCATATGCATATGCACGTGTGTATCAGTGTGTGTGTGTGTGTTCGGATTTTTTTCCATGTAAGATTGAGAGTATCTTGGCGACCTTTTGACGACGTCCCACTCGCCATCTTCAGGCTGGTGTTTTCGGCTTCGTATTTGTGTGAGCAAAGCGTGATCAGAGCTGCCATCTCTCTGTAAATACTAGTGGGGAGGTGGCTGTGTTGTTATTTCTTGATTGATTGATGGAGTTGATGTTTGCATATTGGTTGGCTTTTTTGTAAGAACATGTGTAGCTGAGGTATTGCTGTGTGTCTATCAGCTTCCTGTGTTGTTTGTGGAGAATTTTTCTGATTTTATCTGTGGTGCTTTTGATGTAGGGGAGGAAGGCACCACAGATAAAATCAGCAAAATTCTCCACAAATACAATATCAGGACAGCCTTTGGTACTGATCAAAAAATAGCCAACATCCTAAGAAACCCCAAGGACAAGATCCAGCTAGAAAACCAAGGAGTTTATGAAATACCTTGTAACAATTGCCCAGCTACATACATTGGACAGATCAACAGGAGAATAAGTGCATGCATCGCAGAACACAAGAACACAGTCAAAAAGAAAGAAAATACTTCCTTCCTTTTCCAGCACCTTAAAGCCACAGGACATGAAATTAATTTTGAGGGAACCAAATTAATCTCCAATACTGAACACTTCAACAAGAGAATAGTCAGGGAAGCCATCGAAATAGAGAAACAGCCCCATAACATGAATAAATGGGACAATACCTCCTGCCTACCACACATCTGGAAACTAGCCCTTATCAACAAATGAGTCCCAACCACAAAAATCAACACCGGACCCAAAACAACACATGACGCCACCAATCTCCCTCACCAGACTCAAAACCAAACCCATCCCATAGACAAAAGGCAACCACCATCCAGAAACCAGACCAAGACTGCATCACCAGCTGCCATACACTCCAAGCCCCAAGCCAAGCAAATTGACACACGCCAGGCCTCAAACTCAGAGCCAAACCAAAACCCAGAACGTCACATCACAGCCACCCGTTCAGGATATCACATCACGAAACTCAGGAGGTTACACCACAAAACCTCAGGATGTTACAACACAGCCAATGACCCAGGAGATTACAGTACAAAACCCAGGATGTCACAACAATAGAACTTGGAAGGTCATCACACAGCCCATTACTCAGGTCATTACAACACAGCAGGCTGATAGACACACAGCCAATACCTCAGCCACACATGTTCTTACGAAAAGTCAACCAATCTGCAAACATCAACTCCATCAACCAATCAAGAAATAACAACACAGCCAACCTCTCCACCAGTATATATAGAGAGATGGCAGCTCCGATCATGCTCTGCTCGCACAAGCACGAAGCCGAAAGCACCAGCCTGAAGATGGCAAGTGGGACCTCGTCGAAAGGTCGCCAAGATACTCTGAATCTTACATGGGAAAAGACCCAAACACGCCAAGACCTGTATATCTGTACCCATGAAAATCTATGAAAACACACACACGCACACACACGCACACACACACACGCACACACACAAACATGGGTGATACTTTGATTAGGTGGTAAGTGGACTTTGATTAGGTACCTTGATGTTTTGTTTTATTCTTCTCACAGTATCAGAGAAGATGTCCCTGATGCTGATCCTCTTAAAATTAAAATTTGAATTATTGTTGATTGAAAATCAAAGAGTGAGAAAAATCCAACCCTTTTCTCCCTACCTATTTAAAGAATAGAATATAAAAAATAAATAAAGAATAAATATCAGTTAGATTTCAGAGCTACTTTTTTTTGAATATGCTAGTAGTTGAAACAATATATTAAAAGTTTATCAGTTTTTAAAAAGATGAGTATATCTATTTATTGTATTTATTTCAATTAATGACCAATTAAAGATTAGAAATAAACATTAAATGAGAAAGTTACAGTTTATCAATCTTACAATCAATGTATACTTAGCATTATATGGGGACCTCTCTTTTGAGTAATCACAAAGATATGGAATAGATATGAGGTAGTTGGTTTAAATTCTGTCACATATCTGTCCTCAGAATTAAACTAATCATACCTTGTGGAACTAAACATATTTTCTTTCAGATTAGGTCACAGGTCCACACACTGAATTAATATAATCACCCTCTCTTGCTCTACTCAGAATAAGCTAGTTGTTTAATTAAATATGCCACTTGTTTATAATATAATATTTCAGAAAAACCTGTTTGAAAGGAAAGATAAAGATTTATATCAACCACTGCAGTCTGACAAGTAAATTATATTTCCTCTGCCATAAAGAAAAGGAAAGCAGAAAATAATGATTACAAAATCAGTAACTTGTATGATTCCTTGGAGGAACTAAGCATTTGTTCTCATTCAGTGATGTGATGTGCATTAGCATAGAGAAGTGACCTTTACTGTCTGGGGACTAAAGCAACATGCTTTAATTTTAAAATTATTCAATAGAAATGTTTCTTTAGTAGACAATCCCATCAGCACATGTAGCAGAAACTGAGATTGATAAAGGCTCATTCTCTGAATTGAATCCTTACCTCTGATAGTATAGTGTTAAAGAATTGTAATTTAATTGCAATGCAGCAAATTAGAAATGCTCATACAGCATGCCATTGTTGATACATAAGCACTGCTAGGTTGACATCAGGCAGTTATCTAAGCAAGTCTATTTGACAGATTTCTTAACATTGTTATTGACTGGTCAATTTTGACTTGACTTTAAATAGATAAGTAAACACTACCACTCTTAGTAAGCTCTTAGTAAAAGAATGTCTTCTTTTGTAGAAGTGTCATCTCGCTAATGTCTACATTTTAAATGAACATAAACAGATTTACTAGCTGAGATTCTATCATGAAGAAAGTGAAAGAAAGTGGGCTATTATGGGAAGGCATATTGTAGGACTATATTCTACACATTCCTCTTTTCTGATCTGATTAATTTAATTAATGTAAGCATCAATTTATTGCTACCTTCATTCCTTAACTATTCTGTCACACAAACTGGCACATGGTTTGCTGAATCCGAAGATACTATAGTTCTACTACCTGAAATACTAGAATATGTTTATTTAAGGATATCTTAGTACTCAGGCATTATTGATCTTACCTATATTTTAAGCCCAGTGTTTTATCAAAGGCTTATAAAATAAAATAGCTGATTTTAAAAACTGAGACTATATCTCTTAGATCAGTAATGCTTTGTGGTGAACTTCAATGAAATGGATCATTTTGCCTGATGAATGAGTTCACTCTATTTTGAAGCTTGCTTATCACAATGCTATTTGTGGTAATTCAAGGGAATTTATGTGTGAATGGTGTATGGAGGGTAAGTGGGGGGAGTCGGAGAGCACGTGTCACAGAAATAATTTCCCATCTTGACAATGTGTATCTTTCACTAGAGCAATAAGTCCCTTAATAGATATACTAGTATGGTCTTGAGGAAAGAAAGCCTGGCTTATTTTGGACATTTAACTTCATCAGAAGAAAGTGATTCTTAGGTATATTATTTCACATGTATGCCCTGGAGTGATTTAATAGCAGCATACATGCCTTCTTTTCCAGTGAAGATGGCTATGATTCCCCCCACCTTTTTGCAGGGGTGAAATAGGTTGCCTGTCAGTTGGACTTAGGCGACAGTCTGTCTGCGGGCCGTAAGATGATCTGCATAGTGCCAGAGGAAAGCAGGCAAAATTCCTGGCTTGCAAGTACAGATATTGATCTACCTTAGCCACCTAAACAATGCCTCACCTGTTTGCCTTGTCCATACCTTATTTTACGCAGTCTAATGCTTGTTTTGTTTGACTTTTCTTTTATTTCTGTGGATCTGAGCTTTGATACACTTTGGGGACTACATAAACACAGGGTTGTACTTGAACATCGCTAGACTTCAGAGTGCTTTGGTGGCTTAAAACTAGTCCCCTCTCTCACGTTGCACGAATGGTGCTGTTTTTCAAAATTATGATCCAGCAACCAAATAAGTAGGCTGCATTCAAAAGTGTTTGATCTATTGGACTAGTGTCCAATGACAGTGAATGTGAGATGCGACTAATTACTGCCCTGTGTGCCTTCGGTTAAAATGTCTTTCATTGGAAAAGTAAAAGGGCCTCTATTTTTATTAATTCTTTTCCAATCGCTGATAGCTGGGAGATAAGTTACTACAGCGTTTAGAATTCTATCCCCTCATTTTTCAAAGAAAAGTATACCACTATGCACACAAACCATTGAAATGAATCAGAAAACCAAATTCACTTTCCCAGTAAAATATAATATATATATAATTTTATATATAATTTTACCACCAGATATTATTAATTTGTTGATAGCTATCCCATCTTTGCCAACAGGAAGGAGAGAAGATATGTGTTTTTCGCCTATGTTAATGCCAGAGGGAGTTGGGGGACCAATAGTCTTTTGAAACAAATGAAGGAAATAGAGAAGGGAAAAAAATCATTGGAAGCAAACTGAGCATTGCTCAAATGCTGATGCTAGATATTAATTTAATTTTCATAAGCACATTTCATTTGAGGTGGAAAACAATTATGTTAATGAATAACTAAATCTTAGGGGCAATTTGATACAACTTGATTTTAAACTGTTTTACTTTGGCACTATTCAGGAATAGTTTCTATTGCATGGGAAAGTTCATCAATTCAAATCAATGAAACATGCCAAGACTATAGAGACTTAGTGATGAATGAAACAGCACTAAGAATGACTCATTGACACTAAATTGGATTGGATTGTTACTGAAATAGAATTGAGCCTGACCTTTTTGTTACATAGTCATACGAATTCAAAATATTTAAGTTTGTAATATCACAGAGGTAGTATAAAAGAGTTTATACTAGAATTTGCATGTATAAGCATGTGAGGTTGTGTACATCACTTCTGATATATAGAACCTCAATCAATCATACTAGAGCTGGAAGGTGCCTTGGAGGTCTTCTAGTCCAATCCCATGCTCAAGCAAGAGATCTTATATAATTTCAGACAAGTGGCTGTCCAGACTCTTCTTTAAAATGTCCAGTGATAAAACACACACAATTTCTGAAGGCAAGCTGTTCCATTGATTAATTATTCTTACTGTTAGAAAGTCTCTCCTTAATTCCAGGTTGCTTCTCTCCTTGATTAGTTTCCATCCATTGTTTTTTGTCCTACCCTCTGGTGCTTTGGAAAGTAGTTGATCCCTCTTCTTTGTGACAGCCCCTCAAATACTGGAATATTGCTATAATGTAACCCTCAGTCCTTCTTTTCTTGAGACTAGCCATACATGTTTGTGTATTCCAAACATGGTATCCTTTTTAAGGATGCATAGAAATTTGAAATAGAGAGCACATACCAAAAAGAAAATCAGGAGTATGCTTATTTGAATGTGCCTTATATAACGCAATCATTTTTTTTCTTCTGCTCTTCCTCACTGAGTGATATATTTTCTTTCAACCCCCAAAAATATTTATACAGGTTGATCCAAACAAGACATCCAGAGAACAATCCCTTTATTTCAATCACAGCTTAAGAGAAACTTTTATAGACCAGTTCTGGCAGCTTCTGCTTTTGATAAGGCCAATGTTAAGCAGACAGAAGCAAAAAGGAAAATGAAGGACCACTTGCAAAAATAACAAGGGCATTAGAGGGATTTCTTGCTCAGACATAAGGAAGTGGATAAGTTGAAAAAGCTGCTCTACTGTATTGCTGTACTGCTCGAAGTGAATTTCACCAAATTTGGTGGTAGGTAAGCAGGCATAAAATTGCAGCCTTCTTAAAGAAATATTTAAGCAACACATTTGCTAAATAAATAAGAAGCAGCAGGTTTTTCTACCCCCCCCCCCTTTTTTTTTTCTAGATTGGTCAAAACCATTTGTGAAAACCCTTTTTTTCTCCATTAAAATGTTTGGAAAATTTGATTGTACATTACAATGGCTTTGTAGACGTAGGTCATATTACATCTTCATTCTTATTTTCAAATCAGTACAATTGTACAATTATAGAACAACTGTCTTCTGAAACAGACTTCAACGGAGGTAATATCAGACCACAGAACTCTACACCAGCATCTCTTCCTCCTCTCTTATCATCATAGATTATTAACATGTCAACAAAATAATATAGACATTCTGTTGTGTGTATCCAGATAGTTAGATTCACTCACAAATTTCTTGTGCACACACAAATAAACATGGTTTAGAAAAAGATACTTTTTGAGTACTGAAGCTATATGAAGGTTTTCCATTTTTAAGGGTTCTTTTTTGTCTAAAGCAACATACTTCACCATTTTTAACTTTTCTCATCATATTTTTGACAGCCAGTTTTCAAATTTTGACAGCTTTTTAGAAGTAATTTTAACAGATGAATGATTTTTCCTTGAGCAAAGTCAGATTATGTGAAATGTCAGTGTAAAAACCATACACTGTGACACATAATCATTTTTAGCTGAATTTACTTATTAATTTTACTTGCTGTAGCTAATAAACCCTAAGTGCTTGGGTAATTGTATTGCTTATTTAAATATTTGAAAGAAATGTATTTTAAAATTGCATTTCTTTTTCTGACTGCGAAATTTCTCTGAGACACCATAATCTGTCATACATTTATTATGAGTTTAGAAATCATCATCACAACTAAGATATTGAATTCAAAGAATTACTTATCCAAAGAGCTTTTTTTTTTTCCAGTCCTCAAAAGATTTAAGCATAATTTTGAAATTAGTAACAGGGAACCTTGTTTAGCTATTACCAGACCAGCATGTACAATTCCCAGAATTAAATGATTATTTTCTTTCATAGGATTTCCCTCCAATTTCATACACATTCAAACAAACAAATGATAAATATTATATGCTGTCCAACACCCAGCATCCCTAGGTACTTTACAAAATCCTAAAAAAACCAAACCAAATTAAAATAACATAAAGCAACATAAAACAACAACTGATGGCAAAGATGCCTAACACAGATGACAACAAACAAAAAGAAAAAAGGGAGGCTTCAATCACACTTGCAAAGACCTGTTTTTTTTTTTTTGAAAACCAGTAAGGTGGGGGGGAGATTCTGCTATAAAGAAGGCATGACATTGTTTAATGGAATCCAGAACATACCCATTCTGTCTGTTCGGACCCCCTCATCTAGAAAAGATGAGCACAACTGATACAGACCCATAAAGATGTTTTCAGGCATAACCCAGGTTTATATCTGTTCCATGTTCTCAATATGGTATATCTAATAAAATGATTTTAAAGTCCACATTAACTTTATCATAGCATAAGTATCCATAACATCCAAGCTTCACATCATAATCTTCTGAATGTCTCTTGTATGTCAGTAACATCCATTCATTTATCCAGACCACAAAGCAAGCAATGTAGTACAATTTCAAATCCAGTAAACCCAATCTTCCTTCTTCTTTTGCATCTGGTAACATTTTATATTTAGCTCATGGTTCCCCCCCCTCCATTTACTATATAAATTTAGATATAAAAATAACATGATCAACAGTTATAATGTGAGGCAGTTGTCCTTGCTTGACCTTTAACCCAATTTAGATAAACCATTTTACAAAATATTTAAAGTTTTTGGTCAGTTTCCATGGAATTATTGTAAGTGCTTTTAAAGTTATTATAAACAGCCTTTTTTTTTTCCTATTTAGCATTGGATTTAAAGATAGGGCAAAGGTTTAAGTAGGTTGAGTGATTAGTTGCCACTGAAGACTGAACATTTTGGTTGGCCAAGAACTGCAATAATCAGCCTGGTGTTAGGAGGCTTCAAACTAGACAGACTGAGGCTGGAGATTTAATTTTTTTGAAAGAATTGTACTTTTACTGTGTGACATCTAAAAGAAGGTATACATATCTTTGTTGCCCTAGGCCAGGAGCGTCAAACTTGCATTGTCACGGCGGCATCACATGATGTTTCGAGACTTTTCCCCCCTTCGCTAAACTGAGTAGGGGCGTGTTCAGCGCATGATGCATCTGGCCCATGAGCCATGAGTTTGACACCCCTGCCTTAGGCAGTGAGAAATCACATAATTCTTTGGTTTGGAATTATTGCTGAAATTAGCCAATGGAATAGACTTAAGAACCACAAAAAAGGACTTCAGGGGCTTAGTGTGGTTTGCTGAGGTCCATGTGTATGCCTATTTCACTACAAAGGCCCATTGGGAGGTTGCTTCCCATACCAATTGAACCAACAACAGTAAATAAGGCAGTCAAAAAGTTCAATGCAGCTTTCCTGTATGTAGACCTAAGGGAAATATTGACTTTGATGCTCATTGATATCAACAATATGAAGAATATTTGAAGACAACAATATCAAAGATAAAAAATAATAAGCTTCAGAAAAAAATTATAGAAATGCTATCCACATGTAAAAAGCTATTACCTGCTGCACTTGATTTTATAAAATACTATATTTTGTTTTTCCAATGTACATTTTTTCAAAAAATTATATTAATAGAACTAGTCCATGACCTTTTGCTGCCAGATGTATCCCAAATTGCAGCCACCTCCAATGAAGCTGCAGAGTAAGCCAGACCAATAACCTAGGTCAGGAAACCCAGGAGAACCTCCCTCACTCCCTGAAAATACAAATGCAATAATAAATTAAGTAATCAACAATGTGCTGCCCTTTCATAAACAGACTAATTTTGCTGACTGCTAATTGCCAGCAGTTTGGCAGTTTGAATCTCACCAGGCTCATCCTTCCATCCTTCTAAGGTTGGTAAAATGAAGACCCAAATTGTTGGGGAAAATATGCTGACTGCTTCGAAAGAGCTGTAAAAGCACTGTGAAGCAGTATATAAGTTTAAGTGCTGTTGCGCTATATTACTAGAGTCTGCTAAGAAATGCTCCAAATATTTGGATTCATTGTTACAAAAAGATGTTACTACATCTTTTATATCCAATTCTGTTAAAAAGAAAAGAAGTGATAGCAATTTGTTTAATTATAGTTAGTGAGAAAAATAGAGATTTCGATTTTGTGGCAGGTAATAAAATTCTGGCTTTAATTAAAACAGGGACTTATCACTCCAAGGTAAATTCTCCGGTGGTTGGCAAGATCTGAACAAGATTTTGTCAGTGCCTAGCTTTCATTGCTGGTGCACAGCAGATGTGCACAGCATATGTCACCTCCAAAGTTTTAGGATCACATGAAATCTTTGGAAAGTGGGACTGATAATGTCACAGATTGTCAAAAATATTAAGTATATTTTAAAAGAGTCATAATATGATTCATATTGGATTTCAATTAACTGTAAATAAAATGAAATGAAATCAGTTTAGTTTTAATCATACCTGTCTCATATTATTTTGGAGTATAGCATTCGTTGCATGCTTAGTGATCAAGCATAGGCCTCCATGAAAGCCTCAGCTACTCATGACATATTCCTAACTAAATTTATCTGTAGGGTTACTGAAAATATTTCCTATGATTAATCTGCTAATTCTCATTTCTGCTATATTCAATGTCTTCTGAATAATATGAGATCCTCTGGGTTTTCAACCACACATTTTGATTTAAAACAAAAATCTAAATCCTCTGGCTTCAGGTTTGAAGTGGAATGTTTTAGGCTTTCCTTTTGGTCAATTAAAAAAATACTACTGCAAAGCCAGGATTTGTTTGGGTAGAAGACTCTTATGCACATGTCCTAATATGTGGAACTTTGCATATAATTTTCTCTAATGTACACTTTTAATGTAAATAGAATACATTTGTTCATTTACATAGGGTTTTTTTTTTGATCAGGAAACAAAAGTTTCCCAAATATTCATATTTTGTATTGAATTTTGAGTAGAGTGTAATAAGCACTGCTGGTTTCTTTTTGTGATTCATGCCAATTCAGTTGCATTGAAATCTATGGCAGATTTCTTTTATAATACTAACTGGATTATTATTTTATGTTGTTGGTCAAAGAAGAGAGGTCTCTAGATTTTTCTTTTATAATCACATATTTGCAGATGTTTTCAGCTTTCTTTTATATCTCTAACACATAATTTTCATATGAATGTTTCCCTGCACTTCAAGCATATGTTATTAGTAACTCATATCATTTTATGTTCATATTGAAGAAATATTAGCTACATTGTAATCTGTTTACAAACATATCAATGGCTTTCTTTTTTAATATTAAGTTTGAAGAAATACCATGTGCACATTTTTTTTTAAAAAAAGAAGGTTTATATTATAGACAAGAATTTGCATTTAATGTATTTAATGCCTGATGTATGATATTATGATAACCCTTTATAATTCTTCTTTAGTTTGTTTGGGGAAGTTGGAAATTCATTGCATTTAATTTGGCCAAGGAACAGTCACCCACCAATCACGATGACAGAATTCACTGAAACATTAACAGAAAGTGACATGTACATAGCACAACACTCTCTTGTAGTCAGATCTTATTACAGATTCTGTTTTGTCTCTCTTCCATTTAATTATGATTTTGTATTGTACATCTGTAATTCCAAGCATAGTTATCACAAAGAAATATATGCTTTTTTAAATGGCTCTAATTGGAATCCTGGTAAGTTGTCTCAACAAAGAGGCCAAGGACTGAATAAATATGGAGACTGAATTACTATTTTGTACAGAGAAATGTTCCTTTTGATTAGAACTCAGACACAAGCACTTTTTTTGGACGTCTCAAGGCAGGCTAAGCTTGTGCTTTGGGAGGCACACAAGTATAAAGAATGCTTTCCAAGATCAGGTCTTCTAAAATGTGTTCTCTTCTGTCACTTAATTATAACCAATGACTTTATGCAGGTAGAATAGTTCGTGAGATATCTATGCTGAAAATTCAACTAGTCTGAGTAATAAAAAGTATTTTTTTAAGCCTGTTGATCTGAGAATTATGATTTGGCAGGAATGTACATCATTTCTGAAGAACAGAGTTGCTTATGATTCATATCCCCTTCTGCTATTCTGGCACTAAAATGAGATATATATTTTCCAATTCTAAACCTTGTGATAAAAAGAAATAAATAAGAGAAGGTTGCAATGGATTTGGGGTGCTTATGTAATTGAGATTGAATTCTGAGGTCTCATGCTTCTATCACATTTAAACCAATGAAGCATTTCTTTTAAAAAAGGGGGGAAGTAACACCTTGTGAGCTTCAATTTCAGTTTCATTTACAAACATCAGCTTGAAACAGCACACTATATTCTTTTTTTCCCTAATCTTGTTTTCTGGTGCTTTAGTCTAAGAATAATAAATATTGATTAGTAATGATTTACATTCCAGGATCAGAAAAAAATATAATGCTCTTTGATATCCTAGTTCAAGGAAAATTAAGATCTGAGGACACTTTAGCTGTTCAAGGATGATACATAGTTAACGTATTTTAGTAACACGTTCTCCCTGCTAGGTGATTTTAAGAAATAAAATTATATATATATATATATATATATATATATATATATATATATATATATATATATATATATATATATATAATTCCCTCTTTCAAAAATCTGAACATGGAAGGGATATTTTTGCTGTGTGCAGCTGAATAAAATTAATGAGGCATCCAACTTTGCAAAAGGAGCGTTGCCTATAAATAAATCTCATCTGATTGGGATATATTAGTTTTCTGATAGTGCTGTATAGCCAACAGCTGCTTTGAATAGAATGCATACCCCTTTTTCCAGTACTTGCCCATCTTTTAAGTTTTATACAAGAAAATACAGCTCTGTTTTTCCATAGTTTTTAGAGGAAAATCTTAATGTGGCTAACTAATCCTCTCAAGTAATTCTGTTGGAAGAATATCCATATGGAAAGCAACTGTGAAACTCAGAAAGAAGTTCTATCAACCAGTTTCTGTATTGCTTTGTTTCAATTCATGTCCAATTCTTGGCAATGTTCATATTTATTATGTATTCTGGGAGTTGCAGTTTGAATAAGTCTGAGGACTGCCAAATTGATGAATATTATGTTTTATCTAGGTCAACATATTACACTCAATATAATAGGAAGGTTTTGATAAGTAGACTATATTTCATGAATGGTAAAACCAGAAGAGATAGCTGAAGGTGTCAAGAATGAATGAATGAATGAATGAATGCAGAGACTGGAGGTAAATGTGAATGGCCAGTATGGAAGAAATACATTAAAATGGTTTCCTAATACATAATAGAATTAAGGAATTAGGAATAAGGATTAAAATGCAAAACAATATACAGTGAATGAGATGTGATTGACAAAGACCAAAAATGTCTTCATAGTTAGACAGGGTTGATAATAAATTTAATGAAGAGAAGGAAAAGCAATAACTGGTAAATGAACATGATGAAAGATGTTGAGAAAAGTGCAAAAAAGAACAACTAAGATGATTAAGGACCTGAAAACAAAGAACATATGAAGAATTGTTGCAGGAATTGGGTATGGTCAGTCTAGAGAAAAGATGGACTACGGGTGACATTAGTAACGTTCCAGTATTTGAGAGACTGCCACAAAGAAGAGGGGGTCAATTTATTTTCCAAAGCATCAGGAGGCAAGACAAGAAACAATGGATGGAAACTAATTAAGGAGTGATGCAACCTGGAATTAAGAAGAAACTTTCTAACAGTGAGGACAATTAATCAGTGGAACATCTTGCCTTCAGAAGTTATAGGTTTCTTCATCCCTGGAGATTTTTAAGAAAAGATTGGACAGCTATGTGTATGTCATGGTATAGGGTTTCCTGCTTGAGAAGGAAATTGGACTAGAAGACCTCCAAGATCCCTTCCAGCTGTATTTGATTGATTGAAACTAATGATGGTTTGCAAGAATGGAAAGATATGGAGAGGTTGGATGAATGGCAACAGTTTCAGTTGTTTTGTTTTTTGTTTTCGGTGTTGGTGTTAGAATATGTCATTGGTTTACTTTCTTTGCCTTTTATTTCTTACTCCTTTTTTGCTCTCTGCATTATGTTACTTATCTTAAAATGGAACAATGTGATGGGAATGTAGGTATGCTTGATGGCTCATATCCAGATTTTTTCCCATGCTGAATTTAATAGTTATTGTTTATTTTTCTGCATTCATCTTACTATGTTTCTGCACTCTATTGTTATTTATAACAACCCCAATTAATGGGTTTAAGAATTATTACTTAAATTTATTATGTTTCTTGGGATGTCCACATGCTTTATCAATCTTAGAAAGTCAAAATAATAGCATATCTTGAGGGTTTTTATGATATAGTTCATCTTATGACCCCCAGAATATTGTTTCAGCAGCCAGTGAATGGTGTCTTCAAAGTCTATTTTCTGCTCACATGCAAAAGATAGAACAAGCCACTTTGAAGTTAACTTCTACCTGCAATATTCTATTTGCAATACCGCTATTGCTGTCACTTAATACTTATAAAGTTCCAACATTTAATACAATGCTGAATTGATGTTTAATGATATCAGCCTTTTTTTTGCAAGATAAAATCTAATTAATATTTTGATTGGATTGCACTGTCATTTGCTAGTGCTGTTTTCCTGTTTCAGGCTCCATTTTTACATTGTGAGTGGAATGGGTATTTTTAAAATTGCTAAACTTTTTATTGTTGCTGTTGTTACACCATGATTATCAGCAACAGATCTTTCCAGCAATATAGATGCCATTTTTGGTAACACCTTTTGTTTTTTTTTTGTCTTTAACCTTTCTCATTCCAAAGTGAAATTTGTTGTTAGAAGAAAAATGGAGCACATCAATAGAAAGCAACAGTGTGAGTAAAAGAGCAAGTATGTTTTGACTGGCAGCTTTCTGTTTGGCTGCCTTTTATGAGGGGAGGGAGAAGTGCAAGAGAAAAGCAACATATTCCCAATTGCAGACAATGTTCTATAGATCAGGCTTGC
This sequence comes from Hydrophis major, assembly GCA_033807585.1. Taxonomy (NCBI): domain Eukaryota; kingdom Metazoa; phylum Chordata; class Lepidosauria; order Squamata; family Elapidae; genus Hydrophis; species Hydrophis major. The sequence goes on along the minus strand of CM066328.1, from coordinate 69,164,973 downwards.
ACAATTCATTCAGCACCAACCAAGGCATGCACCAGAAAGCTATCCTGTCAGAATGCCACAGCTAATATGTGCATTTAAGTTGCTTTTAATTATCATAATTTGCATATCATTCCCTGAGCATGGCAGATGTACAACTCCATGTCAAACATGATAGTGTTATTTTTGCAATATTCTGAAGGTGCTGTTCTCAAAAACAGTATTTTGGTTTAAAAGCCTCATTGTTTTCAAAATTATGAATTCACCTCGGCTAGATTAAAGGCACTGGAGTCCCTGATGGTGATATGGTGTTCTTTGCTAATCCTTCCCTGGAACATTTCTCTGGTGTTGATGATGCAGCATAGCAAGACTTGGTGTGTGTGTGAATATTTATAATAAGGTTTGATTTTGCTGGCACATTTGGCATTTTGTATTCTGTTTGTCAGTGAATTTTGTATTTCCCATAGTTGGTGTTTTGTGGTAAAAGTTTGACTTCATATTTTACTTTTCATAGAATAACACGAATAGCTTAGAGTTAAATAGAACATTGGTTGAGCCTGTGACATAGTGGTCAAAATACACCATGATGACTGGCAAAATGCTTTATATTATTTAATTAGGATTTGCTAGGAACCTTATGAACTTCTTTATATTAATAAGAAGCATTATGGGAAAGTCTTCACTGACGAAAACTATGATGGATGGCAGAGATCAAGGCAGGTAGCCCTCAGCTTACAACCACAACTAAACGCAGAATTTATATTGCTGAGTGAGAAAATTGTTAAGTGAGTTTTGTCCCATCTTGCCACATTTGTTTAGTGAATCACTACAGTTGTTAAATTAATAACACAGTTGTTAAGTGAATCTGGCTGGTCCATTGACTATGCTTCTCAGAAGGTAACAAAAGGAGATCACAGGATCCTGGGACCCTGCAATCTTCATAAGTATGAACCAGTGTTCAAACATCCAATTGTAAATCATGTGACCATGGGGATGCTGCAAATGTGAAAAATGGTCATGTCACCTTTTCAGTGCCATTGTAACTTTGAAAGGTCACTAAATGAACTGCTGTAAGTCAAGGACTACCTGTATGTCTGTAAGATAAATAAATAGCAAAGAGCATGAATTAGTAGAAGATATGAAATTAAAAAAAAATGATATGTCATGTGTTTTTAAACTGAAGATAAGGAGAAATGTAGTGGAAAGTAGATGAATCAGATCAGTTCTAGGAAAAAAAAAAGTATTCTATGTGAATGTTATTCAGGGGGAAAAGGTCCATGTGCCTTTAACTCATGGCAACGAGAATATGTGAGAAGAACTTGTTCCATTCATGCCATTTTTAACAATATGTGCCTGAAGATTCTTCTGTACAGTACCAAAAGAACTTAAAATTGAATGGCAAAAGACTTTTAATCTAAGCAGGGAATGGATGCTGTTGGGTTATATAAGCAATTTGGAGTTGATCATCTATTCTTTCTCTGTGTGAGAGGAATAAAGGTGGAGACTTTCTGGGTTGTACCAAGTGATGGTCAAAGATATAGCAATAGCAATAGTATTTACGCTTATGTATCGCTTTATAGTGCTTTACAGCGGTTTATAGAGTCAGCATATTGCCCTCAACAATCTGGCTCCTCATTTTACCCACCTCAGAAGGATGGAAGGCTGAGAACAATCCTGTTCACATGCCACACACATCTGTGAATGCATGTGCAACCCCATGCACCTCTGCGCATGCATGTGTGAACCCCCTGAGCATGTGTACACAATCCCACACACAAACCATGCACCTCTGCACATACATGCCAGATACCTGACAATCAGCTGGCTGGCGGGAGTTGTGCACGTATGTGCAGTGCACCTGATCTGGGGCAACAGCTTGCATGCCAGCAGAAATGACTCTGTGTGCCACTTCCGGCATGCATGCCATAGGTTCACCATCTTAGGTAAACAGATCAGAAAATTACCTAGCAAGTAAACAGCATTAGCTATAACAGTTAGACTTATATACCACTTTACAGTGCTTTACAGCCCTCTCTAAGATGTTTACAGAGTCAGCATATTGCCCCAACAATTTGGGTCCTCATTTTATCCACCTTGGAAGGATGGAAGGCTAAGTCAACCTTGAACCTGGTGGGATTCGATCTGTCAAATTGCAGGCAGCTGGCTGTCAACAGAAGTAGTTTGCAATACTGCACTCTAACCACTGCGCCACCAAGGCTCAGTGAAATTATTCTGGGCCCTTGTCCCCAACAAGAGATGGTAGTGGGCTGTGAGTATGATGGATGAGTAGGTGATGGCAGTTGGGTAACTGTAATCAAAAATTCCGTAATGCAGGTCATAAGTGATCCATAGAAATCTTTTGGTTGTTAAGTAGGATTAAATGGCGCCTCTGGGAGGGATTTTATGGGTTAGGGGAATGGGTGTTGTGGAGGAAAATTAGGCAGACAGTGGTGATTGGCAGAGAGAGATATTGGTAGATATGTGGAAGAGAGCTACTCACAGGAAGGCAATCTTGATGTTTCAGCCTACAAGACTTTTCTACTCTGTCCACTTATTGGACCCTTGTCTCTCGCTGCTAGTACTGAAAGCTAGGTTGGTCTGTATTGTTAATATTGTTAATATTGTACTACTATTTATTTGCTAGCTGCTCAAAGTCACCATGCTGAGATGTGTAACCACATGGATTATTTCACTAAATAAATATGTAAATACATTTCTGCTTGCCCCATTTGGCATGGGCCACTTGTATGTTTTTGAGTTACCTAAGCATTTTATGTTGTTTTACATCACCTTTCTTTATTTTAATTGACTGTAGCAAGTCAGAAATTTGAATACATATATTATTTATTTTTGGAATATATGACTTAAATGTAAGTCATATGGCTATATAAGAAAGGAGTGAATATAAATATGAATATACAATATGTTTGATTTGCTTGCTTATGATGAAATATAAAAAAATGAAGGATATAAGGATGATGAAAGGCTCTGAATGTGGGACAAAACATTTCTTGATAGTTTTGCATAGCAAAAAGATAGGAAAGAAAATATCATGAAAAAATGGACATGGATTGAAAGATCAGTGATCAATAAGGATGAAAAATGGACATGAAAGAAGTGAAAATGCAGCAATGCAGGACAAGAAAGTTCAGCTTTGGTTCCAACAGAATAAATGGGAAGTTAAAGGAAATAGGACATGGAAGCTGCTTGGAACAAATTGAAAGAGTTATGTGTCAGAATAACAGTAGTATGTGGAGTTCTGCTAATGGGAACTATGGAACTGCTTGTTTGAAAGATGAAGTGAAAGAGTCTGTGGATGAGGGGGGAAAAGAATAGGAGGCTGATTGATCAAGAAATGAGGAGAGAGAAAGTTACTATATCATGAAAGAGAAAAGAGCAAACACTGCAGACCCAGAAACCTAGGGACAGTTAAGTTTTTAAAAAGCGAATGAAAAAAAGAAGTAGTTGGAGAGATTCCAACACAGTAAATAAAATGGAAAAGGAAATTGATGAAATTATTTTGGATGAAATGGTGAAAGAATGCTGGAACACATCCTTTATAAATCTGCATTATGTAGTGGAATTGAAACAGATATTAAGAGTGGTAGCGTTCAGGACACGTGATAAAAGGAAGTCATAAATACTATCAGAATTTTGAAAAATAGTAATACTGCAGGTGTAGATGAGAAATAGTTATATGTCAATATAGTTTGATTATAGAATAGTTCAGCAACCTGTTTCATTTATTTCTGATTCTATGATTGAGAATTGGGAGTCTGTTATATTTGATCCCTTTTACATACATAGAAATAAAAATGAAGAAAAGCTACTTGCATAAAATACAGTGATCTTGGTTAATTTTGCCTGGGAAAGTGTTTGGGTTTCTAACTGAGAGGACAAAAGCAGTGACAATCTGCAATCTCAATATTTGGAGGATACAAGGTGGAACTATGACAGTGTGTGTACCAGAGATCTGTTCCTCAGTAACTTATTGAGAGAAAAATGTTGGAAGAAAGCTTACTATATCTTTGTGGCTTTAGAAAAAAAAAAGAAGGCCTGAATAGACCTGAGTTATGGAATGTTTTGTATGAATATGTCTTTAACATTTACTGCTGAATGAGATAAGAGTAGATAATGATGAAAGAAATGCATATCTGAAAATAACAAGCATACTTAACACATAGTTCAGAATTAGACAGGAAGAAAAAAAAAGGACGTTTAATTTTCCCTTGTTTGTTTAATGAGTTTCTGGACAATATATTGTACAATGAATACTTGTGATGGCATGTTGATTGTTAGTATGGTCATACAGTATGTACAGTTTTGCATGGAGATCATGTAATGTTGTTGTATAAGAATTCAAAGGATTCCAGTGAATGCTAAATAGATTGAATAATGGATTGAGAAATATGGTATTTAAACTCAATGTATTAAAATCAGTTTTATGTTGGACAAAAAACTGGAGTGAATTATTGTAAGTTATACATAAAAAGAAGTAGATGATTTTGTGTATCTTAGAAGAATGTTTATTAAAGATGTGACAATATGAAAATTTTAAGATAGGTGTCAAGATTCCGGCAGTTACCCCCATTTACATTTTGAATCTTGAGCCAAACTTCCAAAACTGAAAATGGATTTATTTCTATGGTCTTTTTAGAGTTGCCAGTAGGTAATGAACAAAATGTTGTTTTTTGTGAGAAATGATTGCTTGTTGTTATTACTACTACTATTACTACTATTACTATTTATTACAGCTGCACCACTCCAAAAAACTCTTGAATGAAAATGAAAATGGCTCGGTATACTATATAACATGTTATATAGATGGGAAAGTTAGATATGTTAGGGAAAACATAACATGAATTTGACTGCATAACAAAAAGGTGCATGAGTAGTAAGTAAAACAAAAAGAAATAGGGTTGAACAAATGTAATTAGTGAATTTACTGAATATAGAATACTGTTTTGGAGGGCTATTGCAATATTTCTATAATATTGGGTAATTTCATTTTGAATGACTTTAAGAGGACAAGACGAGGGAAAAAATAACAACCGTCATCTTACATATTATGAATCAAGTGACTTATTGTTATAATGCAATATTTGTCATATGTTTCCCTAGAGCAGCAATGAACATTTGGGCTTGGTATGGCAAAAATTCAGAAAATGCAATTCTTTACATATTCATTTATTTTTTTAAAAAAACTACAGTCCAATCTTGTGTGTGATCCCCAGGATATACCAGGCACTGCTTACTTTCAGGCAATGTTGCCTCTTTTGTTAAAAATCCCCTGTGGAACTATGTGAGACAGCTCTAGGGTCACACAAGGTTTTCATTCTTGGTTTTGGAGAATGCTTTTCTGTAGCCTCTGTAGCCTTCAAAAACCACGTGAAAGCATATCCTGTGGGGCCATGCAAGACCATGACCCTTTTGCACAATTTTCAGAGAGTCTGCAGCCTGCACGGGGCTCCATCCCATTCTTCTGCAGCTTCTAAAAATTGTGAGTCAATAGGATATTGTTAAGTACTTGGACATGGGTTGGAGTAAATGGAGACAGCCTCTGAATAGTGACTTTTAGCTCTTTATTAGCATAGTGACTTCTAAAACAACAACAGTAAACCCTGCCTTATATAGGCAACCTTTGTGAGAATTGTCCAATAGTGAGCTATGAATGCAAGTATTTTAAACCAATAATAATCCTCTGTTAAGGGCCAATCGGATTCCTAAGAACTAGCCAATCCGATCTGGTCACCTAACAGCCAATCAGAAGTGCAGGGCCAGAACCCTGCACTTAACCTCAAGCTCATACTTTATTAACTATGGTATATACATAACAGATATACTTTTGAGAATCGTGCTGGTGAACACTGGTGATATCACCTAAGATATCATGATGTTTCACCTTTGATGCATGTGTCATAGGTTCTCCATCATCTTGACTCAGGCTTCTATCCTTCTGAGGTGGGTAAAATGAGGACCCAGATTGTTGGGGGTAATATGCTGACTCTGGAAGGGCTTAAAGAGGTCTATAAAGCACTGGTGAAGCAGCATATAAGCCTCTTGCTATTGCTATTTTCCATAATAAATCATTCTTATTTTAATCCCAAGGGGCTTGGGATTCCCAAATAAGACACTTATTTAGTTCTTTAAAACTTCTGAAATCTCCCCAAAGGGAATCTGTGTCTGCCCATTTTTCAAGGGCAGATCTTGAGATGTCAGAGAATAACTTCTATGCCCATCAACCATGAGGCTGTGTCCTCTTTCTTACAGTTATGATGGTAATTTGCAGCAACTGAGAGTGATTAGTTTCTTATTTAATTTAGGAATGAAATATAACCCTATAGTTATCTGGACATTAAAAGTGTGGTTCAGTGAAAGTCTGCCTGAAGTTTTTCTTTGAATTTTTCACACTGCCATCTCTGCAGACTTATTTCACAGCTCAGTACAGACACTTATTCCATTGTCTAATTCCTTGTCCTAACAGAGCAAAATATATTTTTAAGAAGACTGGGAAGCTATGGAAATGTGGTTCAAAATACCATACACTTTAATTAAAGATACATTTTTTTGAAGACCATTCATTTCAAGTTGTTTCAGCACTTTCCTAAATAGCCTGCTCTTCTGAATTGAGGCCAAGAAAGCAATTACTTTGTCAGCCTCTATATTCATGGATATGACTTTTTAGGAAATCTGTAGATGCAGGTTTACTGACAGAATTATGAAAAGCCTTGGAAGGGATTCTGCAAACATTTCAAAATAGCTTTTCAAGAGCCACAACAAGATGAAAGTAACAGCAAGACAGATTCAAAGTACTTTGTTGAATATTCATTATTATACATTACTATCTGTCTAGCTATTTTATATAGAAAGGGCCTTATGCTGCTGAACAGTACCTGAGTTTTATTTGATTCTGGCAAGCAAACAACTTTTCTAGCCAATTTATAATATTGATTCTCATATATAGTAATTAAAATTCTCTCTAGCACTATCCCAATATAGATTTGGAATGGTAACATATCCATTCCTTCATAATAGCATTCCAAAACTCTAACTCACTTCATAGTTCTTGTTGGAACTATGTAGTTAGTATATTCACATTTCAGCTCTGCCTAGAACCAGGTATCCCCCATTTAAAATAATGGATCTATTAATAACAAAAATAGCACCAACCTTTTGGGCAACTTGTGTGATACATGTGAGATGACACATGTCATCTCAGAAAGTCTGATATACAGTAGCTTCTAGAATCTCCTAAGGATCACCAAGGCCATTTCCCCAATTACGACCAACAAAATCTTCCAATTTCACCCAGATATCAGTGAAGCAATATAAAGCTTGTACTTACTCACAACTTTGGGATGATTCTAGAAGATGCCTTAAATCACTAGTGGAATCTTAAATCTGCCATTCTGAAGTAGGTGCAATTTGCTATGGTCTCTCTGGCAAGGTTCTCCAAAACAGCTTCTCACTGCTACCAGGATTAAGGTTATTTATTCTTTCCAACTGAATGGAATGTGGAATGTTGGAAAGAATAGAGTGGGAACAAATTTGTTATGGCAGAAGAAACTTAAAAAAAAAATGATGGAGATAGGTGAGATCTAGCCAGGGGCTGTAGAGGAAAAAAATCCCAGAAAAAGATATCTAAATATATATGTATATTCCTACACCATAGCAAGGGATAGTAGTTTGGAATTTCATTGACTGTTTCATTTTAAGCTCCCCCTTCTCTTTCCTCTAAGTCATCTGATCTGGAATAGGGTTTTTCCCCCGTCCCAAGGGTTGGAATGAATTCGAGAATCCATGCTCTCCATGCTTTCCCTACCTCCTTTCTTTTTCCTTTTATAGCCTTTCCTGGTCACCATGTCTAGAACCAGTTGTTGACTGTGGTGTTTGTAATGCAGCCCTCAGATTGTTTCCACCTCCTGGTTCGAGGTAAAATATGATAGTCTACATCACCTTTGCTATTCAGTATGTTCACAATTCTTTTTTTTTCCTTAAAGAACTAACTACTTTTGCTTAATTTCCTTCTTTCTTCCACATACATTTGTGTGCCTTTTTAGAATATGTGTAAACAATAATCCTCATAATAATAGTAGTTTTTCCAGCTGATGAGACATGCTGCAGTCCAGATACAAGAAGCAGCCAATTCATTTACTATTGGAGACTTTGATAGGAAAAGCTAGAGGGAGAACACAAACACTGCTTTAGTCTGCTTTCATAAACAGCTCCTTTGGCATATAGCCCTTGAGACCATCTCTCTTCTAAGCGCATAAAGGGAACTGGTCATTGCTAAAAGAAAAACACTGACAAATATAGACATAGAAAATAGGTTGCAAGGAATCAACAACCTTGTTTGATCCTACAATTTGCTCACATTCTCTTGATATCTTCTAAATCCTTATCCATTTACAGCTGCAACCTGAGGGTATAATAAGATACTGACTCTTATATGGACAATAAAACAGATAATCAAATTCACAAGGGATGTGTTGTCAGGCTTTTTTCAGCACCAACAATATGTATTAATCTTTGTCACTGTTTTCCGAAAAGGAGGTGACAGAAACAAGTCTGTTTCATAACTTGGCTCTATTAATGAGCTTCTGGAGTGGGGTGCTTTCCATTCAACACCTTTTTTACTTTAAAGATGTTAGGTTTGCTGCTGGATAAATATATACCCCAAAGTTTTGAAATCATCAGTGCAGAGCTAGCTGAGATGTAAGAAAACAAATTCGGATTCTGACCTGAACTTCACAGACCAATTATCTACTTGGAATCATGGGAGTTTAACAAACAAATAGCAACTCCCACTGAGCCCTTTCAATCAGCAGCTTACGGCTGATTCAGTTGCATCTGAGGCTTTTAAGCTGATCAATTTGTAATCACACACACACACACACACACACACACACAGAGAGAGAGAGAGAGAGGGAGGGAGGGAGGGAGAGGGAGAGAGGGAGGAAGAGAGGGAGAGGGAGAATGCTCTTAGACTCTTGTCAGTTTCTTTGGATACCTTTGTTCAGAGCCTGCTTCAAAATCATTCCACCAAGAAGTGTGGAGAACTGTTTTTATTGACTTACTACTTGTAAAATGTTTATCGCTTGTTAATTTATATTTACCCCTCTGCTTATGCCTGCAAATCAACATCACTTAGCACAGTTTGGTTACACTTTGTCCAACGGAAATTACAGGAGCCTGCTATGGGGCTAAAATGGAGGAAAGCAGAGGAAAATCGATACACTGATGATTAAATAGATCGTAGTAAATTCACGTCCGTAAGCTGCAGCATGAAGACATCAGTGTGACACCTGGCAGCTAATGTGCTTTCAGACAGTTGTAGAACATTTGAGAAGAAAGAAATATAACAGGAAGGAACAAGCTATTCTAAGACATCTCTCCCTGACATGTATAAAACATTTAACCTTCACTTTGCTATTTGACATTATGCTTGCCATTTATAACTATTGAAAGAAAGTGTTTATTTTTAGTCAGGTAAGGATTATTGTTATGTGATGCTTCTTTTATGAGTTACTGAATTATTATTTACTGTGACACGTAATTCTGTCTCGCTCACTACTGCCTCCTATTTACAAATATTTAAACACACATTTTTTTTTGTAGTAAATCTCAGGTGTATGGCAGTTTTTTCTATGCTGCCAGCATTAATTAAAAGACAAATAGCAACTGACACGTTTTCTATATATCGCACTCAGAACTGAAAATATTTAGGTCAAATCCCATAGCATTTAAGCAGATGACAAGTATATATACTGTTGTGCTGTGCGATAGAAATAAAAATATACTGTTCTAAAATAATACCATTACCAATTTTCAGCATTTTACTATTATTTAACATTTAAAAACATACATAAACACTACCTTTTTAATTGCCCAGTTATTTGATATGCTTAATTGTCTCAAAACAAGTGTTAAAGGAATAGATTTGTACATGTCCAGACGGGTCTATTATAGTTCACCATCAGTGAGTTTTCATCCATCTTCCAGCAGCAGACTAATAAGATTAAAATTGTTGGATGGTTTTCTCTATTTGAATCTGATGGAAAGATACAACCAATACCTGCTTCCATACAGTTTCCATTCACATGAAAGGGATTTGTTTTGGAACACTCATACCAATACTTCAAAGCCCATGGATAATATACAATTGATACAGAGGCACCTTGGACTTCATTGGCTTAATAGCAATGAATTAGAAAATGTGTGGCCACTTTAGGAACCCAACAAGTGTAGTGTTGCTCTACTGGGCTGTACTGAAGCATAACTTAATAGTAGCTTAAATACAAGGATTCTTCCATAATAGGTATACTATCCTTGGGCCAAGTTATCTTCTTCCTTTGCTAAACTGAAGAAAAATTCACTCCTGTCCTGACATCATACAAATATGCCTTTCCTTGTCCCTGCCAGCTACAGCCAGTATTATAAAAGAGTGCATGTGATGTTGTTTTTTTTTTTTAAAAAAACAAAGGTACTTTTGTAATGTTTGCACTTTGTAATTCTGCATTCAGAGCATGAAAATAAATATTTTGACCTATGCATAATATTCAGTTTTAGATTAGTAAGCCAAAGCATTTGGGATTCTGATTTAATCACTTTGCTATGTAATTATAGATTCCATAAGCAATTGGCATATCAGATCTCTTAAGCACATCAACTTTACAGTTTGCTAGTGCATGAACTGTAGAACTGTTAAGGTTTTGTAAGTATGTTAAGATATTGCAGGTGAATATCTTGTTATTTGTCTGGAGTTATAAAGGATGATTATAATGTATAATGTATTCAGTGTCTAAATGTTATCTTTGTTAATCACTAAGCCTCTTGATCTCTTGATTCTTGGCTATCCATTCTTTTGCTATTTTACATGCAAGAAAGATCCATTTTCCAAACTGAAATAAATAAAATTGGACATGTAGATTTCAGGGAGGGGGAATCAGCTATTTCCAGACTGAGAGTATATATGACAAATTTTAGCTTCAGGTTAATATTTATCACTGCTGTAAGTTATAAACTCCTGGAGAACAGGGTGGGGGAAGTATAATGGAAATGTTAACAGACCCTTAATTATAGAGGCTTGAAACATGGAACATAACAAAAAACCTTTTAAAGTAAATATACACTGTTAACCTCCAGAAGACTGAACTTTTTGTATTCTGCATGGCAAGTTAGATGAATGAAGTCAAATAAAAATGAAAATTTCTCTCAAGCACTCTCTGTGAATTGAAAAAAAAATCAAAAGAGAGACAACATAATATTTGAAAGATTCCCTTTTTAAAGACTCTGAATACTGTTCTAATGCAATTTACATGAGCCTTGCTGCTCCTTGCATTTTTCTCTTAATTATGATGTCTATTGGGGGCATTGATGGATTTGGTAAAACACAAATTAGTTGTAGCTTTAATAAAAAGCACAATCTTCATGTAACACATAGAAGAAAGACTGAAGTAATTTTGGTGTAAAAATTCACATCTTGATAATGGTTATAATGAGAAAGAATTCATGTCTATGGACTTTCCTGGATTTATCAGTTTGTGTTCCTGACTATATAGTTTTCAAGATTTACTAGAATTGCTACACTGAAGGAGGAAATAAAATGCAAAGTGACAGAAGAGATAAAGAGGAGAAAATGAAACAAAGTGCATTTTTATAACTAGACTTCTATGGTTTCTTTTTGACTATGACAACAAGGCTTAGATTATAATTAAGTATTATTCCTGGCAAATGTAGTTTATGGAAAGGCATTGGCCAAGGTGAAGATATTCATTTTAATGGAAGGGTGGGCCATTCTTGGGAATGCCTTATCATCTAAACAAATCCAAGGCATGCAATAGGATTTCCATATGAAAAATATTTTGCCATCCATTTAGTTTCCCACACACACTTGTCAAATGGGAATTATCACCAGGCAAACTGGTAATTGGTATTGCTTGGTAATTGGTTTCATTATATTATGTGACAAAAAAAGATGGTATACTCTACCTATGTGTTTTAAATAATACGGCATTCACAATGCAAAGCACTCCTTTGTGGTCTTTAAGGGCTAACTAGGCTGAACTTGTTTGAAAAGCCATTGAAAAGATTTCTTTCCTATTTAGTAAAACCTGATTATCTCAGTAAATGTGCAGAGAGTAGACTCTCCCCCCACCATCTACCCAGTGGACATAACCTATTTACGTGAGCTTCTCTTGGTAAATATACTAAATTGCATTTACGAATTAATTGCCAGGTCCTAGTTTGTTAAAATAATAATAAAAAAATGTCACACCAAGTGAAAAGCAATGTCACTCAATGATGATTTTACACTGCACTAGATCAATCCCAATACCAGTAAATGGATATTATTAAACAGCATGGGGTAGTACAAACTGGGAAAGAAAACTTGTAGTATACTGCCTCTGAGCAGACCTGGCTTGCATGCTGTGACAGGGCAATTGTCGACAAGCTTTTTCATGCCAATCTGCCGCTTTTTCAACTCTAGATGCTATGGCAACCAGGGTTTAACAGACTAAGCAGCTAACAAGCTTCCCTGATGGAATTGTCTGCTTGTATGATTGCCTTGTCTTACTGAAAATATAAAATAGAATGAAGATGCTTGTGGACATTTGTCAAACTGATTATAATTTGGACACTTGAATCATAATTGCCTGTTGTATATTGTGCAGCACTGACCAGCGCTATTTTTCTACCCTGTCAATAGAGGACACAAGTATGTTTTCTCTATAGAAAGGAGAGGTTCTGGCAATTTGGAGGTGGTACATCTTGGTGAGTATGGTTAAAGGAAAGGAAGGGGAAAAAGGAGAGAGAAAGACACCACCAGGACTGTGTCCTAAGCAATGAGGTACTAGAGAAGTAGTATGACTTTCTTCCACAATATTTAAATATGTTGCCTTTTGAGTTATGCAGTGGTGACTGGCTGTGAGATGTTTTTTTAAAGGTTCAGAAATTGAATTTATGGAAAATGGCAACACTAATGAGCTTTGCTACCATTATTGCCACACACACACACACATTTTTTATAAGGGTGTTGGAGGAGAAACACTCCCTTTTTCCCTTCCTAAATTTATTCAATATTAACAATAAAATTAGTGGTACTCAGAATCTAATCTATAAACTAGAAAGCAGAAAATATTTAGTGAAGTTTTATTTTGTTCTTCTCTGAGAATCTAAGAGATCAGCAAAGGCATGTTTTTAGTTTGGTAGTTAAGTAAAGTAGGGAAGAGAGCTGATATGTCTAGTTCTGGAGATGCAAAAGTGGCAAAGTAGACCTGACATATTGCTGGATTAAGTCTATTAATACTGCCCTCTGGTGACATGCAATTGGGCATTGCTGATAAGCATAACAGAATCTTGGATAGTGGGCAAAATATCCAAAAATGTCCAAACTAGTACACAAAATATGAGAGCCTTTAACCAATTTGTATAGAGCAAATATGTTCCCCCAATTTTTTTTCACCATTCTCCTTTGAAAATTTAGATATCTGTCACTTTTAGACATTTAACAACATGTAAAGACTTACTGAATATTTCCCAAATATGTGAGCTCAGTATTTCATATCCCAGAATATCTATTCAAATATTTGAGTGGCATTTAATTATTAGGCAAAGTGTTATTGATCTGTGAGTTAGTGAATTATGCTTAATATGTTTAATGTTTGACAGTTTACAGTTATTTCATGAGATGACTGGTGAAATCATAAGAAATAGTCTTGTCTCAAACAACTAAATTTCAAATGTTAAAATGTTCAACTTTCATATTAAAAAAGGGGAGAAATTGAATTTTTCAAAAAATTTGAATACTGCAGTTGGAAATTTGTGAAATATTTCAAGTCAAAGTTAAGTCCATTTCTTTATATATGTAATCCACTGAATAGTTTTACTACATATTACAATAATAGGTATCACTATAAAAATTGCTACTCTAAACAGATTCTGAAAGTAATTATTTTTTTTTTCTCTCTTTTGGTTGTTTTTATAATTCTTAAAATCCCCTTTTTCTTATCCTTTTTCTCCTCCTCTCCGGAAGGGACCCATTGTTCATCAAAGATGGCTTCTTCTTCCTCTTCTTCCTTGTCCCAGTCCTTCTGCTGCGTAATCAACTTTTCAACAGAACATAACGCCATTTCTAAGAATTGAAACAAAGTGCCCAAAGTATCTTCTTTTTTATATTTTTGATATTCAATCTCTAGTTCATCCACAAACAATGCCATTATAAAAAGGGAAACTTTTTCCAAAACAATCACAAGTATTTTTAATCAAAGATAATCAAAAGCAATAAAAAAAAAAAATTCCAAAAGTTAATACTTTTCTTCCTTCTTCTCTTTCTCTTTCTGGATTAATTTTTAATCAAAGAGGTCCAATTACCATATATCTTCTTTTGGGATCCACAAAGACGTTCTAGACAATCTCCTCCTTTTTCAGCTTCTGCTCCAATTTTTTTTTTCTCCCTTCCCACTTGCAATGACAATTTTAAATAATCAAAAATCCATACCTCCAGCAGAGATTTTCCAATTTCTTAAATTTTTCAATGTCCAAAAATCCCTTTGTCTCTTAGCTTCAGCTTTCAAAGCAATCCACTTTCAATGTCTAATATATCCAAATATTTCTGCTTTTTCCGTGGGGTGGGAGAGTAAAAAAAAAAAGAGTTCCCTTTAACAGCTTCTCCGCCGCTTTTCGCTCTTCTTAGGGATACAATGTATCCTCCAGCAATTCAAGCAGCTCAATTCCAGGCAGTTTAAAAGGTGTTACTTGACCCGGCTCAGACAGAACTTTCACTCTTCACACTTCCTCCAGCACAGTTCTTACCCGGTTGCTGGCTTCTTCATGGCGGCCATTGCTGACCGCCGCTCCACCGCCTTGGGAAAAAGGGGTTTTCCCGGAGAAGGGGGGGTCTGCGACACCCCCACCTCCCTATCCGACTCCCCTCTCTCTTCAGCTGTCCCTACAGGGCAGCCATATCCCCCTGACCCGTCTGGATCGGGGGTACCTCGACGGCTAGCACAGCAGGAATCGCGAGCTGTCGCGAATTCCTGCTGCCCCGAAGCCACGCAAACCGGAAGTTCCTCTGAAAGTAATTATTTTATGATCTCCTTACCATTATAATAATCAATGCTATGATATCATATAGAGGAATTGAACAAATTCACACAGAACAGGTACTCTGTAATTAGCTCACTGAACAACATGGCATCTCTATCTTCAAGCACTCAATTTTATTAGTCTAGATGTCCCATCAAGAGTGAATATTCAAAAATATTAATGTAGACATTACTGTAACATTGCAAAACTAAATATCAAAATTTTCTGATATGGGAGAAAATCAGTAATAGAAAATTGATGTTAGGCAATTTTTCTTCCAAATATAATAATATTTATAGAAATTGTTTATTCTATACTTTGATTTCTCATATCTCCTTGTATCAGAGGAACTCAAAGCAAAACAACTTATAAATACAGTTAGATGCAATTCTGATGGATCAGACTTTCATTGCATCCAATATGGGTAATGGGTTTTCAGGAACAGGAGAAAGAGTTGGGGAACTCTCTGGTATATAGACCCACAAAGCATTTATGGATACTCTGAAGGCTTCAGTAAAGGACTTTGCTCTTTTGCAAAGTCGATGCGATTGTATCATACAATTTACACATATTTTCCACAATATTTCCACAATTGTGGTCATAGAAAATTCTGACATCTACAAAAGGTTGTTCATGCTGTGCTGAGGAAATAAGTTCAAATATAATTATGGTATATGATGATATATTTTTTGCATGTTACCTTCAACCTAAGATGAACCATTAATTGTAGTCTAATAGGCATATGAGATGGAGAGAATACTCCACACCTTTACACCACTCTGATCCATTGTTTGGTGATGACATAGTCTCCAGCCTTTCTCTGTTTGAGCTGATATATTAATTGAGATTCTATCAGGAAAGAGATTGCTTGTCTATAACTATTCATCATTCTAGTGATCAGGTAGAAGGATGTATAAAATTCATGATGAAATTTTGGTGGCACAATTTCTGCCAGTCCCCCCCCCCCCCAAATAAGGATTAAAATGGAACCTCTCTCATTCCCACTATTAACATTCCTTGGAACTTTAAAAAAAAAAAAAGCTCATAATCAAAACAAAAATTGCTAACATTCAGAATGACAGAAATTTGACAATGTGGCTTTATCTGTTTTTTGAATATTTGGAAAGAGGCTTCCAAAGGCCTCTTGCATCATTTCTCACCATTTAGCCACATTCATGTTTCCAGTCTCATTATCAAGTGTTGCCTGGTGAAAAGAAAATATTATGGTTACCAACACAAGGAAATTCACCCTTCTGTAGCAGAATGGTAAAACATGTTTTACAGTATTAAATGGAAGTAGACAATCTAGGCCCATCATGTTAATACTTTCAGTACTATGGAAGTATGTGTCCAAACCCCATTCAAAGGACAGGATTTTATGTTCAATACCTAAAATAATTATGGAACAACTTCTCAGAGAGATTCTCCCATCCTTACCTATTCAAATCCTAAACTCTACTTTACAGGAATTTAATCTTGCTCCATCAAGTAGTTTTAACAATCATTCTTTTTTTTTTAAATGAGCAAATTTCCCCCAGGTCATATGACATTTTCTCTAATAAATAAATTTCTGTAGAATTTTGCCACTTTTTTTCACACACCCTGCAAAGACCTAAAACAAAACAAAAAATGTATGCATTTTAAATTAATTCAATCTTTAATTATTCAGCTCAGCTGCTTGATTTTCTTTATTTAGTTCTATGTAGTAACTATTGATGCTGTTCAGACTTTTTTGAATGTTCTTAGTGTTAAGTACTTGGACATGGGTTGGAGTAAATGGAGACAGCCTTTGAATGTGAACTTTCAGCTCTTTATTGCATAGTGACTTCTCAAAACAATAACAGTGAACTCTGCCTTATATAGGCAACCCTTCTGAGAATTGTCCAATAGCGAGCTATGAACGCTAGCTCTTTAAACCAATAATAATCCTCTGTTAAGGGCCAATCGGATTCCTAAGAACTAACCAATCCGATCTGGCCGCCTAACAGCCAATCAGAAGTGCAGGGCCAGAACCCTGCACTTTACCTCAAGCTCATACTTTATTGACTATGGTACATACACAACACCCCTTCCCCCTGGCTTCTTAAATTACGGTGTAGTTATACAGTCCTTTAAATAGGACGGTTGGCTTTTGAGTCTTTCGGATTTTCGTTGGACTGGTTGATTGCAATCCTGTTGAGGTAGATTGTTGTTTGGCAGTGGCTCTGCTTCTTGCTCAGGTGCAATTTCTTGCGGTGCAAACAATTCTCCTTCCTGCTCCATTTCCTGAGTCTCACTTGATTCGTCGCTCCCTTCGAGCAGGTTCCCTGGAACGTCATCTTCTTCTGTACCTCCCCCCCCCTCGGTTTGGTCATGGGGGAATTGTTGACTGGCCGTTGTGAGTCGTGACCGTAATTGGTCGATATGCCATTTCCACAGTCTATTGTCACAGCATTTCACTACGTAAGATTTGGGGCCGGTCACTCGCACTACCGTTGCCTCTATCCATAACGGATCGCCCGATAAGTTTCGTGCGTAAACGTGGTCTCCTACCTGGAAGGTACGATAGCGGCCCCTGGATCCTGTTGGCTTTTCCGGTTTGTAAACAGGGTGCAACCGGTCGAGGTGGGAACGGAGTCTTCGTCCCATCAGTAGTTCTGCAGGAGTTCTGCCGGTGATGCTATGTGGAGTTATGTGTTGTAAAAAGAGAATTTGGTTGACCTTGTCATCGATATTGTCATAGTCCATTTTTTGCAAAGTTTTTTTAACAAATTGGACCATGCGTTCCGCTCGTCCATTGGTCGCAGGGTGCCCAGGCGAGGTGAGTGCATGGCGGATGCCGCGGTCAGCGAGGTACTGTTCGAACATTAGTGCCGTAAACTGTGGCCCGTTATCGGACACCAGGACTTCAGGCAACCCATGGGTTGCAAAGAGTCTATTTAGGATCTTGATCACTGCCTCGGAAGTTGTGGCCGTCATACGATGAATTTCTAACCAATTGGAGTATGCATCGACTGTCAGCAGGAAGGTATATCCTTTGGTTGGCCCCGCGAAATCCAGGTGGATTCTGGACCAGGGTCCATGTGGCGTCTCCCATTCAGCAGGCATGGCTTTTGGTGGGGCGTTGCTGGCTTGCTGGCAATTGGCACATGCTTTGACCCACTGCTCGATTTGCCGGTCCATGCCCGGCCACCATGCGTAACTTCGTGCAAGCGCTTTCATCCGCACGATGCCGGGGTGGCCCTCGTGCAGAATTTGTAGCAGCGTCTTCTGGAGTCATTCTGGGACAACGACTTTATCGCCGCAGATGACACAGCCTTTTTGGGAAAAAAGTTCAGTCTGTCTTGCTTTAATTGGCATGAAGTCATCTGGGACTTGGTCCAATGGTCATCCGCGTTCTACCCAGCCTAGGACTCGAGCTAGGGTGTGGTCTCGTTTGGTTTCTCTCGCGATGTCTCAGGCGGTCATAGGCGGCGAATTGAGTGTTTCGATCTGCAACATGGTTGCCGTTGGTGCCAGATCGTCGAGAGTCTCTGGAAGCGGTGCTCGGCTTAATGCGTCAGCATGGGGAATGGCTTTCCCCGGGAGGTATTGCAGGCGATAATTATAAGCAGCTAGGAATTCTGACCATCGGGTCATTCTAGGGGATAATATGTAGGGGGTTGGCTTGTCCCCGGCTATTATCCCTAGCAACGGTTTGTGGTCAGTTATAATGGTAAATGTCCTTCCATACAAATATTCATGAAATTTTTTTACAGCTGAAACGATTGCGAGAGCTTCTTTATCAATTTGTCCATAGTTCCGCTCTGCTTGTGAAAGAGTCTTCGAAAAGTATGCAACAGGGGCTTCATTCCCATTAGGCAGTACATGACTCAAAATGGCGCCCACCCCGAAGGGCAAGGCATCGCAGGTTATAACTAATGGTAAAGTCTCGTTATACTGCATAAGTACAGAGTCAGATGTGAGCAATTTTTTAACATTCCGGAACGCTTGTTCTTCCCGGTAACCCCATACCCACAATGCTTTTTTATCTAATAACCGGTGTAACAGTTCAGCAACAGTCGCCTTGTGCGGTAAAAATACATTATAGAAATTAATGAGGCCTAAGAATGCCTGGAGATCAGCCTTGTTACATGGCCTGGGAGCATTTTTTATCGCCTTTAATTTACTTTCGGTCGGGTGAATGCCCTGGCTATCAATCCGATACCCTAGAAACTCAACACTGTCAGTATATAAGTGACATTTTTTTTTTCACCTTAAGTCCTGCCTCTTGGAATTTTTTAAGAACACATTTCAAACGATCCTGCAAGATTTTTTTGGTCGTGGCTGCAATTAATACGTCATCAAAATACGGAACCACGCCCTTGATTCCCTGTAACAACCTTTCCATGAGGCTTTGGAATATTCCCGGGGCTACACTAACCCCAAATTGCAATCGAGTACATTTAAAAGCACCTCTGTGCGTTACAATTGTTTGGGCTTGGGCCGTCTTTTCATCCACTGGTAGTTGTTGATAAGCTTGAGCTAAATCTAATTGAGCGAAAACCTTTCCGCCCCCCCAAGGAATGGAGGAGGTGCTGCACCACCGGAACTGGATACGCATTCTTCTGTAGGGCGTCGTTTAAAGTGGCCCAGTAGTCCCCACAAATTCGGATTGACCCATCTGGCTTAATGGGTGTTACAATAGGGGTTTCCCATGGAGAGTGATCGATGGGCTTCAACACCCCTTGAGCAATTAGCTTGTCGAGTTGTTTGTCGATCTTAGCTTTAAGAGCAAATGGAACTCGACGGGGCTTCAAGCGAATTGGGGCTACTTTTGGATCTAGACTAAATGAGATTGGGGTCCCTTTATACTCGCCTAAACGGTCCGCGAAGACATCGCTGAACTCAGAAATAAGCTCTTCCTCCCACTCACAACCACCGACTCGGTTCACGCCAGCCACTTTGATGCCTAGTGGCGCGAACCATTGGAGGCCTAATAGATTAGGCCTATTTCTATCGATGATCGTTAGAGGTAAGTACGCTGTATGCTTTTTGAAGGAGACTCGGACTCGGCAGGACCCGACCACGGGGATTCAATTTCCTTGGTAGTCCTTGAGGATGAGGCGTTGAAATTGGAGGTCTTGGTGTTGGATTGTGGGGATAAGTTGCTTGAGTGTCTTCCAAGACACCATCGAGAGGGACGATCCCGAGTCGACCTCCATATGGCAAGGCTGGTTCTCGATGGCTACCGTGACTCGAATTTTCTTAGTGTCCAAAACTGAGGCGTGACCTGTAGTGATAGTATGGTGAGCCTCTTCTTTTTGCAAAGCCCGATTTCTGTAGGAGTGGTTTACTGGTTCTCGCCTTACAGGACGGTTTCCTGTCGATGGGTGATAGTTGGCCCCTTTTGAGGCCTGGCTGGGTCCTGGTAAGCTGCGGCAGACCCGGCTGATGTGGCCTCGTTTCCTGCACTCATGGCAGAGTGCGTCGCAGAATTTGCATTCGGCCCTGGCATGGTTTGCTCCACAGCCAGCGCAAGGGCGTAAGGGCTTAGGGCGAGGGTCCCGGTCGGACTGCAGTCAATGGACCCCTTTTTCGTCACTGTCTGACGACGAAGAGAGGTCCTCGTTGTGCATTGTTGCAAGCTGCCTTCTGAGTTGGATAAGATTTCGCCGGTCGGTTGTGTTGCCGGAGTGCGGCTTCGCCGTAATTGTGCAGCCGACTTTTTGGTCGCCTCAGCAGCCGTGGCTTTGGCGATGGCGTCAGCAAGACTGATGTCGCCTTTCGCCATCAGCTTGCTTTGCACGCCTAGTGCATCTAATCCCAGAATTACTCGATCTCTTAGTGCTTCTTCTAAATCGGTGAACCCGCAGAGGACCCCTAAATTCCGGAGGTCCGCCACGAAATCGGCCACGCTCTCTCCTTTTCGCTGGTTTCTCTGATAAAACTCATGGCGTCTCACGAGTGTCGGCACGATTGGCGCGTAATGGTCTCTCAGGATGGGTTCGAGGTCGTCCCAGCTCATGGCTTTCACTTCTCGAGGTTTGGCGAGTGCTTTAGCCATTTTAAATACAGCTGGGCCGCAGTGCGTCAGGAACAGTGCCCACTTCTTTGCTGGTGTGGTATCCTTCAAATTATTCATCTCAAGAAACATTTGGAAGTGATCCATGTAGGATTCCCAATCCTCTTGGTTTGGATCGAACAGAGCGGGTGGTACGATGCCGCTGGACATGGTTCCGTTGTTGGTGTCGTCTTTCACGTGCTCGGTGTTGCTTTCTGGCTTCTTAGGTTCAGACGTCTCCAAATCCCATCCTCGTCGCCAGTGTTAAGTACTTGGACATGGGTTGGAGTAAATGGAGACAGCCTTTGAATGTAAACTTTCAGCTCTTTATTGCATAGTGACTTCTCAAAACAATAACAGTGAACTCTGCCTTATATAGGCAACCCTTCTGAGAATTGTCCAATAGCGAGCTATGAACGCTAGCTCTTTAAACCAATAATAATCCTCTGTTAAGGGCCAATCGGATTCCTAAGAACTAACCAATCCGATCTGGCCGCCTAACAGCCAATCAGAAGTGCAGGGCCAGAACCCTGCACTTTACCTCAAGCTCATACTTTATTAACTATGGTACATACACAACACTTAGGGCTCTTATTTTTCATTCTATTAAGTTCTAAAGGACTGTTAAGGGGGTAATATAAATAATGTAAATAAATAATTAAATATTCTTCATCTCTATGAAGTTGATGGTGCTTTACTTTATTGCAATGCTGTTTAGGAGGGACTGCCAAAAAAAACCTCTCAATTTTATTTCAATGCAACCTGATAACTGCATACAGATGATAGGTGACTCATAATCTTATCCTGTAGGTATTTAACAATTTCATAATGTTACTAATTTTGCATAAAGTGGGTCTCAGTTGGAATAAATACATAATTAAGTGACAAACAGTTGATTCACCCACAGTCATTAAAACGATTTAACATATGACAGTTTTTAAATGAATTCTAAATACTTACATTTTTTCCATTAATCATACAAAGTCATTTTTAACTATCCAGGCCACATGCGTAATTTAATACCCAATAATGGAAATGAGGTAGCTCTAGATCTTGGAGATCATGGGTATCAAACTCAAGGCTTGTAGGTCAGATCAACCCCATGGGGTGCTCACATCTGGCCTGTGGGGCTGCCCTGTAAACAGTGAAGTACCAGCCCATGGTGACTTTGCCAGTGAAAATGGAGCTTGTGCAGACCATACATGCCCCCCACAGCTCAATTTGTACTGTCAGGAGGTTGCGGGAGGTTGTCACGGCTGAAAACGGCGCTCGATAGCTTTTTTTGCTGGCAGAGCAGTCAGGTCATCACAGAAGCCCCCCCCCCGACATGAGTGATGTCATGCTGGCCATACCTACTCTGGCCCCCTGAGTCAAACACAACCCTGATGCAGCCCTCATTTAAATCAAGTTTGACACCCCTGTTGTAGATCATCCCTAAAGGCCCCTCTTTGCTAATCCTTCTCTTGGAGTACAAATGACACTCTTTTAAATACAGCTGAAGTTTCTGTGCTTTATCAGAGAAACTAATTTACTTACCTATAGATTTTCCCATCATCTTATAACAGGCCTTGGGACAAGGCAGTAAAGTATGAAAAAAGTATACCTGAAACAGTAATCTCAATTAAATGCTACAATCAATCAAAACCACAATTAAATGACTAAAATAAGCTGTATGAAAATAGTTAACTAAAAACATTAACCTTAAGATAGAATCAAGTCAGCCCAAACAATTCATGCAGCAAAATAATGTAAACAGCTCATTGGTATCACTGGGAAAGTACAGTATCTAAGTTCATAAAATCCACTAATTCATAACCAATTATGATAGGGCTTAGTTCTGTTTGGCTCTTTAAAGATGCTGGACTTCTTTATAGTTTCATGAAATGCATTGAAAGAATTATGTTAATAAAATTATGTTATGGGTACAAAAGATTCAGATATGGAACCATGTTCTATCCAGAAGACATGGAATATATATTTCTGATGTATAGAATAGAATAGAATAACAGAGTTGGAAGGGACCTTGGAGGTCTTCTAGTCTAACCCCTGCCTAGGCAGGAAACCCTACACCATTTCAGTCAAATGGTTATCCAACATCTTTTAAAAAGCTTGCAGTGTTGGAGCATTCACAACTTCTAGAGGCATATGATTAGTTGTTCTAACTGTCAGGAAATTTCCCCTTAGTTCTGAGTTGCTTCTTTACTTGATTAGTTTCCACCCATTGCTTCTTGCCTTGCCCTCAGGTGTTTTAGACAATAGCATGACTCCGTCTTCTTTGTGTGTATTAAGAAGTGTATGTATTAAGAAGTCAGTCAATGGGCCAACTATTCTGCCTGTACACCTGTCTGTTTTTCTGTTCATTCATCTATCCATCCGTCCATCCTTCCATCCATTAAAACTTTAATTTATTAAATCCTGTTAATATGATTTTCCCTATGAATATATCTTCTCCTTCTGTCTCTTTAATATGTTGAAGATTTTCAACAGTGAACATGAATCCAGAATCCTCCAATAGATAAATGGGACTATGCAAATATGAATAAATTTAATATTCAAGAGATCCAAACTTTTCTATGAAACTAATGAAGAGATAATCTGATATCCCATACCCTTTCTGTTGGTTCAGTATGTGATTCACCAAAACTTCTTGATAATCTTTGATCCAGATGCTGGCCAAGATCAGGCATGGATTCTAGATGGAACTCTATTAGACTGGATATCTATAAAACTTAATATGGTGCTGAAACTGTTGCAATCCAAAACACATTTTCTGGGTAACTTTCTAGAAACTACACACCAAAATTAATAGGGGAACAAGTATGAATCTATGCTTTCACCCATGTTTCTCCCTCTCTCACATCAGGTACATCCATCTATCTTGACTGCCATAATGTCAAGCTGTCAGTGGTCCTATTCCTGGGAATTTATGGAATAAGTGATTCCTTATAATCAGAGGGCACCATTTAACAATGGACGGTATAAAAATAATTTTTTTAGGCAAGATCCTGGTGCTATAGCTTCTGCCATGTTACTAAATGAACTAGAGTTATGGGAACTAACGATGTTGCCAAATTATCTGACAGTGGCCTCAATTGCAACAGAGGATGAAGTGAAAAATAAGTGGGGGAATTTTGGCATTTTGATTGCCTCATTTTTTTATTTTTTTTTCATTTTATCTCAATGTGTTTGGAGAAATAAATCGACAAGGCATTTGAAACTGCAGTGTGGTAACCAGGACACTTTTCTGCCATGCAAAAACCTTCTAATGTGCGTAGTTAATGATGTATATAGCACAATACATTAACATTACTTTAATGTGTTCAGTGGTACAGAAGAATGCAATAATTAGGCACGGAGGGATTCTTTTTGGAGCAGTTTGATGAGGTGGTCAATTACCTGTGCTATATGACAGCAAGTGGTACGACTGGTTTCACTTAATAAGTACATTCTTGAAAGAGGCCACTGTGGTGTACATTAGTTGCACTGGAAAGGTTCTCTTTTGGTATTATAAAAGTAAAGCCTAAAATATCAATTAATTTAATTTGTTTGGCATACTTTATGCTTTACACATCACCAGATTATTTTCTCCAAATATCATATATTGTGAATTGAGTATGCATTAGAGATACAAAGAACACCATTAAAATTTTGTTTCAGGAGGACGCTTCTGATTCTTTAACTGAGACTGATAAGAGAAGAAGTGGCTTCATCTGAATTTGTCATGGATGCCACTTTTTAAGTAATGCTAGATTGATGGTTGAGAAGAGTTTTTGATGAAATAACACATACTGGTTCGTGCAGGATTGTTCAATATATTTTTCTTTTTACATTTGATTTAATGAATAGATTTTTTTGGGGGGTTGTTGATATCCTAGCATTAAATGATAGAAACATATTTTTTACCCAAATAAATTCATATTCTTGTCCAGTACCAGTACTTGAAAATTTGAAACATTATTCATAATTGAATCTTTTTTTAACTGAATATCTTTTAAAGATAAATTTGTTTTATTCTTTCATCCCACTATTTAAAAGGATTTTCACATTTTTATCTTCCAAGGAATTGTCAATGAGAAGCTTAAACTACACAGACTATACATTAAAATCACTTTACTTTTTAAGCTGTCATGAACTGTTACAAAAAATGCTAAGTTGCTATTGTTTAATGTCTGTCATTTTATAATGCTTTAGAAGTTATCTATCCTGTAAAATTATTAACTGATGCTAAAATTGCCTTGTAAGTATTAGGACAATAGCAATTTTGTAGCAGCTGGGACACTGCCAATGTAAGATAAGTACATTTTGCTCGGTAGATTCATAAAGTGCTTTGAAATGGTTTGTAACTGATGGATGGATGCATTTTCTAAGTGTGGAAAGCAATATTTTGTAGAAATAAATGGCTTGAAAGCTGACACACATGCATGCAAATACCTGACACACATTCTCTTCGGTAAGTAATTTGCTTTTTCTTTCAAAAGCATAAATGGCATAGTTAGACACATTATTTTGTATATTGCATATAACAATACAAGATGCACAAAAACAGCAAGTACAAAACATTTCATATTGATAAAGGAACCCATGGCTGTAGTATATGATTAGCATAAGTGTATACACACTGCAGTAATGCCTTTCGGATTAAAAAGTGAAGCAGAACAAAAAAAAAGTTCCCCTAACTTCAGGAAATGTAAATATTAATTTTATTTTTCTCTTTCACACACACTTCTCTGTTTTAAGGAAATCATTAGACCCAATTTCAGTAAAGTTGGTCTAATGATCATAAGTTTTTGCTTAGAAAATAATTGATTATTGGAATGAATAAATATGGACCTTTTTTCTTGTTCCAGCTTCCAAGTTGGTTTCCATTTTACAGTATTAGTCTGACAGGATAAAAATAAATGAGAAAATAGCAATGCACATTTCTTAGGTCTATGGAATCTACAGGACCTACATGGACCTATATGCTTGTCTTTTGTACTTCTTCTTGGTCTTTATGAACTGTGGAATTTTGAAGGGGTTCCAAAATATTGTATACACAGGAGTAGCCTTCACTCTTCTCCCCTAATCTTCTGTTCACTCACCTGAATTTATTTCAATTCTTGCTCCAATCTACTAGAATAGATTTGTTTTCATGTATAAATATAGAAAATGAAGAGAGAAAGAGTTATTTGGATTGCTTTTCCTCACCACAATTACTGTTGTTCTGTGAGCTGTACAGAGTTGTTTTAAGATGGGTTGCCATACAAACCTTTTAAATGAATACAAGTAGTTCTGACTTACAATTGTTCATTTAGTGACTGTTGAAAGGTACAGCAGCACTGAAAAAAGTGACCTATGGACCATTTTTCATATTTACGACTCTTTCAGCATCCCCATTCAGGGTCCCGTGATCACAATTCAGACCTGTGGAAATGGACTCATATTTACGACAGTTGCAATGTCCCAGGGTCTTGTGATCAAATTTTTGTAAAGCCAATAGGGAATCCAAATTCAATTAACAACCATTTACTAACTTAACAGCTGCAGTGATTCACCTAACAACTTTGGCAAGAAGGTCGTAAAATGGAGCAAAACTCACTTAAAAATTTCTCACTTAACAAAAGAAATGAGCTCAGTTGTGGTTGTAAGTCAAGGACTACCTGTAAACAGTAAAATCATTGGATAGACCACTCTTGTTTCTCCATTTATACATTGTTTAATACAAGACATAAATACAATTCTTGTCTGTCTCCAAAATAATTTAAGGAGAATCATTTAGAGTATTATATAATAATTATCCAGTTTACAGAGAAAACGGAAATACCTGTCTCACATGAATTTCTGAAACGTGAGCAAAGATTCAACAGAACACTTGAAGACCATATAAGCCTTCCTGGAAAATGCTTTTTGCCCAAATCTGATATCACAGCCCTTAACAGTTATGTTTTTTCCCCTCTTAATTAAAAAAAAGTCATGTCAGGAACAGCTCTTGGTGGAAAAGTTATCAGTCTAACCTGTTAGGGTTTAAATCACACTGACTTTAATGACTGTACAGAATAATTCAGAATATTGAATTCTTATACAGTAGAATGGCTGGTAAATGATCACCAGTGTATTTCAAAATTCAACAGCATATTCATTTTTGTTTACCTTCTCAGATTTATCTGCCTAGCTGTTGTGCCAAAGAGAATTCTCATCTATTTAGAATGAAGCAAAAAGAAATATGCCCAGATTAACAAGGTCATAAGCACTAATGGATCATAACATATATAATCACAATGTTCTACAAGTGCAAGCAAGGAAGAACCAATAATTTAAATACAAGTTGTTCTCAGTAAACTATAACCAAATCATATAATATGAAGCACAGGAGGAGGAGGGGAATTTGAATTTTTTGACTTTGTTACAATTGAATATTGGAATATCTTAGGGTTACCTTGTGAAAATGCAACATAGCAGTAACGGGAAGTTCATTAAGATATATAAACAGCTAGATTGTTTGGCCATCACATTCTACCCATAATTAAACTGACCATAGTAATTTTTTTCAGACGCATTTGTATCTTTGAATTTTGGAAGAGGCTCCAAAGATTCTTTAAAGTGTTGCTAGTGATAAAAGTGACAAGGGTACAAAATAGGTTAGTATAACAATTGACATAACTATTTTTGTCCATAAAGTAGCAATAATAATAAATTGCACCAGGAAAATTTAAGTATATTATTTGAGATAGCTTCCACCCATGAGCTGCCAATTGCTTATTCATGGCTTAGTATTTATGCTAGGAGACTGATGATTCCTCTCCCCCTCTCCAAATGTTTCTGAAATGTGACTAAGACTTAAATGACTTAAGATGGAATATTCTTTTTTTGTACACTTAAGTTATCATATGGGTTCCTGCTCTGAGTGCCAACATCTGAAATTAATTGCTGGCATAAGGATCAGGATATACTCAGTAGATGCAGTCTAGTCTGTTGCTAGAGACATTTAATTGGACCTCTTGTATTTACTTTTTTTTAGGTCAATATAGAAAACACTGTTATTCTAGTGAACATATGAAGTGTTTTATTGGAAATCAATGATACTCATATGTTGCTGTATATAATGCATTTAATACATATTTTTATATTGGGTTGCCTTTAAATCAAGTTATTTCCCCATACAATCATTCCCCAAACTAGTAAGATTTGAAGGAAGTCATGACTAACTTATTTATTTCAGAAGGATGCAAATTCACTCAACTGTATATTTTTGATTGAACTGATATTTAAAAATTGTTTTTAATAGCCCCGAGCTAGAGATGTATAAATGATTCAGTACTTTTGGATGTGTAGACTAACATGCTGATTTTATTTTTGATCTTTCAAAAATGAAAAATAATCAGAATGCACATAATTTGATGAAACCTGTGTTTTTCAGTTTTACAGTAACGTTCCTGTGTTCCTTTTCAAGTATTCCTTTTCAAGTATTCCTGTGTTCCTTTTCAAGTATTAGAAAAATAAGCAACTTTAGTGGCCATGTATTGTAGAAAGATCTATTGCAAAATGCAAATTATTAACAAAAAAAAAAAACACTTACCAAATTGGGAAAATATGATAAAAATGCATAAAAAGGAGACATAGACAACAAACTACATGCAAATATTTCTACAACCTTTGTGTGTCAGGTGCATAGATGATGGAACTAGTTTGTGTGGATGATGGGGTAGTAAAATGAGGTATTCGTTGAAACTAAATGAAATTTGAAAATCAAATGAAATTGAACACAAAAAATAATAAACCAGTCAGGTAGATTTGAAGGGAAAGGATATCAAATTTGCTCCTCTCTGCCTGGACACTTTCTAGAAGCTGGCACCAGATCAAGATAGGGACTCTGTTCTTCTTCAACAGTCTTTGTACCTTCAGCAACAACTGGCATAACAGGCTGATTTTACTTCTGATTTTTACTCAAGAGAACCTGGTCAGGATCAAGGTACATTCACCTAGTCTTACCTTCCTACTCTTCCAGAGATGGCTTTCTCTGTGCTTCTTTCAGTGATGATGAAGTGTTTTTTCTGGTGAGTCTGGTCTATCACGACAACCTGATACAGAACCAGAGGTGATATTCATCAGGTTCTGACCAGTTCTGGAGAACCAGTAGCTGAAATTTTGATTAGTTCAGAGAATCAGCAAATACCACCTCTGACTGGCCCCACCCCCATCTATTCTCTGCCTCCTGAGTCCCAGCTGATCGGCTGGGTCTACTTTTATTGCCTTGCACAGGAGAATGGAGCTGGAAATCAGGTTAGTGGGGTGGGGGAGTGAATGGGATTTTGCAGTAACCTTTCCCCTGGAATGGGGAGGGAATGAGGATTTTACAGTATCCTTCCCCTGCCATGCCCACCAAGCCATGCCCACAGAACCAGTAGTATTTTTTTAAAAAGTTTTTATTTTTTACAACAAACATACAAACAGAACATAAAAACATAAAACCCTCTTTCAATTATATACATACAGTGTGTTAGTTGGTTACAATCTTTTGTGCTATCCTTTTTTTACCATTACTCACAAGTTATATAAATTCTCACCTTATCAGTCTAGCTTGTGCTTGTATAATATCAATTCTTAAACATTCATTTGACTATTTTTCCATCATTTTATATGAGATATTCTAATTTTCATTATGATTTAATCTTATACATTCATGCAATGGTTATATATTTTATATTGTATTCTTTATCAGTCTATTAACTTTTATTGTAAGGCTTACTAATCTATTTCTTTACCATGTCTATTTATCTAACCATTGATAAAATAAATCCCAAATCACATAAAATTGTTTATCCTCTTGTTCTCTAATTTCAAATGTCAATTTACAGTCCATGATTTTCTTAATAATTCCCTCCTGCATAGGTGTTTTTTCATTTTTCCAATTCTTAGCAAATACAATTCTAGCCATTTACAATCAAATATTTCAATTCTTTACAATATATTTCTGGTATAATTCCCAATAAAAATATCTCAGGTTTGAAGTCTATGTGTTGTTTTGTCATTTTTTCCAACCATGTGTGGATATCCAATATCTTTTTGCATCCATGTGTGGATAGTCCAATATCTTTTTGCATCCGAGCATGTTCACCACATGTGATAATATGAACCAGGTATCTAATGATATTTCCAACATGTATCCGATTTATTCTTGAACATCCTCGCAATTCTCATCAGGGGTAAGTGCCACCTGTAAAACATCCTATACAAATTTTCTTTATATGCAGTTGACATTGTCATTTTATAATTTTGAGACCACAATTTTTGCCATTTATCTAAATCAATCCCATATCCGAAATCCCCCCCCCACGCAATCATTGTTTTTTTACTTGTTCTTCCTCTAATTTAAACTCTAGCAAATGTCCATAAAGTTTTTTTCATTACTTTTTCATCAGTACCTGTCAAAATTTTATCTAAATCAGTCAGCTTATCATAGATACCTTCTGTTTTAACATCTTTATCAAATCTAGCTTGTATTTGCAAATATGAAAATCAATTCATTTTTACACCTTGTTCTTCCAACACTTGCATAGATTTAAGTTCACCCTTTTCATTCAATATCTCACCTTATCTAACTGTTTGTTCCTTTTTATATATTATTGGATAGGAAAAAGCTTCAATAGTAGATAACCATAGCGGAATTTTTAAATAATATTGCTTTTTTATCTTCTCCCAGTTTAAAAGCAATGCTTCTCAAATATAATGTCTTCTAAAGTACCCCTGCATTTTAGTTCCCTTATACCAGAGGAAGGCATGCCACCCTAACAGCAGGTCATGTCTTTCTAAGTTCAAAAGTCTAGTATTCCTTAGTGTTATCCACTCCTTTACCCACATCAAACTAGTCGCTTGATAGTATAATTCCCAATTGGGCAAAGCAAATCCTCCTCTAATTCTTGCATCTTGTAGCAATTTAAGTTTTATTCTCGCTTTCTTCCCCTGTCAAATATATTTTAGCACTATTTTGTTTAATTCTTCAAAAAATTATTTTCCTCATCTGATTGGAATTGTCTGGAATAAGTATAAGATTCTAGGCAATACATTCATCTTAATTGTAGATATTCTTCCAATCAGTGATAATTGTAACTTTTCCCATTTTATCAAATCTGTCTCAATCTGTTGTTTAAGTTTGAGATAATTGTCCTCCTTAAGTGTGCTACATCTTGCTGTTATACGTATCCCCAAATACTTAATCTTGTTTCTGACCCGGATCCCCAAAACTTCCTCCAATTCTGTCTTTTGTCTTACTAACATGTTATTTGCTAAAATCTTTGTTTTATCTTTATTTGTTTTCAAACCTGCTAGTTTTCCCATACTCTTCTATCTTTTCTATCAGTTTAGGTGCAGACTCCAATGGATCCTCCAATATAAATACCAGGTCATCTGCAAAAACTTGTAATTTATACTCTTCTTTTTTAATTTTCATTCCTTTCATTTCTTTTTCTTCTCTGATGTTCCTATTCAGCACTTCCAGTGTTGACACAAACAACAGAGGTGACAGTGGACAGCCTTGTCTGGTCCCTTGTCTGTTAACTCTCCATTTATCATAACCTTTGAAGTTTGTTTATAATATATCGTTTCTATGGCTTGAGTAAATTTTTTACCAAAGCCCATTTGGTCCAATTGAAACAGCATAAAATGCCAATTCACATTATCAAAGGCTTTTTGTGTATCTATAAACATCAGAGCCATTTGTTTTTCAGGATGTGCCTCATAGTATTACAATGTATCTAAAATTATTCTCATATTATCTTTTATATGTCTCTTCGGCAGAAATCCATTTTGATCAGGATGAATAAAATTGTTCAAGTATATTTTCAGTCTTTCTGCCAAAATTGAAGCAAAAGTTTCATAATCTGAATTTAATAGTGATATAAGTCTGTAATTTTTAACTTGCTATGGGTCTGTGTCCTCCTTCAGTACAAGTGTGATATATGCTTCTGAACATGTTTTGGGTATTCTCTTCTTTGTCTTAACTTCATTCATAATTTCTAATAAGTGAAGATTCAATGTTTCCTGGAACATCTTATAAAATTCCACTGGCAAACCGTCCGGACCTGGTGCTTTCCCAACATTTTGCTTTTTTAAAGCTTCTGTTAGTTCCATCATTGTTATATTACTTTCCAACATTGTTTCAATATCTTTGGGTATCTGGGGCAAAATTTGCTTCCTGTAAGTATTGTTGAATTCTTTCTTTCTGAACATTCTCTTGATGGTACAGTTTTCCTTAGTAATCTTGAATAATTTTTTTCTTCTCTGCATTTCCATAACATACACGTCCTTGTTCATTTATCAATTGATTTATTCTTCTCAGGTCTCTTTTCTTTCTCAATTTATATGCTAACCATCTGCTGGTTTGTTTGCATCTTCAAAATAATTCTGCTTAGCATTTTTAATTTTTTGTGCCATTTCTTCTTTTTCCATTAGCCTCATTTTATGCTTAGTTATGTCCATTTTAATTTTAATGTCCTTTTTGGTGGAAATTTCTGTAGTTCTTTTTCCAACTTCTTGTAGTCATCTTCTAATATTTTAAAGATTTTTTTCTTTAAATTTTCTCAATTTTATTTCATTATATTTATCTCCTCTCAATTCATATCATAATATTTATTATTCTTTGTCTGTTTTATTCCAGCCAACCATTTATTTTTCTTCTTTAAAAAAATGAAGAAGTACACTCCTGTACACTATATGGAGTATGATGCCTTTATCTCTTTCCCCTATATTTATAATACTTAATATAAAACACATAACATACATTGGGATTCCATCTGGTACATTTTAAAATTATACTATATTATCAAAAATAATACAAATCTATTCATTAGTATTGATATTCATTCATATCTTAAACATTTAACTCATTGCTTT
This sequence comes from Hydrophis major, assembly GCA_033807585.1. Taxonomy (NCBI): domain Eukaryota; kingdom Metazoa; phylum Chordata; class Lepidosauria; order Squamata; family Elapidae; genus Hydrophis; species Hydrophis major. Next base: position 69,132,020 of record CM066328.1, on the reverse strand, counting down.
TCAATTAAATCACATACTCTTATGGGAGCCCTATTTTCCATAATTATTCCCCCCCACATCACATATTATAGCTATATTTCATTAAAATGTTCCTCCTTCTTCTACTTCAAATCTCATTTCACGAAGATTTTGCTAATCATTAATATTAACAATCATTTATATCTTGAACATTTTATCCATTTCAATAAGATATCATGCCTTTGTGGGAACACTTATGCTTTCCAAAAATTATTGCCCCCCCCCCACATCACAATCTTGAATCATGTTTCATTACAGTACTCCCTTTTCTTAACCAAAAATTTCACTAATTTATGTTAAATATTTTATCACATTTTAAGTTACATATTATTTCTAATTTTCTATGATTACTTCTAAATACAAGTATAAGAATGCAGTCTTATGTACCTTTCTAGAATCTCTTTAACAATAAAATGTATCCCTTATCTCTAAAAAAACTTTTGCTTTTTAACATCTTGCTCCCCACCATTAGGACTTCTCATCCCTTCCTTTCTCCCTTGCTTCTTCTTCTCCTTGTCCTCTTTAACCCCTTGTCTCTCCACTTCCCCTTTGTTCTGCTTTCCCCCTTTCTGTTATTTCTTAACACAATGTCCTCTTTTCACCTTATTCTTCTCTTTTTGGGCTGTTTTTCCAGATCTCAAAGACCTTTTTTCTTTTTTCTCTTGCTTTTTCCCTTCTCCAGTCAAAGTCACTTGTTCATCAAAGATGGCTCCTTCTTCTTCTTTGTCCCCATCATCCTCATTCTGTTTCACATAAATATAAACCACCATTTCTAAGTATTGAAAAATAGTGCCAAGACCATCTTCCCTTCCTTGTTTTTCTCTTTCATATTTTTGATATATGTTTCAATTCATCCATAGAGGATGCCATTGTGTAGAGAAAAAGTTTTCCCAAACAACCACCCAGATGATTTAATCATAAGTAATTTCCAAAGGTTCCAAAATCACCAAACAATCCAAACAGACTGTTTCTTTTAGATACCTTCTTCTTCTTCACTTTCTCTTTCTGGGGTTAAAGTAGTCACAAATCCTTTTCAAATATATTTTTTGGAAGTTTGTAAACTCTTTACAATTCTAGGCAATCTTCTCCTTATTTTCAAATTTGGCTCTTATTTTTTTCACTCTCCCTTCCCACTCACAGCCAGAAGGTTTTTTCTTTCCTTTTTTTTTTCCCGCCGTCACTTTAGGAAGGAGAGTAGAACAAGGAAAAAACTTTCCCTTTTAGAGTATTCGCAGCTTATAGCTCTCACAAGGAACAATATATACTTAGCAGCCTTCCAGGTTCCAAGTCACTTTCTCCCGTCTTGTCCCGGTTAGAAGCAGCTTTCACTTTTCTTCTAGCTTTCTCCCTCCTGCAACTGCTTACCCAGCTGCAGCTTTCTTCGTGGCAGCCATTGCTGACCGCCGTTCCTCCGCCTTGGAAAAAAGGGGTTTAGCCAGCTGGGAAGGGGGTTTGCGACACCCCCAAACCCCTTGCCGGATCCCCCTGTCTTCAGCTGCCTCTACGGGGCAGCTATATCCCCAAAATCCAGATGGATCGGAGGAACCTTGGTGGTGAATGCAGTAGGGATCACGCAGTCGCGAATCCCTGCCGCCGCCGAAAGCTTGCAAACCAGAAGTCTCAGATTTTTTTCTGTTTTATATTTCTTTTCCTTGTATAGTTCACTATCAAACCTCTTGTATAAGCCTTCATCATGTACCAGAGATTCTGTAATGATGTATCTTCTTGTGTATGTTCTTTAAAGAAAAAAGTCAATTCTCTCTCAATTTTCTGTTTAAAGTCTTTTTCCTTTATTATTATATTATTTAGAGTCCATCTAGATCTCCTTTTTTGTCCTTTCCATACAAGTGTTATTGGATTGTGATCTGCCCAGGTACTTGCTTCTATTTCAATGACTTGTATGTTAGAAAGCAATTCTGTTGACATCCATATCATATCTATTCTAGATCATGATGCATGTCTATTTGAATAAAAGGTAACTTGTTTATTTTCTGCATTTCTCTCTCTCCATGCATCTTTTAAGTTTATCTCATCTACCATTCGAAAGAAGGATTTTGGCAATGTCTTTCTAGTTTTCTTTGCTGTTTTTTGTGTTTTATAATCCAATTTGTCATTTATTATTCCATTAAAATCTCCCATCAGACAGATATTAGCATCGTCCAGTTCAATTATTTTCTTATGTAATTTCCTATAAAAATCTTATTGATTATCATTTGGGGCATAAATTGCTATTAAAAGTGTCTTTAGATTATTGTTCATTATCTCCTCCATCAAAATCCTTCCATTATCATCTGTAAATATTTGTTCCGCAGGGATTGTATCTCTAATATGTAACACTCTTCTCTTTTTACAGTGTGTCAATGCTGTAAATAATTCCCCTAATTTTTGTTGTTTCAATATATCATCATGTTGTTTTTTAATATGTACTTTTTGTAGGCAGATTATATCAAATTTTAATTTCTCTAACTTATGAAATACTTTTCTTCTTTTAATAGCTGAATTAAGCCCATTTATATTAATTGTAATCAGTTTTTTCTCATCCATTTTACACTTTATAAGAAAGGTTTGTTGCTCTAGTAGATCTTGGTTCTCGTTGTTCTCTGAGTACACCACCTACGGCTCCTTCTTCTTTTTCAATTACTGCTGTACATTCCTCTTGAAATTCAATTAATGACTCTTCTTTTCTTGTATCTTCCTCCCTTCCTCTAAAATATTCCAGATAGAATAACTCAGCTTTTTGAACTGTATCAATTCTGTGTCTTTGTTCCTGCCAGGTAAACATGAAACCTTTGGGTATCAGCCATCTGTAATTTATTCCTCTCCTAAGTAACTCTTTGGTCAAGAATAAATATTCTCTTCTTATCTGTCTCACTCTTTTCGGTACCTGTTTCAGTACCACTATTTCTTTATTTTTGTACTTTAGTGGTTTTTCTCTTGCCGCCTGAAGTATTTGTGATTTAATTATTTTCTTAGTAAATCTGATATGAACTTCTCTTGGCAGTTTATTTCTCATCACATATCTTGTATAGACATGAAAAACCTCGTCCATTCCATCCATCATTTTCTCTTTAGTTACCTCTAATGCTTCTGCCAGGATTTCTGTCATCATTTCAGCAAGGTTTTCACCCTTTTCTTCTTCTATATTTTGAAATCTAAGATAAAATTCTGATCTATGAATTTCCCACCCCAATGATTGCAGAGATCTGCCCTTATCTCTCTCCACTTCACTCAGCCGGGTATCATATTTCCAATTTTCTTATCTCTTTGTACATCTTGTTCCTCAATTTTCTTAATTCTGTTCTCATATTGCATCATCATCTGTTGAATATTTTCAATTTTTTCATCTGTCTTTTCTGTTCTTTGCTCAATATTCTCCGTTCTCTCTTCAATATTATCTGTTTTTACTTGAATCTTTTGAATTCCTTGTATAATCATCTGCAGTGTCATTCTTTCTCCTTCTCTTATTGTAGCATCACCTGTATTGATTGTTGTCCTCCAGATAGTGAGGAAGAAGAAGTTGAGATTGAAGAAGCTGAGGCTGGTATTTTTCTGCTCATATTAGAGTACTTAATAGAAAAATTGAAGAGAAAAAGCAAGAGCAGCCAATTGCCACTCAAAAGACAAAAGATAAAAATAAAAAAGGGAAGGGAAAAAATCTTCAGGCACTTGGATACCTTAATTCAATTGGTTCCAATTATGTAGGAAAAAAAGAAAGAAAAGAAAAAGATATAAAATGGAAAAAGGATGAAAAAATAAAAAAGGAAAAAATTTAAAAAGACAACAATCTTTATATTCCCCTTGCTAAAAAGGTAAAACAAACAGAGAAGGGAGGGGAAAAAAAGTAGTCTTACTCTTGCATCAAAGGACTCAAGTCCAAATATAAAAATCCATCTGGGGCGGATAGAAAAAAAAAGGAAAGAGAAAATGCAATTCTGTCAATAAGCAAAGCAAAGGAGGTTCCATCCCAAGGAACCAGAGCGACAGAGAAGGCATCTGAACCAGTCGACGACCACACCAGAACTGAACCGCACAAGTCAAGTAGGCAGGTATGAAGCCCTGCCTACCTACATGACTACATCACGACGCACCGATGGGCAAAACCAAGAGGGGAGGGGTGTACGATATTAGCATACTCCAAACCCTCTTAGCTGATTGGTCCAAACAAACAGCGACCTGATTGGTCAAATACTCGGCCATGATTGGAGTGCTGGGAATCTACCGCGATTGGCTGTGCCGCTCGCAGGAGATTCAAAGTGCTGCCATTGGCCGCCGAGCCGCGAGCCAGCCCTATATGAAGGGCTGCCACAGCTCGCATTCTCTAGGCTATTCTCATCTACAATAAAAAGCTGAAATCACTGAATGGCTTTGCGTCTCCTTTGAACCGATCCACTGTATGCCACTGTATGTTGGAGGCTCTTTTCTAAATCAAAAAACAAAATTTTCAGTTCTCTTTTCAAGGTCACTTCAATCTTCTTTCTTCGATTTCAAATCCAGACTCCAGCTATCAGTTGTTCCACAGAAGAGCATCTGCAAACAATCTACATGCTCTTCCCACTATCTTTTCAATGAAAAGCACAGAGTCCTTGAATGTAACAGTAAATGTATCAACAAAAAAGAAAGAAAGGAAAACAATGTATCTAAGCCTCCAGGTGGCAGCGCTACTTATTTCCCTTTCCTTTCCCTTCTCTAATATTAAAACCAGGAATAAAAAATAAATAAAAAGAATCTAAAATTATTAAAAAGAAAAAACAAGAGAAAAAAACTTTTCCAAAGAGTTATTTTGAAAGGAAAAAATAAAAATTAAAAAGGAAAGACCAGTCCAGTTGAAAAGTTGAAAAGTTTTAACAAAATCCAAAGTTCCAATAAAAAGAAAGAAAAAAACCTTCAGGTTTAATTTGTGCTTAATCTCACCACTTAAGCACTTTTATCTTCACTTTTAAATTTAATTCTTAGTCTTTTAGGGTGTTCTCTCCAGAAAAAAATAAGTAGAAAATTATCTCACCAAACTGACACACTTTCTTTCCAGCTTTCTTCCATTCCAGAGCTGTCCCAGCTTCAGCAGCTTTAATGGCTGCCTCTCCACTGCGGGTGAAAAAAGGGCTTCTCCTGAATCTACCAAGGACTTTGTGATGTCCCTGGGATCGACAGGATGTGCCTTCCTCTGTCACCATCTCTACGGGACGGTTTAGGTCTGTTGGGACCGTCCTGCAATGGAGATATCAGCAGTGATCTTAGAGCTTAAAGATCGCATGCTGTACCGCTGCGATGCAAGCTCTGCCCTCAGCCCAGAACTGGTAGTAATTTTTTTGAATCCCACCACTATATAGTGCTTCTGCTTTCACCTTTCAGCCCCTACCAGGAGCCTTCACAAGAAGTCTCTTTTGTGAGAAACTATTTTTGTGTTGAATTTATATTTAAAGACAAAGAAATAAAGCGAGACTTGTAGAGATCTATTTCAAGTTATTTAGCTCTCATTTGTATGCATTCGAATCCCAGAACGGTATGGCTAGCTGATGAGAGCTAAATAGCTTGAGCTAAATAGCTTGAAATAGATCTATACTAGTCTTCCTTTATTTCTTTGCAGGTAAATATAAATTCAGCATAAAAATTTGGTGAAGATGGTATATTATGCTGGATCCTGACCCCAAGCTTATATGTATATTCCTAAAGATGACCTTGGGGAAACATGTAAGGACAAGAAGGAAGGATTTGGAGAAGAGATTATGCAGACCAGGGACTAAAAGAAACATAGAAAGTCAGGATTACTTGATTTAGTATAAGAAGGGACAGAAACTTTGGCAGGTCTTCAAAATTCTGTAATTTTACTCTACAATAAGTAGCATTCTCTGCAATGTCTATTTCTCAATTTGGACTATCTTGGAGGGCTGGCTAATAGATGCACCATATTCAGAATTATTAATGTAAGAGCCATTATTAGGACAGAGCTATTGAAAGACAACAGCAGTCCCAGGAGCAGATTCTGATAATGATTCAGGGTATAATAGCCTATATATGTCTAGCACAACCTTTAAGAAGTTTTGACTACTAATATAACAGAATGCAGGTGTGGTGGGGATGCTAGGTTAGGCTCAAATTGGAGGACAGTGTCATGCCCTTGTTAGAGTCGGGCTCTGAGGGAGAGGAGGAACAGCTGACAGGGAGTGAAGGTATGGCTCCAGAGGTTGTGGAGGAGGCTGGGGAAGGGCAGAGGCTGGCTGGGCAGTCAGAGGAAGAACCAGGCCCATCCCCTCTTCATCCTAGGACACGCAGGGAGGAATGGAGAAAGAAACAACTTGGCTTATGAGAGAGGAAGTGGCCATGATCCCCCTCTGGTTGCAGTGGGGAGAATAGTATATAAGAGAGACGATTACAACACAGTGTTGCCAGAAGCAAAGCGTGTTTTATTTTGGGCTGAAGTTATCTTGGTTGGCATCCTTTCAACAGACTGTGCTTTGTTATCTCCTTGAAGTTGATAATTACTTATCCTGGTCCATTGTGGAAATTCCTTCATTGTAGTTTGTTTTGGTTTTTAATTTCACCTCTCTGGTCATTAAGTTCGGACTATATTGCTTTCTTTTGAAGACTATTTTTGAGTAAGCTTTATCTCCAACTGAGAATTATTGAACAGTGGGGCCAAGTTGTAGGCATTAAAGAACATTTATTTACGTTTTGGAATTTGTTATGTTTGTGTTACACTCCGGGTCATCACAGGCAGAATGTTATGTATACAGGTAGTCCTCAACTTATAACAGTTTGTTTAGTGACTGTTCAAAGTTACAACAGTACTGAAAAAAATGACGTGATTGTTTTTTCAATATCCCCATGATCATGTGATTCAAAATTCAGATGCTTGGCAAGTAGTTCAGATTTATGATGGCTGCATGTGATCTCCTTTTGCAACCTTCTGACAAGCAAAGTCAATGGAGGAATCAGATTCACTTAACAACCAGGTTACTAACGTATCAACTGCAGTGCTTCACTTAACAACTGTGGCAAGAAAGGTTGTAAAATGAGCCAAAACTCACAACAAATATCTCATTTAGCAACATAAATGTTGGGTTCAATTGTGGTTGTAAGTCAAGGACTATGACTACTGTACTATCTTGAACATCTTGAGGAACAACAAAGCCAGTGAAACGGCTTACCTTCAGAAGCTGTGGGTGCTCCATCACTGGAGGCTTTTAAAAAGAGACTGGGCAATCAGTGGAATGGTACAGGGTCTCTTGTTTGAGCAGGGGATTGAACTAGAAGAGCTCCAAGGTCCCTTCCAACTCTGTTAGTCTGTTATTCTTTGAATTCACAGAATTTACTTCTAAGTAAATCTGCCTTAGACTGCATTATTAAACTGCAATCCTATATGCCATGATCTGCAATAGATTATTTCTGAATAGGCATGTTTAGGTAGAAATTATTCTGACTTTCATCTCATTATTGTAGTTTTGTTATGCTAGTACAAAAGTACAGTCTATTTCACTGACTAAGGAGTGCAATCCCAAACACTATAACAAATAGAAGGCATGCATAAATATAAGGCATACCCAATGCGCAACATAATCATTTTACAAAGACAGTTAATTTATACCAACAGCTGAGTTGGTGTTGTGCCAAAAATATTTTTTTGCATTTCATTTCACACGTTCTCATTCAATCTGATGGAAGAGCAGTAGTGATCTTTTCTTTTTTTTAAAAAAAAAAAGAGTCTCCCACCTCAATTCTGAAAGAATAGTTTGGTAACTTATAGGTTTTTCTCAGATTATAGGTGGCTAAACAATTTCTTTCAGTCAATCTGCCTGCTCTTAACCTACAATTTTCTTGGCTTCTCATTCTACAATTAACTACTGTAGGATTGCTTTTTTGAATTAAGAAAGGGAAGACATAATGAAGTTAAAAAAGTGACACATAGTTTAGTTTAGGGCAACAGAGAAGCTCCCCAAATACTACCAAAATAATTGGAAAAAAGAGGAAAGCACCATAATTATATCTCAACAAACTTTTTTAAAAAAAACAGAAGACAGGATTTGGCACCAATATTAGACCCATAAAATAAATATTATACATTCTAAGAATCTACATAGTGTCATCTTCCTTACTTTCCCCCCTAAACTTAAGAGCAGTGACATCAGTGGTGAACAGATTGCCTTAATTCCTTAAATCAGGGGTGTCAAACTCATGTCATCATGTATTGTCACATGATGTATCCTGACTTTTTCCCCCTTTGCTAAACTGGGTGCGGGCGTGGCCAGCACATGACACATCTGGCCCACGGGCTGCATGTTTGACACCCCTCCCTTAAATCATGAGTGGCTTTTCTTAGGATTGTGTGTCTGACTCACTACTTTAGGATAATATTATGTTTGTTTTCAGGTGTTTTAGAGAGGTGCTACATTCACACTCCACCCACTTCAAACTACCTTTCTACCATCAGATCCAAAATGTTGCACGCCTTTAATAGTCCACCACAAATACATTTTTGTAACTGTGCTTTAGCAGTCTCCAAGAATATCAAAAAAAAAGAACATAAACTTTAAACATGAAATTTCACCATACTAAGGCTGACACAGGATGGTAAGCCAAACACCAATGTTAAACTGCCTTATATTGACTCAAATAATCACTCCAGCTACCCAAATAATATCAGTCAACTGCTAGTACTTTTTCAAAATCACAGCTAGTAGGATTAAATATGCTTTGCATTTTCTTAAAATACTACCTATGCCTGTGAAAAGGGTGGGTTTTTTTTGCTTTTTGTTTGTTTTTGGTTTTTTTGTTACCAAAGTGGTCCACAGAGTGTGTATTACAGATGACAGCCATGATGGCACAATTGAAGGTCTTTCTGTTTTTTTTATGTGCCTGAGAATTTATTTTGTCATTTCTTTGAAATCTTTTTCAAATCTTTTTATATGGAAGAGAGCTGATGTTTTTATGTTTTGTTTGTTTTTAAAAAATCAATAAAATTGTTTTTTTTTTTTAAAGAAATCTTTTTCAGTTGATTGTGAATTTGGAGTGACAGTCTTAATAACATTGTAATTGTCTTTCTTTGGACAGCGTTGAGTGTGTCCTGCATGCCTACACCACCTAACAGTAGCAATAGCACTTAGACTATACTGCTTCACAGTGATTTACAGCCCTCTCTAAGCAGTTTAGAGTCAGCATATTGCCCCCAACAATCTGGCTCCTCATTTTATCTACCTTGGAAGGATGGAAGGCTGAGGCCATCTTGAACCTGGTAAGATTTGAACTGCCAAATTGCAGGTAGCTGGCAGGCAGCAGAAGTAGCCTGCAGTACTGCACTCTAACCTTTGCGTCACTGAAGCTAATCTGAAAAGGTGCAATTGATGGATACTTTGGAAGTGTGTGTGTGTGTGTGTGTGAGAGAGAGAGAGAGACAAAAGGGCAGGAAACCAGAGAAGCATTGGGGAAAGGACTGCAAAATAAAGACAAGTATTTGTGCACATGTTTCCAGTGCAGAGGAAAAACTTCACAATCCAGCCTCAGGAATATCACTAATAAAACCTTCTTCTCAGAGAAGCACTATAAAGGCAATTTTACTTTCATCGGACTGAGAGTACTTAGATATTTCTCATAGATTGGCTTCTTATCATAATCTACCTATTTTCTAATTTTTCTAATTTTCTTTTATGTTGAAATAAATTTAAAAAGCAAATCGTCTTTCAAATAAATTTTTGACTCACTCTGTTATCAGAGATCCTTCAAAGGGGAGGTGCTAACAAATGGGCCCATGTTCTTGTTAAATGCTCAGCTTTAGCACTGTTATGACCTTATAATAAGAAAAACCTTCCTATACAAAGTATGAATGAAGGCACATCTGGTGCGAACGGAATTTTCCCACATGCAAACCATGTACTCAAGAATCAATGCTCCAATCTAATGCAAAGTTATATGTACGTAACCCTCTTGTCTTGATGCACAGCCTAGGTTCTATTTCTGAAGTTGCAGGAGAAAATGGACATATATCCTTCACATCCAAAAGAAATATCATTGAGGCTGAAATACACACATATGTGAATAAGAGCTGTGTATGTAAAGCAAAGGTTCTGCTGCTGAAGCTGTAACCAAGACACTCTTGTTTATAAACAAATGTCTGGTCAACATCCAAGACTTCCTGTAAATAAGAACATAAACAATGAATTTATACCCTGCGATAAAATTTTGCTCATACACGTGTAACCAATGTATGGCTCACGGTTTACAAAAGTACCTTTCTCCCTTTTTGTCCTTTATTCTAGACTCTTCTGCCCTGCTCATCTTTTGCTTCTGCTGCTGTCTGTTCCTTGCTGCCATTTACTTTGTAGTTCTCCCTCTAATGTACCTTTCCCCATTGGTTGCCTTTCTCCTAAATTTTTAAGTGAAACCTGTAATTGTTGGTCAAAGAGTGCTAAGTAGAGTAAACAAGCTCTCAGCGAATCAATATTTACGAATTACCCAGCAACACTTTAATTTATGACTTCTGGGGTTTTCCTGAAAGTTACAGGTATTATTCTCTTAAAGCTCAGAGAAGCAGAGCTGAACAGCTGTTTTGATGGATAATGCCTCTCAGGCTGGAGAAATTGGTGTACTATATCCTAGCCAAGGTAGAAAGTCAGAGGCAGAGTGCAGCAGCAGCAGCAGCAGCAGCAGGTGAAAGACTATTATAAAGCAATTTTCAGGTGGTTTATTATAGGCCTCCAAACTACAAAAAGGGCAAAGGGTGGAAAAGGGCATTACAACAGGTTGTATATTGCAGGTTATTGTGTTTTGAGCTGCAATGAACCTGATAATGAAATCAGCCGAATGAGAACATAAAGGTCCCACACTGACAGGAAAAAAAGACATCCCTGAGGCTAGCCAACGTAGATGTTGTAACAATAACGACAAGTACAGTAATGTAGCCTAGATTGTTACTGCTGACACTGGAGAAAACAGGGAAAGTTTACACTACCCAAATATAGGTTCTCCATGTCCCTGAAAAGAGAAAATAAGTAGGGCATTTCTCTTTAAGATTTTGAGAGCAATAACTGGGATTTGTGAAAAGTACATCATTTATGAAATTATGGCATGCTGGCAAAATGTACAACACCAAAATTAATAAATAAATAAAATCACCCATCCTCAAAATTGTACTGACATTAGTGACCGCTGTTCTTTTGGTATGCTTTGTTTTGTTTAAAGAAAGTCCGGTGGGTGGCACAGGAATAATAAACATGGGCTGGTTTTCCTCAGGTTGGCTTTTCATTTCTGTCTAATTTGAGGGATATGATTTCTTCCTTAAGGTCTAGCTCTAAACCAATAGTTACATTGGACAGATATTCAACAGTTGTTGAATCTTTCTTATTTAGCCTGCCTTCAAAAAGTAAACAGTGAGTGAAATAAAATGTAATGTCTTGAATGTTCTGAAATATTTGTGTATTTATACCAACCTTTACTTTGGTGGTGATCTTTTTATTCCACTTTTAATCAAACTATCTTAAGACACGGGTTCCTAACCCCTGGCCCATGGACCAGTAGTAGTCCATAGCCCATTGTGAACTAGTCTGCACAAGTGGGTGAGCACACAAAACTCCATGCCACAGTGTAGTACTGCATGCTACTTCTGCTGCCTGCCAGCTGCCTGTAGTTCAGCAGTTCAATTCTTACTGGCTCAGGTTTAACTCAACCTTCCATCCTTCCGAGGTTGGTAAAGTGAGGATACAGATTGTTGGGGGCAATATGCTGACTCTGTAAACTGCTTAAGGCAATAAAGGTCTGTGAAGTGGTATACAAGTCTAAGTGCTATTGCTTTTAGGTTGCATACACAAAAACATCCCCCACTGCTACAGCTACTGGTCCATAGAGGCAGAAAGGTTGGGGACCACAGTCCATCCTAAGCAGTCAAGTTGTTATCAAGTTGCAAAAGGAAAAGATGGTGGTGGATGATGTCAAAGTAATTGTTATTCACAATAGCTTCTTGAAAGAAGCTACTTGGAAGCTAGAGTTGAAAATGAAAGAATCATGTTCAAAACATTGAGAAATTCATATCAGGACACTTTGAAAACTTTATCTGGAAGGCTTTCCTTGAGCAACCAAGCCAAATAATGGTTGGGGGGTAGGAGGAAGAAACACTTTTACCATGACAAGTCTAGCATTTGATAGGTTTTCTATTTTATTTATTAAAATACAAGTTGGAGGAGCCCACAGCTGCTGAAGAGCAAAGCAAGAAACTTAAAAAGAATCCATCATAATGATATAGCAGACCGTTAAAAGTGATTGTGGGAGATTTGCAGTTCAGAGTTGCAATATTCTATATGTAGCTTAACAATAAAGTAGAATTAGCTCATTTGGTCAAATCTCCTATCTGATTTAAAAGGGAAAGCTGATAGTACCTGAAGAAGGTTGATTTTGTTTGGAAAAATAATGTCTCTATCACCTGTTATCCTAATGGACAGTTGTTTTTAAGAATTTTAACTGAATAGCTTCTAAGCCTGTGTTCCCTGATAGATGCACAACTGAGCACTGTATAACATCATACTAAAAACTTTGGTTTTAAACAATTTGATAATTGTCTTGACATAATTATTTCCAAATTGACTTGTCAATTTAGCAATCTCGAGACATGCTTTGGGGGCTCTTATTAATAGGCCTTTGACATGAATTGATCAGCTGGCTGGAAGTGGATGCCTAAGCACTTAAAAGATTTAACCTTTTACAATTAATTGTTGATCTAATGCTTAAAGCACTTCCTAGAGACTACTAGAAAATTTTTTTAGAGGACTTAATTCTAAGGTATTAGTAAAATCATAAAGCTTTAAGAATGGTGTTGGACAAATGACTGCATCTTCAGCATAAAAAGTAAAATGTGGTGATGGCAAACAGATAAATGATAATATTTTATTTAACAATGTAATGAAGCATTAATGCAATAGCTAAACAACAACAGAGAAAAGATATAGAGCTGTTTAACACATTTGTAAATAGAAATAGGTTTAGCTAGGTCACCTAATAGGTTACCCTTGACTTGAATAATAATTAAGCCACATAATTAGTTGAAAAAAGATGGCAGTTGATTGAAGTGGCAGCTAATTTCCTTTAGTCTTTCACATAATATCAAATCAAAGGCTGTCTTTAAGTAAAAAGGCAATATAAAGGGTGCCTTTAGGCAAATTATAATACAATTTAATAGAGCTGTCAAAAGATGGGCTAGCAGAGTTGCTTACCACAGAAGAAGATTTTGGTGAGCATTTGCTACATTACAAGGAATCTGTCTCAATCTTTTTTCATTATATATTTTTTCCAGAGATCTTCTGACTCCTGTCTTCTTACAGGGAAATGCTGGGAAGATGTTGTGATGACCCGTAGTTTCTCAAAATAACCCAAAACCTAAAACATACATTAAAGTCCGGTAAGGCCTTCAACTTAACTTCGCTGTTTTATTAGGCACAATTTAAAGTCACAAAAGTAAATAATGAGGCAAAAAGAAAACCAAAACAAATTGCATTGATGAGAGTTCCAAAGCAAGCCAAGATAACTAATCATACATTCCAGGAAAATAACCGAGGAGAGTCCATGGGAAGAATGCCAGCAAAGATAAACCTCTTTCAAAGTAAACACTAAACTTTGACTCCAGCAATTCTGAATGTGCAGTTACAAACTTATATACATAGCTCCCAGCTTCAAGCCACAAGGAGGATCATGGTAATCTCCTCCTGAGTAGACCTCTCTTTTCCCTGATCCTCTCCTCCCTGTGTGACCTAGGATGGATAGGGGATGGGCCTGGATCCTCCTCTGATTGCTCAGCTGGCCTCTGCCCTTCCCCAGCCTCCTCCACCACCTCTGGAGCCACACTCCCACTCCCTGTTGGCTGTTCCTCTTCTTCCTCAGAGTCAGTCTCCACCAGGGGCATGACAGATGTGTAATGAAAACCTACATCAGCAGCAGAAGCACTCTCCACCATTTCCTACAATACAGTAAGCTAAAAACGGTCAATGGAAATTCAGAAGAAATTGTCAAGCTACTTGAAAATAAGCTAAAGGCAGTGAAAAATATATGGGGATTACAAGGCAGATTCTGGCACAGGGAAGTTATATTTACTGCTGATATCAATAACAAAACTATGTAAATGATATCCCATAGATAACATAAGGCTAGCTTAGGAATTCTCAAGCTGCAGTGACAAAGTTGTTGCTAAAACAGAATATGTTAGGTCTGTTTTCTCTGTGTAAAAGAATCTCAAGATCAGTTGATCTAGATTAGCCCAGCCCAGTGGTTCTCAACCTGTGGTTTGTAGACCCCTGGGGGGGCTGTGATGTCATCACAGAGGCCCCACAAAGTATTCAAGAAATGTTATGACTTAAATCTTGAGTTAAGTCTGGGTGGTCCATGGCCATAAAAGGTATTTAAAGAGGGTCCATGGTGAAGAAAATGTTGAGAACCACTAATTACACCCTAGTCTAATAAGGTCTGCACTCTGAATAACACTAGCAGTGTATTTTGAAAGCTGTAAAGATGAATTATTTTAGTTTATTCTTATAATTCTTTGCTGTCATAATCTTACACTCAAATCTTTGGCATTGTTAAGCCTGTGTTCCCCAACCAGGGTTAAGGAGACAAGCTAAACAGAATGTGCAGCGTTAGTCAGATAGGCACACAGATAAATGAGTGAGATAAGTTTGTATGTTTGTTAACATACAGTAAAAATAACAGATACGCTTGTGCTATCAAAATATAGCTTATTCCATTTGGAGTTTATAGCATAGTCAAAATAACAGTCCATTAGTTATGTATCGTTTTAGTCAGTCCATTCAGGGATATTCAATTAGCAAAGTCCGTGTAGAATATCCAATGTCAGTTCACTTACAATAAATCAGTCCTTTCTCTCTCCCGTTCCAGTAGGGGAAAAAACACAGTCTTCAAACCATCCAGTAATTAGGGATCATCAAGCCAGAGAGAGCAAGCTGCCGTTGTCTTGCTTCTTTTATGGTGCTATTACAACCACTCCCTTAATTACATTCCTACAGTTAAAGTTGCAGACACTTTAGCTAACAAACCATGATAACATATTTATTATTTTACCTAAACCAGTTAGGGTAAACCATGTTATCCCTAACAGGCATACTGATATTTTATGCCTGAAAATTTATCCTGGTCTCAGCAACATTGTAGAGCACTATGGGCATGATAAAGAAGAGACAGTAGTATACTGGATATGTGTTTTCCTATCACAATATATACCTTGCATCAGTGGTGGTATTCAATTTTTTTTACTACCAGTTCTGTAGGCGTGGCTTGGTGGATGTAGTGTGGCATAGTGGGTCTGGTGTGGATTGGTAGGCATGGCAAGGAAGGATACTGTAAAATCTCCATTTCTACCCCACTCCAGGAGAAGATTACTGTAAAATCTCCATTCCCTCTCCACCCCACTAACATGCTTTCCAGCTCCATTCTCCTGTACAGGGCAACAAACAAAGACTCAGCCAATCAATTGGTACTTCAATCAGCTAAGACTCAGGAGGCAGCAAATAGATGGGGGCAGGGCCAACCAGAGGTGGTATTTACCAATTCTCCAAAGTATTCAATATCTCCGCTACCAGTTCTCCAGAACCTTTCAGAATTGGCTGAATACCACCTCTGCCTTGCAGGTTATTTATACACATAGACACAGATATGCATTTATGTGTGTGTAGCTACCTAGGGCCTGTCATATTTTTCAACTTTCAATTTCCAAACATTAGGAGAGCTCAAAAGTTGTGATATGCCTTGGAGATTGTAAAGATATTTTGCTTACTTTAATATAATTTAGACGTGCTCAGTAAGTAACTACATAAATATGACAGTTTTTTTAAAACATTTTGCTTGTTTCATGACATAAATACATTCCTACAAAGACATCTTTGTCTGAATTTTTCATTGAAAAACTGCACAGTAAAAATTGGAGAATTGGGAATATTACATTTATTTTATTTATTTAGTAGTAGATTTATATCCCACCTCATTGAAGGCAGTAGTTTGGGCAAAGCAGAATTATTACCCCAGAGTTACTCAACTGGGGTTACTCATGCCTACAGGGATACTGGAACTATTTCCTAGTTTTCAATCCAATCCTTTAACCACTCTATCAAACTAGTTTGGTTATCCCAAGTATTAATGATTAGTATTAAATAATCAAATGATAATTGTATTTTTGTTCTTGTTTCTGGAAGCATAAGCTCAATAGACTGTAGAGATTTTTAGTCATCCAGGTCATAGTTGTCCCAAAGGTGTTTTTTCAGGAGGCAACTGGACTTTATTATTTTTTCTTTTGAAAACATGTCACTTCTCATTCAAGAAGCTTCTTCAGCTTTGACAGGATAGTGGGGAATGGGAGGATTTATACTCTTGAAAGACTCAACACATTGAGTTCAACATACCTCAATATATTCACATTTAACTTCTCTATTGTCTATCATTGGAAGTTTTGATCTCAGGACTCTCTGCGTTTACTGAAAAAATGTGAAAGAGTTGCTATTATGTTGCTTCAGTGTCAATCAAACTGTGATCAATGTGGTTAGTTAAGAAATGTGCTAAAACATATTGGACTAAAATCCACACGTGGTTGGAAAAAATGACAAAAAAGCATATAGATTTGAAACCAGAGATATTTTTATTGGGAATTTTACCTAAAATATATGGTAAAGAATTGAAATACCTGATTATAAATGTATTAACAGCGGCTAGGGTTATATTTGCTAAAAATTGGAAAAATGAGAAAATACCATCACCGGAGGAAATCATTAAGAAAATATTGGAATGTGCTGAAATGAGTAGATTGACATTTGAAATCAGAGAACAAGATGATAAACAATTTTATAAAACTTGGGATCTATTCTATCAATGGTTAGACAATAAAACATGGTAATAAAGTATGTAGTTTCTTAGAAAATAATAAATATATAAAGAGATATTCTTTCTTATTATATCTACAAAATGATTGTAGGATAGATTTGAGATGATAATATGAACTGTCATAAAACAATTTAAATTAAATATGATTATTTCATAAAATATGAATGAATAAAAGTATAGTCAAATGATTAACAATGATATCAATGTATTTAATACTTGATTGAAAATATGAGAATATATACAATGTAATTGTAATTGAAGACTATGAAATGGAAGCACAAAACAATTTGTAAAACAACCGGCACACTGTATGTATATATAGGGAAGATGGCTTGATGTTTTTATGTTTTGTTTGTCTATGTTCGTTTTAAAAACCAATAAAAATTTTTTTAAAAAAGAGATGTGTTTAAAACTTCAGCAATACTCGCTGAAGCAAAATCACCTGCTATCTGCCTTTTTTTGTTAATATTTCATGTTAGGAGATCCCTACTATATTTAACAGAAAAACATTTTTATTTTGTTAATATTAGATGTTTTATATATTTTTTGAGTTATAAAAGGTTCTCTTGGGGTTTAC
Organism: Hydrophis major; assembly: GCA_033807585.1. Lineage (NCBI taxonomy): Eukaryota > Metazoa > Chordata > Lepidosauria > Squamata > Elapidae > Hydrophis > Hydrophis major. The sequence goes on along the minus strand of CM066328.1, from coordinate 69,114,571 downwards.
AGTAGTACTGGGGAAATGCTGCAAAGTACTTTATAATTGGATATTTTTGAGTGGGTGGCATGAGCAGTCTTTTTTTTAAAAAAACTTTACTTTTAAAAGCAAAAATGAAATTCTAACATACTAAATCCATAGAGTATTGCAACTTTTTTGGACTTCAGCTTCTCAAAATGTAGCAATTGTACTTTTAACCTTGCAGCTTGCCTATGTATTGAGAGCCAGTTTGAGGCACCAAGCTAAAAACCAGGAAATCATGAAGGAGTTCTAGTCCCACCTTAAGCACAAAGTGAGCTTGATGACCTTGGGCTAGTCACACTCTTTTCTGGAAGCACAAACCACTTTCAAAAATCTTGCCAAGCGGACTGCATGGAGTGTAATAGGGAGTTGCCAGGAGTTAACACTGACTCAAAAGCACCAAAATGAAACAAAACAACTCCCCTAAAAACTCCTATCTAAATCCTAATAATAATAATAATAATGTCAACAAAATAAACATGCTACCCCAAAGAGGCCTATAACAAAATGTTGCAATATTGTTGCCTGATTTCCTAGCAAAGATATACCTCTTCTTGGTCCTTGAAGGCAAAAATCTCTTCAGGTATGCCATAACTTGATATTTTAATATAGCATAATAACAAAACAGAATATTGCAGCTTAGTGTTGATGTGATGTGTCTTTGGTGCTCTCTGAGCTTGTTTGTTTTCTTGCAGATGTTTCATTACCCAAACTAGGTAGCATCTAGCACTGCTGATGTTACCTAGTTTGGTTAATGAAATGTCTGCAAGAAAACAAGCAAGCTCAGAGAGTACCAAGGACCCCTAATATAGCATAACCTGAGTTTTTATTTCCTCTGTCCTATTTTCATTGTTTTTGATTTCTGCAAATCTAAATATTATCCATTGTTTTCAGTGGCTCTATTCTGACCCAGTTCTTCTGGCATTTCCAGTCTGGGTTACTTGTTAAAGAGAATATAGAGAGCATCATGCACTTTGCCTATTCTCTGGAACCACAGGATTACTTTTGACAAACTTTTGAAAAACCAGAAAGGGTGGAAGACCATCTTTTTCAGGTACTGTGGAAAATGACCCCATTTGATGCATGTGTACATCAGTTTAGTCTTTTTTTTATAGCAGTACCTTCTATTTCCTAAAAGGATTTTTCAAAAATATTAATTGCATTTTCTAATGTTCTACAGAAGTTCTTTTTCAAGACCACAGGTGCTACAGCACAGAGAGAGTTGATTTTCTGGCTTTCTATATTAACTTGCACTGACAATTGGAATACGTGGTTGGTAATCTCTCAGCTATCTTGAACCTCTGTGAAACTTCAGAGCCTTTCCTCATTTGCCGCTGAAATTCCAGTTGGAAGTTTGCAATCCATTGGAATTCAATTTGGGTGTTAGTAAAAAAAAAAAAAAAAAGAGGAAGCTGACAAATGGAAAAAAAACTGAGAACAGCATGAATTTAATACTTAGCAATGAATGTTTTTATTTGTTATATTCATGTCTTATCTTTTCTCCTAAAACTAAAGGCAGCTTAAATGGAGCTCTCCACAACAATAAACTTGCAAGATAAATGATCTAAGAGAGAGTGACTGGTCTAAAGTTATTTGATAACTTTCCATAGATAAGGATGGAATTCAATTTATGTTGGCCTAAGACCTTAAGCTCTTGGTTAGATGTATTAAATTAAGATGTAGAAAGAGTGTGGAATGTGCATGCTTTTAAATTGCAGAGTTAGGTTTTGTGTTTTATATAGAGTTGGTTTACCATAATCTCTCATAATTTGGAAAATTATAAAATATTGGACAATTAGGAAAAATAGATTGTTCCCATTGTCATTTTATTGTTAATTTTTTCACGCCACTCTGGATCTCTTGAAAGCATCTCACTGGTCTTTGAACATTCATATATAATGATTGATATATGCTAAATAAGATTGATAAGCATTGTCCTTTGTTTTTTCCTACCCTGCATTTTTTTCTCTTCAAGCTTAATACATTTTGATAGAAATTATTTCCTTTTTAACCCAGAAAAACTGTAATGCAGACCACTTGAAGGTAATGCTTTCTCTGAAATGTTTGATATGTTTATACTTATACCTGTTATCTAATACTTGTTTGAAAAATAAATAAATAAATAAATAAAATAAAGACTGTCTTAGAATACAAGCAAAAGACCATTGCTAGAACCCTTTACCTTTGGGGCTTGAAAGACTGCAATAAAGTTACAGTTTCTGCCAGGATGTGAAAGATAAAAATATACACTATTTTTATATTCTAGAAATAAAGGAAGATAAGCAAGGGCTAGGAAATCATTGTGGAAGTTAGAATCAAACAGTAGAAAATACAGAACAAACAATATTTTTATTATAGCCAGACTGTAGTACATGAAGCCTTCTGACAATCAACTTGTATTTCACAAAAGACAGTTTACTGCAGGTATGAGAGGAAACTGATAGAGATGACACTGATTCCAATAAGGGATTTACTTAGTCTATGCAGAGTTATTTTAAAGGATGACTGAGTCTTTTCATTACTGCTGGTGCTTGAATCACAAAGGGTAAATTGATAGCATCTGAAGTAAACCTGCTTGACCTGGGGCACATATACATGAGACACAGTTTCTTCATCCTCTCAGATCAGGGATGGAGAACTTGTTGCCTTTAAGAAGTTGTTGAGCTGTTTTGCCTCTGTTGCATCTTATTACACAATTACTTAGGCACTGTCCTCACAAAAGGACCTAAAAATCTTATAAAATAGTGAAGTCTTTTTACTTGAAAGCGTGGGGAAATGAATGTAACTGATTGTATGAATGAACGGTTGGATATTAAGAAAGATTACTTACAATAAGCTAATTCCTAATATCTTCTTTCTTTACTTTCAACAAAAAGGTCATGGAGGCTCACATGTTTAGGACACTGGGCTGGAGGTTAGCAAGCCCATGTTTGAGACCTGAGCATGTTGCATGGCAAGGTGGGCTCCTTCATTCACTCCAGCTCCTTGATTGGGACATGAAAGGAGTCCCCATTGGTATCCCCTGGGCAACAGTGTATCACTGGCTGATCCAGGGGTCTGCAACCTTGAACACAAAGAGACATTTGGACCCATTTCCCACAGAAAATAAAACACTGGGAGCCACAAAACCTGGGTGAGAGTGGCCAACTTGACATCACTCACTCCTAGCCATGCCTACCCAGGTTTTGTGGCTTCCGGTATTTTTTTTTTTAACAGATAACAGATAATCAGAGTTGGAAGGGACCTTGTAGGTCATCTAGTCCAACCCCCCGACCAAGTGGGAGACCCTACACCATTTCTGACAAATGGCAGTCCAATCTCTTCTTGAAAGTCTCAAGTGATGGCGCTCCCACAACTTCTGAGGGTAAGCTGTTCCATTGGTTGATTGTTCTCACTATCAGAAAGTTTCTCCTTATTTCCAGGTTAAATTTCTCCTTGTTCAGTTTCCATCCATTATTCCTTGTCTGGCCTGAGGCACTTTAAAAAATAGCTTGACCCCTTCCTCCCTGTGGAAGCTCCTCAAATATTGGAAGACCGCTATCATGTCTCCCCTGGTCCTTCTCTTCACCAGACTAGCCAAGCCCAGTTCCTGCAACCGTTCATGTTTTAGCCTCCAGTCCCCTAATCATCCTGGTTGCTCTTCTCTGTACCATTTCTAGAGTCTCAACATCTTTTTTATAATGTGGTGAGCAAAACTGGATGCAGTACTCTAGATGTGGTCTTACTAAGGCTTTATAGAGCGGTATTAGTACTTCCCTTGATCTTGATTGTATCCCGCTGTTAATACAATTTAGGATTGCATTAGTTTTTGGCTGCTGCTGTACACTGGTGGCTCATATTTAGCTGGTTATCCACTAAGACTCCAAGATCCCTCTCACAGTTACTACTATTGAGCCTGGTTTCACCCAGTCTATATGTGTACTTTTGGTTTTTCTTGCCTAAGTGTAGGACTTTACTTTTCTCTACATTGAATTTCATTTTGTTCGATACGGCTCATTTGGAACTTGAGCCGATCTTCTTGGGTGTTAGGCTATTCCTGCCAGATTAGTATCATCTGCAAATTTGGTAAGTTCCCCTTCTATTCACTCATCTAATTCATTAATGAAGATATTGAAGAATACTGGGCCTAAGGCGGAACCTTGTGGCACCCCACTGTTTACTTCCCTCCGTGTAGACTTAGCCCCATTAAGGACTACTCATTGAGTAGTTTGTCAGCCAGTTGCGAGTCCATCTAGTGGTGGTGCTATCTATTTCACTTTTTTCTACCTTACTAAGAAGTAGGTTGTGGTCTACTTTGTCGAATGCCTTGCTGAAATCTAAATATATTATGTCCACAGTATTTTGCTGGTCTACTAATTTAGTCACTGTGTTGAAAAATGAAATAAGATTGGTTTGGCATGATCTGTTCTTTTTTTAAATTTTTTTAATTTCTTTTTTATTTTATTTATTTATTTATTTTGATTTGTCAATAGCTTACAAGATAATAGGTATAAGTATATACATAGTTATGAATACATAAAATGGGTACATATAAGAAAAATAAAAGAAACAAGAGGACAGGGATGGTAGGCACGTTGGTGTGCTTTTGCACGCCCCCTACAGACCTCTTAGGAAAGGGGTGAGGTCAACAGGAGACAGTCTAAAGTTAAAGTTTTTGGGGTTTGGTTTTCTTAACAAGTTAGTTATTAGTTAACAAGTTAGCTAGTTATTACTTTACTTGTTTCTAGATGTTGGCAGATCTGTTTTTTTATTATCTTTTCCAGTATCTTCCCGGGTATTGATGTTAGGCTGATTGGGCTATAGTTTCCTGGGTCTGTTTTTTTTCGTTTTTTGAAGATGGGAACCACATCAGCTTTTTTCCAGTCCTCTGGTAGTTCCCCGATGCTCCAGGATTTTTGAAATATGTGGTGCAGTGGTTTTGAGATGACCTCTGCCAGCTCCTTTAAAACTCTGGGATGTAATCCATCAGGCGCCAGTTATTTGTTTTCATCAAGATCAGACAGGTGTTCTCTTACTAATTTTTTTGCCTATTTTAACTTTTATTTCTGGTCTGTCTTTTACAGTTATGTTTTTGGTGGGTTGAGCTATAGTTTCTTTTTGCATGAAAACTGATGCAAAGAATGAGTTAAGCAGTTCTGCTTTCTCTCTGTTGCCTTTTACTTCCTTGCTGTCTTCTCTCTTAGGTGGACTGACTGTTTCCTTGATTTTTTTTCTTGTTATTTATATGTTGGAAGAAACTTTTTTTTATTATCCTGGACTTTTGTGGCAAGTCTTTGTTCCTTCTGAGCCTTTGCTATCCTGACTTCATCTTTGCAGATTTTGGCTATCTGCTGATATTCTGCCTTAGTTGTATGTCTTTCCATTTTTTGTACTTGTGCTTTTTTTCTTTCAATTTGCCAGAGAGATCTTTGTGCAGCCATGCTGGTTTCTTCTTGGATTTCTTGTTTTTCTTTCTCAGAGGTATTGTGCTGGTCTGGGCTTCTATTTTAGAGTTTCCCAAGATTCTTGCATTGTTTTCCCCTTTAGGATTTTCATCCATGGAATCTTTCCCAAGTTCTCTCTGAATTTATTGAAATCAGCTCTTTTAAAATCCAAGACTCTGGTGTCATTATGTTCTGTTGCTTGTGTTTGTGTTATGTTGAATTCTAGTATGACGTGGTCACTCTCACCCAAGGTTCCTGCAGTTTCAACTCCCTCTATCACTTCTTCTCTGCTTGTAAGAATTAAGTCCAGCATGGCTGTCCCTCTAGTTTCACCCTCTACCTTTTGGACAACAAAGTTGTCAGCTAGGTTGGTTAGGAACTTATTTGATTTCTCACTTGGTGCAGATTTAGTTTTCTAATTGATATCAGGATAATTGAAGTCTCCCATTACTTTTCCCTGGGAAACAGCTATGTCTCTCTCTCTGTGTCTCTCTCTGTCTCTGTCTCCCTCTCTCTCTGTCTCCCTGTTTCTGTCTCTCCCTCTCTCCCTCTCTCAACACCACTGTTCCCCCTCCCCACCTCTCACCCTCACCTCCCACTCACTCCTTGCCTGGCCTGAGAAGGGAAGGGCAATGATGGGGATGGAGACTTGGTTGCACAACTTTCTCTCTGCTCTCAGACAGTGGCCCATCTGGCTGCAGCCAATGCTCCATGTTGTATTGGGCTCCAAGAGGAGGAGGGGACACAGTCTCCTCCACTGTGAAGCACACTAAATTTAAGTTTGCTATGCCAGGCGCTGCAAGAGCAGCAAGCCAGCCATGGAGGCAGTGAGAGCACTAGAGCAGCAGCAGCAGCTGCAGCTGGGCTGGACCAATGTTTTAGGGCAGAGAGAAAGTCATGTGTCTCCCTGAGTGGCATGCACAGCAACAAGGGCCAGAAGAAGAGGCAAGTAGAAGGGCGTTTTGCTCCTGCTCTAGAATATGGAACGAGTCTCCATCGGCCACTATTGCCCTTACCTTCTCAAGCCAGGTGAGGAGTGACTAGGAGGGGAGGGCGAGGGATAGGGCTAACCAGTGATGGGACAGGGAGCTTCAGCAGAGGGCTCATAAAGTCACATGCGGCTCTGGAGCCAGGGGTTGCCAACACTCGGGCTAATGCTTTCAACTTGTGCCTTAAACAGTGCCTCCAACATGAATGGGACAGGACTTTTAATATATTTTTTAATATAATTGTGTTGATATCAGAGCTGCCACAAACTTAAACCTCTAAGTAAAAAAACAGTCCATGGCTCCATTTGCTGAGAAAGGTATGTTTTTATTAGCGAGTGTATTACAGTAATGCATAGCCAGAACTGAGATTCACGTGCCAAAATCTCTACATTATAATTTCCCATCTTTTCCACTCCTTAACTATCATTCATTTCCCACCGCAAGATAGCCATTTAAAATCTTGCAAACTGTTTTCCTAACAGTCAATTCAAGCATGCTCTAGAATGCTGCTCCCACCTTCTTCTAGCTGGGCAACACTGAAGCAGCTTCTCAAGAAGGTACAGCACCTACTTTCAGTTTCCCAAGCATTTTCCCCCTTCAGCCCTCCCTTCTCCATTGGTGATGGCAGATTGTCTCTGCATATCAGTGAAGCACAAGCACACATAAGGTGGCCACTGACACTTGGCTGAATTTTGTGTTAGTTTTTTTCTTGGGTTGCTTGGTATTCTTTTCTCGTCATTCTATTGTGCAGACTTGGCCAGTCTGATTTGTTTGAAATAGGCATAGTTCTATTAAGTTAATCTGTAGTTTCATACTAAACATGCTCTTTCTTGAGATCCCAAGTTGCCTTGTCTTTGTTGGGGAATGCCAAAATCACATAGGATTCAGTAATCGTGAATTCACATTTCTGGAGTGTCATTATTACAGTTCATGGATGTGACAGATGTCATCATCCTTGAATGCATTATTGTTGACTCAAGTTGTACAACATTAATTTGAATTCATTGAGGGAGGAGATAAAACACAAGCAGTAAAGGTGACTCAGTGAGAATTTTTAAAAAGTTAAATAGGAATAGCTGAGAGATAAAATAACTTCAGATAGCCTTCATGCTGAAAATATGTATGTTTAATGTAAAGAAGTGTATTTAATTTGGAACAGTAGTGTGATATATACAGGTAAGAAATCTTGTATTTCCTTTTCTCATTCAATATCACTAAAAATTACAAAATGCATTAACACTTTCACACATATATCAATTAACAACCTCAGAAGAGTCAGCCCATCCCCTTGAATATTTGCAATTGTAAATTGCTAATACAGGTAGCAGGGTATAATTGGAACTCTTCTTAGTGTGAAATGGTGATGTCTTCTTTTTTAGTCCCTTGTACCTGTAAATCATAGCAGATAACACATCTAGAAACTGAAGTGACAGGACTGACGAATGAATTCACACTGGCTTAGTGTAACTCTTCACACTCTGCTCCATTAAGTGTTGCAATATATGTCAATTAATATTTGCTTCTTTACCTTAAAACAGTTTGAATACATTCTGTTCCTTCATAATTATTTGGAATATACTGTCATCAAAAAGGAACCAGAGAAAACAGGCATAGATGTGTCCATTCTTTTGCATTTTTAGCAGCAGCTAACAACATATGCAGGTGTTGCCTCTTAGCTCAATCCAAATGGATTTCCTATAATAGGCTTGGTGGAATATAGCTTGGCTCCTATTTAATTTTGAGAGCCTTATCCTCAAACACATTAAAACAACTGGTGTTTTCAATCCAATATTTGGATAATTTAATAGAACCTTTCAAATAGAGTTTCTCCCTCCACCACATTCCCCCCTCCTTTTTAAAATGAGCTTCAACAAAGGCCTAAAGCTTGATTATTCATTTAGTTAGTTTACTTTACTTTATTGTCATTGCACCTTATACAACGAAATCAAACATCATTTTCAGTGCACATCATGACCATGAAAATAAACACAAACACACATCCTTCACACTCCACACATTGAATCGAAAACCCCCAACACCTTACCAACACTGCACTATACAGTAGAATTCAACAGAGCTACTGCCTTGGGATAGAAGCTGTTTTTCAGGCTATTTGTCCTTATTTTCATTATTCTGTATTGTCTGCCAGATGGTAATAGTTCAAAAAAAAAAAAAAATTGCCCAAGATGAGATGGATCTTTAAGAATGTTTTGAACTTTCTTAAGGCAGTGGGAGCTATAAAGCTTTTCCAAAGATGGGAGAGAGCAACCAATGATCTTCTGGGCAATGACATTAACCCTCTGGAGTTATCTATCTGCCACTGTGAAATTGGTAACCCATACAGAGGTGCAGTAAGTTAACATACTCTCTATGGTGCAGCGGTAGTCACTAGCTGGTTACTAGCAGTTTTTCATTTAGTTGTTTTTTGAGAAGTCTCAGGTATCATTATCTCTGCTGGGCCCTTTTGACCAGGGCTGCAATATGAGCACCCCAGGTCAGGTCCTCTTTTATGGTAACACCCAGAAACTTAAAACCTGCCACTTACTCCACTGGATCTCCATTGATAAGCAAGGCCTGGATGTCTGATCTGTTCCTTCTATAGTCCACTATAAGCTTCTTGGTCTTTTTGGTGTTGAGGAACAAGTTATTGTCTCCATACCATGAAAGCAACTGGTATATCTCATCTCGGTAGGCAGACTCATCCCCCCTGGAGATGAATCCCACCACTGTTGTATCATCTGCAAATTTAGTAATAGTATTATTAGCATGAGTGGGAATGCAGTCATGCACATAAAGAGTATAGAGTAAGGGACTTAACATGCAACCCTGTGGTGTACCAGTTTTAAGAATAAGGGCTGAAGAGGTATGATTACCTAATCTGAACCCTTTGTGAGTGGCCAGATAGGAAATCCATAATCCAAAGGCAGATTGAATAATAAGAAAGAAGGAGCGGCCAGCCACAGCATCCATGTGTGCCACCATCTTGAAAAAAATTATTTAAAAATTTATCCATAATATGCATATTCCAGAATTAATGCATGGATTTTTAGCACAGCTTTCATAGTCTGAAATTGTTGTTGTTATTGTTGTTTTTTCCATTGGTCTGGAAATTTCATAGGACAAAAAGATGGTTACGGAGAGTGAACACAAGTTGTATCATAACATAAATCCAATGATCTAATTTAGGACAGAATCAGATCTTAGGATAAAATATTATTTATCATTGGTTCCCAAGGAAATAATATTCAAACTAATATCAGGTAAAGGTCTACATGGCTTTAATATAAAGTAAAATTACTATTTGCTTAATTATAATTGCAAAATGCTACAAGTAATTTGATCCAGCCGTCTGCTCAGTTCAGGAAATAATACCATGTATAGTTGCACCATCTTTAACCAAAATCCTCCAGCAGTCATTGAATTTTTTTCCAGTAAAGGAAAACTTTGCCACTTTTTTGGGATTTTCTCTTAATTTTCAGTTGACACTGTTAAGTCTGGGTGGTGGATCCCAAGGAGAGACGAGACTTGAAGTAGTGACAACAGCTCTTTATTAAGGAAACCAGATACTGAGACAAAACTCCCAGCTGAGGCAGCTCCTTTTATAGAGCTGGCTGCGGCTAGGCAGCCTATGACATGCATTTGAGCTTGCCGCACTTGGTTTTACCCAATCGCAGCAGCCAAATAAGAACCAATCAGAACGCTTAGTTTTGTCCAATCACGGCCCGGCTTTTCCGGACCAATAGGAATGCAGGCCTACAAGCCTGCTAGTATGGAACAGACACTTCTTCTACACCATAGTGGCATAGTGGTTAGAATGCAGTACTACAAGTTCCTCACTGCTCACTCCAGGAGTTCAATTCTGAATGGCTCAAGGTTGACTCAGCCTTCCATTCTTCTGAGGACCCAGATTATTGGGGGCAATATGCTAACTCTGTAAATATGCTTAGGCTCAGGGTAAAGCACTGAGAAGTGGTATATAAATCTAAGTTCTATTGCTATTGCAGAATAACTGATTCTATTCCTGCCTTCTACAACAGAGAATATATAACCTCTGGCACAAGAATAATATGTAGCAGGAGTAACTGCGGGATGAAAATGATAATCCAATCTTAACATCAGGATTTCATGATTTGGAGAGTTGAACTGAATTTGTGATTAAAATCTTCTGATAGATCCAGCATGTAGTTCTAAAAACTTGGACACCATCTCTAGGACATCTCCAAAAACAAGGGAAAATATCTACAAGGAGTTATCATATTATTGTATTTATTTATGTTTAAATTCATTTGAAGATAACATTTAAATTAAAATGTAGTTTTTATTCTGGCCACATCCACTTCAGTGTATTCTTCGATGTACCATACTAAAATTTATCTGCAATCCTGAGCTTACGAAAGCTTATACAAATCTCTCCTGCACTGCAGTTAAAATCAGCAGCCCAATATAGATCTTCGGCAGTACTGTAGATGCACATATTAACTTTATCATCTCTAATCTAAAATGCGTCATTTGGTTCTGTATTCAAATAGTAACTTCAAACATATAATTTCACAAAGTGAAAAAAGAAACACTGATCTTGTATGAAAAGCTTGATTAATCAACAGGCATTTAATAATTTAATGTACTGATTAATATTGTTTGCAAATACCTTAAGTCTACTGTTGAAGATATTGAGTGAAGTGTGAATAGCTGAATATTTTTAAACCTTTCATTGTTAGAAAAAAAAGGAATCTTACCTATACATGTGATAGCTTCATTTTGTATTATTCAGATACCTTAGACCAAACAGAATGATCTTCAGGCCCAGTTATCAAGAGTAATGGTTATATTTAATGGTGTTCACTTCAGTGACAGAAAGTGTCTACTAGTGAATTGAGAAAGGAAGGAAATAATTGCACTTCTATGCTGTTGTAGAAGCAGGAGAAATCTCTTCTGTACATTACAGTGTGGCAGGGTGAAAAAGATAACAGAGACATTTACACTACTTCAACCTTTTCCTAATTGAATTACAACAGTCACTGTTGTGTCCTTCCTCCTCTGGCCATTGTTCCGCTCCTTCTTTTTTTGTTTTATTCCCTCCAGATTTGTTTTCTGTCTTTTGTTTTTGTGTCCTTATATCTGTATGTTTGTTTTTTAAATGTTCTTTTTAACAATTGTAAGCAACCAGAGTTGCTGGGAGTTGGATAGCATATGATTTTTTTTTTTAAAAAAAATTAAACTAAAGAACCCTCCAAATTTTATATTTTCTTACAGGGTGCAGGAACAATAAATACATCTCATTCACCTTTCAGATTGATATAAATATATCTTTTATTTGGGATGCATAAGTGAATGTAATCTTAGAAGCAAATTCAGAATATGCAAGGCATGTAGAATTTAACCTTGGAAAGAGCTTATGGTTGAGTCTGGAAGAAGCTGAATATAGGCTGATGTATATCCCCAAATTTGAGCAGAAAAGTCACCCCAAACAGTGTCTTTTGGGACTTTCTCTCAGGAACCCTAGAATGTCAACCTGTATGAGCAATCTCATGAGGTTGACTCAGAAGTAATCCCTGTTGAAGTTACTAGGATTTAGCTGTAAAATGGGAGTCTAAAGGTACAACTCTATTCATGTTACATTTACTGAGCTCAGTGGAAGTTCCTCTTATGGAAATCTGCATCAGATTACAACATGAATTGATTCAAATATATAGCCATTATGTGGTAATATCCAGAGACCTGCAGAGAGAACTGATGATAGCAAGAATGCCTGTGAATGCCAGGATTGCCTTCAGGGTCATCTTAAATTCTGCAAGGCCAGACCTGTAATCTTGATGGGACACACCTCTGTATTAGTGTTCAGAATAACCACATGCTTCCTTCAAGCCCTATAGATTTCTTTTTGCCCTGCTAAAATATAATAGCATTTTAAGAACACATCAGGTAAGAAAAATAGTAATAAATAGTAATATGCCAGGTAAGAATCAGTATTGTTCATTTTGCGAGTACAATGTAGCAAGCAGGGCACTGATAAAGTTTTTGTAGTTGCTCATTTTAAAGGATCATTTTAATTTCAAATGTATAATCATGTTTCATGCATTCAGATACAGCTGAAAGCTTCTACTCCCCTGGTGTATTACTATTTAGGTTTCTGAAGTGAATGCAAAGCTGGGTTGTTCTAGCAGCCTGACCAATGCCACAGTGATTTTTCAGTAGGGAAGAAATACAGTTAACAGAGCTATAATGGTCTTTAAAAGGTTTCTCACAGTGAAATTGTAGTCACATAATTTGCAGGAAACTTCTCAGCATATATCTAATGGCAACCCCTCGAAGTAATTAACTGATACAGCATGCAACTTTTACAATATTTCCCCTATATATCTGTTTCCCCTTCTGTCTTCTTTGCGATTTTATGCATAGAAATAATGAAATTCCTATTTGTTCAATAATAATATATTGCTGAAAATGGTACCATGGTTTGAAAGATAACTTAATCAGAGAATTTTCACATTTCTTTACTCAAGACCATTGAAAGGATTTTATGAGTGTTCAAACCTTAAAGACACAAGCAACAAAGTTAAATATGAATTTATGGGTAATCAATGTAATGATGGCTGTAGCTGTAGATATTTCATTTTCATATTCCACAATACTCATATACTGGGAAGCTGCAGGTGAATTTATAAATGTAATATGCAAGAAAAAGTAAGCAATTACCTATAAGGAAAACCGACTAATTATTTGGAACAGAGTAAAACTATTTTCCAAAACACCAACAGGCAAGACAAGAAACAATGGTTGGAAACTAACCAAGGAGAAAAGCAATCTAGATCAAAGGAGAAATTTCCTAACAGTAAGTACAATTAACCAATGGAATAGCTTGCCTTCGGAAGTTGTGGGTGTTCCATCACTGAAGGCTTTCAAAAAGAGACTGGACAAACATTTGTCTGAAATGATATAGAGTCTCTTGCTTGAGCATGAATTGGACTAGAAGACCTCCAAGGACCTTCCAACTCTATTATCCTATGTCCTATGTTCAAAGTAGGCAAGAGTGAAACAACTTCTGTAGAGTATGGAATCTGTACTGCTGAAAATATCTGTAATCTTTCTCTTGCTTTAGTCAAATGTCTTCACAAAGTGTCTCCTGGATAAAGGTGAAAAAGAAATATGTCATATTCCTGTGACAATAATTGCCCAAGATACAGATGGCAGCATTGAAGAATTTGCTGGCATTCATTGTTTTCAGTGAGGAACATAGAAGTCAGAATATTTTGGGAAAGTGCTGTATTACATCAGCATGTGTTTACTGAACTTGCATTAAAATAGTAGTATATTTGGGGAAATTGCATGAAAAGTGACATTGGTTACAGGTGTTTCTACCCAGGTGTTTCTAAAAATAGAAAGGTACTGTATAAAGGTGTTTCTAAAAATAGAAAGGTACTGTATATAACATTGCAAAAATTATCCAGAATCCATACAATACCAATTGAGGGTTTCTCCATCTTCTTGAAATATTGGACCGTATAAAAAAAGTTTTTGAAATAAGGGAGTTCATAAGGCTGTGTGACAAAAAAAAAAAAAAAGTCAAGATAATAGCCATGGTCATAAAGTCAGGATCGGAATCAGAATGTGCCTGCTTTGGACAACTATCTAAATAATGAATTTGTAAGATTCATTCACCTCCAGTCTTATGGATCTAGCTGGTTTGTTATGAAGATAAAAGTCTATTTCCTTGACGAATCAGCATTTGATTCAGTGTTGATCAGTGTTTCTAAACTTCTGAAGTTTAAAAATTTGTATTCCTGTCTGTATATTTGTGTCTGTATATTTGTATGTGAGGGGAAGAAAGAAAAAGACTAAAGAAATATGAGTATTTCTTTAAAAATAAGAAAATATTGAAATTATACATATTTAAATACTCTCTATTTAATATGTCAGCTAACTATCATAAGTTATGTATGAATTGTTGGCATATTTCCTCAATCTGCTATAATGAAAATCTTAGAGTTGGCATTGATATTCTGCCTAGGTCAATGTTAATATTTAATCTTAGTTTCAGTGAGTAGTGAAAATTGACTCTCAGAATGTTAAAGAGAAATATTATAAGATATTTAATGCCTTTTCTCTAAAAAGCTCATCTTCTCTGTGCATTCTCATCCAAACTACTTCTAATTATGATTTCTCCCATGCCAATAGTTTCAGTATGATGCCTGAAAAAAGATATACCAACATTTTTGTATTCACAGACAGCATGCTTGTTTGGCTAATGGATTGCAAACCTGGAACTGCCCCCTACAATATTTTCATGTAGTTTGGAATAATGGGATTCCAAAAAACAATGTTAGTTTAAGCGACACCAAACTATACAAAATTAGTTGCCAGGATTTCAGAGCTAATATATATATTTATATTTATAATATATATATGTATTTAGGTTTCTTCATGTATTTTCTCACGTCTTAATATTTGTGCTTTTATTATAGCGATGTTTCGGCAGAATCTCATCTGCCATCCTCAGGCTTGTGTATTGGGTTCTTTTTAATCTTGTGTGTCAGGCTTAGCAGCTGTTTTTTGTTTTATATATTTTATATATACAGTATATGTATATTTGTTTTCTGAGGATTTTGCGGGTATTCGTATGTGGATCTTTGGTTATTCGGGTTTTCTCCCGTGTAAAATTGGAAGTATCTTGGCAACATTTTGATGAAATCTCATTTGTCAACTACCAGCAAAACACAGCAAATGACCCAGGATATCACAGCACAAGACCAAGGATACCACGGCAATAAATCTCACAAGGTCATCACATAACCCATTACCAAAGCCATGACTACACAGGAGGCTAATGGAAAAGAGATCAAAACACAAACAACCAAGGAGATTACAATGCAGGACCCAGGATACCACAACAAAAGAACTTGCAAGCCCATCACACAACCCAAGCCATTAAAACACGACAGGCTAATGGAAAAAAGATCACTACAAAACAAACAACCCAGGAAATTACAGCACAAGATCCAGGATATCTCCACAACAAAACTCACAAGGCCATCACACAGCCCATTATACCAACATCAAATTCATCAACCAATCAAGAGGCAGAAGTGTAGCCAACCAGCCCAATGCACCAGCCCCCACCTCTGGTATTTTTAGAGAGACGGCAGCTCCGATCACACACTGCTTGCACTGGCACGAAGCCAAAAGCTACCAACTGTCTGAACTGGAGATAAATTTTATAGTCACTAAAGTGATTATCTCCTCTCCTCTCTCCCTTCGGGGAAAAAAAAGGCTGATTGTTTTGATGAATTCTTTGTTCCCTTTCCCAGCTCAGTGCACTTGTCCTAAATACTGATTTTCAATGGAAAGCCTGCAGATTCTGTTATGAACTAATAAAGGCGTTTAATAAAGTTTTAACAACCTTAAGTAAAAAGCAGGGTTCTAATCCTGCACTTCTGATTGGCCGATAATAGCGACATCGGATTGGTCCTTTCTGGGAAATCTGATTGGCTGTTAACGGACCAACTCTCATTGGTTCAAGGGTTTAACACTTCCATGTTTTCATTGGCTAATAGGACAGCAGCCAACCCTATAAAGGGGCTGCTGCTGCCCTAGGTGATGGCTCTGTTCAGTATGCTTAATAAAGAGTTGAAGTTCACTGTTCACTGCCTCATCTCCGCTCCTTGCACCCATGCACAGAACTTAACACTGGCGACGAGGATGGGATGCTGAGCTGATTGAACATATCTGAGCTGATTGAACACTCACAGAGCACCAAACAGAGCACGTGGCTGAAGGCACATTGACAACAGAAAACATGTCCAGCGGCGCCATACCACCCGCTCCATTTGACCCAGCACAAGAAGACTGGGACTCATACATGGACCGGTTCCAGATGTTTCTGGAGACCAACAACTTGAAAGACGCAACTACGGGGAAAAAGCGAGCGGTGTTCCTGACCCACTGCGGGCCAGCCATCTTTAAGAGGACCACACAGCGCAGAGCAAGATCATGGCCAAAGGGGACATCAATCTTGTCGATGTCATCAAAGACGCTACTGCAGCAGAAGAAGCTAGGAAGTCAGCCGCCCGAATGCGCCGCACCAACGCACCGCTCCGTCAACTCGCCAATGATACCTCACCTCGCCGAGAGAGGCACACAAGAGTGGCCCACCACGAGGACCTCGAATCTCCATCAGAAAGTGATGAGGAGGAGGTCAACTGGCTTCAGTCCGAACATGAGCAACGCAACCCGTGGAACCAAAGACTACCGCACCAATGCACGGGTTGTGGGGCAAACCACCCGCAATCAAATTGCAAATTCCTCGACGCACTCTGCCATTCCTGTGGGAAAAGAAGCCACATCGGGAAGGTCTGTAGAAGCAAGCGAGAATCCAGCCCAATTCGGAGAGAAAACAACTACCGCCAGACCACAGGGAATCATCCTGTGAGTCGGGAACACTTGAACCACCAATGGAACAACCACTCCTACAGAAATAAAACACTTGCCACTTCAACGAGATGGGAAGAGGCACACCAAACCATTACCATCGGTCACGCTTCATCGATAGATGCAAAGAAGATCCGAATGAAGGTCGCCATCAAGAACCAACCTTGCGTGCTGGAAGTCGACTCAGGGTCGTCCCTCTCAATGGTTTCCTGGAAGACCCTTAAACAGTTAATCCCTGCCGTCCGGCGTCAAGAACTCAGAGCCCAAAGAATTATACTGAAAGATTACCAGGGGAACCGAATTCCGGTCATCGGCTCCAGCCAAGTCCAAGTATCATTCAAAGATCGTACTGTGTCATTACCGCTGACCGTTGTCGATCGCGACCGGCCTAGTTTGTTAGGCCTTCAATGGTTCGCCCCACTCGGGATCGAGGTAGCCGGCATTCACCAAACCAGAAGCGACGACTGGGAGGAGGCCCTCGTCCAGGAATTCCAGGATGTCTTTGCAGACAAACTAGGCGAGTACAAGGGGACCCCAATATCATTTAACCTTAACCCTGAAGTAGCCCCCATCCGCCTTAAGCCTCGTCGGGTACCTTTTTCCCTAAAACCAAAGATCGACGAGCAGCTTGATAAATTAATAGCCCAGGGTGTTTTAGAACCAACTGACCATGCCCGTTGGGAAACCACAATCGTAACACCCATCAAACCGGATGGATCATTAAGGATTTGTGGGGACTACCGGGCCACCCTCAATCATGCCCTTCAACAGAACGCTTACCCGATGCCAGTGGTTAAACACCTTCTCCATTCCCTGGGGGGCGGAAAAGTCTTCGCTAAATTGGATTTAGCGCAGGCGTACCAACAACTTCCTGTAGATAAAAAAAACCCGTGGAAGCACAGACGATCATTCTGCACCGAGGCGCTTTTAAATGCAACCGACTCCAATTCAGAGTGAGCGTGGCCCCAGGGATTGTTCCTGGGGTACCTAATTGATAAGCAAGGCATTCACCCCACTAATAGCAAACTAAGAGCGATCAAAAACGTTCCAAGACCCAAGAATAGGACAGACCTCCAAGCTTTCCTGGGGCTCATTAACTTTTACAACATCTTCTTGCCCCAGAAAGTGACCGTAGCTGAGCTCCTACATAGACTTCTTGACAAAAAAGCCACCTGGGTCTGGGGACACCGAGAGGAGCACGCATTCTGACAAGTGAAAAACTTACTAACCTCCGATGCTGTTTTAATGCAGTATAGCGAGACTTTGCCTTTAACCATTACGTGTGACGCGTCACTGTTTGGAGTAGAAGCCATTACCAAATGGTAGAGAGGCCCCTATTGCCTATTTTTCAAGGACCTTATCGAGAGCTGAATGCAACTATAGCCAAATTGACAAAGAGGCTCTTGCTGTTATATCTGCTGTGAAACGGTTTCATGAATATGTGTATGGACGAGCTTTTACTATTATTACCGATCACAAGCCTTTGCTGGGGATCATAATGGGAGAAAAGCCAACCCCCTATATATTGTCACCTAGAATGACTCATTGGTCGGAGTTCTTAGTTGCGTACAATTATAAATTGCAATTCCCCACGCTGATGCATTGAGCTGTGCCCCACTTCCGGAAACCATCGTTGACCCAGCTCCAACCCTCACGACACTCCAGATTGAAATACTACATTCACCGCCGCTAACAGCCAGAGACATCGCTATCGAAACGAAACGAAATCCTGTCCTAGCGCGAGTTCTCAGCTGGGTCGAACGAGGATGGCCAGTAGAACAAACCCCTGATGACTTCAACCCTTTCAGAAACCGGCAAACAGAACTTTTCTCGCAGAAAGGCTGCATCCTATGGGGAGACAGAGTCATTGTCCCAGAGCGGTTACAACGAGCAGTTTTGAAAGCACTGCATGATGGTCACCCCAGCATCGTGCATATGAAAGCGCTCGCACGAAGCTACGCGTGGTGGTCGGGCATCGATAAGCAGATCGAAGCCTGGGTGAAGACTTGTCTAAAGTGCCAAGAAGTCAGCAGTGCCCCACCTAGAGCGACTCCAACAGAGTGGGAAACCCCCCGGGGACCATGGTCCCGCATCCACATTGACTTTGCGGGACCTACTAAGGGACATACGTTCCTCCTGACAGTAGATGCCTATTCCAACTGGCTCGAAATCCACAAGATGAAGACTACTACAACCGATTCAGTCATCTGCAAATTAAATAAACTATTTGCAACACATGGACTGCCAGACGTTTTAGTCTCCGATAACGGACCCCAGTTCATGGCCCTGGCGTTCGAACAATACTTAGTGGACCGGGGCATCCGCCATGCGCTAACCTCGCCGGTGCACCCTGCGGCCAATGGAAGGGCCAAGCGCATGGTCCAATTTCTTAAAAAAAACTCTCCACAAGATGGACCATGGGGACATTGACGACAAACTGAACTGAATACTCCTACTCCAACACATCAGCCCGCACAGCGTAACCAACAAAATGCCAGCTGAACTGTTGATGGGACACAGGCTTCGCTCCCACTTCAACCGTCTCCACCCGGCCTACATGCTAGAGAAACCCTGTGGATCTTGCGGAAAGTGCCACAAATTCAAGGAAGGCAACTTAGTCTTCGCTAAAAATCTTTCCGGCGAACCGTTGTGGGTCGAAGCAACCGTAACCCAAGGCACCGGGCCCAGATCGTACCACGTACAAACAAGGGATGGGAAAATATGGAAACGCCATATAGATCAACTTCGCTCTTGGTTGCAACCCAGTTCCCACAACTCCTGTGACCCTCAAACTGAGGGGGGAGGGGATGTTGAGGGAACCGAATTCGAGATGTTGGATGATGAAATCGAAGGAAGTCAGCAGCCCGGCGCGTCACTTGAAGAAGAATCAGGAATGGAGGTTGCCTCGCCACAGAGAAATACCTCAACGGAGGTGAGCCCGCAGAGACCGGAGGACAACAACGACAGAATCAGCGGCACTGAGTCGTCCTGTGAGGATGCGGAACCGCCTGTACCAGATAAATCAAAAAACATTCCACCGAAACCGGACTACAGACAGGAACTGGTGGGACAGTGCAAATCTAATAGACAATTGAAACAACCTGCATATCTCCGGGGTTACGTCACCATGCCCCTCAAACAGAACCTAGGGGGAAGGGGTGTTATGAACTAATAAAGGCGTTTAATAAAGTTTTAACAATCTTAAGTAAAAAGCAGGGTTCTAATCCTGCACTTCTGATTGGCCGATAATAGTGACATCGGATTGGTCCTTTCTGGGAAATCTGATTGGCTGTTAACGGGCCAACTCTCATTGGTTCAAGGGTTTAACACTTCCATATTTTCATTGGCTAATAGGACAGCAGCCAACCCTATAAAAGGGCTGCTGCTGCCCTAGGTGATGGCTTTGTTCAGTATGCTTAATAAAGAGTTGAAGTTCACTGTTCACTGCCTCGTCTCCGCTCCTTGCACCCATGCGCAGAACTTAACAGATCCCATGTAATTTTAAAGCCATGGTAAGGTCATAAGCGTCACTTTTTCTGCTTTGTTGAAGCACATGTCTATTTTCAAAATAAGTTTCCTCCTCTCTCTGTGGATGCCATTTGTTTGAAAACTGAGGTGTTTACAAAACAATAACAGTTTCTATTCTGCAAAAAAACAAAACAAAACATAAAAAGACACTATCACATTATTTTTACAGCTGTCAGGGAGTGTTGGCTTGCACTTTGGTTTGGTTTTCCCATGTTCTCACAGATCTAAAGATAAACCAGAGGGATTAATTTAATGTTTGAAAAACTGATGAAACACAGCTAATAAGCAATTAATTGAAATGACTTTGTGTATTACACTGTTTTTAAAGATATTAGAATATTTGTATGTGATTATCTTAACCCAACATCATTCATGTTAACATGCTTTCAAATGATATGAATTCGTTTATTAAAACATTTATGACTGTTACACACATCAAGGATTTATACAACTTAAACTTTTCAAAGTGGCTCAGTATTCCTTTGGAGTCAGTTATGGATTGCAGACCTAATGTTTATTTATTTATTGAATTTATATTGCCCACAGTGACTCAAGGCAGCTTACAGAATATAAAACCACATTTAGAACAATAAAAATTAACAAAAAGAATCAAATAAATTAATATAGTACAATGTAACAAAATCACTCCCCAACTCCCACCCCCCCACCCAGCAGATCACACGACCCATTTAATGGGCTCCATCCCACTCCATTCTCCAGGCATGCTGGCAGAACCAGGTCTTTAGAGCTTCCGGAAGAGTATTAGAGTGGGGACCGTCCTAATCTCTGGGGGAATGATGTTCCAGGGAGAGAGAGTCACCACGGAGAAGGCCCTTCTTCTGGGTCCCACCAGATGTATTTCTCTTGGGATGAAACCCGCAACATTCCCTGCCTTCCCGCTCTGATGGGTCGGGTAGAAGTGACTGGCAAGAGACACATAATGTAGTCTCAAGCCATGGAGGGCTTTAAAGGTGACAACCAGCACTTTGAATTGTACCCAGAAGCAAATCGGTAACCAATGCAGCTCCCGCAGGAGAGGTGATACATGTGCACACCAGGGTCTGCAGAAAACCATGTGGGCCACTGCATTTTGCACCAACTGTTGCTTCCAGATGCTCTTCAAGGGCAGCCCCATATAGAGCACATTGCAATAGTCAAGGCAGGAAGTGACTAGGGCATGAGTGACTGTGAGTAGGAATTGCTAGTCCAGGAAAGGTTATAACTGTAATAGTTACATAATGGGCCAAAGTAAGGCCAATTTCAAACCACATGAAAGCATTTGAATGTGATAGTAACTGTGATGTATATATATATATTACACACACACACACACACACACACACTGAAAGCTTTTCAACTTTCTCAAATTTAATTCCTCCAAGAGTCATGAATCCTGGATTTTGTACACATTCTGTAAGTTAGCCTATTTGAGGTACCTTGGCTCAAAAATTGTTGCCCTATCTTGCACCTTTTTGCCCAGTTCTAGCTCATGAGTTTTAGTACTTTATAGATTTTAAAAATAATGCCTAAATCAATTCTCTAACCAAAGCATTCTATTCTATCTCTTGTCTTGCTCTTTTCTGAGCAGACATGTGAAGCAACTGAATCTTGTTATTCATTTCTTGTGATTACTTAGCTTTCCTGCTACTCAGCCTACTCCAAAAGCACTGGTCTTATTATATCTATATATTGTTTGGTTTATATCATACTATTATTATTACACATTACTAGCCCTAGCCATGAGGGATCCTTTCCCAGTTCTTGGAGAATGCCAGAGTCTGAGTGAGAAACAATAGCCTGAAGTTGAATTACAGCTAGTTAGAGTTCCTACTGAAATCTTGTAGACAGCCATTGCCACCAGATTTACTCTTAGCACTGCCTTTTAAGGAGCAGATTTGGTATTTGAACTCACATCTCCTAATGGATCAAAGGTAGAAACTAGTCAGAGGGTTTCAGTTGTGACCTTATCTGGGCCAGGTTTGTATATAAGACTCTTTTTGTGTTTTGGGGGCTGGAGGGATGTAAACTGTTATTGTTAAGTTTGAGGCGGATTGGGTCGACGGAGACGTGAGACCATTTAGTGAGGTAATTTAGTATTGGTAATTGTCCCAGAATGCAAGCCGCGGCAGCCCTTCATATAGGGCTGGCTTGTGGCTCGGCAGCCAATGGCAGCACTTTGAATCTCCCACAATCGGCACAGCCAATCGCGGTAGATTCCTAGCGCTCCAATCACGGCTGACCTTTCAACCAATCAGGTCTTCACTGGAATGGACTAATCGGTTGCGGGGGTTTTGGAGTATGCTAATATCGTACACCCCTCCCCTCTTGGTTTCGTCCAGCGGTGCATGGTGATGTAGTCACGTAGGTAGGCGGGGCTTCTCGCCTGCCTACTTGACCTGCGCGGTTCAGTTCTGGTGTGGTCGTCGACCGGTTCGGATGCCCCCTCTGTCACTCTGGTTCCTTGGGATGGAAACGCCTGGAACGTTGAGCTGGGCCTTTCTTGGTAGCTCCCTCCCGGGCTGGTTGAGCTGCCGCTTTTGCTCCTGCTAGGTTTTTCCTGGCCAGGTGAGCTGGTTTGGCTGCTCCTTCCAGGTGAAGATCCCAGGGTTTCGTGCTCCATTGGTCCTGCGTCTACAGGTGAGTAGCATCGGTTTATTGGTTTACTTATTCTAGGTGGGGGGTGTTCTGCCTGTGTTAGTTGGTTCCCTTCAATTCTTTCTCTATCGCTTGCTGATTCCCTCCCCCTTCTAGTTTCTTGTTCAGGTGTCTGGCTGGTGGTGACGGCTATTCTTGACCTAAGTTGGTTTATGTGCCGTTTCCAGTTTTTTCCATCTCTTGTTTCCAATCGGTATGATAGGGGCCCGGTTATCTGGGTGATTGTTGCTGGCACCCAGAGTGGTTCTCCTGTGAGATTTTTGGCATATACTAGGTCCCCTATGTTAAATGTTCTGTGTTTGCTGGAGGAGCTTGGGGGTTTGTCTGGGTTATATGTTGGGTGCATTCTGTCTAGTGTTGAGCATAGTTTCCTACCCATCATTAGTTCTGCTGGGCTTTTATTTGTGGTTGCGCTAGGTGTAATGTGTTGAATGAGCAGCATTTTATTGATTTTGTCCGGTATATTGGCTGTTTCTATTTTCTGGATGGCTTTCTTGGTGTATTGGACCATGCTTTCCGCCCGCCCGTTCGCCGCCAGGTTTGCCGGTGCAGTTAATGCATGGCGTATCCCTTGGCCTGCCAGAAATTGTTCAAATGCTACTGCAGTGAACTGGGGCCCGTTGTCCGACACTATTACATCTGGCAGGCCATGTGGAGCGAAAAGTTTGCTCAGTTTCCTTATCACCGCCTCCGTCGTGGTAGACTTCATGGTGCTTACCTCGAATCCGTTGGAGTAAGCATCTACTGTGATAAGGTACATATGTCCCTTGGTTGGCCCTGCGAAGTCTATATGGATCCAAGACCACAGACCTCTTGGTTTTTCCCATTCTTGGGTTGGGGCAGCGGGCGGATTGGATCTGGACTCTTGGCATTGGTTACATTTGGCAACCCAGGTTTCGATCTGTTTATCCATTCCTGGCCACCATGCGTAGCTTCTGGCCAGGCTTTTCATCTTAACCATCCCTGGGTGCCCCTCATGCAACATTCCCAATACCTTTTCCTGTAATTTTTCCGGAATTACCACTCTGTCCCCCCAAAGTATGCAGCCCTTTTAGGTAAAGAGTTCAGTTTGTCTATTCCAAAAGGGTCTGAATAGTTCATCTATGTCCCCTTCCGGCCACCCTTTTCCCACCCAGCTCAAGACTCGTGCCAGCCGTTTGTCTTTATTTGTTTCTCTGGCAATGTCTGGCGCGGTCACGAGTGGGTTGGATATTGTCTCTATTTGGAGTACTTCTGTTGTGAGTGCCGGGTCATCTTCCCAGTCCGGTAAGGGTGACCGGCTCAGGGCGTCTGCATGGGCGATGTCCTTTCTGGGTCGGTGTATCAGCTGGTAATTGTATGCTGCTAGGAATTCGGACCACCTCGTCATTCTTGGCGATAGAATGTTCGGTGTGGCCCTGTTTCCTGCCAGGATTCCTAGCAGCGGCTTGTGATCCGTGATGATTGTAAAAGTCCTACCGTAAAGGTATTCGTGAAATTTCTTGATGCCAGCGACGACTGCCAGGGCCTCTTTGTCGAGCTGGCTGTAGTTCCGCTCTGGCTTTGAAAGTGTCCTTGATGAGAAAGCGATGGGTGCTTCCCTCCCGTTTGGTAGCTGATGGCTGAGGATGGTGCCGATCCCAAATGGCGACGCGTCGCAAGTTACCATCAATGGCAGAGTTTCGCTGCACTGGATTAGTACCGCGTCGGATGTTAGCAGGTTCCTTGTGTTGTTGAAAGCGCTCTCCTCCCGTGCTCCCCAGGTCCAGGTGGCTGTTTTATCTAACAGCCTATGTAGCAGTTCCACCACGGTCGCCTTTCGAGGTAGGAAGACATTGTAAAAGTTTAACAGTCCCAAGAAAGCCTGTAATTCTGTTTTGTTTTTTGTCGCGGTGCTTCCCTTAGGGCTCTCAGTTTCTTTTCTGTGGGGTGGATCCCTTGTTTGTCTAGGAGGTACCCCAGAAATTCAACCCTTTCAGCCCGTAGCTGGCACTTCCCTCTCTTGACTTTAAGTCCTGAATCTCTGAATTTCTGCAGTACCTCCCTCAACCTGGCTTCTAGTTGTTTCTCATTTTTCACGGCCACCAAGACGTCATCAAAGTAGGGCATAACCCCTTCTATTCCCTGGAGGAGTCTTTCCAAAAGGCTTTGGAAGACCCCGGGTGCCATGCTGACTCCAAATTGGAGCCGGTTGCAGCGGAAAGCCCCTCGGTGTGTTACAATGGTTTGGGCTTCTGCTGTTGTGGCGTCGACCGGCAGTTGCTGGTAGGCTTGTGCCAGGTCGAGTTTTGCGAAGATCTGGCCTCCCCACAGTGAGTGCAGAAGGTGCTGGACTACTGGGCCGGGGTATGCGCTTTGTTGGAGTGCATGGTTTAGGGTGGCCTTGTAGTCACCACAAATCCTCACTGACCCATCTGGCTTGATGGGGGTGACAATTGGGGTCTCCCACCGGGCATGATCGATCGGTTCCAGCACCCCTTGCGCGATGAGCTTATCGAGTTGCTCATCGATCTTGGGCTTGAGTGCAAAGGGCACTCGCCTGGGCTTAAGGCGGATTGGCGTGATGGTCGGGTCTATGTTAAATGAGATAGGGGATCCCCAGTATTTGCCTAAACGGTCATCGAAGACTTCCCGGAAGTCCCTCACGACGCCGCTTCCCAGTCTGCCTCTCCGATATGGTGTATGCCGGTTACCTCGATGCCCAGGGGTGTGAACCACTGCAGTCCCAACAGGCTCGGTCAATCTCGGTCAACGATCGTCAGGGGTAGCGCTTCTGTGTGGTTCTTGAAGGTGACTTTAAAATGGCATCTGCCAACTACAGGGATTCGTTTTCCCTGATAGTCTTTGAGGGTTAGTGTTTGGTCTTCCAATTCTTGGCGGCGGATGGTGGGGACCAGGCACTTGAGTGTGCGCCAGGAGACCATTGAGAGGAAGGACCCGGAGTCCACCTCCATGTCACATCACTGGTCTTCTATCCCGACCATTACATATACCTTCCTGGCATCGCTGGTGGAGGAATGGCCGATGACGAAGGTCTGGTGTGTTTCCTCTCTCTGTCTCGTCTCCTGGAGTTGCCTGTTCCGACCTTCTCGGCTCCAGCGGTTCTCCGTCTGGCGATCACGGTTCCTGGTGAGAGTGCTTTCTCTCCGTCGGGGGCTGGCGTCTCGTTGTCGCGGGCTGTAGTGCTTTTTATTCCAGCACACTTGCCGATGTTCCCCCGTTTCTCGCAATGCCTGCAAATGGCATCGAGAAAGTGACAGCCCGCTCGGGGGTGATCGCCGCCACAGCCGGCACACTGGAACCTCGACTTACGACCTCATGGTTCCCGCCACTCTCACGCTGATTGGAGGCAGTGGCCATGATGTGTGGTTGTGTGGTCTGTCGCTGGTCGCCTCTCGGGGGTCGACGTTGCCTCTCCGGCCGCTGCTCGTGGCATGATGCTCGATTGCCGCATCCGAGCCACTGATTTCTTGGCCACTTCTGCTGCAGCGGCTTCGGTGAGGGCATCAGTGAGAGAGATGTCTCCCTTGGCCATGATGCGGCTCTGGAGGATGGGGTCTCGGAGTCCCAGGATGACACAGTCTCGCAGGGCCTCGTCCAGGTCGGCGAACTCGCACAGGCCTCCCAGGTCCCGTAGTGCTGCTATGAAATTGCCCAGCCCCTCGCTCTCGCGTTGATCCCGCCTGTAGAAGTTGTGCCGCCGGATGAGGATGGGCACGACGGGCGCGTAGTGGCTTCGCAGCAGGGGCTCGAGATCGTCCCACTCCATCGCCTTGACGTCCACCAGTTTGGCCAAGGCTTTGGCCATCTTGAAGACTGCAGGCCTGCAGTGCATGAGGAACACGGCTCATTTCTTGTGGCTGTTGGCGTCCTTGAGGTTGCTACTCTCGAGGAACATTTGGAACCTATCGGTATAGGATTCCCAGTCCTCAGTAGCAGGGTTGAAGGGAGCGGGTAGTGAGTTGATTCTGGCCATTCTGCTTGTTGTTGCGTGCCGCCTCGCCACGTGCTGGATGGTCTCCTTGTCTCACGATCCCACCTTCATCGCCAGTGTTAAGTTTGAGGCGGATCGGGTCAACAGAGACGCGAGACCATTTAGTGAGTTCATCTCTTTTATTTAGTATTGGTAATCATCCCAGAATGCGAGCCGTGGCAGCCCTTCTTATAGGGCTGGCTTGCAGCTCGGCAGCCAGTGGCAGCACTTTGAATCTCCCACGATTGGCACAGCCAATCACAGTAGATTCCTAGCACTCCAATCATGGCTGACCTTTCAACCAATCAGGTCTTTGCTGGTATGGACCAATCGGTTGTAGGGGTTTCAGAGTATGCTAATATCGTACAGTTATAGTAGCTGTGTTTAATTGTACTTCACATTTTTCTTGAAATCCACGCTGAAAGCTTTTTGAGCAAATCTATGGCATCAACCCTTATCTCCATACTAAATTTGAATACTTCCACAATATAAGAGCTAGCATAGTTATCATTGCCTTTCTTTTCCATACTTTATATTACCTTCCTTGTGTTTAACTTCAGATTCTGATAGATTTTTTGAAAGGTGGCAAGTAGATGTTGTGTCATTTGAGTTTCATAAAAGAGCAGAACATAAGCTTATATATGTTATGGTAAAGATGTCATATTTAAAATATTGATTATATAAAGGAAGAAGAAGAGGAAGAGGAAGAAGAACTCAAAATTTGATTTTCACAAATACAATGGAATCATACTTGTAAAAAGTGCATTTTTAGAATACTATTGAAAATGTTTCTTCCCTCTAAAGCAAGCACTATATTTTGTCACCCCCATTGGTTTTCCCTTCAAATAGTTCCCAGGAGAAAATGCCTCATTATAAACTTTTTTTCAAAAGTTGTATTGCTATTTTCATGGCAACAAAATGTTCACACATATTATCTCCAACTCACCTGGGAAATACTAAAACAAATAATTTCATATACTAGAATTTGGAAATGAATATAAAGAAGCCAGAGATAGTAAAGCAGGAGAGAAAGAGGGATGTAGGAGAAATACAATAAATAGTAAATTTATTAGAAATGAAAGACAAATAAATGTTGGTGGTTGCATATTTAATTGCATTGGTGCATTATTCTTAAGACTTGAAATATTTTCATTTAGTGGCTTGGCTTACTCATTTTATGGAAGCTTGGTTGGATAATATTGAAATTTCCTTTAATGAGCAAAAGTTTTATCACATAATTTATTTTTAAAGCAAATTACCAACTGCTTTCAAATTTTTCATTGTGCACTTCTAATCTTTGTGGTTTAACATTAAAACAGCTGATATATCAGGTTATGTGTAAATGAATCTACAAGAACTTTTTAAGAATGGATTTTTCAGATTTGTAGAAAATTGAGATCAATATGGGCAAGCAAGGTTCTGGGCAGAACATGGGCCTCAAATCTTTTAATGTGGCCCTCCAAATCCCATAATTATCTAAACTTAGCAACATAGATTTCCATCATACTGATGCAGGGACAGAAATAAAAATAAACATCATTAAAAATAACCCCAAAGACTCAAATTCTTAAAGCCCAGTAAAAAAAATTGAAAATTATAGTTCATCTAGAACCTGGGCCTTTTTAGTTCATCTTGCTGCTTTTGCATTCATGAAAAATGTTACACATTGTCTCTGGCCACTGAAAGATTGTATACTCCATTCATGCTTTAGATATTCTCTGTATATTTTCAGTTAAATGATTACATTGAAAAAAGTACTTGAAGTGGTTGAGTCTGCATCTACTCAATTGTCTGTTAAATGTAACACAATAAATACAGGATATGTGAATATCTAAATTAGGCTTTCCCAGTGTATATTGCTTTATCATTTCTCCATCCACTGTTTTCTAAAACAACAGTTGCATTAAAATATTAATTTCAATGTCATTTTGAAATCTAGATAGCTTGTGATTTTTTTTTTCTTTTTAGCCTGCAGAGTGTAAAAGTCTCCTTTCTCTGTGAAAGTTGTATTTGCTCAGCAAATGCTACTTCTTTGTGTGAAAGATGAACTGCAGGCACACACCAGATGTTTATTACTTTTAGCTCTTGAACAAATTTGCCTCAAGTAGCCCTGATTGTTTTGTTCCCAGGAAGCAAAATAAACAGTGAAATCTCTGATATTCACTGAACTTCAGTGAAACAGTTGCCTAACTAGAAGATTGAAGTGGACACTAAGAACTGTCTAAGAGAAAAAAAAAGACCTGATATTTTGCAGAGAGTGGGAAACTCCATGTATTCATAACTATGTTTTTACTTATACCTATTATCTTGTAATCAATTGACAAAAATAAATAAATAAATAAATAAAATAAAACATTAAACCACATGACTTGCATGAGGCAGCAGAATGAAGTTCAGGGAAATATTTCAATGGTTCCTTTCTCTAGCCATCCTTTAAGTTTTAATTCAAGTGATGGAAAGACATCTGTAGCCTGGGTACCAAATTAGAATTCCATTTGGGACATGTGGTTTTGTGTCAGTCTTGTGAGATACTCTACACAAGAAGCACACCTAGAAGAAGTAATATTAGCTTTAAGTTTATTGTTGAGATAACATGGCTATACTTTGGAAACCAGCTTATCTAAACAAATTTGCCTCAAGTAAATGATTGCGCAATTATATTCCCATAATATAAAATATGAAAATAAATCTAGAGCAGATTCCTATATTGTGGAATGTTCTCCCACTTCCCCCTATCCCAGGATAAAGTTCGCCTCATCACTCCTGACCTTCGAAAAGTCCCTTAATATCTATTTATGCCATCAGGCCTAGGGACAAGTGAATTTGTAAGTGGGCTCCCCCATTATTAATTATTATTCTCTTTCCCTGTTTAGCTCTGCTTTTATAATTTACATTTCTTTTTAATAATTAATATATAATGGTTTTCAGTAATGATTGCCTTATTTATTTACTTTTTTAATGAATTGTTATACACCACCCAGGGTCACTTTCTATCAGATCAGCACCCATGTAAATTAGATAAATTATAATAATTTTAATTATAATAATAATTATATATAATTATATACATTATGTAGTATATAATTGTATACTAATGATCAATTATAATAATAAAATTAGTATGTATTAATCAGGCCTGAATGATAGCCAGACACTTTACTCAGAGCATTGTTTATATTATTTAGACTACTAGATTATGTGAACAAATGGGGCAATGCATGACTGTTCTCAAGTACATGCAATACTACCACTTGGGAGAACAATGACTGGATGTCAAACATTCAAACGATTCTTTTCTGTTGGAATCTGTTGATTTTGCTTTTTCTTTTGTCAGGGACCGCCTTCCTTAAAAAGAATGAAACCTAGTCTTCTTTCCTTTTTTCCCCCTGATAGAACCAGTTTACACCTTTCTACAATGGTAAGACAGAATGAAAAGAATCTGTCTTTCAGTCTGTTTGTAGTATAGTAAAAGAGAGAGAGAGAAAGAAGTATAAACATCGAATTCCTGAGCTCACCGTGAGAGGGAAGGTCATTAACAGGGCACTTGAGCAGACTGGAATTACAGTCAATTGAGAAGCTGAAACATCCTAAATGGCCTAATGCAGCAACTAAGTGCTTCTTAAATTCCCGAAGATTTTTTTTTAACCCAAGCATTGCATTCATCATATTGTGAATTTCCATTTCCTTTCATAAAAACTGTTTTTACTGAGAGCCAACACAGAACTCAAATTGCTTAGGCTGGAATTCCATTTAAAGTGGTCGTGATAGTAGCACTGGGAGAGAATTTAAATATTTATTATGACATTAAAATTAATTTTTAACATGATATATGGGCAGGAAGACTCGGCTAATTAAAGACTTGCATAGCAAAAATAAAAATTACAAATTTTAAAAAAAATCCTGGATTTGAGTCAGACAGCCACACGTATACAAATTCCATGCAATTACATATTAAGGCTGGAAGGGACATGTTGCATAAGAGGGTTCAGTGTATTTGGCACTTTCACCAGTCCTTTTTTGACATTGCTTTCAGCGTTGACATCCAATTGGTCAGGCTGACTGAGAAAGGGGGGGTCCCTTGGATACTCAGGCATTGGGACAAAGTCCATGCCACTCACTACCTTGAAGGGGATTAGTCCTGTGCTACTACGAACAGCATTATTGTACATGACCTGCATGAAAGGCAGGAGGTCCACCCAATTGGACTGCTGATAATTCACATAGCACTTCAGATACTGCTCTACCATGGTGTTCAATCTCCCTGTCCCCCCATTGGTGCTTGGATGAAAGGCCAAGCTAAGATTGGTATTGTCATCTGGTGGTTATGTGGGCAGCTATTTGGGTAGGGGGGATGATGGCGTTAATGACCTCCTCCCTTTTGTATTTGAACTGGGGCATGTGGGAGAGGGCATCAGACAGAAAGTTCCTCCCCCCAGGATGTGTTTTAGCTTAAAGTCAAATCAGTTGAAGTATTGAGCCCATCGGAGTGCACTATAGAAATCATTCCCGGAGCAAGACTACCAAAATCCAAAATGTATGCCATGACATCCCGGGAAATGCAAGAAATGTGCAAATATATAGACAAAAACTTAGAGGGTTCTTTGAGCCATCCAAACCACAGGTTGCAGCCCCAGTCCTGTTCAAAGAATAAAAAGATGGAACTATAAGATTATGTGTGGACTTTAGAGCGATCCCTGCTGGAATCCTGACAGGTTCATTATAATAAGTTCACCCAACATCTAATGAGTCATCAGCTCAGGTTTAGCTTTTGTTTAAGTCAATGTTTTCTTTAAAAGTATAATTTATTTAGTCAGAAAGATGATAAATTGAAATGTAATTATCTCAAGTTATGGATTTTTCATTCCTTCTGTGATTGAGATGGTACATTGATAACATCTTCTGTGATGCTTTTCACCCAAACTTTGCATCACTTGCTCTTTCCTAAACACATCAATTCTTGTCAGCAGGTGTACAGAAGATTCATACAATTAAAAACAAAGCATTCAAATCAGAATTCATGGATGTCAAAATATTATGTTCATTATTTGATATTACTTTACATTTTGATATGTCTTATCCAAATCAATGTGATATTAAGGTGCTGTTGATTCTTAGCGATCACGGAAGGACTGTCCCTAATCTCATCTTTCATATCTTCCACTTGCACACTCATCCACATTGTCATTATCCACTTTGCTGCCTATTGTTCTTTTTCCTTCCATTCTATCCCAGTTACAGAGTCCTTTTAGAGAGCTAGATCTTTGCACAATATATCTGAAGTAAGATAATTTATGGCTGGTCACTTGTACTTTGAATGAGACCTCTCTGTTTTATTTGTTCAGTGATCCATTTGTTTGTTTACTTCCCTGTCCATGGTATTCTCAGGTGTCTTCTCCAACATCAAAACTATCAATACTCTCTGTCCAGCTTTTTCAAAGTCCAGTTTTCACTACCACAGAGTGTCACAAGGAATACCATTGCTTGCATGATTCTGATCTCTAGAGATATAGGCATATCACAGCTTCTGGATATCTTTTCTAAGGCCTTCAAAGCTGTTCCATCAAGGTGTCAGAGGTGCAGAGGTATCAAAACCAAGGCCGAGGAGCTGGATCTGGCCTGTGGGGTGCTTAGATCTGGCCCGCAGGCCATCCTGGAAACAGCAAACAATCAGCCCATGGTGCCTCTGACAGAAAAAAAATTCTGGCATTCTGAAGGTTTATGAGGATGAAAGTAGATAGAATAACCTCTGTTCCCTTTTTAAATATGCTGGTTCAAATGTTTATTTGTACAATGTGCACATGAGAAAAGTCATGAGGAATACACATTGTTGTCTCAGATCTAGGAAGTAATATGAATTGTTTCCTGTGGTCCTTCAATCTTCAAGAATGTTCCTTTCAATACATAGTAATGGGTGATCTGAAACTTGCTATTCCCTGATGAATAAACTATTACCAGGATCATCAATGTCTGATCTGACACGAACCCTTTGAGATAAGGAAGGAAGAAAGCTAAATAAGTAATTGTAGATTAGAATCATGGCTTCATTCTTTCAGTGTGCTTTGGAAAGTAAATCTACCCATTTGTTCTCCTTTTACCACCATGATTATATGACAGAGAGTTATTAAAGTGTGTGCTGTTAATGAAACACTAATCCACATCAGTGACTTTGTGAAATCTCTTAGAAACACAGGTGTATAGTATTAAAAGAGCATATGAACAGATACAATTAATTGGGGCAGAAAGTGGTGCATTGGAACTGGAATATCACGACTCAAATGTTTCAGCTTTGTGTAAAATGGGTACTCTTATTCTATAGAGCACTGGGGTTTTTTTTTTCCTTTAAAAGCTTTCTATCTTCTGTAAATGACACATTTATATACATAGTTTCATAAGATATTTGGAAGAAATCATCAAACTAAACACTCAGAAATGTAATAGAAAAAGAAAAGATACTTCGTAGTCCATGGACAATGAAGAAGTGTGTGTGGATATGTGCTTTTATTATATATAAAGGAAAGCCTAAGAGGGAAGTAAAGTTGCCATATTTTCTGCAACCATATCATAGCCAACTTGTCCAGTGCCCCAAGCATCTGAATCATCATTGGCTACAAATAGTATCTGTGGAATTATTGGAAGATCTTAGGTAGAAGACGTAGCATTCCTTCATTCTTTGCTCAACCTGTTCTGTATTGTCTAAATTAGCCTATTGTCTCCAAATATGCTGATGGACACTAGATGGAATGAGAGATGGCACAATCTTGTGATTTGCAGCATGGGAGAGATTTTTTGATCTGTCTTTGCTAGGATTCTTTTCTAGTTCTTTACTAACTTTCCTTTCCCTGCTCTGAACTTACTCCAGTTTGTCCAAAAAATTCTTTAAAACACAGTTTGAAGAAAACACTTTTGTGAATAAAAACAGTACAGTATATTCAAATTTTTGGATATAGATACAAATCAGTTACAGGTATTTAAATAGGAAACTCAATCTGATGTAGCAACTAAGATGTTAGTGTAAGATCAGGGAGACACAGGATCAAATCCATCATCAGTTACAGCAAATTGCCCTGTGACCTTAGACCAGTCGCTCCTGCATAAAGGATTCTATATTGCAAGACTGCCGTTGTGAAAATAAAAGGAAGGAGATCCCCCATATGATCTACTTTGAATTCATGGAGAAATGGCATGATATTGTGCATAGGAAAATAATAGAAATATAATATACCTTAATATTGCAGGGAAGATTGTGCTGATTATGTGCTAAATGTGTTGATGGGCATTTTTAAAATAACATCATTGTATTATGATGATTTGTTTAAAAAAAACACGCTTTGGAACATCCTTCAAATAAAGCAAGGAGTACAGCTTTTAGATGAAATGTCATGCTTTGAAAGTTGGTGTAGCCAGAACAAAATTAAATTAGATTTAATTGGGATTTAATCTAAACTGAAATTGCACTGTATTTATCAAGCACTGTTAATCCTATCACTCCCCATGCCTGCAACACATAGGCAATATTTTAGAGGATCTGGGGCTTTCATATCTATTTCTATTTCAGAATTAGAAGATGTCTTCAATCAAAGATGATATTTTGACAGTCCTTCAAATAAAAACTTGTGAAATGGGATTTTGGTAGTTTTGGTATCTGGTTTTGGCATCAAGCCTCAGCAGAGATGGGAAATTGGTACTGTGTGCTACCATAACGTTGTATTTTGTTATAAATAATGATGTAATCTGTTCTATAGCTCAGTAGCATACTGAGCTTAGTATCACATGTAATTTTTCACCTATTTCCTGCAAGGTAGATATGACTGATATTTAATTATTGTTAGCTGCCTAGAGCAAAAAGTCATTCTTATTCCAGACATTCTTTGAGACTTCAGGCCTAGTTTAGTAGCAAGAATAAAAATGATTCAATGCTATCCAAAGAATATGAGTCTACAAACAGTCTGATTTGCTTGAAAGGTCATATAGATAAAACCTCTAATTAAAATTTAAAATTAGTGATGAAAATCAGGCTTGTTTTATCATAACATCAATATCAAATAATTATAATATCAAAGCATAGGATTAAATTCTCCATTTTCCTGGTCATTTCCCTGGTTATTCCCTGATCTATTCACACTAATAGTAATATGTGTATGTTGTATATTTGTGTGTGAGAGAGGCAATAAGAGAGAAGGTTTTTTTAAAAACAAATTGCTTACACATTTGTTGTCTCTTAAATTAAAACTTGGTTATTTAATGTGTTTAAAAATGGCAAAATCTTTCCCTAAAATAAATGGCAAAATCTTATGATGATGCTACTATTATAACAACTATTATTTATTGCCCAGTGTGTAACAACTATAGATCAACTAATACATAGTTATGGAGTTTAGGACACTGATTATTTACTTGGGAACCCATAATAAGAACTCAACAGTCTGCAGTGTATTTTTTAAAAAATGTTTAAATGGTTTCCTGGATTGACCTTATAGTGGACTGTGATAGAGGAAACACTGTGCAGCTGTTTTTGTTCTGGGTTCATGCCAACTTAAATATGTGAATAGGCATTCATAGGGGACTCTAAAACACATATTATTTACCCAGTATTAGTAGTGTAGTTTTTCATTAGTGTATTTTAAATTTGAAATAATTTTTCTCCCTAATGGGCATTATAGCTAAGCACACATCATTTCTGAAGTACTTTCAAAATATAATGAGCTATTATTCTGTAACTCTTTAGAGCCAAGCACTTGTTTGTTCCAATATTGCCATTATTGTATATATATTTATTATTTACATAATCCCAGAGGCAGGTGGAGTGACTTAAAAGAAATGGTGCTTTATATGCTATAGTTTGCTCTGTTTTTCTTTTCTGGGTAAATAATTCATTGAAACTGCATTCTTTAATTATGCTAAAATAGTTGGTTGATTCTGCTACACTCCTGATATTGTTTTTTTTTTTTTTTTAATAATAAAAAGAGAGAAGCTGAGGACTCATTTGCATGTTCTGTTTCCCTTGACTTGAAGATAACCCTCTATTTCTTGAGTACATGTAAACATGTGAGCTTTAACCTGCCCTAAACCATCATGTATGACTAATTTTTCTTCCCTGAGAAGTAGTCTTCTCAGACTGTGCTAGCACAAACAGTACTGTGAAGACTGCCCATTACAGTTCATTATGTTATATAGAAGTTCCTTTGTTTCAACTGACATCTGTGCACTGTGGTGAGAAAAGCTCCTTTCTTTAAATTTATGGTCATTGTCTGCACAACCAGTTCATTTCGGCTTTTTAGATTATCTGCTACTTTGTGATGAGACCTCCCAATGGATTAGTGAAGGGCTAGGTATCTCCTTTTCTGCCTTCCCTTTCCCTTTCTTCCCCTTCTTCTTCTCTTTCTTCTGTTCAGAAGGTGGAGCTTTTTCTTTTTTTTTCTTTTTCAATCAGGTAAATTGATAAAACTTCTGCTATTTTCCTTTTTCAGTCTGTGTTATAGAAGAACAACAACAACAAAAAGAAGTTATTCAGCAATCAAGAGCCATAATAATCATGAGCTGGACAGACCACCTGGTTGGTATTATTGCCAGAGAAAAATAATGATTGAAATTTGGGCAACACTTTCTTGATGTATCTTCATTTTCATACAACTCCTTGTCCAAACAACTGGACAAACAGCTTAAGACTGTTGTGTGGAAGACCCCTAAACAATGAGAATTCAAATGCTCTGTGTTAAGTATGTTTTATTAATTAAGAATCAATTAATTAGATGAATCAGAGTTCTCATTCTATAATTTAGAACTAAAGATAGATTTAGTTTATTTCATAAATACCCTACATTTTCTGTAAAGTAACATATTTTTTTTCTTTTCTGAATAAATTCTGATCCAGGTAGCAGGGATATTCCATCCATTGGTAATGAGGGTGATTATATATTTGGGGAGCAAGTAGAGGCGAGGAAAAGAGGCATAACTCATCCTGGCACCCTATTGGACACTGGAAAATACAGAGTAGCACCACCAGTGTCAATGGTTGTGCACAATACAGAATACCAGAGTTAGGAATAACAAGGTTACCTAACTTAGTTTGAGTAAAATAATATATATAAACTATGATTGTAAGTAAGTGTGTGTCACTTTAACTGCAAAGCATGTAATTTTGGGTGCGGTTGTAAAACCACCATAAGAGGGAGCAAGAGAAACTACAGGCTTACTGTATTGCTTGCTTACTGAATTGCTTGCTGACAATGATGAATTGATGGTTCCCTGCTGCTTTTGCTGAAGAGAGAAAGGAGGTTTGAATTTCTTTGTATCTCTACTTTGAGAAGATTTATTACTGGACTGATATTTGTAAGTTTACTGACCTCTTTTTCGACACTGGACTTTGCAACTGAATAATCCCCGGACAGACTGAAATAGTGAATGATATATGGACTGTTTTGACTATGCTAAAACTCTTACTGGAATAAACTATTTAACTAGCACAGTGTATCTGTTTTACTGAGTGTAAGCTACAAAAATGTTTATCTCAAATATTTTGCCTGCCTGCCTGATTGCTGTGCAGATTCTGCTAGGGTGTATCCCTAACACTGGTTATGGGCCCAGCTGCACAGTCGGACTAACCAGGATATAACAGGCTTATATAAAGTGAGAGTTAGTGTAGTTACACAATACTGTAAACAGACAGCTGTGTTCTATTAATTATCGTTTAATAACCAGAAAAAGATGGCACAAGTCAATTTACAAAGTTTGTCTCTAATATCCAAACTGGATGGAACAAACTGTGTTTCATGGTCTATGAAATGCAGCCTACTTCTACGTAGAGAAGGTTTGTGGAGTATAACTCAAAACCCACCAGAGGTAGATGCTTGGGATCCGGAGGATGAGGAAGATGCCCAGAAAATACAAGAATATAAACTGAAGAATGAGCAAGCTCTCGGTATAATAGGACTGACACTCTGTGACCAGCAGCTTGTACATATTCATGGAGAAGAAACAGCTGCGAAATGTTGGGAGAATTTAAAGAAGATTTATGTTTGAGACAGTGTAGGAGCACATATAAATCTTACACAAAAACTGTTCAGAACACATCTTCAAAAGAATGGAGACATGTTGACTCATATAAACGCTATGAAGAGAATTTTTCAGGAACTGCATGAAAAAGAACTTATCTTCACAGAACTACATCAGGTTTATATAATTTTGTCTTCGTTAATGAGAGCTATGATGACTATGTAACTTCACTAGAAGTACTGCCAAAAGATAACCTCACATTAACTGATATTACTGGCAGATTAATTGAAGAAGCCAGGAGAAGGCTTGAAAGGGATCAACTCAGAAGGGAACAACCACAAGAAGATAAAGAATCTTCGACAGCCTATACAATTAGAAAATGCTTTAATTGTGGAGGAAAAGGACATTTGGCTAGATTCTGCAAGAAAGGAAAATGCCAAAATGCCAGCCAGAATGCTAAAAGACATCAAAAGGATGAAAAATGCTTACAGTTAGCCATGTATAACAACGAAACTGAATAATAATTTATGGGTTGTAGATAGTGGAACATCGCACTGCATAATGAAAGATAAGAAAAGATTTATTAAGATGTCCACGAGTTCACAGCAGATATCGTTAGCTAATGGCTGGAAACTGAAAGCTAAAGGTGAAGGTATTGCACATTGTTCTTGCATAAAAGAAAATGTAAAAATGTTATATGTACCACTTAAGTTTAATTTGCTTTCGGTTAGAGTTTTGATTAAACTAGGTTATGTAGTTACCTTTAGGGGAGAAAACTGCATAATAGAAAAAGAAGGTAAAAAAGTGACTGCAACTTTAAGAGGAGAATTGTATGTGTTAAATGATAATCAGAGGTGGCTAACACAGTGTATAATAATGTTAAACCTCATGATGAATGCATACATTTGTTACATAGACGTTTAGGGCATATAAATTTTAAAATGCTTAAACAAACGGTTGAACTGTCTGAAGATATAAAACTGAAGCCTTGCAGTATTTGCACTGCAATGCTTGCAGTCAAGAAAAAAGCAAGGTAATATCAGCAAATAGAATTAATGGATTTAAAACTAAAGAGCCTCTAGAGGTCATATTTGCTGAAATTATAGGTCCTAAAAAACCAAGTGTGGGAGGTGCTCGTTATATATTAAGCATAATGGATCATTATGGAAAACATGTCTCAGGATAACCTGGAGGGATCAAGCACACTACATTGCTTCCTTCCTTCCCTTTCATCCTAGCTCTATCCATGCTTCCATTCTCTCCACCAAAATAAAACTCCAAACAATCCAAGATAATGGAAACCAGGCCAAAGACAGTATCAGCTAGCCAATAGTCTGAAAAGTGTGCTTTTATTTCTATGATTTATCCATTGGGAGATGAGCAGATTAAGATCAGTACAAGAGCATAGTTACATCCTTGACATTTGAATAGAAAATAAACTTAAGTAACTGTACAAAGAGAGCGGCTGTGTACTATACATATTGTTCAAATATAAACATGATAGCCATATTAACCTTTATCAGAAAATATTAATTTGATTACTAGATTACTAGTAGAAGGATTACTAGAAAACTTGTCTGAAACAAAAAACGG
The DNA here is from genome assembly GCA_033807585.1 of Hydrophis major. Taxonomy (NCBI): domain Eukaryota; kingdom Metazoa; phylum Chordata; class Lepidosauria; order Squamata; family Elapidae; genus Hydrophis; species Hydrophis major. The sequence goes on along the minus strand of CM066328.1, from coordinate 69,075,002 downwards.
ATTCTGCTTTTTTATATTTGCCTTTGATAAAAAAAAAAAAAAACCTATGTATTATCATTCATCTGCCCCTGCCTTCCTGATGTTTTTATCTTGTTCTTATCTTCTCTATAGCACTTAGATGCCTGGTGTGCTTTATAAATAGTAAGCTCTACGGTAATTACAACAATTGTGCCATTATTCTTCATGTCAAAAAAGCACTGAGGAAATCTTTTGCTTTACTGGCTAGGATACAAGGCTGTGGTTTAGGTATAACCAACATTGTCAAATGATCCCAAAATCAAAACACAGATATTAACATCAGTCCATAAATATTTGCAGAGAAAAAAACAAGAGAATTATCAGGAGGTATGTAATATGTTTGTACTGGTTTTTGCTTCAGGGATCTTGGTCTGGTATGATTGAAATCCTCATATTAGAAGGAGATTCTCAATCATCCAGGTCATGGTTGTCCCAAACATCTTTCCTTTTGCTTCTCATCCAAGAAGCTTCTTCTGACTGAAGTGTCAGTATCAGAATGGAAGAAGGTTCTTGGATAAGAAATAAAATGTCTACAAAGAAAAACAAAGAAAATCCAGTTGCCTTATGAAAAAAGCACCTTTGGAACCTCACATTGGAACTGGTTGTTAGGGATACACCCTAGCAGAATCTGCACGGCAGCCAGGCAAAATATTTGAGATAAATGTTTTTGTAGCTTGCACTCAATAAAACAGATACACTGTGCTAGTTAAATAGTTTATTCCAGTAAGAGTTTTAGCATAGTCAAAACAGTCCATACATCATTCACTATTTCAGTCTGTCCGGGGATTATTCAGTTGCAAAGTCCAGTGTCGAAAAAGAGGTCAGTAAACTTACAAATATCAGTCCAGTAATAAATCTTCTCAAAGTAGAGATACAAAGAAATTCAAACCTCCTTTCTCTCTTCAGCAAAAGCAGCAGGGAACCATCAATTCATCATTGTCAGCAAGCAATTCAGTAAGCAAGCAATACAGTAAGCCAGTAGTTTCTCTTGCTCCCTCTTATGGTGGTTTTACAACCGCACCCAAAATTACATGCTTTGCAGTTAAAGTGACACACACTTACTTACAATCATAGTTTATATATATTATTTTACCCAAACTAAGTCAGGTAACCTTGTTATTCCTAACGTACTCCCCTTTTGGGTAATATAATAATATATATATATATATTTATAACCTTAAACCATAGTCATCACAACTTTCTTTGTGTTTGACTGAACCTTGGGCTTTTGTAAACTGATCAGCAATATTTTCTTCAGTCATACAATATTTCAATCTTATTAAACCATTTTTTACAGATTGTCTTACATTCAGATATCTAAGATCTGTATGCTTAGATCTCGTTTTCACAGCAATATTTGTAGCCAACCGTATGGCTGCTTGATTGTCCTCATAAACTACAATAGAATCATTAACAGTTATTCCCATATCCAATAACAACTGTTTATACAGAATTAAATCAGTACATAATAAAGATAGACATGAAAATTCTGCTTCCATTGTGGACATACTTATGTGTTGCTGTCTAATTGACCTCCAACCAATCAGTGCTTTTCCTAACAGTATAGCTGTACCTGAAGTTGATTTTCTAGTGTTTATGTCTGTTGCAAAACTTGCATCAGCAATGCACTTAAAATCAGATCATCCTTTGGCTCCAAATACAATGCATAGTGCATTGTCCTTTTAAGATATCTTAATATACGCTTTGTCGCTTGCCAGTGTTGTTCAGTGGGTTCAGCATTGAATCGTGCCAATTGATTAACGCCATAGGCAATGTCTGGCCTTGACCAATTACTAATATACGATAAACTACCAATTAACAACTGATAAATAGTCTTATCGAATTTTGGACTTTGTAATTAATGCAATATCATCTGTAAACAACAATAATAATGACACTATTCCATTATTCTCTCTCTTAAATACACATGGATCAGCTAAACCTGCTTTAAACCCTATATTGTTTAACTCCTTAACAATATATTGGTTCCATTCGTAACCAGATTGTTTTAATCCATGGAGACTCTTTTTAAGTTTCCAACAGTCATTATTCGTTTTATCATCCTTAATTCCTACAGGTTTCTTTAAGTATATACTGTGCTTCAATGGTGCATGCAGATAGGCAGTTTCTACATCTAAGTGATTTATAATATAATTCTTCTTAGCTGCCCACACTAAAGGTTGTTGCTTTTAGACTCGGTGCAAATACTACATCATAATCACATGCAATTTGATTAAACCCTTGAGCTACCAACCTAGCCTTATGGGTAACAGTCCCATTTTTACCTGTTTTTAATTTAAATATCCATTTACAGCCAATGGACTTTTCACCTGGAGGTAATTTAACATTTTCATAAACTTCCATTTGTTTCAATGAATTTAGTTCCTTCTCCATCGCTCTATGCCAATTCTCTTATTCCTTTGCTGGATACATTCTAAGTTCTTCAACAGTAGTTTGAACTTTACTAACTTGGCAAACTACACTTGCTTGGTACTTGTCAGGTGGTCTGGTTTCACGTGTTGAACGTCTAGGTATTACAGGGCTTACAGGTGGACTTTCATGTACTACCTGTTCCTGGTTATCTATTTCTTCCTGTTCACGTATTTCTTTCTCTTCTGGTCCTATGTGCTCTTCCTGTACTTCCTCTTTAATTGTACTCTTCTTATTACTGATATGTTGTTTTGGTCTTTTGTAGGTTTCTATGATTACATCCTTACTTGAATCTTGCTCCAGTTTTTCCCATCCTACATGTTCAAGGAATTGTGCACTAGCACTACAGTAAACTCTAGATGTTCCTTTTCCCCAGAATCTGTATGATTTATGATTAGATTCATAACCTACAAAGAATAACTTTTTAGCCCTATGTTGCCCCTTATGTCTCAGTTGTGTAGGAATATGCACCCATGCTGGTGCTCCAAATGTGTGCATGTAGCTTAGGTCAGGTTTTCTACCATGCCATCGTGTGAATGGTAATTCACCTGTTGTTGAGTTAACAACATTATTCAATATATGATTACCACACATTATTGCTTCTCCCCACAAAGTTTCAGGTAATCCTGAATCCGACAACATGGTACGAGTCATTGCTTGTATTGTTTGGCCTCGTCTTTCTATAAAGGCATTATGTTGTGGCCTATATGGTGCAGACTTTTTATGTTCAACACCTGCCATATTCAGTCTATTTTGGAATTTATTATTTATAAATTCCCTGCCATTATCAGTTGCAAGAGTTATTAATTTCCTTTTAGTTTTTCTTTCTTCAAACTTCAATCAATTAAAGAAATTCTGATATGTTTCCATTTTACTCTTCTATTAAAGCAATCCTAAGCAATGCTTTAGAGCTTTCAGAGGATTCTGACTCTGAGGAGCAGATTAGTTTGATAAGATAAAGAAAAAGAGCCCTCTATGGGTTATGGGGGAAGGAGGAAAGTCCATGTATATTAATTCCAGAACCAATTTAAATAAATTCAGTTTTGTGAGAATGGTAGAAGTTCAAAGAGGTTTGGAATTTAGTGGATCCTCTGTTCTGTCAAAATTGTTCTGATTTTTGGGAAGAAGGGGATATATTTTGTGACCTTTGGAATGGTGTCCCAGGGACTGTAAGATTGTGTCCTGAATTAACTTGGGTGCAACTGTACATATTCTGAATGTCATTGCTAGGTCAAAAAGGCGAATCTAAAATCTCTAGAGAAATAATTAATTTTTACTTAAGTCAAAAATAAATATTAACTGAAATCATCTTCAGGCATTTTTTTAAAAAAGCTCAAATTACTTCAGGATATGCAGAAACACAATGCTAAAACTGAATGAGCAGAAGTTTCATACATATAATGACACATATATTGGCTTCCATGTAAACAAAGGCTCTGTTCTATGTTGTTGCTTATGTGATGCTAATTTATGTGTGATTTTATATATAAATGCATTCTCCCTGCAGATATCAACACTATGTTTGTGGATGTCCTGCAGAGGCTGGTGTCAACACAATGCCTGAACAGAGCATTAGTTAATATTTAATTACTAACTACTTCAGTATTCTAAATATAAAGACTCCTCCAAGTCAAGCCAAGCTTTTTTTTTTTATTGGCATCAATACCATGATTTGCGTTTTTGCAATATACTGCATTTCTGCTGAGGATTGCAGATATGATGAAATACTATTGTTCTCAATTTGGCTTGGGCCTATTTTGTGTCCTCTCTCAACATTTATTTTTTTTCAGCCAATGATGTATCCTTTACATAGAAGACCAGGTTGGACTTTAAAAGCTTGCTCATTCTAATTCAGTTTCTGTTTATTGTTATATCATGATTGCTGCCACAGCTGTTGTTACATCATGCCCATGTTTCATTATTATTCAGTGATTCATGGCTTACATCTTTTTCTATGGCCTTGGATTTTCATCTTATGATGGGTGTATGCTGTAAATAAAACGAACTATACAATCAATTTAATTAAATAGACCTAGATCTGTTTATTGGAAAAATCAACTTAACAATAGAAATGTTAACACTGGTTTACTTCATTTTTGTTTAAATAAATATAACTCAGAATTTTGCATGGCAAAGAACAGATATGGTAATTGAAATAAAAACCTTACAGAAGAGAATTTCTCATCCCTATCCAAAGAAAAACTTACTTACATATATGGGAAATAGCACTTTAAAAAAAACTAGACTTAAAGCAACTTTTTAAAGTCATTTTAAGCTTAATCTGTTCCCTATCAGCAAATAACATCCAACTTATCCTATATAGAGCAACTACAGTCTGAATGGCTTTCTGGTAGTATTATTTCATATAAGGTATTTCTCCCTGTTATAATGATGTTTTTACATTGCAGGAGAAAAATGAAGTCCAATGATCCAGGCTCAGATTTGAACATTACATTCCAGTTTTTTATGCCACATGATTAATTTATAGTTTTCTTAACATCATTGTTAAGTTCTGTGCATGGGCGCTAAGGAGGAGACAAGCCGGTGAACAGTGAACTTCAAACTCTATTTACATGTGTAACAGCTCAGCTCTATGGCCGCAACGGCCCCCTTTATATAGGCAAGCTCTTGAGTATTTAACCAATGAAAACACAGGGAGCACTAGCTCCATTAACCAATGGGAGAGGCTCGTTAATAGTCAATCAGATTCTCCTGAGTGGACTAATCTGATGTCGCTATTATTGGCCAATCAGAAGTGCAGGGCCAGAACCCTGCACTTTACTTCAAGCTCTTAATAATCTTTATTCAAGTACTTTTATTAATTCACAACACCCCTTCCCCCCGGGTTCCGTTTAAGGGGTGCGGTCATGTAGTCTTTGAGGTAGGCAGGTTGTTTTGATTGTCTATTTGATTTACATTGTTCTCCCGGTATTGGCTACAGTCTTGTTGGGGTAGGACATTATCTGGTGAAGAGGGTGCCTCCAGTTCTGTGTTCAAATTTTCATTGCCGCTAATGTTCTTGGCATCTCCTTGAGGCAAGCTCACCTCCATCCCCGATCCTTCTTCACGTGTTGCCTCTGAGCAGTAATTACTTCCGCTTAAGCTTTCTGCCGTTTCAAATTCAGCTTCCTCGGTATCTCCTCCCCCCTCAATTTGGAAGTCAGGGGAGTCGGAGATCCCCGACTGTAGCCTTGAATGTAGCTGATCAATATGGGGCTTCCATATTCTTTCGTCGCGACATTTCATGCGGTACGATCTGGGGCCGGTTACTTGGACGACAGTTGCGTCGACCCACAACGGATTGCCCGAAAAGTTCCTAGCGAAAACCAAGTCACCTACCTGGAAGTTACGGCATTTCCTGCTGGATCCGTGTGGTTTTTCAGGTTCATATGATGGGTGCAGATGGTCGAGGTGGGAGCGGAGCTTCCGCCCCATCAATAACTCGGCAGGAGTTTTGTTGGTGATGCTGTGCGGAGTGATATGCTGAAAAAGGAGTATCCTGTTAATCTTGTCCTCCATATTGCCATAGTCCATTTTATGCAAGGTTTTCTTGATGAATTGTACCATGTGCTCGGCCCTTCCGTTGGCCGCAGGATGCACAAGCGAAGTCAGCACATGGCGAATACCATGGCCCGCCAGGTACTGTTCAAAGGACAGCGCAGTAAATTGGGGCCTGTTGTCGGATACCAGAAGGTCTGGTAATCCGTGTGTTGCAAATAGTCTGTCTAGTTTCCTGATGACTGATTCAGTTGTTGTATTTCTCATCTCATGGATTTCAAGCCAGTTTGAGTAGGCATCCACCGTTAATAAAAATGTGTGTCCTTTGGTAGGTCCCGCAAAGTCCAGATGAATACGGGACCATTGTCCCTTCGGTGTTTCCCATTCAGTCGGGGTTGCTTTCGGAGGGGCGTTGCTTACTTCCTGGCATTTGTGACAAGCTTTTACCCATGTCTCGATCTGCTTGTCGATACCTGGCTACCACGCGTAGCTCCGTGTGAGGGCTTTCATGCGCATGATGCCGGGGTGGCCATCATGCAAGGTTCTTAGTATCGCTCGTCGTAACTGTTCTGGGACAATGACTCTATCACCCCAGATAATGCAGCCATTCTGGGAAAATAGTTCCATTTATCGATTCTTGAATGGGACGTAGTCATCAGGTATCTGGTCCAATGACCATCTGTGCTCGACCCAACTGAAGACTCGTGCTAAAATGGGGTCACATTTCGTTTCAATCGCAATATCTCGGGCTGTTAGTGGCAGTGTTCAAAGTGTCTTGATCTGCAGTGTTGTAACTGTCGGAGCGGGGTCATCAATGGTCTCCGGAAGTGGTGCATGGCTCAATGCGTCGGCATGGGGAATGGCTTTCCCCAGGCAGTGTTGCAACTTGTAATTATACGCAGCCAAGAATTCTGACCAGCAAGTCATTCTGGGAGATAATATATAAGGTGTTGGCCTGTCTCCCGCTATTATTCCCAGCAAAGGTTTGTGGTCAGTCACTATGGTGAAGGCTTGGCCATACACATATTCATGAAATCTCTTAACAGCAGACACAATAGCAAGGGCCTCTTTTTCAATTTGACTGTAATTGCATTCTGCTTTTGATAACGTCTTTGAGAAATAGGCAACAGGGGCTTCACTACCATTTGGCAAAACGTGGCTCAAAATGGCGCCCACTCCGAATGGGGATGCATCACACGTGATCGTTAAAGGCAAAGTCTCATTATACTGCATCAAAACAGCATCAGAAGTCAATAAATTTTTCACATGTCGAAACGCCTGCTCCTCTTTGTGTCCCCATACCCAGGTTGCTTTTTTGTCCAACAATGTAGGGGTTCGGCTATGGTTGCTTTGTGAGGCAGGAAAATGTTATAAAAATTGATAAGGCCCAGAAAAGCCTGGAGGTCGGCCTTATTTCGGGGTTTTGGGGCGATTTTGATTGCCCTAAGTTTGCTATCGGTGGGGTGAATTCCTTGACTATCAATTAAATATCCTAAAAATTCTACACGATCCGTACATAGTTGACACCTGTTTTTTTTAACTTTGAGACCTGAGTCTTTAAATCTCTGGAGAACCAACCCCAGGCGATCCTTTAGTATTTTCCGAGTCATGGCAGCAATTAACACATCATCAAAATATGGGACAATGCCTTTTATCCCTTGTAATAGTCTTTCCATCAAACTTTGAAAGATTCCCGGGGCTATGCTTACTCCGAACTGGAGTCGGTTACATTTAAATGCACCTCGGTGCGTAACGATTGTTTGGGCCTCTGCCGTTTTTTTGTCTACAGGCAGTTGTTGGTATGCCTGGGCTAAGTCTAGTTTAGCGAAGACTTTTCCGCCCCCCAGGGAATGGAGGAGGTGTTGCACCACCGGTACTGGGTAAACGTTTTGTTGAAGGGCGTTGTTCAGGGTGGCTCGCTAGTCCCCACAAATTCTTATTGATCCATCCGGCTTGATGGGTGTCACGATTGGAGTTTCCCAGGGAGAGTGATCGGTTGGTTCTAACACACCCTGGGCTATTAACTTATCAAGCTGCTTGTCAATCTTTGGTTTAAGGGCAAATGGAACTCGACGAGGCTTAAGGTGGATGGGAGCTATTTCAGGATTGAGGTTAAATGATATCGGGGTCCCCTTGTACTCGCCTAGTTTTTCTACCAAGATGTCCTGAAATTCTTGGACGAGGTCCTCTTCCCAGTCGCTGCTGCAGGTTTGGTGAATGCCGGCTCCTTCAATTCCGAGTGGAGCGAACCATTGGAGGCCTAACAAACTAGGCCGATCCCTGTCGATTACAGTCAGGGGTAGGAATGCTGTACGGTTCTTAAACGATACCCGGACTCGGCTGGATCCAACAACCGGAATTCGATTTCCTTGATAGTCTTTGAGTATGAGTCTTTGGAATCTGAGGTCTTGCCACCGGACAGTAGGGATGAGCTGCTTGAGGGTCTTCCAGGAAACCATTGGGAGGGACGATCCTGAATCGACTTCCATCAGGCAGGGCTGATTTTTGATGGCCACTTTCACTCGGATCTTTTTGGCATCAAGAGATGAGGCGTGACCGATCGTAATAGTTTGGTGAACCTCTTCTCATTTTGTTGAGTGGTTTAGGGTTTTGTTTCTGTAGGAGTGGTTGTTCCATTGGTGGTTCACGGGTTCTTGCTTTACAGGACGGCTTCCTGTCGGTTGGTGATAGTTAGCCCCCCTCGAGGGCTGGCTGGGTCCTAGCTTGTTTCTACAGACCCATCCGTTATGGCCTCTTTTCCGCACACATGGCAGAGCGCGTCGAGGAATTTGCATTCTGACTGGGGGTGGCTTGCTCCACAACCAGCGCATTGGTACTGTGATCTCTGGCATTGGTTTCGTTCAGACCGAAGTCGGTGGACCTCTTCTTCATCACTTTCTGATGATGATTCGAAGTCCTCGTGGTGGGCTGTCATAGGCTGTCCTTCTGACTGGGGTGAAATTTCACGGGCGAGTTGGCAAAGCGGGGTGTGGGTGTGGCGCATTCGGGCAGCCGACTTCCTGGTTGCTTCTGCTGCAGTATCTTCAGCGATGGCATCTTTAAGGCTTATGTCACCTTTTCCCATTAGTTTACTCTGTGTGCCTGGAGCATCTAATCCCAAAACTATTCGGTCTCTCAGGGCTTCTTCTAGGTTGGCAAACTCACATAGGCCTCCCAGATTCCGGAGATCCGCTATGAAATCAGCAACACTTTCGCCTTTCTGCTGACTTCTCTGGTAAAATTCATGCCTTCTAATGAGCGTTGGCACAGTCGGTGCATAGTGGGCCCTCAGCAGGGGTTCGAGGACGTCCCAGTCCATAGACTTTACTTCTGCCAGTTTCGCTAGTGCCTTGGCCATCTTGAACACGGTCAGCCCGCAATGAGTTAGGAATACCTCCTGTTTCTTTCCGGTAGTGGCATCCTTCAAATTGTTGGTCTCCAGAAACATCTGGAAATGATCCATATATGAGTCCCAGTCTTCTTGCGCCGGGTCGAATGGAGCAGGTGGTATGACGCCGCCGGACATGGTTCCGCTGTTGGTGCATTTCAGCCACGTGCTCTGTTATCGTTCTTCATCGTTCAGTCAGCTCTGACGTCTCCACATCCCACCTTCATCTCCAGTGTTAAGTTCTGTGCGTGAGCGCTAAGGATGAGACGGGCCGGTGAACAATGAACTTCAAACTCTTTATTTACATGTGTAACAGCTCAGCTCTATGGCCGCAACACCCCCCTTTATATAGGCAAGTTCTTGAGTATTTAACCAATGAAAACACAGGGAGTGCTAGCTCCGTTAACCAATGGGAGAGGCTCGTTAATAGCCAATCAGATTCTCCTGAACGGACCAATCCAATGTCGCTATTATCGGCCAATCAGAAGTGCAGGGCCAGAACCCTGCACTTTACTTCAAGCTCTTAATAATCTTTATTCAAGTACTTTTATTAATTCACAACAATCATTTTAAAGGAGACATGATTCATAGAATGTGTATAACAGCCTATTCATTACCAAGGAATACCAGCTTCTGTGGTTTAGCGTTGCCTTAAGCACAAAGCCACTTGCGACTTTGGGCCAGCCACTCTTGCTCAGTCCTAAGAAGTAGGCAATGACAAACTACTTCCAAAAAATATTGTCCAAAATTCAGCTGAGGCTATCAGAGAGTTGCCAGGGCAACAAGGATATTGCAAGTGTTCTGCAGAAAGTATATCAAAAGTGAAGTTACTCAAGTAGTCTCTTTTTAAGCAGAAGCTTTATTGCATGGGGTAGAGGAGACTAAATGTTAAGAATCTTCTGACAGGTATTGATTTGAAGATTTATTTGTAATGTTAGTCTTAATCTAAAAGTTTGTTAATGTTGGAAATATTAAGGGGGGCATACTGTACTAGAAGAGGGCATCTGCATGTTTCATATTGTAGGTAGTCCAAGGGCTAGGGGCAGCCTCTCATCAGCTTGGAGAAGTGTGTGATGTTGGGAATATGGCTTAAATATAGGACGTTTCATCTACCTAAAATGAAAGGGCTGTGTGTGGAGTCTCACTTAAGGACTTTGGTCTGGACAAACTTGCCTGGACAGTCAGATTTGGCCTGTGGGCTGGAGGTTCTCCCTGTACAGAGAGACACACACGAGAGCAGTAGACTTCATAATTTCTTTCTTACACATCTATATTTTCCCTCACATGCAATTTAGTTGGAGGAAATGATGATGAAAGCATATTAAATAAAGTTTAATAAATATCTGTACACTATCACTTACATCCTGTTCCTTTGATACTAATATTGATGTTAATAGAAGTAACTGGGTACTTCCTGGTGAGACCATTGATAGGTGATTGTTTAGGTGGCTGTAGTTACCTAACCTCTGCCTGTAATTGCCTCTGTCAGTCACTGCCATGATGTGCTTCATCCTGGGTGTGATTATCAACCATTACTTTCCCAAGCAAAGGCCTTCAGCATTTCCCTAGCCTCTCAACTTCTTCACAGAACCTTTCTTGTGTCAGAAAAGATTCTCCCATCTTTTACAATAATGTATCAAGGTGGCAAACTGACAGTTTGAAAAGCCAGGTTTCATTTCATAAAGGCTTTTAAGCTGTCTTGGAAATGAAACTTGCAGACATTTCAGTCATTGTCTCCAGATTTTTCCTTTTGGTGGTGGGCAGAGAGAAAGGAAAGGGAAAGGAGATTCTTTTTTCCACAGGCCATGAAAATATTTGCTTTGAAAGTATTTACATTGCCACTATCCTTTGTACTGTTTGGTATTAGGTACTTTTAATAATGGAAAATAACGATTTTCAGTTAGAAATTCACATGGTTATAATAGTAAAGATATAGAAGGGAAAAGATTTGCTGTACATTATCATTTATATTAAGCAGATTTTGTTTCCTTTCCATAAGGTTACATCTGTTTACTCTATTTTATTATCTGTTGGATGCTAGGCTAGGAAATCTTTTATTTCATTTTAGCTAAAGAAGAACCAAGCCCATGATGGAAGTGTCAGTCAGCATTTAATCATACAGTATCTATTTCTAGCCCTGCTCCGTTTAGTACAGAAGAGCTATTATAGTCTATGTTACGGCAGGGCTCGTTGGGATATAGATATCCTTGAAGGGAAGGATTTATTTTGAAAGAAGATATTTAACATTAAAGGAGACACCATTTAGACAGTTTTTAAAGTAATCCCTCACAAGTAACAATTACATTTAAAACTGGATTTGCACTTTATCAGCATAGTTCTTCCATTTCACAAAATAACCTGTGAAGTATTTATTTTACTCAGTCATATGATCTTGTTGATATTTTGCATTTGTGTGTGTGTGTGTGTGTGTGTGTGTGTGCACGTGTGTGATAAAATGTTAGTTTGCAGCAAAGAAATCTCTCTCTCTCTCTCTCTGGTATTCAGTTTTGTTCGGGTATTTTCCCACGTCATTATAGTTGTGCTTTTAAAGTTGTAGCAACGTTTCATCAGAATCTCATCTGCCATCATCAGGCTTCTGTATTGTGTTTGTCTGTGAGTCAGACTTTCACAGCCATTTCTGTTTTAAATTTGGTACTAGCCATCTGCTGTGCCAGAATGGTTTTTTCTTCATCCTGATTGGTTGGGAGTCTTGGTCTTGTGCTAATCTACAAAAAAACTGATGGCACACTAGGACACACCATATACCAGAAGAAAACACACACCAATCGCTACCTCAATGCCCAATCCCACCACCACCCAGCACAGATAAACTCCGTGGTCAAAACACTAATTGCCAGAACCAAATGCCTGGCAGACAAGACACACATAAAGACTGAACTATGCACCCTGACTAAAGTACTGACAGCCAACGGCTTCCACAAAAGCAAAATCACAGGCCTGATCCACAAAAACACACTGAGACATAATGGAGACCTAGAAGATGAACAGACCTATGGAACAGCTGTCCTGCCCTACATAAGAGGTACTACAGACAAAATCAGTAAGATACTACACAGGCATCATATCAAGACTGCCTTCAAATCAGACAGAGAAATAGCAGCTATCCTAAGAAACCTCAAAGATAAAATTGACCTGGAAAACCAAGGCATATATGAAGTCTCCTGTGCATCATGCCCTGCCACATACATTGGACAGACCAATAGAAGAATAAGTACCCGCCTAGATAAACACAAAAATGCAGTAAAACAGCTGGAACACACTTCCTCGCTAGTCCAACACATGAAAGCCACAGGTCATAGCATCAACTTCAATGGCACCAAAACTATAGAAAACCCCAGCTGCAGAATTATCAGAGAAGCCATAGAGATTGAAAAAAGACCCAAAAGCATGAATAGAAAAGATGACTCAACCAGACTATCAATTATCTGGAAGCCTGCACTCTCAAACAAAAAAATCTCCACACCACAAGCCACACACACACCTGGACACAAACAGACTCCCCCTGATACCTCCAGCTCAAATACACCCCAACCAGGCACCCAGATGAAACCGAGTGGCCTAATAAACGATAGCCGTCCATTTACTCAGAGCCAAGCCACACTAAAAGCCTCCAATACAGGAAACACAATGTTGCTAGCCCATCAAGACCAAAAAAGCTACAAAACAGACAGAAGATATTAGAAACACCAATCAAGCAGAACACAGCAAATTCCAAGACCAATAAACACAGACCAAGACTCCCAACCAATCAGGATGAAGAAAAAACCATTCTGGCACAGCGTAGGCTAGCACCAAATTTAAAACAGAAATAGCTGTGAAAGTCTGACTCACAGACAAACACTATATAGAAGCCTGATGATGGCAGATGAGATTCTGCCGAAATGTCACTACAACTTTAAAAGCACAACTATAATGACGTGGGAAAATACCCGAACAAAGCTGAATACCATACATATAAATACCTGCGAAAACTGAATATATATATATATATATATATATATATATATATATAGATAGATAGATAGATAGATAGATAGATAGATAGATAGAGAGAGAGAGAGAGAGAGAGAGAGAGATATTCGGGTTTCCTCCTGCGAAAGATTGGAAGTATCTAGCAGGCTTGGTCTTCAGCTCTGTGCTTCTCAGAGTGATGTGAGCTTGCAGCTGCTTCTTCCTTTTAACTGCTAGTGGGGGTGTGACTTGATTGGGTGAGGGCTTGGCTGTGTTCTGATTGGGTGGGGGTGTGTTCTGATTGGTTGGGGTTTTGGCTGTGTTCTGATTGGTTGGGGGGTTGGCTGTGTTCTGATTGGCTGGAGGCGTGTTCTGTTTAGGTGGGGGCTTGGTTGTGCTTAGGTTAGTCTTAGTTGCTGGGGGATTTGAGCTGGTGAGCTATGATCTTGCTGTTTGGCTTTGAGTTCGTGGTTGTCCTGCATCTTCATGGTGGTGGTCAGTTCGCTTCATGTATGGCTCAGAGGGGTTTGAAGTGGGTAGTGATGCAGCTGCAGTGTGGCTTCTGGTCCGTGGTCGTGTCTCATCTTCTGTGTGGGTGTGAGTCTGCTTTCTATGTGGAAGTGTGGTGGTGGCATCTTGTGTGGATCTCAGGGGTATGGGTCTGGTGTCATTCTTCATGTTAGGTACTTGTCTATTCATGAGGGCGGGTTTCCAAATGGCTGGTAGGCGGGAGGTATCATCTCGTTTATTCGTGCTGTGTGAGCGTTTTTCTATCTCTATGGCTTCTCTGATTATTCTGCTGCTGAAGTATTTGGTTTTGGCGATAGTTCTGGTATTTTTAAAGTCAATCTCATGTCCTGTGGCTTTGAGGTGTTGGACCAGGGAAGAGGTCGGTTCTTCCTTTTTGATTGAGTTCTTGTGTTCTTCAATGCGTGCACTTATTCTTCTGTTAGTTTGTCCAATGTATGTGGTGGGTCAGGCAGTGCAAGGGATTTCGTATACTCCTTGATTTTCTAACTCGATTTTGTCCTTAGGGTTTCTTAGGATGGTGGATATCTTTCTGTTTGTGCAGAATGCTTTCTTAATGTTGTGTTTTTGGAGGATCTTGCTGATTTTGTCTGTAGTGCCTTTTATATATGGGAGGAGGGCTTTGCCATTCTCTTGTTCTCTGTCTTGGATTTTGGTTGGGGTTTCTTTTTGGATTAGGTGGGTGATCTTCTTTCTTTGGAATCCATTGGCTGTCAGCATGCTGGTGAGAGTGTGTAGTTCAGTCTCTAGGTGTTGTTCATCGGCTAAGCATTTTGTTCTGGAGATGAGTGTCTCGGCTACGGAATTGATCTGTGCTGGGTGGTGGTGTGAGAGTGCGTGTAGATAGCAGTTTGTATGTGTTTTCTTTTGGTAGATGGTGTGTCCAAGAGAGCCATTGGATTTTTTGTATACCAAGACATCTAGGAAGGGAAGTTGATTGTTAGCTTCTGTTTCCATGGTGAATTGTATTTTGGGGTGTAGGCTGTTGAGGTGTGTGAGGAAGTTGTTCAGTTTTTCTTTCCCATGTGGTCAGATTATGAAGGTGTCATCTACGTATTTGAGCGAGAGTTTGGGTTTGTGATCATATTTTTCTAGAGCTTGTGTTTCAAAGTGTTCCATGTAGAGGTTAGTGATGACAGGTGAGAGGGGTGATCCCATGAGTGCTCCTTCTATTTGTTTGTATTTTTGTCCATTGTAGGTGAAGTATGTATTGGATAGGCAGTGGTTGGTCAGATCTAGGATGTGCTTCGGGGGGGTTGTATTTGTTTTGGATGGCTGTCAAGGCTTCTTTTATTGGCACTTGGGTGAAGAGGGATATGACATCGAAGCTCACTAGTAGGTCACTGGGTTGTAAGTTTTGTTTCTTTATGATCTTGATGAACTGGAATGAGTTTCTTACGTATGAGTTGATGGATTCTGCATATATACATATATACATACACACACACACACACACAGAGAGAGAGAGAGAGAGAGAGAGAGAGAGAGAGAGAGAGAGAGAGAAGAAAGAGAGAGAGAGAGAGAGAGAGGAAGGCAGGAGGATATTATGGGTGCTCCAACACTAAAAGTTTTTAAGAAGAAATTGGAAAATCATTTGTTTGAAATGGTCAAGGGTCTTCTGTTTGAGTATGGGTTGGAATATAAGACCTCCAATGTCCCCTTCCAACTTTGTTATTCTGTTAATGTTAATAGCTGTTAAGTGGATGATTAAAAGTAGAAACAGGATTTTGAATGACGCACAAAACATTTTCTCTCTTTTTGTTAGCATTGATTCAAGTGTGGGAAATATTACCTTTTGGATCGTCTCAAAAGTTATCTGCTCACAAAAAAATGAGACAAGCAACATTGAAGATTAAAAAAAAGATAATGTAGTAGAGAAGAGGAAAATATAGGAAGAAAGGAGGGTAATAGAACTGGGATGATATTTAAAACATAATATTGCTTGGATGATGGTGACTATTGAATAATATAAATGTTATTGACTGGGCTATACATGCTGAATTATTAGGAGTTCCCCATCTTTGAACCTAATGGATGACCATTCTATAAAAAA
This sequence comes from Hydrophis major, assembly GCA_033807585.1. Taxonomy (NCBI): domain Eukaryota; kingdom Metazoa; phylum Chordata; class Lepidosauria; order Squamata; family Elapidae; genus Hydrophis; species Hydrophis major. The sequence continues at coordinate 69,059,115 of CM066328.1, read as the reverse complement.
AACCTACTGCATTTCTGAGGTAGGCTAAATCTGATTTTATGCAATATAGGAACGGGCAATTTTGTTAACTTCTCTTTTTGCTGTTCCTTTTATATTACCAGTCTCAGGTTGACTATATCTAAACCTGATGACTGCATCTAACTGGTTAAAGGCCAGTTACTTAGCAACCATTCAGATTAAAACAGACCCATTAAAAGCTACTTATGATTCAGTTCTTGAATTCTGACGGCTGCACCTGCCTCTGTGGATACACAACTGAATTTCAAACACGTGGCAACTAGGTCACCTTTGTGGCTGATTGTACTATTCTGAGGTCATGCGATTTATGGCAGTTTTGCTAGTGTACCCATAGAAGTGTAGTGATTTGCTTAACAACTGCAGTATTCACTTAACAACACAATGTTCATTTAATGATTGTGGCATTCACTTAATAACCATCACAAAAAAAGTTGTAAAATCAGGTTTGTTCACATGGGTGCCTTGATCTATGATTGTCATGACTTATACTGGAAATGTCAAGCTCCATTATGGTAATAAGTGAGGACTCCATGTATACCAGAATATTTATTTGGTGTGAACACTACTAATGTATATAGGCTGATATGAATTATGGAGGAAAAATCCATTTTTTATACATAACTATATTTCTGTTCCCTGTGGCATGTTTTTTGTTGTAATTTCTGAAAATTTTTAACAATTGCACATGTACAATATGTATGTAGCAAGGAGGAATTATAGAGAACATGCAGTTTTCCTCAAGCCTAGATTTTTTTTTTTGTTCCCTTGCATAGCATCCTCTAAGAAAGGAACCTAACTGAACTTCATCTCTTTCATTCATAGTGTAGTTGATGACAGATGCTTGTTTACATTCTCTACATTCCTGTTCTCCTATTTAGGTAAATGAACAAATTTAGACTGGAGTCTTCCAAATCCTAGCTCAACCCTGAAAGGTCTTGCTATTTTAATTTCAATTTGTAATATGCTTGTATGGTATGGATTCTCTAATATATTGCAGAAATTCAACATGAGTATATTTGAGAATCATAGAGATAAAATAATTTAGTCAATGCTGACAGAATCTACCATTCTAGAAACAGAATTGTGTTATTTATTTTTTAGATTCAAGGATGGAGTACATAATTGTGTCCTTCTTTTGAACAAATTTTTAAAAATAAATGCAGCTGAATTTAGTTTTCTGTTTTACTGCCCTGATAGCTTCACAGGGCACTTTTAATATATATTCAAAGCAAAACAGAATGGTCTGAATAGCAATATTTGTAAGACAATAGACTAAGTTTCAGTATTAGACATAGATCTAATTAATCTTCTAATTTTATTTTAATTTGCCATATATCATTATCTGCATGAATGTTGATTTAAAAATAATTCAACCAGGAAATGGAAAAAAAGTCTTCAATGTGGCTTAATTTTTAGTTGCTGCCTTAGTGATGGAGAAGGAAAGGGAAGTATTATGCCAGATATTTAAATGCCACTTGTTATAGAGCGGCGGTCACAGACAGAGACGGAGCCAGGCTGAAGGCTAACAAGCTTTATTCTCATGAATAAAGGGTCGCCGCAGCTGCCGAGCTATCTGACAGCCAGCTGGTGGCGACCGCTGATGCCGTTTGACAGCTCCCTTTTATAGCCGACTGTCAAACGGCATCGGCCAATGAGAGCGATCGGCGCTCCTGCATAGGCAGCGGACCGGAGGGAGGACTGCTGCTAGTCCTTGAACACAGCACTCCTTCCCCCTGGCCACGAGCATTCATAGTCCTGCAGCCGGGACGGCCGCCTTCGCTCGCAGCCTGATCATCGGAGTTCCAGGGGCTTTTTGGCTGCTACCAAGTCCTGTTCTTCCCAGGCGGCGACAGGAACCTCCAGAGGGTCGTCGGCCATCCCAGACCTGCTGTCCGACTGCTGCTTGGGTGAGTCCTCTCACAGTGGTCAGTTGGTTGGTTTGTCGGGCGGCTGGTAGAACAGGTCCTTCAGCAGGTTGGCTGAGGCAGGCAGTGAGTAGACCAGGTCGTCCGGCGGCTGGTAGACCGGGATTTCGGCAGTAGGCCTGTTCCAGCATCTCCTTAGCTGGTCCATGTGCCTTCTCCAAATTTGACTGTCTTCCAGGAGGACTCTGTAAGACCTGGGCCCTGTAACAGAAACTATCTGCCCTGGCAGCCACAAAGGTTGCCCTGCATAGTTCCTGGCATAAACCAGGTCTTGCAGAGTGAATTTCCTGGCATGGCTGTCAAAAGCCAGTGGTGTGCTAGGGGCGTAGTGGGGTGCAACGTGTCCAGGGTGGTCCTGAGGTGTCTGCCCATCAAAAGTTCAGCAGGGGACTTGTTGGTGGTGGGGCATGGCATAGCGTGTTGCGTGAGTAGGTAAGTGGACAGTTTAGAGTGCCAGTCTGCTTGGTCCAGCTTGGCCAGAACTTCCTTGGCAGACCTAACAGCCCTCTCTGCCATCCCGTTACTTGCGGGGTGGAAGGGGGCTGTGAAAACATGCCTGATGCCCAGGTTGGCTGCGAAGATGGCGAACTCATTAGAACCATTGTCTGAAACTAGGGTGTCAGGAAGTCCATGTGTAACAAACAGTCTGGTCAAGGTCCTTGTGACAGCCAATGTTGTGGTGGAGGGTAACAAGGCCACTTCAGTCCATTTTCAGAATGAATCTACAACAACCAAAAATGTCCTCCCCTGCATGGGACCAGCCAGGTCTATATGCAGCCTGGCCCAAGGGGCCCCCGTATCCTCCCATTTGGTTGGGGCAGTTGTTGGTGGGGCTGCTCTTGTTGCCTGACAGGGCTGGCATGTGTTGACCCAGTTGGCAATCCGGGCATCCAATCCTGGCCACCAGACGTAGCTACGGGCCAAGGCCTTTGTTAAGTTCTGTGCATGGGTGCAAGGATGGAGACAAGCCAGTGAAACAGTGAACTTCAAACTCTTTATTTACATGTGAAACAGCTCAGCTCAATGGCCATGATGGGCCCCTTTATATAGGCAACCCTTAACTTATTTAACCAATGAAAACACAGGGAGTGCTAGCTCCATTAACCAATGGGAGAGGCTCGTTAATAGCCAGTCAGATCCTCCTGAATGGACCAATCCGATGTCGCTATTATCGGCCAATCAGAAGTGCAGGGCCAGAACCCTGCACTTTGCTTCAAGCTCTTAATAATCTTTATTAAGTATTTATTGAATCACAACACCCCTCCCCCCCGGGTTCCGTTTAAGGGGTGTGGTCACATAGTCTTTGAGGTAGGCAGGTTGTTTCGATTGTCTATTAGATTTTCGTTGTCCTCCCGGTATTTGGCTACAGTCTTGTTGGGGTAGGACGTTATCTGGTGAAGAGGGTGCCTCCCGTTCCGCATTCGAATTTTCGTCATCGCTACTGCTCTTGGCATCTCTTTGAGGCGAGGCCACCCCCATTCCAGATCCATCACATGCTGTCTCTGAACGGTCATTACTACCGCTTAAACTTTCTGCCGCTTCAAATTCAGCTTTCTCGCTATCTCCTCTCCCCTCGGTTTGGAAATCATGGGGCTCGGAGATCCCCGACTGTAGCCTTGAACGCAGCTGATCAATATGGCATTTCCATATTCTATCGTCGCGACATTTCACGCAGTACGATCTAGGGCCGGTTACTTGTAGTATAGCTGCCTCGACCCACAACGGATCGCCCGAAAAGTTCCTAGCGAAAACCAAATTGCCTACCTGGAAATTGCGACATTTTCCGCTGGAACCGTGTGGTTTTTCAGGTTCATATGATGGATGTAGACGGTTGAGGTGGGAGCGGAGCTTCCGTCCCATTAATAACTCGGTGGGAGTTTTATTGGTGACGCTGTGTGGAGTGATATGCTGAAAAAGGAGTATCCAGTTGATCTTGTCTTCTATATCGCCATAGTCCATTTTATGCAAGGTTTTCTTGATGAAAAGTACCATGCGCTCGGCCCTTCCGTTGGCCGCAGGATGCACCGGCGAAGTTAGCACATGTCGAATACCACGGTCTGCCAGGTACTGTTCGAAGGACAGCATGGTAAATTGAGGCCCGTTGTCAGATACCAGAAGGTCTGGCAATCCGTGTGTCGCAAAGAGTCTGTCTAGTTTCCTGATGACTGATTCGGTCGTTGTATTTCTCATCTCATGGATTTCAAGCCAGTTCGAGTAGGCATCCCCGTTAATAAGAATGTGTGTCCCTTGGTAGGACCCGCAAAGTCCAGATGAATATGGGAGCATGGTTCCCTCGGTGTTTCCCATTCAGTTGGGGTTGCTTTCGGTGGGGCGTTGCTTACTTGCTGGCATTTGTGACAGGCTTTGACCCATGTCTCTATCTGTTTGTCAATACCCGGCCACCATACGTAGCTTTGTGTGAGGGCTTTCATACGCACGATGCCGGGGTGGCCATCATGCAAGGTCCTTAGTATCGTTGGTCACAACCGCTCTGGGACGACAACTCTATCACCCCAGATAATGCAGCCCTTTTGGGAAAATAGTTCCATTTGCCGATTCTTGAATGGGACGTAGTTGCCAGATATTTGGTTTAACGGCCATCCCCGCTCGACCCAACTGAGGGCTCGTACTAAAATGGGGTCGCATTTCGTTTCCATCGCAATATCTCGGGCTGTTAATGGTGGAGTTCGAAGTGTCTCGATCTGCAGAGTTGTAACCGTCGGAGCGGGGTCATCAATGGTCTCTGGAAGAGGTGCACGGCTCAATGCGTCGGCGTGGGGAATGGCCTTCCCCGGGCGATGTTGCAACTTGTAATTGTATGCCACCAAGAATTCTGACCAGTGGGTCATTCTGGGAGATAATATATATGGTGTTGGCCTATCTCCCGCTATTATTCCCAGCAAATGTTTGTGGTCAGTCACTATGGTGAAGGCTCGGCCATACACATATTCATGAAATCTCTTAACCACGGATACTATAGCAAGGGCCTCCTTATCAATTTGACTGTAGTTGCGTTCTGTTTTTGATAACGTCTTTGAGAAATAGGCAACAGGGGCTTCATTACCATTTGGCAAAACGTGGCTTAAAATGGCGCCCACTCCGAATGGGGATGCATCACACGTGATCGTTAAAGGCAAAGTCTCGTTGTACTGCATCAGAACAGCATCAGAAGTCAATAAATTTTTTACATGTCGAAACGCCTGTTCTTCTCTGTGTCCCCATACCCAGGTTGCTTTTTTGTCCAATAAACGATGTAGGGGTTCAGCTACGGTTGCTTTGTGAGGCAGGAAAACGTTATAAAAATTGATAAGGCCCAGAAAAGCCTGGAGGTCGGCCTTGTTCCGGGGTTTTGGGGCATTCTTGATTGCCCTGAGTTTGTTATCAGTGGGGTGAATGCCTTAACTATCAATTAAATATCCCCAAAATTCTACACGATCTGTACATAAATAACACTTGTTCTTTTTAACTTTGAGACCTGAGTCTTTAAATCTCTGGAGAACCAACCTCAGGTGTTCCTTTAGTATTTTCTGAGTTGGGGCTGCGATTAACACATCATCAAAATATGGGACAACACCTTTTATCCCTTGTAATAGTCTTTCCATCAAACTTTGAAAGATTCCCGGGGCTACGCTTATTCCGAACTGGAGTCGGTTACATTTAAACGCACCTCGGTGCGTAACGATCGTTTGGGCCTCTGCTGTTTTTTTGTCGACAGGCAGTTGTTGGTATGCTTGGGCTAAGTCTAGTTTATCAAAGATTTTTCCGCCCCCCAGGGAATGGAGGAAGTGTTGCACCACCGGTACCAGGTAAGCGTTTTGTTGAAGGGCGTGGTTCAGGGTGGCTCGGTAGTCCCCACAAATTCTTTTCGATCCATCCTGCTTGATGGGTGTTATGGTTGGGGTTTCCCAGGGAGAGTGATCAGTTGGTTCTAACACACCCTGGGCTATTAATTTATCAAGCTGGTTTAAGGGCAAATGGAACTCGATGAAGTTTAAGGCGGATGGGAGCTATTTCGGGATTGAGGTTAAACGTTATCGGGGTCCCCTTGTACTCGCCTAATTTTTCTGCGAAGACGTCCTGGAATTCGTGGATGTGGTCTTCTTCCCAAACGCTGCTGCAGGTTCGGTGAATGCCGGCTACTTCAATTCCAAGTGGAGCGAACCATTGGAGGCCTAACAAACTAGGCCGATTCCTGTCGATTACAGTCAGGGGTAGGAATGCTGTACGGTTCTTAAACGATACCCGGACTCAGCTAGATCCAACGACCGGGATTTGATTTCCTTGATAGTCCTTGAGTATGAGCCTTTGGAATCTGAGGTCTTGCGTCTGGATAGTGGGGATGAGCTGCTTGAGGGTCTTCCAGGAAACCATCGAGAGAGACAATCCTGAATCGACTTCCATCAGGCAGGGCTGGTTTTTGATGGCCACTTTCATTTGGATCTTTTTGGCATCAAGAGATGAGGTGTGACCGATCGTGATTGTTTGGTGAGCCTCTTTCTGTAGGAGTGGTTGTTCCATTGGTGGTTCACGGGATGACTTCCTGCCGGTTGGCGATAGTTAGGCCCCCTTGAGGGCTGGCTGGGTCCTGGCTTGCTTCTACAGACCCGTCCTATATGGCCTCTCTTCCCGCACACATGGCAGAGCACATCGAGGAATTTGCATTCTGACCGGGGGTGGCTGGCTCCACACCCGGTGCATTGGTACTGCGATTTCTGGCGTTGGTCTCATTCAGACCGAAGTCGATGGACCTCTTCCTCATCGCTTTCCGATGACGATTCAAGGTCCTCGTGGTGGGCTGTATCTAGCTGTCCCTCTGACTGAGGTGAAATTTCACAGGCTTGTTGGTGAACCGGTGCGTGGGTGCGGCGCATTTGGGCAGCCGACTTCCTGGTTGCTTCTGCTGCAGTAGCTTCAGCTATGGCATCTTTAAGGCTAATGTTGCCCTTCGTCATTAGTTTACTCTGAGTGCCTGGTGCATCTAATCCCAGAACTATTCGGTCTCTTAGGGCTTCTTCTAAGACGGTAAACTCGCATAGGCCTCCCAGATTCCAGAGATCCGCGATGAAATCAGCAACACTTTCACCCTTCTGCTGACTTCTCTGATAAAATTCATGCCTTCTCACGAGCGTTGGCACGGTCAATGCATAATGAGTCCTCAGCAGTGGTTCAAGGACGTCCCAGTCCATAGACTTTACTTCTGCCGGTTTTGCTAGTGCCTTGGCCATCTTGAATACGGTTGGCCCGCAATGAGTTGGGAATACCGCTCGTTTCTTTCCGGTAGTGGCATCTTTCAAATTGTTGGTTTCCAGAAACATCTGGAAGCGATCCATATATGAGTCCCAGTCTTCTTGTGCCATGTCGAATGGGAGCGGGTGGTATGATGCTGCTGGACATGGTTCCGCTGTTGGTGCGTTCAGCCACGTGCTCGGTTATGGTTCTTCATTGTTCAGTAAGCTCTGATGTCTCCACATCCCACCTTCGTCGCCAGTGTTAAGTTCTGTGCATGGGTGCAAGGATGGAGACGAGCCAGTGAAACAGTGAACTTCAAACTCTTTATTTACATGTGAAACAGCTCAACTCAATGGTCACGATGGGCCCCTTTATATAGCCAACTCTTAACTTATTTAACCAATGAAAACACAGGGAGCGCTAGCTCCATTAACCAATGGGAAAGGCTCGTTAATAGCCAATCCAATGTCGAACGGAACAATCCGATGTCGCTATTATTGGCCAATCAGAAGTGCAGGGCCAGAACCCTGCACTTTGCTTCAAGCTCTTAATTATCATTATTAAGTATTTATTGATTCACAACAGCCTTCATCCTTACAACGCCCGGATGACCCTTGTGTAGTGCCCTCAAAACTGGTTCTTGCAAGGTGGGGGGTGTTAGGGATAACATTGTTTACCCTAACTGGTTTAGGTAAAATAATAAATATGTTATCATGGTTTATAAGTTAAAGTGTCTGCAACTTTAAATATAGGAATGTAATTAAGGGAGTGGTTGTGAAAGCACCATAAAAGAAGCAAGGAATGTCAGCTTGCTCTCTCTGAGTTGATGATCCCTAATTACTGGATGAAGACTGCATTTTTCCTACTGGAACGGGAGAGAGATAAAGGACTGATTTATTGTAAGTGAACTGACATTGGATATTCTACATGGACTTTGCTAATTGAATATCCCTGAATGGACTGACTAAACAATACATGACTAATGGACTGTTATTTTGACTATGCTATAAACTCTAAATGGAATAAACTATATTTTGATAGCACAAGCGTATCTGTTATTTTTACTGTATGTTAACAAACATACAAGCTTATCTCACTCATTTATCTGTGTGCCTATCTGACTAACGCTGCACATTCTGTTTAGCTTGTCTCCTTAACCCTGGTTGGGGAACACAGGCTTAACAGGGGGTATGACCACTTTTGTCCCCCATAACAGACATCCCTGTAATGAAGACAACTCCTGCCTGCGGATTTTTAATGGCATGAATTCAGGGACGAACTGAATATCAGGCCATCCCCTCCCCACCCAGTCCAGGACTTGGGAAATAACATGGTCTCTTTTAGAGTGAGCAGCAATATCCATAGCTGAGACTGGAAGGTCAAGTTCATTGCAGTCGAAGATTGCATGGAAGGGAGCACGGTTCTCGAATGGTGTTGGCAGGGGGCATCTGCTGAGGGCATCAGCATGGCACAGGTTCTTCCCTGGGCGATGTACCAGTGTATACAAGTAAGCGGCCAGGAACAGTGTCCATCTGGTCATTCTCGGGGATAGCACCTGTGGGGTTTGCTTATCACCAGCTAACAGTCCCAATAGTGGTTTGTGATCCATTACAAGGACAAAACAATGGCCATAGAGAAACTTGTGGAATTTTTTTACTGCAGCCACAGCTGCTAAGGCCTCCTTATTGATCTGATTATAGTTCCTCTCTGCAGTAGAGAATGTCCTTGAAAAATAGGCAATGGGTGCCTCTGATCCATTTGGGAGCCTATGGCTCAATACTGCTCCTATGCCAAAGGGTGAGGCATCCGAGGCTAACACCAGGGGCAGGTTTGGGTTAAATTGGATTACCACAGTGTTTGAAGTTAAAAGAGACTTAACTGCTTGGAAAGCATTGGCTTCTCTCCGTCCCCAGTGCCAGGGGGCTTTTTTATCTAAGAGCCTATGAAGGGGCTCAGCTACAGAGGCCTTGTGAGGCAGGAACGCTGCATAAAAATTCAGGAGTCCCAAAAAGGCCTGCAACTCAGTTTTGTTAGTGGGTGTGGGTGCCTCGTGAATAGCTCTAACTTTACTTTCTATGGGGTGAATTCCTGAGGTGTCAATTCGATAACCCAGGAAATCAACTTGTTTGGTGGCAATGGTGAATTTGTCTTTTTTCAATTTAAATCCGTTTTGCCTAAACCTGTCCAGGACAGATCTCACTCTGAGTAACAATTGCATTTTGCTGGTGGCAGAGACCAAAATGTCATCGAAGTATGGAACCACCCCTAGTAGGCCCTGGAGGATTCTTTCCATGAGTGATTGAAAAATGCCTAGGGCTACACTAACTCCAAATTGTAAATGTTTACATCTAAAAGCGCCCCTGTGTGTAACTATAGTTTGTAGGTCAGCAGTGTGTTGGTCCACGGGAAATTGCAGGCATGCCTGGGACATGTCTAACTTTGCAAAAATTGTGCCTGGCTCAAAAGAGTGGAGCAAGTGTTGGATTACAGGTACTGGATATGCACTAATTTGGAGGAAATGGTTGAGGGAGGTCTTATAATGTGGTGGTCTCCCATGGAAAGAATGAGACACAAAGGCTGGTGTACTCGGGATGGGAGTCCAGAGCAAATTCTAGTGCTCCCTTTTATTGAGAATTTTGTACATAGTAAGCATTCACATTGTGGATTAAAATAATTACACAGAATTGTTTACAGTCGTCTGAGCTGCTTAAATGTTTCTGGTGTTTGCTTTTAATTTCCTTGCTTTATCTCAGTGACCCTTAGGCAGACATGTATGTACAAGGTCTTAGACTAATCATTACCCAATACTGAAGTCAAAGTTTATTCCCACATCTCCCGTTTTAGTTTTTTGATGGTCGTGGATGCCTCGGTAGCTTTTCGCCATCTGCAACAACAGTTCTCCTTCTGTGGGCTTCACCCGACACATTCCTAAAAGTCCAGGGAGACATTGGAGACAACAGCATACACAAAGAGAAAGTATAAAAAGCAATATCACTCCAACAATTAGGTGACAAATCCATGAACCATCTGGCAACCAGGACCAAAGTGCAGACCACACGTCCAGTCCCTCGTCCTCCGATTGTAATGGATTCTCACTCAGGGTTTGTTCCATATGCTGTATAGTAGTTGTAATGTTTGGAGAATAATCAGAGATATACATGAGGTTTTTCAATTGGATTAAGGTGAGAAGAATTTGAAGAACTCTTTTCTTTTTTTTCTTTTTCTTTTTCTTTGCTTATTAATTTTTGATATTATTGGGCTTTATTTTGCTTCTTTTTTCTCTTCATCTTTTAATTTTTACTTTTGAATTATATTTGCGTATTTTACAATTGGATTAAGGTCTTGAAGAACCTGAAGAATCTTTTTCTTTTTAATTTTGGGCTTTTTACTTATTACTGGTTTTGTTTTTTGTTTTTTGTGGTGTTTTCCTTTTTTTTAATTGGATTATAATTGGCTACCTCACTAATTGGATTAAAAGACTCGGAAGACCCTGAGTTATCGAAATGAGTAAGAAAATTTTACCCTCGGGCATCTCAACTTCTGCTCCTGTTTCCCCGTCATCTGGAGGACGACTCTCAACAATGGTGAAGCAAGACAAAGCACAAGTAGATTTAACAATGGTTATGCAAGGAATACAAGATCTTAAAATGAGTATGGAACAAAGAATGGAGAGTATTGACCAAAGAATTGGAAAGATGGATGAGAAAATTGAAAATTTTCAACAAATGAATAATCAGAGATATACATGAGGTTTTTCAGGATGAGAGAATCCAAAAAATAGAAGAGAAAGACAAACAAAGAGATGATACAATTGGGAATATTGATAACAGATTAACAATGGTTGAAAAAGAAAAAGGTGGGATGTTGAAGTGGGAGAGGGACAGGTCAGAATTTTATCTTAGATTCCAAAATATTGAGGAAGAAAAAGGACAAAACTTGGCGGCAGTAATGATTGAAATTCTGGCTGGAATCTTGGAAATAACAGAGGAAAAGATGATGGATGGAGTAGATGAGATATATCGAGTCTTCACAAGATATGCGATGAGGAACCAATTACCAAGAGAGGTCCATGTTAGATTCACTAAAAAAACTATTAAAAACCAAATATTACAAGTGGTAAGAGAGAAGGGGTTGAAATATAAAGGCAAAGAGATTTTGGTCTTAAAACAAGTACCTAGAAAAGTGAGAGAGATTAAAGAGAGTATTGATTTTTGACTAAAATGCTATTGAAAAAAGAGGTGAACTATAGATGGCTGATCCCAGAAGGATTAATGTTTACATGGCAAGAACAGAGACACAGAATTGATTCAATTGCGAAAGCAGAAATGTTTTACAAGGAATTTTTCGAAAGAAGAGAAATGGAGACAGAAAAAGAAAAGATTTTAACTGAATTTGAAGAGGATCAAATGGAGATGGAAAAAGAAGAAGGCGCAATAGGTGGACAAATGGAGATCAAAGAACAACATGAAATAAGATCCACGAGAGCTGTTAGACCTAAATATAAAGCATAACCATGGGGGAGAAAAAACTGATTTCCATGAATATAAATGGACTGAACTCAGCTATCAAAAGAAGGAAAACTTTTTATAAATTAGAGAAGCTGAAATTTGATATAATTTGTTTACAAGAAGTACACATTAAAAAACAACATGAACAATTATTGATACGACCAAAGTTAGGGAAAATATTTACTTCTCTGACTCATTGTAAGAAAAGAGGAATGGTTTTGTATGTCAAAGAAACCACTCCAGCTAAATTGATTTATACTGATGAAGACGGAAGAGTATTAATAGTTGAAATAGTGGATAATAATATAAAAACTCTCTTGGTTGCAATTTATGCCCCAAATGATAAACAAGAAGAATTTTATAAAAAATTACATATGAAAATAATTGAACTGGACTATGCTAACATACTTATGATGGGGGACTTTAATGGAATTGTAGACAATAAACTGGACTATACAGTAAAAACAACACGACAAAATAGGAAAACTCTCCCTAAATCCTTTTTTAAAATGATAGATGAATTAAATTTAAAAGATATATGGAGAGAAAGAAATGCTAAAACTCAACAATTATTATCTAATATTCAAGAAATAAATATTGAAACAAGTACATGGGCAGACCATAATCCAATGACAATTAAATGGAAAGGACAAAAAAGAAGATCTAGACGGACATTAAACAATACTATTCTAAAGGGAAAAGATTTTATACAATGGATGGAAAAAGAATTGGCCTTCTTCAATGAAAATAAAAAAGAAGATACTTCAATACAGAATGTTTGGGATACAATGAAGGCATATGCAAGAGGATTAATAATTGACTATACAAAGAAAAAGAACATTAGGAAGAGGTAAATGATTAAAGCTCTAGAAGATGACCATAAAAAACTGGAAAAAGAATGACAGAAGATGCCACAGAAAAAAGATATCAAACTTAAAATGGACATAATTAAACATAAAATGGATCAAGCAGAGAAAGAAGAACTGGCACAAAAAGTTAGAAGTGCTAAACAGAACTATTTTGAAGATGCAAATAGGCCAGGTAGATGGTTAGCATATAAATTGAGAAAAGAGAAAGAGTCAAGGAAAATATCACAGTTAATAGATGATCATGGTCAAATTTGTTATGGTCATAAGGAGAAAAAGGCAATCATTCGAGATTTTTATGGACAATTATATAAACAGGAGGATCTTGATGAAGGAAAAATTAAATAGTATTTACAAAATGCTAACCTACCTAAGATACCTGATGAAATTCGGAAAATGTTAGAAAGTGCTATAACAATGATGGAATTAACTGAAGCACTTAACAGACAGAACAATGGAAAAGCACCAGGACCAGATGGTTTCCCGGCAGAATTTTATAAAACATTACAAGAATCGTTGAGCATTCCACTGTTAGAAGTCATGAATGAAGTTATGATAAATAAGAAAATACCTGAAACATGGTCAGAAGCTTATATTACACTTATTCCAAAGGAAGGGGTTGACCCATTACAAATTAAGAACTATAGACCTATTTCCTTATTGAATGCAGACTATAAAATCTTTGCTTCAATCTTGGCAGAAAGGCTTAAAAAATACCTAAATAACTTTATTCATTCTGATCAGAATGGATTTTTACAAAAGAGACAGATTAAAGACAATCTGAGGGTAATCCTGGACACATTGGAATATTATGAGGCGCACCCAGAAAAACAAATGGCTTTGATATTCTTAGATGCCCAAAAGGCATTTGATAATGTGAACTGGAGATTTATGTTATTACTATTGGAACAGATGGGCTTTGCTAGAAAATTTATCCAAGCAATAGAAGCCGTATATTATAAGCAAACGGCAAAAGTAATGATAGATGGAGAATTTACAGACTCTATTAATATTAAAAAAGGTACAAGACAAGGATGCCCATTATCTCCTTTGTTATTTGTATTGACCTTGGAAGTTTTAAATAGAAATATTAGAGAGGATATAAACATAAAAGGAATGAAAGTCAAAAAGGAGGAATTCAAATTGCAAGCCTTTGCGGATGATTTGGTCTTTATTTTGGAAGACCCTTTAGAGACAGCTCTAAAACTATTGGAAAAGATAGAGACGTATGGTGAGATGGCTGGTTTAAAAATAAATAAAGACAAAACAAAGATTCTGACAAAGAACATGTTATTAAGACAAAGAGAAGAGCTGGCAGATTTATTGAAAATTCAAGTTACGAACAAAGTTAAATATTTGGGGATATATTTGACGTCAAGATGTACTACATTGAAAGAGAATAACTATATTAAGCTTAAACAGCAAATAGCATCCGACCTGAAAAAATGGGAAAACCTACAATTGTCATTGATAGGTAGAATTTCAACAATCAAGATGAATATTTTACCCAGAATTTTATATTTGTTTCAAACAATACCAATTAGGTTAAGCAAAGATTTCTTCAAAGAACTAAATAAAATTGTGTTGAAATATATATGGCAAGGCAAGAAAGCGAGAATAAAATTAAAGCTTTTACAGGATGCTAGAGTTAGAGGAGGATTTGGCCTTCCTAATTGGGAGTTGTATTATCAAGCTGCAAACTTAATGTGGGTTAAAGAATGGATAACGTTAAGAAAGACTAGATTGTTGATATTAGAAGGTCATGATTTATTATTGGGTTGGCATGCTTTTTTATGGTATCAGGGAACTGAATCGCAGGGTTATTTTAGAAGGCATTATATACGGGAATCGTTATGGTTGAATTGGGAGAAAAATAAGAAACAATGTTATTTGAAAATTCCAGTTTGGTTGTCAACTGTTGAAGCTTTTTCATATCCTATAACTTATAAGAAGGAACAAACAGTTAGATATGGGAAAATATTGGATGAAAAGGGTGAACTTAAAATGATACAAAATTTAGAAGAACAAGGTATAAAGATGAATTGGTTTTCATATGCGCAAATGCATGCAAGGTATCTTAAAGATTCTAAAACAGAAGGATTTTATGATAAATTGACTGACTTAGATAGGATTTTGACAGGCACTGATGAAAAAGTGATTAAAAAACTATATAGTTATTTGTTGGAAATTAAATTAGAGGAAGAACAAGTTAAAGAAACAACGATTGCTTGGGGGAAAAATTTGGATATGGGATTGATTTAGAAAAATGGCAGAAATTGTGGTCACAAAATTATAAAATGACAATGTCAACAGCATATAAAGAAAATTTGTATAAGATGTTTTACAGGTGGCATTTTCCCCCGACAAGAATAGCAAGAATGTTCATGATTTGTCATAAAATAATTTAACTTAATGATAGTTATCTCGCTTAAGTATGAATTAGTAAAATTATAGTCAAATGATTGTTCAATAATGATATTAGGATATTTTATTGATGATTGATAATGTGAGTTATTATGTAATATAATTATTCTGATGACTATGAAATGGATGCACAAAAGGGAGTGGTAAACCAACCGATACACTGTAAATTTATGAAGAATGTTATAATTTTTTATTTTTTATTTTTTTAATGTCATGTTTTATGTCTTATATGTTTCTTGTCTGTTGTTAAAATCAATAAAACTTTTACTAAAAAAAAAAAGAGAGAGATATACATGCAACAATGTGTATGAATCACAGCGCAAACTCCCCCTTGCGCAGCCAAAATAGTGTCCACCGCATATCTGGTTTGCAGGACAAAGTCAAGGATTTTTCCTTGCTCTTCTTCAAGCAGCTTTAGAGTTTTAATGGTGTCTTTAAACATAGTAACTATCCAATTGTTTAAATGATGCAAATCTCTATCGTTCATCATGACTCCTAAAGGAGGAATAACTCCCCTTGATATCTGTGTCCAGTAGTCATGATTCAAAACAGAATTTACTTCCGTTGCTGAACATGCATTGCGGATATGAGCAGTCCCCAAAGATTTTAAAATGACATGAGATGGGATTACTTTCCCAAAGGTGCAGACTCCTTTCCATTGTGCTGGCATGTGATCATAGGCCATCTGTCCACACAGCAACCATAGATTTGCTCCCAGGAGATGGCCAACCGTGTTTGGTTCAGCATAGATTAATTGTGCAAAAGATTCCATTAACATAGCCAAATAAGTGGGCGGTGGTGCATATTTCCCATTTGCACATTTGGGCAGCTGGTTTTCTATCATGATGGGACAACATGTGGCAGGGATAATTGGACACTCATTTTCATTGATCAAAGATATGATATCAAATTTAGAAATATTATGTAAAAAGGAAGTGAGATTTTTAGTTTTCATGTCATCCGGATAAACTCGACTTCCATTGCCAATAATAATTGTTTTGTTACAAAATGGATATGTTCCCAAGCAAGTCATATTCTCTACTGTCTCATTGTGAGTCCAGCAGATACCCGCCACCTCTTGGATTCGGCTTCCAAGATGTAATGTATTTATGTTACTTGTAGTCCAACTGTTAGACCACATTGCTGAACAACCATAGCCTTGTCCCTTATACCAGTCACCTTCAGCCAGAGGTACTGCAACCATTGGAAGCTCTGATGTTTTGTGAGTTGGCATGTGCATACATACCCAACAATCAGTTTTATTATGAAGGTTTGCTAGCTTCCCCATGTCCTGGATCAACGTGTTTCTTTTTCATTCCCCCAAATCCATCCCCTTGCCCCTTTGGCTGATGATAAGGACGCACACAGTGAGCAGGAACCCAAACAACTGTCCCGTCATCTTCAACAGCAGCGTATCCTCAGCCCCAAATTATCAGCGGGACAGGTCCTTTCCACGTTGGATCTGGTAGTCTCTTATACCGAACTTTTGGTCTTGGCGTACCTGCAGAAGGGGAGGAAGCAAAATGCCTACACCCCCCCCCCCAGGGGCACGGCACTGGGCTTTAAAATGGCCAGGCTTTCCACAATTAAAACAATTCCCTATAGGTTTCATCCCTTTTTGCAATGCCATAGCCAAAGTCTCCATGTTGTAAGCCTGAGAACCCACCACTGCACATGCCTTTAACAGATCAGCCAGAGTAACCTCACCTCTAGCCACCAAGGGCTGTAAGATACGCTTGCAGTCAGCGTTTGCATTTTCAACTGCCAATTTCAGCAAAAGTTCTTTTGCAGCTTCCTCATTAGAGATTTGCCTGGTAATAGCCAATTGCAGCCTTTCCACAAAATCATTATAAGACTCAGATGCTGTTTGCTTAATTTGAGAAAAAGACCGTGCTGGGGTTCCCACATCCTGAATGCGGGACAAGGCCCCAAGGACAGCTGCCATAACCACTGGAAATATGTGATCAGGCAAATTAGCAGCTTGATCAGCAGTGGATTCAAACAAGCCTGCCCCATAGATTTGGTCTGGTGTATACAGCCCCCCCGAATTCCTTCCCCTAGTGACAGCTTCCCTTTGGTATTCTGAGTCAAAAACCACATACTGAGTAGAGCTCAATATCATTCTCATTAAATCTTTCCAGTCACTAGGAATCATTCGTGAGGTAGCCAAACTTGTCAGAAGCCCCTTTGTAAAAGGACTTTGAATACCATAATCTTTTACTGCTTTTTTAATTTCCCTAAGAACTGCTAAAGGAATCGGAACCCATTCAGTCTGCAGATTGCCTTGAGCATCCACTTGCCTATTGACTGGAAACAAATTCATCTGGGTAATCTCATCAGACTCTAATTTCCCCTCATTGAAAGCCTGATGCATCATGGCTTGAACTTTTCCCATTTTTGATTGGATTTTCTCATCCACAGGCATAGGCGCTGTTGGAAATGATAAAGCACACTCCAGTTTAGGGGAAGATGGGTGCAATACAATTCCTTTATAAGGAAGAGGTTCTACTAAAGTTTTTAAAAGAGGTTGTTGCTGGGTCTCTAAAGCAGTCATAACAATCTTCCAAAATATCAAAATTTCAGCTGTTGCCCATGGCTTCATGAAGGATAGTTCCAATTCTCCTCCATGTGTCTAACTTTAAAGAGCCTTTCTCTGGATACCAGGGACATTGCCACCAGATCTCTTGCAGCAGCTCTCTCACATTATCTTTTGAAAGAACTATTTGCTCCCCCCCAGAGGGTTTAAAGATAAAGAATTTTGTCCTAACTAACTTCAGCAGCTCACTAACATACCATTCCTGTGGCTGAGAGAGTTTTCCCTCATGTTCCCTGAATAATCCTATTGTCCAGCAATAGTTAAGTACGTACTTTACCTATTCCAGGCGAGGAAACACGGAAGTCCGGACATGTACCACCTGCAGTAGATCACGTCGGGGTCACCACTTGTGGTGGTCTCCCATGGAAAGAATGAGACACAAAGGCTGGTGTACTTGGGATGGGAGTCCAGAGCAAATTCTAGTGCTCCCTTTTATTGAGAATTTTGTACATAGTAAGCATTCACATTGTGGATTAAAATAATTACACAGAATTGTTTACAGTCGTCTGAGCTGCTTAAATGTTTCTGGTGTTTGCTTTTAATTTCCTTGCTTTATCTCAGTGACCCTTAGGCAGACATGTATGTATAAGGTCTTAGACTAATCATTACCCAATACTGAAGTCAAAGTTTATTCCCACATTATAGTCAGCGCAAATTCTCATGCTGCCATCTTTTTTTAAGGGGGTGACTATGGGCGTTTCCCACTTGGCGAAATCTACTTGTTCCAGCACCCCCTGTTTCATAAGTTTGTCTAATTCTGCATCCAATTTAGGCCGAATGGCGAAAGGTACCCTCCGAGGTTTTAAACAAATTGGGGTGGCTTGTGGGCCCACATCGAAAGATATGGGGGTGCCTGAATAACAACCCAGGTCACTGCTGAAAACATCAGAGTAGTCCTTAAAAAGGGCATCTACTTCAGAATTTACCACAGAGTGAATCCCTGTAACGTTAGGGCCTAGGGCAGGGAACCAATCTAATCCTAGCAAGCTAGGAAGGGCACCATCTACAACCACCAGTGGCAAGTGACCTCTAAAGTTTTGGAATTGAATGAGGAATTTTCCCTTTCCCAGGACTGGAATGGTCTTCCCCTGGTAGTCCCGAAGAGTCAGGTGGCAGTTGATCAGCTTCTTTTTTGAGAGTGAAGGCAGCAACTTCTTCAGGGTGGCCCGTGAAATGATGGAGAGGGCTGACCCGGTATCTACCTCCATTCAGCAGGGCTTACCTTCTATAAAAAGAGAAATGCTTATTTTGTTAGACCTGTGGTTGGTATTGTTTGCATAATAACAAGTGTAGCAATTTTTTACTTGCCTTTGGAAGGAGGCAGAAACTTGAAGTCTTTGTGTGGAGGCCTGCTCGGCTTGACAAATCCTGGCTATGTGCCCTCTCTTCTGGCAGTTCAGACAGATAACATTTCTGAACCTGCAAGTTGATCTATGGTGATTACCCCCGCAGCTCATACAAGGGGGTTGCTGTTTGTCTTTCTTAGGTGGCCCTGGGGCGGGGGCGGGTCTTGGACTCATGAGGCAGTTTACCTCAAGAGGTTCTTCTTCTTTTACTTGGGAGACCTCATCATAGTGGATTGTAGCCTGCCCCTGCTTAGGGGTGTTTCCCTGAATCTCAGCTGCTGATACTTCAGACAATTCAGCAGCCTGAGCTTCCTCAATAGCTAAGGCTAGGGTTAAATCTTTTTTAGCCAGTAACCGCCTCTGTAGCTTTAGGTCCCTAATTGCTCCCACAATTTGGTCAAGCAGCATGTCCTCAAGGTAATCCCTAAATCCACAGTGTATGGCAGCTGACCTTAAAGCTGCCATGTACTGACTCACAGATTCCCCTTCAGCTTGAACTCTCCTCCTAAAAGCCAGTCTCCTAGCTATCTGAGAGGGTCTGGGGGAGTTGTGGTTTGACAAGTTTTCCCTCAACTCATCCCATGGAATAGCTTTTATGGAACATGGGGACATTAGCGCAGAGGCTGTGTCAAACACTGTAGCCCCACAGAAGCTTAAAAAATAGGACCTTTTCCTGAGGTCCGTAGCTTCAGACAAATCAATGGCGTTCAAAAAGCATTTGAATCTGTTCATATATGATTCCCATGTCTCTGCCCCCAGCTGGAAGTGAGGGAATGTCGGATTTGAGGCCATTGGAGTTGCAGCGTTGGTTCCTTCAACTGAGGAAAAATCAGAGTTTTCACTTTTAGAAAAGCATTTCTGGCTGCGCCTGTCAGTGGCATTCGGCTCCTCGGCTGAGGGAGCTTTAAAATTCGCGCTCTTTGGAGAGCGTCAGTGGCAGTGACTTCAATGAGCTCATAGCGGCTTCAGCTCTTTCTTATTGTGACTTCGGCTCAGTTGTCCTGCCTGGTCGCCTTTGCTGCATCCTACTCTCATCACCAGTGTTGTAGAGCGGTGGTCACAGACAGGGACGGAGCCAGGCTGAAGGCTAACAAGCTTTATTCTCGTGAATAAAGGGTTGCTGCGGCTGCTGAGGCTATCTGACAGCCAGCTGGCGGTGACAGCTAATGCCATTTGACAGCTCCCTTTTATAGCCAGCTGTCAAATGGCATCAGCCAATGGGAGCGATCGGCGCTCCCACGTAGGCGGCGGACCAGAGGGAGGACTGCTGCTAGTCCTTGAACACAGCACCACTTATATTGCATTTAGGTGGAACAACGTATTATAAACTCTACTCTTCTGGTAGAAATGAGAGCATTTATTACAGTTTGGTTCTTTCTGTCTCTTTTGTGAGTAAAGAAAGGGGAGCTGGCAAATTAAATTAACAAACTGGCCTCCCTGTGGCCTCTGATTAGTATAGCTTTTAGTGGATTATATTAAAAATGGTGTCAGATTTGCTGCTACTGAAGAGTTCACCTTGAAGAATATTTTCTTCACCATTGCAAAAGAAATTGGTTGCACCTTAAATGAATGGAAATATCAAGCTGATTATCTAAAGAGCTAAAAGTTCTTTCAAAACAATTGGGAAAAAGTTTCTGTTGAGAATTTTCCAATATATTTAGCTATTTTCTATTAAATAATTACTTAATATACATCTTTTTTTCCTTAGGTAATACCCACTTAGCATATAGATTTGAGATTTTTTTAAATGATATTAAATCTGTAGAAGAAGAATTATCAAAGGAAGCTGTCTTTTAATGGGATATGCTATTTTATTTCATTAGTTATCTTTCACGTTGTTTTGAACATGCACACACCAATGCTGAGGGATTTTGAGTGGCATTAAGCAATAAAATAAAAACACATAATGAAAAAAACAAAAAATTAAATACAGAAGCCAAATACCTCCATTCAGAATATATAGAGGCCAAAGGTTTGCTGAAACCACACACCTTAACTTTCTTAATGAATATTAACATACCAGAGGCAACAATCACACACACAGACACAAACACACACACACACACACACACACAGACAGACAGACAGACAAACAGAGACAGAGACAGAGAAGCTATCATAGAGGAGGCCTGTTGTCTATCATTAACCTTATGAATGTGAGGTTATTAAATTCTTAAACTTCTTTGAACTAGGTGTATGCTAAGTAATAGAATGGGCATATCCAGAAAGATGTTCTGAGACTGCCAGCCTTGTGCAATAATCCAGAAATACTAACTTTAACTTTATGGGTTACATTAACAGAATCCTGTTAATCTAAAAGTATATCTCTGCCTCATAATCTTTACTGGCCATGAAAATCGGGAGGATCCCTTTGCCACACCCACATTCCGATCTCTTATCTGAGCATTATCTTGTCTGCAGCTCTCTCCCCCATCCGTCAAAGTCATTCCCACATAAAATTATAGGTTGAGAATCCAGTGCCATGAGACCTTTTTATATGTCATGTCTCATTTCATAATAATATAAAATTTACTCAAACCTGAAAGGTTTGGGTCTTTTTCCACCAAGAAATGGATTCAGCTCTGATGACGAGGTCATTACCTACTCCACTGAATTTTCACTGAGATAAATGATAGTGAACCATAAATACCTCTTTGTAAAGGAAAAGAAAACAAAAAGGTGGAGAAGATGAAATTCATTACCATAAGCAAGTGCCTCAATTCACCTGTTACTACCAACATGATGAAATCCCCTGCAGTAGAAAAATAGGAGAACTGCATGTGTGCAAGTGATGGATAAAAAAAATAAACAAAACAAAACTCTTTCACAAGCCTTTCAAGGCTTCATTACTGAATAAAATGTTACCTGGTTATACTCTGATATCAAAACACTTGAGCAGCAGAATTATCAAGGTACATCTTTTCCTTTTCTACCTTTCCTTATCTCTCTGAAGTGATCCCGAATGGTACTCTGTTTGTAGATCAATAGATTTCTTCATTTTCAAAAACAAACGATAGTACCACTTGTTGTTGTTGTTGTTTTTTTAAAAAAAAATATATTTAAAAGCTCCGAGCACTGAAACATGAGTATCATTAAGAAATCTTAGCAATATGAATCATGTGGTTTGACTCAATATAAGAAAACTTTATATGTGAAGTCATGATTAGTCATATACAGCTGTATAACGTATCTGCCACAACACCTTTCAATGAGGGAGTGAATAAAAGGTCTATTGGTGTTTTTCAGAGCTTCTGCCATCATTTGGAAAAATTTCTTTCCTTAATTCACCTTCCCTTCCCTTTTTCCTGTCCTTCTCAATAACTCAATATTTATTTGTTAGTGTTGACCAGTAAGCAAAATACTGTGGAAATGCATCTTCCAATTTCAGTAACATCAAATAACTCAATAACATTATCCATTCTTCCCCCCAAAATTAGCCACAGATCTGGGATATATAATCAAAACTCCTGGGATAAGAATGTAACTTTTTTTACCTGCAGTTTAACTAAAACACTAGAGTTTGCAGGTTGAAAGATCACATATATACCACAGAAAATGATTGTATTTTATAAAACTGATATACTACCCTCTTTATGATGATATCTGTTTTTAATTTCATTATGAAAGTTAAATCCAACTTTGATTATGATTCCAATCTACCTTTCTAATTTTCTGAACTAAAATTCAGTTTGTGTTTCTAGATTTTCAGAAACATTTCCCCTGGGATTATCACTTATAATTATCTCTCATATATGTATTGCCCACAAAACACACACACACACACACACACACACACTCCTACTTACAAATCTCAACATACCTTTCTCTCTACTATTGGCTTGTAGACATGCTGCAACAAAATTTGTTTTGGTGATTTTTGAAAGAAGCAAACACAATTAATAATGCATCACCAAATAATTTTATTCATTTGCTTGACAAGTATAATTTTGTTTTAATAGTAGCATTTGATTGTTCTGTAGCATTCTATAGTCTGATGAGAAAGACTATGTGCTGGATATTAGGCAGTGTTGCACTGAAAATTATAATTAAATTGAAATTATAAGGGCTCAGTGCTAAATAGATAAAGACAGGTCTGAGTTGAAGAGATCTGTTGATCATCTAAGGAGATACTCAGTCATCCACATGGTTATCCCAAAGGTATGTTTTTCAAGAGGCAACTGGTTCTTGTTTTTCTTTGAAGATGTTTTGCTTCTCATCCAAGAAGCTTCTTTAGCTATGACTGAATGGTGAGAAATGGAACAATTTATATTCCTTGCAGACAGTTGGTCATTTGCATTTTTTCAGAGCATTGTTGAGGCTACATGTAGGTTTGTCTGTGTCCTCAGAGTTACCTGAGAAGTGCAAATGAATGTGGACCTTCTTTAAGTAAAATGCTGACTTGATTTCCAGCAGAGTACAATTATTTGTTTTTTGTTTTCAAGTAATATTTGACTTAAAACAGTATCTCCAACTGAGGGTTCAGAATTCACAAGTGTGGCATATGCCAAGCTTACATGGATCACCACACTGACACCTCAATTCTCCATCTACTTTATCTTTTGAAGAGAGAAAGAGACAGAGAGAATAATAATAAAAAGGGCATGGCCCTCAACAGTTGGGTTATAGAGATATTTTCAGAGGAAGTGATTTTTCTCGTAGTAAGCAAAAGCAGCATTCCCACTGCAATTATTTCAGCTATACTTATAGTTACCAGAGTCAATGTGCAAAAATACAAATAACTACCTAATGGCAGAAAAGGAGAAACAGAAGGCCACAATCTAGAGGTCATCTGGATTTTTGTAAACCAGGTCTAATAATCCTTGCCTTATCCTTGCATCATCAAGGTGAATTCATATTTTCTTTCTTTCTTTCTTTCTTTCTTTCTTTCTTTCTTTCTTTCTTTCTTTCTTTCTTTCTTTCTTTCTTTCTTTCTTTCTTTCTTTCTTCCCCACCCTCTCTCTCCCCACCCTCCTCTCTCTTATCCCACTGAAACAAACTTTTGGCAAGGGAGAATTATGACTCTTTGTTTCATCCTTCTCTGATCTATGCTACTTGCCTTATTTTTTAAAATTTATTTATTTGAATTATTTTCATCATCATTATCACAAATATTATATATAAAGTAGTTGCTATTGTATTTCCTAGGTGAGACTCTTAGAATGGTCAGAGGGGTGGCATACCCATTTGTGTAATTAATAAATCAATAAGAAATTAAAAGGTAAAAGAAAATACAAAATATTTTTATAGACACTTTGAACAGGGACAGATTATTGTTTATAAATCAGTAAGACTTATTTTGAAAGTTTAAATTTAAGTTTTCTAAATGGTGAACAATTTTAATTATGGTTAATATTGTAGGTTTTTGTTATTAAAGGAATATCTTGGGTCTAGTTTGACTAGAAAATCATTAGCTTTAGATATTTAAGTTGCAGTTCTGTAACCACTTAGCTCTAATCAACTTCCACTGAATTAAATGGGGCTTGCTACTGAGTAGACATGTATGGATTTGCACATAGATTTTATAGTCTATGTATCATCATCAATCCCTACTGGATCTCATGTTTGTGATTACACATTTGGCTTTCTGAATGTCACATGTATATCAAACCAATTTATGGGAAAATTTATTTCCATCTAATTTTTTTCTTAAGGTCTGTGTTTTTCCAGATTTGCCCTTTTATATTGCTTATTTTCCTCAAAACTATTTCCCCATGGTTCTACCACTAATTGTTATATTATTACCATGTGCTTGCATCCTTGCAGGATCAGAAATACAATAGAATTTTGTGGGAGACCAAGTATATTTTTTCTTTGTAACAATACTGAAATATTAATTTTCTCTCCAATTGTTTCTGAGGTTCATAGAATGAGATAATGTTTGTGTATTAAAATAATTATTGCAATGATTGAATGAGAAAGGCCATGCTAAAGCTTAATTTACTTAAAACTTCCTAATGGTGTGAGATTGTAGTATGAAGAAGCAATGTTGTATGAAGAAACTCTCAACTGATCATTTTAAGCTATCAGAGAAAGGTCAAAATAAAAATAGAAAGGAGGAAGGAAGGGAAAATGAATGAATGCATGTATGCATGCATGAATGGTCCTTGCCAGTACTTTATTTTACAGTAGAGCTTTCCATAGCAATTCACAAAGAATTGGACACATTACTTTCATCAATGGAAATATATTTTGGGAAGAAGTTTAAATATTCCTGAAGTTGAAATATTTATTCTATTCCACCATATCTCTGTTTGTCTGGATGCCCTCCAAAATGTTGCTGAGCAGGACTACACCCAGGAGATGGCTCTGTGAAGGGAGAGGAATAACTAGTATTGTCAATAGTTATCTTCTTTCTTCCAGTCAATGGAAGTCCTTTGCTAGATTAGAAGTCTTCCATGAATTCAAGGGTTGCTCTGTTGATGACAAAGTGTATGATAATAAATTTTTTCCTTGATATTTACAAATACATTCTGAAATACTCAGTGAATATAATAAATACTTGTAACAAGGACTATTCTTGTTTATTTAAAAATGGTATGGATTTCTAAAAAAAAAAAAAACATAGCACAGATTATCTTTCTTAAAGATACATTCATTGTCTCCTACTCTATGTGCAGTGGAGCCTATTGGATAGAACCAAAATAGTAAACATGAGGCTAACTATTTTAAGAACTGTGGTTTTGAATGTAAATATAGTTAGGTGAGAAGTTGCTGTTTTTTCAGTTAAAATTATGTACTCAGAATCAATTTGTCTTTCTGAAGTCAGTGAAGGAAAAGGATTCCTCACTTCACAAACCCACACATATTATATAAAACTTCCCTTTAAAAAAAATGAAGATCCATGTTAATGTGAATTTAAAATGGAAACTGTTGTTATCATAGCTTTTGCTTATAAATAGAAACAGAAAAAAAATAACAAGGTATAAGTAGATAAATCTATACACACATATGGCAGGCATGTAGGTTAGTGAAAGCAAATGCTCAAATGATAGTCTCTGGCATAGAATTTTGGAAATGCATATGTTGCTTACTAGAAAAAATAAATAAAAGTGCCATGAGTTATAAACCAACTAGCCAGATTTAGTTATAGGGCTATGCAGAATTCTGAAAAGGTTCTTAGCTGAAAGCTTGAGTGAAAAATTCCTTCAATGCAATATTGCAAAATGAAGGTGTGCTCCACTTTTGAATAGAGTGGTGGCATCAATTTCCTGGATAGCTGGGGTTTCTGTGCATGCCCTGCATAAGAAATTCCTGCCATCCAAGCAAAGTGCCTCATTGAGAGAGACTTCCCTCCCTTGAGCCTTACTAAGGTGGAATGATGTGACTCAATGAAGCATTTCATTGTGGATAGGCAAAATTCATATGGTGGACCCTGTTTGATCTTTGCAAACCTATTAAAGTAAATGTTTCCTGATCTGGATCCAAAGTCAGCATTTTATAGTAGACAGTGTTGAAGGCTAATTTCAGTAATATTAATTTCTGGAAGTTGGGGTTTTTGATTGGAAAGGTTCATTTTTGCAAGCTGATTTTTTTTTTCCTCATGAAAATTCTACATTTCTAGCCTACCAGATAGCAGTTTACTGGACTGGAGATAAGATTGCTTGATTATAAAATGAAATGATGGCTGAAAATGATGGTGTAAATTTGTGAAAAGCTAATAGGGAAAACCACAGAAATTTGCAGACTATGGGGTGCCCCTATGTGTTATAACAGAAAATGGAATAATATTAACATATTTGAATAGCCCTGCCAGATCAAGTCAAGGGCCCTCCCAATGTCTGTATCTCACCATGACCAATTGATACATTCCACAAATTTACAATGATGTTTTTAAATGGGATACACTTAAATTTAAGAGCTGTGATTCATAGAATAACAAACAGCAGTTTCTGATAATCTCCACATAGCTGTCGAATCTAGTCCTGTTTTAAAAAATAACTATATTTTCATATGATGGCAACAAATTCCTTTTAACAGCCCTTAATGCCAACCTTAGTGTGGCTTGAGCTCCACTCTGTTTTCCTCCAGGAGGGCAGGCAAAACTACCCTCTTTCCTTGAAGTCCACCTGTTTTAGGGTTGCCCTTATAGTGAAGATATAGGATACTTGTTCTAGTTTTATTTGTCATTTTCACATTTAACCCATATTGATGAAATCATTGGTATGAAGATTTTTTTAAGTGATACTATTTTATTGTGTGTGTCATTACTGTGAATCACCTAGTATGGATTTAGAGAGATATAAATATTGTATTAAATAGCTAACTAAATATGTAATCTCTAAGGGAAGTGAAAAATTCAATATATTATGCAGGCTGTTATGTACCTCTGTCATACCTTGCCTTAAAAAGTCACTGTAATTTTTTCCTTTTAGGGGGCTGCCCTAGCTCCTTAATCCTTTTTTAACTGACTGTCAATTCTCTCTCCTTTCTTTTTCTTCATCTTAGGTTTTCCTTCCTTTCTCTGAGTTCAAATAAACTTGTCTTAGGATCTTTAAGAGCAGTGACAGCAACACATTTTTCTTGATGCTTCTCTTGGGGCGGGTGCTTGCTGACTCAGGTTTTTTTCATATTCAGCACTTTGTTCCATCGATTGATAAGAGGCACTGCTTGCCCAAGTACTGAATTGCAGACAGTGAGCACAATGGAGACACTCTGGCTGCAGCAGGAAGTTTACTAATTCTAAAGTAGGAAAAAACCTAAATTCAATACTGTGATAGCACAATCTGCTCGTTAGACTCTAAATAGATTTCAATGTAACAGCAATTCTGAGCGAAAATGCAAATAAAATAAGGATTTGTAAAATAAATAAATAAATAAATAAATAAAGATAATGCACCTGATAAACAGAGGCTGACTGAATGGTTGGAGAACCTTGGTTCTTTTTTGGAGAAAGCTGCTTAGGTTAGGAATATTATGGCCTGGCAAAGGAATAAAGCATAGATTTAATACAGAAATGGCACGTCACACAGAACTATAGAAGAAATTGCATCCAGATAGAAAATAAAGGGTGTCTAATAATAAGGTATAAGTTACAAAAGTACACACACACACACACACACACATACGTACGTGTGTGCACGTGTGCACACATTTGGCCATCTCCCTTAAAAAAAGAACATAAGATTGAAGTGACAGAGCTGGTCAAAAAATCACATAGTCTGAAAAGACTGAAGGCTATAGTTAGAAAATGCAAGCAAGCAGTGTACCTCTGTATGTTTCCTCATACTAATTACTTTCTAATTGTTGTGAAAGCCTCATGCTATTGAGCATATTTATGTCATCTGCCAGGTTAGTTGAGGGCTGTCTCACCCACTGGGATTGATCCACTCATAACAGCAAAGGAGGCATGCTTCAGGTCCTGTCAGCTCAATTATTCCGGCTGGTGGGGTCTGGGAGAAGGACCTTCTTTGCTGTTGTTCCTAACTTCTGGAACACCTTGCTCCCAATGTGAGATTAGCCCCAAGCCTCCTATCTTTTCATAAGGGCCTGAAGACGTGGTTCCACCAGTTGGCTTGGGCCCCAGTGGGGGAACAGCACAATGGTTGATTATGTAATAACAGATCCCACCTTCCTTTCCCTCCACCCCCGCTCTCCCCATGTGTCCTTGGTTTTAATGTATGATTTTAACTCTTTATGTTTTAACTATATATGTAAGCCTCCCAGACTTACCGTGGTAAAATAAAATAAAAAATAAAATAAAATAATACAATAAAATAATAAAAAATAAAGTAAAATGTGTAATCATAGCAGCACATGCCTCTTTTTCTACAATGCATGACCCTGTTCTTGTTGTATGAAAGTGACTATTGACTATATAAAAATAGGATTTATGCAATTGATCCAAGTTGCTTAGTTGGGAAAATAAAGTTTATATTGAAGTGGTTTAGAAGTATTACTGTAGAAACTTTACTAATATTAATTTATATAGAGCTCAGGGGTTAAGTTTTGTATCTTAAAATTCAATGCTACAATATAGAATAGTTGTTACTATCATATCTAAGATTTTTGCTGGTTAGATATGTTAGGAGGAGAGTTAGAGTAGCCAAAAATCAACAGTGATGGCACAGGTTCTGGCTTTTAATAAAATTTGCTAGTTCAGAAAGATGCTGTCAGATCCGTTCTGATTCTTATTAGCCAATTGGGGCAGATAATTAAGTGTTAATTATCTATACATATGAGAGTTAGCTTGGTATAGCAGTGAGAACATCTGGCTAGAAATGTAATTTCAAATCTTGCCTGGATGATTTTGAGTCAGTAATTCTCTCTCAGCTCTAGGAAGTTCCTTCAGATGATCCCAGTGGAACAAGATGAATTTTTCCCTACTCAATGTTGCATTGACCTGTATAGAAGTTGCTCTCGATGTTGCTCTCACTAGTGACCTGTATAGAAGCAGGGTATCAGGCAAAACAAAACAAAATGCTTTTATAGATTGAAGTGCAAAAAATTATCCAACTATTGATAATATATTGATAAAAGTTCTTGTGGGAAGAACTTTTTTGTGATTATGGGATAAGATATTAATATTCCTAAGATACTAAACAATGGTCTATCAGAAGAGTTAGTTCTTGCACCCCTTCTTTTCAACCTATACATAGCTGATATGTTCAATACAAAGGCTAGGAAGTTTGGCTATGTAGATGACTGGACTTTAATATAAATTCTTCAAGATAATTGAAGTTGTTCTCACTACCAACGTAGATATGCCAGATAAATATTTTCATAAATGGAAACTACATCATAATTCAACTAAGAAAGATGTAACATGCTTCCATCTTTGTAATATATCAGCAGGCAGAGAGCTCAATGTACAATTTAAGGGAAACTGAGCAGTAGTGGGATTCATTTTTTTTTTTACTAACGGTTCTGTGGGCGTGGCTTGGTGGGCATGGTTGGGGAAGGATACTGTAAAATCTCCAGTCAGAGGTGGTATTGTTGGTTCTCTGAACTACTCAAAATTTCCACTACCAGTTCTCCAGAACTGGTCAGAACCTGCTGAATACCCACCTCTGAGTCATTTATTACATGCATCCTAGATACTTGGGGTCACTTTGGACATAACACTTTCATCTAAAGAATACCAAACTGAGAAGCAGAAATAATATCCTGCACAAATTGTGCGGCACTAACGGGACATGTTGCAAGTGATTACACTTAGTTTGGTTTACTCATCAGCAGAGTATTGTGCCCCGGTGTGGTTTAATAGTCCACATACAAGTAGGATTGTCACACAGATGCCTGAGTCAATGCTGATTGTTTGGGATGATTTGGTCTGCTCCCACATATTGGTTATCTGTTCTGAGTCATAAACCATTTCTGGAAATAAGACAAAGAAAGGCTTTTCTTTGAGAGAGTCTTGAAAAATACCTATAGATTATTGAAAATTCCCAGCTGCTAATACTGACTGACACAGCCTGCTTGGAGTGAAACAGGTTGACATCTAGATATCCATCCATCTCTACTGCTAGATCTTTGTAAAAGGCATCAAAATATTATCTAATGTACATGCAGATATAATGTGTCTGTCCTGCCTAATTAATTAATATTAAGGGGAGAAAAAAAGCATGCTATTATAAGGTTATAGAATCTGAGACTCCAAATCAATATTTTGTATGCAACAACCAAGACAATGCCCCATTCCCCAGGAAAATAACTTTGATTTATAATTAAGGTAGGGAGTGATTTCAGCATTATACTCCTTTTTAGATCACATGTTTTGTTTTTCCAGCAACACAAGAGCTGCTAGAGGACTGCGTGCAGTGGCTATTAGTGTGCATCTAGTCTCTTGTCCTGTGGCCAGCCACCATAGATCACTTTAGACATGAACCTTTAAAGAAGACATAAAGGATATTAACGGAATGAAGCTGTGAAAATGATAAAGAATGAAGAGGGATAGGAACCATAACTATACCTTAAATTACTTCAATGTTCTTCCTGAAATATGATATGCACGTTTTAAGTTAGTCATGAAGCAATCCTACATTTTTCATAGGAATGTGGAAGGTCTAAATAATTCAAATGTTTTTCTCAAGTTTACAAAACAGAAGTTTTTGGGGGTTCTGGTTTTGCTATGACTCAATCACCACCTTTTACTTGATCAGAAAGGAAAGGGCTGATGATGTTTCCAAAGGTTCTAGAAGGAAATATGTGTTATCAGATCTTCCACTCTGAAGAAGGAATCCTTTCTCTTTTTTGATTTTTGACAGGGAAATCTGAAAAAATTGACAGTTTTGAGACTGGACAAGAAAACTACAGCTTTAATTCTGTTTTCTCATTATAACTTGACAATGAATTTCTTTTTGGCATACAAAATATCTTCCCTATACCAACAATATTTTTTAAAAAATTGTAATAGACAAGATTTTATTTTATCTTGCTATGTAACGCTAGTCCTAATGTAATGCTCCTGTCAAGTCTTATGCACTAGTCAATTAAAAAACTGTTACAAATGACAGAAGTCATCTTGTCATTTTGTTTCATAAAACTGACAGCTTTGGGAATACAGTACATAATAAAAGTTAAGCATTTTTTGTTTCTTAAATTCCTATATATATATATATATATATATATATATATTCTTAAAATAATGGTCTGTTCTACATACTGTTTTGCAGCATCTGTTTATACACAGTATTGAAGTGTTTGAATATTTCCCCACAGGGATATATTAGGAAATTAAGTATAGAATTATGTAATAAAACATAACATAAAAATAGCAGAATATTTCATTATTTTAAAAGCATCTCAATAACTGATAGCAAAGGAAAAAGAACACAGCAAAAAAGGTAAGAATGTGTTTTCAAATTCTTACAAAGTAAGTGATAAGAGGATAGAATGTGATAAGAAGATAGAATGGTTCCTGCATACAGTGGTATCAACATTGAGAAAAACTACAAAATTAGAGGAAATGTTTAGTTAAATATTCATTTATATAGGAGTGCATATATTTTATTAGGGAAAGAAAACCCAAACATTTTCCCCATGTTATATTAATATATATGTAGTTGGTTAAAGGATGTGCAAACTAGCTGGTGAATTTTCTATAACTTTGCAGAGTAACCTTCTTCTAATGAGATGGGAGCATGAAAGAGATAGTAAAAATGTCTGTTCATCAATTGACCTTGACTTGACCTCAAGATGACAAAAATTAAGGGAGTTAATTTCCTGCCAGGTCTGAGATTCAGATGGCTTGCATACCTCTGGTAGCAGCTTGGACTTCAAGTAACTAATCATTCATTTATTTTATTTTATGCAAAACAAAGTTAAAATACAAAATACAGAACTCAAAAAAAAATCCAAAAGGACAAAAAAGAAAAAAACACAAAACAATCAAAGCATTAAAAAAGATGCATAAAAACATTATATACATATTATCCCCTCTAGCTGAATACTAGTACAATAAGAAGATCACAGACACTACTTGTTAGGGATACACCCTAGTAGAATATGCACAGCAGTCAGGCAGTCAGGCAAATATGTGAGATAAACATTTTTGTAGCTTACACTCAGTAAAACAGATACACTGTGCTAGTTAAATAGTTTATTCCAGTAAGAGTTTTTAGCATAGTCAAACAGTCCATATATCATTCACTAGTTCAGTCCATCCAGGGATTATTCATTTGCAAAGTCCAGTGTCGAAAAAGAAGTCAGTAAACTTACAAATATCAGTCCAGTAATATATCTCCTCGCAGTAGAGATATAAAGAAGTCAAACCTCCTTTCTTCCTTCAGCAGCAGCAGGGAACACGCAGTTAACAAACCATCAATCCATCATAGTCAGCAAGCAATCCAGTACGCCAGCAATGAATCAAATTCTCTTGCTCCCTCTTATGGCGGTTTTACAACCGCACTCAAAATTACATGCTTTGCAGTTTAAAATGACACACACTTAAACTCACTATCATAGTTTATATATATTATTTTACCCAAACTACGTTAGGTAACCTTGTTATTCCTAACAGTACTTATAAATGATAACATAGCACAATCACCAAAATGATTTACCTGCAAAAATTATCATGTGCCAGTAATGAAAAATTGATGAGAACATAGAGTTGAAAAACTAGTTGAAAATGAGCAGGTTAAATTCCAGAAATCAATAAAGTATTGGCTCATGATATAACACATATAACAATGGTTGAAAAGAAGAAATGGTAGATAATTGATGTGGCAATATCAGGCAATAATAGAAGACAAAGAATTGGAGATGATTACAAAATATCAAGATCCGAAAGTTGAAATTGAAAGATTATGGCATAAACCAGCTGTGGTGGTATCAGTAATTATTGGCACACTGGGTGCCATACCAAATAGCCTTGGACAACACTCAGAAAATGCACATTGACAAATGCACATTGACAAAATTTCCATCAGTCATTGCAAAAGGCTAAACCACCTAGATATTCGCTGATACATTATAACATCCTAGGTTCTTGGAAATAATTTGATGTGTATAAAGGCCAACACCAGCTAAAGAATTGGCAGCTGTAATTTCACATTTTAAAATAATAAATGCAAAATTCAAAGAGTTTTAATAGTTTCTATGAAGGTCTAGGAATGGGATTGGAAGTCAGCAGTTAGTAATGCCTTCATTTGATGAAGGAAGTCTGAAAGAAAAATGAAAAGAGACTTTATAACTGATCCACAAACTGCAATCAAGGTTAATATAAGTTAAGGAGGACTAAGAAATCAGAAGATAATTCTTCAGTGTGGCCCCCGATAGTATTTACTATAGAGTTTCTGAAAAAAAAATGAAATTGCTCACACTTAATATTTATAATGTTGCTAAAATCAGATGCCAGATGTTCAAGCTGGCTTTAGAAAAGGCCGAGGAACACAAAACATTATTGCTGATGCATACTAGATAATTGAGAATGCCAAAGAATATGAAAAAGAAGTCAGTAAGTGTTTTCTTGATTAAAGAAAGGCTTTTGATTATGTTGATCATATCTAGCTGTGGACTGTGTTTATTAAAATGGAAATACCAGACCATCTCATTATCCTTATGAGAAATTTATACTCAGTTCAGAAAGTCACAGTACAGACTGAACATGACAAAACAGACTTGGCAAAGGAGTGAGAAGACTATATACTCACCTCTAATTTATTTAACCCAGGGTGGGATTCTACCAGTTCGCACCTATTCACTAGAACTGGTTGTTAACATTCTAAGCAATTCGGGGAACTGGTTGTTAGAAGAAATTACTGGCCTCATATTGTAAGGAAGCCAGGAAGGAAACATTCTGGTGTTCCTTACAGAAGCTGCCTCTCCATTAACCCTTATTACCTTCTTGGCAGGACTAGACTTTCTGTCTCAGGAACTTCTCTGGAGGTTTTTTTGCCTCCTTTGCTGGTACTTTGCTTGTGTGGAGTGACCATTCAAAGTTACAATGGCACTGAAAAAAGTGGCTTATGACCATTTTTCATACTTACAACTGTTGCAGCATCCCCACAGTCATGAGAGGCCAGGCAATGAGATGTGTGCCTCGATGTGAGTGATATTGAGTTGGCCACACCCAGCCAATAACATGACCACTGTTGTGAATGAATAATACCAATAAAGTATATTGAGCTTGAAGTCAAGTGCAAGGGTTCTGGCCCTGCACTTCTGATTGGCTGTTAATGGCAGGATCGGATTGGTCCATTCAGGAGCATCTGATTGGCCATTAACAGACCATTCCTATTGGTTAACGGAGCTAGCGCTCCAGGTTTGCTATTGGTTGAAGTTGCCTATATAAGGAAGGCTATAGCAGCCCTCCAGTTTGAGCTGTCACAATATGTAAATAAAGAGTTTGAAGTTCACTGTTTCTACCAGCTCGTCTCCATCATTCGCACCCATGCTCCAGACATAACACTGGCGACGAAGGTCGGATTGGATGACATCAGAGCCAACTAAGACAACTAAGCACATGGCTGAAGCGCACAACAGTGGAACCATGTCCAGCGGCATAGTACCACCCGCTCCGTTCGATCCAGCTCAAGAGGACTGGGAGTCCGACATGGATTGTTTTCAAATGTTTTTGGAAACGAATAATCTGAAGGATGCCACACCCAGGAAGAAACGGGCGGTATTCCTAATGCACTGCAGCCCGGCGGTTTTCAAAATGGCTAAGGCATTAGCAAAACCGGTGGAAGCAAAGGCCATGAACTGGGACGTCCTCGAACCGCTACTAAGGGCCCACTATGCACCAACCATTCCAATGCTCGTAAGACGACATGAGTTCTATCAAAGAAACCAGCAGAAAGGAGAAAGCGTCGCCGATTTCGTTGCAGACCTCCAGAACTTGGGAGGCCTTTGCGATTTCACCGACCTAGAAGAGGCCTTGAGAGATCGAGTAGTCCTCGGGCTGGACGCTCTAAACGTACAGAGCAAAATAATGACAAAGGGCGACATCACCCTTAAAGACGCCATACCTGAAGCTACAGCAGCGGAGGCGACCAAGAAGTCGGCTGCCCAACTATGCCAAAATCGCGCTCCAGCACACTCACCGGCCGGCGAAGTTTCACCTAACGCAGAAGGGCAGCTACCAACGGCCCACCATGAGAACCTCTCCTCATCTTCAGACAGCGACGAAGAAGAGGTCCATCACCTGCGGTCCAATCGGGAACGATACCCGAAATCCCAGCAACCGTGCGCTAGCTACGGGGCCAACCATTACTGCTCCGACTGCAAATTCCACGATGCACTCTGCCATGAGCGCGGGAAAAGAGGCCACATCGGACGGGTCTGCAGAAGCCTCCTCAGACCCAGCTAAACCTCAAAAGGAACCAGTCTCCGCCAATTGACAGGGAATCGCCCTGT
Organism: Hydrophis major; assembly: GCA_033807585.1. NCBI lineage: Eukaryota > Metazoa > Chordata > Lepidosauria > Squamata > Elapidae > Hydrophis > Hydrophis major. The sequence goes on along the minus strand of CM066328.1, from coordinate 69,023,406 downwards.
AAGGCGAGAACCAGTAAACCACTCCTACAGAAACCAACCCGTGAATCGTCTAGCGAGATGGGAAGAGGCCCACCAAACACTCACTATTGGCCATGCCTCTTCACTAGACGCTAAGAAAATTTGGATCAAAGTGAACATTGAAAATCGGCCTTGCCAAATGGAAGTTGACTCAGAATCATCTCTTTCAATGGTCTCATGGAAGATCCTCAAGCAACTCATCCCCACTATCCGGCACCAAGACCTTCAATTCCAACGGCTCATGTTAAAGGACTACCAGGGGAACCGAATTCCAGTCGCAGGATCCAGTCAAGTCCGGGTTGCATTCACGGCGTACTTACCCCTGACGGTGATTGATAAGGACTGGCCTAGTCTGTTAGGCCTGCAATGGTTCGCACCACTCGGCATTGAAGTGGCTGGCATTAACCGAATCGGTGGCAGTGACTGGGAGGAAGACCTTGCCCACGAATTCAGGGACGTCTTCGAGGAAAAGCTAGGCAAGTAAAAGGGGACCCCGATATCCTTTAGCCTTAATCCAAAGATAGTTCCCATCCACCTTAAGCCTCATCGAGTTCCATTCGCTCTAAAGCCAAAAATTGATGAGCAGCTTGATAAGTTGATTGCCCAGGGAGTGTTAAAGCCAACTGACCACTCCCCATGGGAAATGCCGATTGTGACACCAATTAAGCCGGACGGCTCCATTAGAATTTGTGGGGACTACTGAGCCACCCTAAACCTTGCCCTGCAACAGAACCCATATCCGGTGCTGGTGGTACAACACCTCCTCCATTCCCTGGGGGGAGGAAAAGTCTTTGCTAAACTAGACTTAGCTCAGGCTTATCAGCAACTGCCGGTTGACAGAAAAAACGGCACAGGCACAGACTATCGTAACACACTGTGGTGCCTTTAAGTGTACGCAGCTTCAATTCGGAGTCAGTGTGGCCCCGGGGATCTTTCAGAGCCTAATGGAGAGACTATTGCAGGGGATCAAGGGCGTTGTCCCCTATTTTGACGATGTGCTCATTGCCGCCCCCACTCCAAATATCTTACAGGAGCATTTAAGACTGGTATTACAAAAATTCCAGGAAGTAGGCTTGAAAGTCAAAAGAAATAAGTGCAAACTGTGTACCGATCGTGTTGAATTTTTAGGGTATTTAATTGACAGTCAGGGTATTCACCCTACCGATAGCAAATTGAGAGCAATAAAAAACGCTCCCAGACCCCAGAACAAGACCGACCTCCAGGCATTCTTAGGCCTCATCAATTTTTATAATGTATGCTTGCCGCACAAGGCGACTGTCGCTGAACCTTTACATCGTCTATGAGATAAAAAATCGATTTGGGTATTGGGTCACAAAGAAGAGCAGGTGTTCCGTAATGTAAAAAAACTACTGACTTTGGACGCCGTACTAATGCAGTACAATGAGACTTTGCCAATAAATATTACATGTGATGCATCGCCTTTTGGAGTAGGCGCCATTTTGAGCCATGTGTTACCTAATGGTAACGAAGCCCCTGTTGCTTACTTCTCAAAGATGCTCTCGAAAACTGAGCAAAATTACAGCCAGATTGATAAAGAAGCCCTGGCAATAGTATCAGCTGTTAAAAGATTTCATGAGTACGGCCAGGTTTTCACCATTGTAACTGACCACAAACCATTGCTGGGGATCATCGCTGGGGACAAGCCAACTCCCTACATACTTTCTCCCAGAATGACCCACTGGTCAGAATTCTTGGCTTCCTACAATTATCAGCTACAATATCGTCCCGGTAAAGCCATTCCCCATGCCGACGCGCTGAGCCGTACACCATTCCCTGAAACTATCAACGATCCTGCACCAATGATGACAGCGTTGCAGATCGAGACACTCCACATGCTGCCATTAACGGCCTGTGACATCGCGAGAGAAACAAAACGTGACCCCATCTTAGCACGAGTCCTCACATGGGTGGAACACGGATGGCCATTGGACCAAGTACCAGATGACTTTGCACCATTCAAAAGTCGTCAAACAGAATTGTTCTCGCAAAAGGGCTGTGTCATCTGGGGCGATAGAGTCGTTATCCCAGAATGACTCTAACAGACATTGCTAAGAACCTTGCATGATGGCCACCCTGGCATCGTGCGCATGAAGGGCCTCGCACGAAGCTACGCATGGTGGCCAGGCATCGACAGACAAATCGAATCGTGGGTTAAAACTTGCAGGAGATGCCAAGAAGTAAGCAACGCTCCACCAAAGGCAACCCCAACTGAATGGGAGACGCCGCGGGGACCCTGGTCCCGCATCCATTTGGACTTTGCCGGCCACACGTTTTTGCTAACCATCGACGCCTACTCGAATTGGCTCGAGATTCACCGAATGAGCAACACGACCACTGACGCGGTCATCAAAAGACTGGAAAGACTGTTTGCAACCCATGGATTACCAGATGTTCTGGTATCCGAGAATGGGCCCCAGTTTACCAAGCTATCTTTTGAACAGTACCTGGCTGACCGCGGTATCCGACATGCGCTCATTTCACCTGCACACCCTGCTGCCAATGGTAGGGCTGAGCACATGGTACAATTCGTCAAAAAGACTCTTCAAAAGATTGACTACGACAACATCGACGAGAAAATCAACCGGATCCTTTTCCTACAACACATCACACCTCACAGTGTCACCAACAAAACTCCCGTCGAGCTGCTAATGGGACGAAAGCTCCGCTCCCACCTCGATTGGCTACACCCAGCCTACGAACCAGAAAAACCACTCGGATCCAGCGGCGGATGCCGTACCTTCCAGGTAGGCGATTTAGTATTCGCTAAAAACTTATCAGGCAATCCGCTGTGGGTAGAAGCGATCGTAATCTGCGTAACCAGCCCAAGATCATACCTCGTTCAGTGCCCTGACGACAGACTCTGGAAGCACCACATAGATCAACTACGATCGCGGCTACCTTCGCGCACTTCCGAACTCCCTTATGACCAAACTGAGTGGGGGGAGATACAGAGGAAAGCGAATTGCAATTTGAGGGAAACCTTTTTGAAGAAACTGATAATGGGACTGAAACACAGGAACAGGAACCAGGGACCGGAGTGAGTTCACCTCAAGAAGTGGCCAGTGATATTGGTGACGACGGGAATGTGAACTCGGAACCAGAGGCACCCCTACCGATAAACAACGATCTACCTCATCAGAAGTGCAGCCAACCACCAGGCACTTTGCAAAAATCGAAAAGACTAACAAAACAGCCGTCCTACCTTAAGGACTATGTAACTGTGCCCCGTGGGCAGAAGTTGGGGGAAAGGGGTGTTGTGAATGAATCCCACCCCTGATTTAACCTGTATGCTGAATATACATTAAGGGAAACTGGTCTGGATAAAGATGTGTGGAGGAAGAAACATCAGTAATTTGTGCTATGCTGAAGTTCTGAAGAAGAAGAATGGGAAGATATTAAGAGTATTGGTGCTTTTGAACTTTAGTGTGGGGGAAAATACTGTGAACAGCCAAGAAAACAAACAAATGGATCATTGAACAAATAAAACTTGAGGCACAAATAACCAGACTCAAAGTCAGACACAGTGTGCAACGATCTCTCTGGAGAATTATATAATTTGGGAAAGTGGAAGAAAAGAGAATATGACCAAGGTGTATAGATAGTATAGCAACAAAGTGTATAGATTCAGTAACAGTGGTAATGAGTGCACTATTGGAAGATCTGAAAGAACTTTCCGTTAGAGGCAGATCATCATGGAGAAAATCTACATGACCACAAAGAGCTGACTTAATGGCACATAATTGATCAATTAACTGAAGGATTGGAAAGTAGCCAATATAAAGTAATTAAAAGCAGAAAGTCTGAAACATCATAGGGACCAAAGAAGATACATCTTTATTTTTTTTCCTGGATATATTTCTGCAAAATCCTTTTTGATCCTCCATATCAGTATGAAGTTTCCTAAAGTATTACAGTGAAATATAGTTGATATTCCTATGACAAGAAATGAGAGCATTAAATTTGAGTAATATTATGCCATTTTCAGGGCCAAAACAGCAGATTCAAATCCAATCAAGTCTACCAGTCTTTGCTTATCCCTAATGGATAGAATTTTGCCAGACTAAAGCTACAACCTTCTAGCCTAAAAGATATACCCTGGAGATCCTAGAATGTGGCTTCCCTGAACCTCTTCTTCCCTATTCCAGCCAGTTCAAATGCAGCCAAAGAGTGCAGTCTCTTAATTTGGGATTCACTCTGGAATGTAATACCTTCTTCCTGAGAAACAGCCCTGGAATTTCATTACCAGCATACCAGAGTCAGTTTGATGAAGAGGTTAAGGCAGCAGGCTAGAAACAAAAAAAAAAAAAAAACCCGTGAGTTCTTGTCCCTCCTTAGGCACCAAGCAACTGGATGACTTAGAGCCAGTCACTTTCCCTCAGGCTAGAAAGGATGCAATAGCAAACCACTTCAGAAATCTTCCCAGGAAAACTGTGGGAACTTGTCCAGGCAATCGCCAGAAGTTAACACTAACTTGAAGGTATCAACTAATAATAAACCCCATGACTAAGCCCAAGATACTGAGCCCAAGCAAAGTTTCCCAGATCTTATTATTTGCTAGGATGGTTTCCCTCCCCCTCCAAACTATAGAAATTTAAATATTGTAATATTTCCCCATGGAAGGGTTGTTTCAATAGACTGATTTTTTGCTATCATTTATTGCATTTTGTTCAACTCCATGATATTTAAGATGTGGAGATCAAAATTACAGTACTTTACATAGACTCCAATATGGTTTCTGAGAATATACACTCTCTTCTTTAACATTTGTTGTGGTGGCTCAGATATTAAGTTATTGAGCTTAGGGCATGGAAAGCTGATGGCCCAGATTTGAGACCTGAGTGCTGTGTGACAAAGTAAGCTCCCATCCCTACCCCAGCTCTAGCCAATCTAGAAATTCAAAAACATGCAAATGAGATAAATAGGTACCATTTCAGTGGGAAGATAGCAGTGCTCCATGTTGTTATACTGGCCACCTGACCATGGAAACATCTTCAGACAGTGCTGGCTCAATGGTCTCAAAATGGAGACGAAAAGTGCCTCTTATAATCAGCAACTACTAGCAGAGTAAAATATGCAGGGAGTGTTTTTATTTTTTTCCTTTTCCTTTTAACATTTTGCATCCATTATTTTTGTAACTAATATTTTAGTTCAGAATTTTCTCATCCATCTTTCATGAAATAATTATGTGCAAGAAAATTCTAAACCAATATACTTAATGGAAAAGAACTGATGGAAAAGCAATTTTCTACTGAACAATGTTATACATAAATTGGAAATATAAAATTACTGGCCAGATACAATGAAGAAACAGAATTGATGTACTTTGCTTTCTTTTTATGTTCTTCTGTAATAAAACTCAGGGTCATATACATGAACTGATTGTCAGACTATTAAAAGGGTGAGTTACATATTGAGGAATTCAATGCTTAATTAACCTGTAGCATTCATTTGTTTTGTTTAGTTGCTTGTGTAGTTGAAAGCAGATTAAACTGAATAGCTGATAGAACACATCCCATTCTAAAACAGAGAAAGTTATATTTCATTGCTTCCAACACAGATTAATTTATCATTTCTGTATTATAACTTTGAATAACGATTTTGTCAGGAAATCAGGCATCTGGATTAGACATTTTTCTTAGAGAAGCTTTTGTTGAACTTATTTGTGACACAGTAAAAACTATGAAGACAGAAGAAAATTCTTGTAAGAGATCTAAGGAGTCTGTTTCTCCAATTTAAACATGACACCACAACATGGGGTGCACATAAAACATAGCTACTTTGGAATGAAGTGATATTTGTTGAAAATATAGCAATATTCTACCACTGCATCTTGCAGAAGGGTAATCTGTCAAGTTTACTGTACTTTTTTTTTAAAAAAAAAGACAACAACAATCTCCAATTATTTAGCTTCTTATATGCACCTGATTAATTTGTCTTTCAAATAAATAAATTCCAATTTAGGTTTGAAGTTGATATTAGAGTGCTAGGTTGGTATGTTTACTGAAGCATTTGGATTCTTTACCAAGCACTTGTCTATCAAGTAAGAAAACTACTCTGATCAAAATGTCAGGTATATGAAGTTTATAATTAAATACAACTACCAACTCCCACTCAGTTCTGATTATCTAATGAAGAAAGGGGAAGGGAGGAAATCTGTTTTCTATCATATGATGTAAATACTTACAGCAGCCAGCAAGAATACATATTGTCATATTTTTAGAGATTTATTAGGAAAGTTTAGATAAGGTTAATTTATCGGTCATAGATGTTTACATATATATATATAGTAATAAAATAATGGTGACATAGTTTGTCATGGATTTCTCTTGCAAAGCCTTTTATTGATACTTCTATGCTTCATTAAATAATAGTGTGCCAAAATAAACACAGCAGTACACATCTTGTCATCAATTTGACAAGGTTTAAAGGTTGAAATATTTATTTTTCATCAAAATTATATGTATTTGTCTCCCTTTTATACAACTTCTCTTTTATATTTTTGGACCTGGTGTAATATTAATTAAGAAACTGACAATATAGTTTTAATCTTTAAAAGCATTCTTGCAAACTGTTCTTTCTTCACATGATGGAACTTGACATATGTGTAGTACTGAGTGTCTTTTAAATAGAAATATGTCATTATTGTCAAACCACTGACATTTCCCATCACTTATGTTATGAAATCCAGATCCAAATTTATATTGCACTTATCTACTGTGTGTAGATGCCATTTTATGCCATTTAACCCATGTGTCCTTTTTGCATTCAGTCCCTGTGTGTATTATTCATGATCCTTGACTGGCAGTTGTCAAGAACAACATATGGCAGATGGCTGAGTGGCAGACTGAAGAAATAGAACAGGAAGAAAGGAAAATTTTTAGGTCAAGTCAAACCTTACTAGAGCTACAAAACTCAGAAACAGACTCATATTTAGGCAGAGATAATCCTACTAAGAAAATAATGACAGCTAATTCTGTAGGCTATCTAATTACCACTGCATTCACCATACCTTTAGGTATACAGTATTCATGAAAAATCCAGCTTTCATTTCAATATAAGAAAGTAGGTAGAAGCATTGATCTATTAAAATGTATTTATTTGCAAAGCATGTGCTCATTGAACCAGTTATTACACAGGTTGAATCCCACTCCTGCTTTTAATTGTACAGTACCAGGAAAGAAACTGGGAAGCAGCACAGGAACAGAATTTTGCGGGAGATTATCGTAGCCGAAAACTGAGCTTGAGAGCTCATTTTCACTGGCATACTACTCGGGCCATCATAGGTGCTCCTGATACAAGTGACATTGAGCTGGCAATGCCCACACTGTCCATACCTCAGATCCCCAAGGTCAAACACAACCCTGGTGCGGCCCTCAATGAAATCAAGTTTATCAATTTCATAGACACTTTTACCACATTCAGCAACCAATTTTTATATTTATGACAAAAGTTTCATAATTCACCTTTGTTCTGTTTCCTACTTCACCAGTTTCCAAACCACTTCGATCTTCTGCAGAATCCCTCAGCATTTTCCCTACTTTTTACAATCGTAAGTATTCTTTGTTATCTTTGCCTACATTCTTTGCAACTATCCTGTTCTTGGGATATAAATTACACAATGGCTCTTTCTCAACTTCAATCTTTGCAACAGTGGATGAAAACAAAGAGCATTTATTTTCATCCATGGACTCTTTCACATCATCATTCTACTAAGTGTCCTTTTTCATACTTTTCATCAGTTAAAGTCCAGAGATTTGTGGTCCTTAAATAACATAATTTAATAAACTTTCTTAATTTTTTCAATTAATCTGTTCATCCACTTTTCAATACACTTTTCTGCATGACTTGTACTTTCATTCTGCTTAATTCTAATTCCTTTCACTTTTCTTTCATGTCCAATTTTTTTTGAAGATCCACTACTGACACTATCAAAAATGATTTTAACAATTCTTATCATTTTGCATCCTTTACTATTTATCTTAATTTTACATAATAAATAACCACATTTTAAAGCAATGCTTATGAACAATCACTTTTTTTTCATGTTTGTATGATCAAATGACCCCATTATTTTTTCTATTCTCATTTCATTCTTTTTTGTCCCCAACACTTTATTGGGTTTTTCCATTTATACATAATACCATTACTAATTGAACAATACTGTGACAATATATATATATACATTTATACATCATATCCAATCTTTCAATACATACTACTTCCATACCCTCATAACTATTATATACAGTACATTACTTATATTTTCTATTTTTATATCTATCATCAATCCAGATATACCATGTTTCTCATATTGCATGATATTCCATGTCAGCTTTCTCTTTTAGTTCAATCGTTAATTTATCCATTTCCATGCACTCGAAGATTTCTTTTAATTATTAAACCTTTGGGAGGTATGGCGTTTTTCTTCCAGTGCTGTGTAAGAAATTCTGGCTGCTGTTATTAGGTGTAATATAAGATATTTTATCTTTCTATTATAGTTTCTTTTAATTATTCCTAGGAGGAATAGTTCTGGGATGGAATCAATTTTATTTTCAATTAACTCCTCTAACCACATATGAATCACTTTTCAATATTTCTTCGCTTCGGGACATGAGCACAAAGAATGAAAGAAGGTACTTTGTTGATGTCCACACTTTCAGCAATTTGGTTTTAGATTTGGGTAGATCTTAACCAATTGTGAAAGTGCCATATACCAACGATAGAACATTTTGTGTTGGTTTTCTTTGTAAGCCACCAATTTTGTTATTTTATAATTGGTATTTCAAATCTTTTCCCACTATTCTAAATTAATAGTATGTCCGAAATTTCTACCCCATGTAATAATTGATCCTTTTACAATCTCCTCTGCTCTATCCCATTCTAACAATTGTTTATATATTTTAGATAATAATTTTTCAACTGGGCCAATCAAAATTTTATCTAATTTTTGTAATTCATTGTTTATTCCAAATTCCTCACTGTGTTTTTTATATCTTGTTTGTATTTGCATAAAAATCCACCAGTCCAATTTTATTCCTTCTCCTTCCAATTCCTGCCTACTCTTTAGATTTCCTTGTTTGTCTAAAATTTCCCTGTACCTGGCTATTTTCTTAATCTCCGTTATATTAGGGTGGACTACTGATTCCAAGGGAGATATCCAGTTTTCAGATAATATTTATTTTTTATTTGTCTCCATGATTGCATCAGTACATCTATTATTCTATGTCTATAAAAGTATAGATATGGTTTATTTTCTTTATCCCACAGGAAGGCATGCCACCCTCTTTGTAAATCATGCCCCTCTTTGGTTAATATTTTTTTATTTCTTAGATTGATTCAATCTCATATCCATACAAGTATTGCCACCTTATGGTATAATTCCCAATCCAGCCACCCCTGCTCTTGCTATCCTGTAAATCCTTTAACTTTATTTGCATTCTTACCTGCCCAAACAAATTTAGTAATTGTTCTGTTTAATTCTCTAAAAAAATTCTTATCTAATTTTATTGGGATTGTTTGTAATAAGTATAAAAGCTTTGGCAAAACATTCATTTTAATAATTGCTTTTGAGCCTAATAATGATAATTGTAAAGTTCCCCATTTTTCAAAATCCTTTTTAATTTGATTAAGTAATTTTGTATAATTGTCTTCTTTTATTGAGGAGCATTTTGCTGTTAACCATATTCCTAGGTATTTAGATTTTTTTGGAATTTGTAGTCCCATTACATTTTCTAACTCCTTCTTGTTTTTAGGTATTATATTTTTAACCAACATTTTAGTTTTGTCCCTGTTAATTTTGAGTCCTGAGATCTCTCCATATTTCTCTAATTCCTTTATCAGAATTGGATCTGATTCTAATGGCTCCTCAATAAAAACAAACAAACGCTTAATATATTGAACCAATTATTTTACAATTATTCCTCTAATAAACTTAGCCTCCAATTAATATAAAGTTACTTGATGTTAGAGTGTTTGTTTCCAGTTCTATCTCAGCTAATAGTCCAATTTCCTTTCATTTCCATTCATTGTTAATTTCGGATTTTCTGTAGTTCTCCTGCTTGTTCAGTTATTGAGTTCTATGGTACTACAATTCGTTCCTCCAGTCATTCAGTTTTCTCCAGATCTTCTTAAGTTGCCTTGTAGTTCTCTAAGCTGCTGAAGCTATCACTTCCTCTCTGCTACTCATGGGGCTTTTCTCCAACACATCCACAGTCACCTCTGAAGCTCTCTTCTTATTTCCTCTTTCTGCTTCACACTTTTGATTTCTCTCAATCTCACTCTCCACAGTCACACACCCTATACTTTGTTGTTTCCAGTGCCAGTCAAGCTGATTCACCGAATTCTCCTTTTCCCCTCTCTCAGTTTTAAAGACTTCTGTTCTCTCTTTTTCATCAGTTTAAGTTTTTTTAAAAAATTACAGCACTTTCTTTTGGGGGTTAAAACTCTCCCCTTGGAGCTTCTTCCTCTGCCGAAAATTTCTGGAAATTACTCACTTTAAAAGTTCACTCCAGTCTATTGCAATATGGGATTCTTTCCAAAATGTCATAGTCTGTTCCTTCCTCCTCAATGGTGACTAGTCACCGTTTAGAGTCCGCCATGTCAAAATGACAAGACAAGACACTCTCCGTGCTGGCATTGAGGGAAATCCTTCAGTGCAGCAGGAGGCTGGCTTCCTCCCCACCACATCCTTGGGGTCCCCTCTGCTTCACATTGCTCTCCAAGCTTCCTGAACCTTCGAGGGGTCCCAGATCATGGGAAAATCAGAGTTAAAGGACGGAACTAGTCCTCTTCACTCTGCAGCACCAAGACCTCATCACCGGAAGTCACTGCAATCTCTGTCATTTCATTCTAATACATCCATTTATAGCCAACAGAGAATAACATTTTTCTGGATTGTATTCATTCAGAACATTACACAATTTTTTCATCTCCGGTTCTTCCATGATCCAGTTCTTACTGGACTGTAAGATGCATCTATCCCCCTCTCATGCACTCCTACTTTTAGATGTGTCCATGGCTCTCTAGATGGCACTAACTCATATTTGCATAGATTTTATCCCTTTCATTCATGATTAAATCTAAAATTTCAGTTTCCAACATGTACCGTACTTATTAACTTTGCTGGTCAAGATCAGCTAACCTCCACTAGGATACATAAATTTTAGTTTCACTTCCATCTTCCATATTTTTGCTATATACTTTTCTCACTTTCTAATTTTAATTTCCATCTTTTTTTTAATTGATGGCCATAAACATTGACTTCCATTGTCTATGGTTTTCATCAATTGATATGTTGATATAAGACCTTTAGCCAGCCTAAGTCATATTCACACCACATGCAGCATTTCCTACCAATTATAAGGACACAATACTGGTTAGTTTTTGTGCATTCTGGCCAGAAGTCTGCAAGCTTAATCAAAGGTCAGTTTAACCTCCTGTGCAAGCCATGATTTGTGTGACTGTCTTTCAAGCCAATATACAGTTGCCTGAATTCTACCATTTCATGGATTTGTATTATTGGTATTACTTTCAAGACTATGATGCTTATTGTGTACTGATTATAATTTCTATTTTTCAGTGTACATGTTGTTTTAAATTAGAAGCAACCTCGAATCCTGTTTTTAAACAGTAAGGAAGCATATAGTTCACATAAACAATTTTATGCTGCACACAGTTCTACAGAATTGAGATGTTATAAACATTATTGAACAATGAAATATGTAGGTGTTCAGATTTTACACCAGGTGCATCAGTCAACTTCCCTATACTCTCTGCAGTCCCAAGCAGATTTAGGGTAAGTATATGTATTACAGACAACTAGAAAGACTAATATAAAAGAAATTCTCCATTTAAAAACATCCAGGAATTCTGATCCTTATCTATGTTAGTTTTTCTCCTGTTTTTAATTCAACAGCTGTGTGGCTACTTGTTTTCCTGGTCTTAAGGGTTTTTAACCATCTGTCTCTTGTTTACAAAATGACTTTCTCTGGCAAGAGAATCAGAGATTTCTGCTTTATCTCCTTCAACTCTTATAATAGGCATGTGTTTTATCATAAAAGCTGAAATCAACTGAGAAATAATTATAATAGCTAGAACTCAGAGGAAAGCTGGGAAGATAACCTCTGGCCAGTTGGCCTTCTTTGCAGAACCAGGAGTGTTAACGTTCTGCCTGTCTGAAATCTGCATGCAGAGATGTTATCATCTGCTCTCTGAACCTTATATGAATGCAATTCTGAAGCATAAAGATTTATAGTTGAAAAGGCAACATCTATAACAGGGCTATCAAACTCTCAGCCCTCAGGCCAGATCTGTCCCGCACTAGCCACACATGCCCAATTTAGCAAAGGGAAAAAAGTCCTGATACGTCACATGATGATGCCATGAATTTGACACCTCTGAACTATGAGAATGGATGTTTTGGGAGAATAACTGGCAGGAGAAGATACTGCAATATACTGCAATATGTTTGTTTCAAGGAAAGAAAAGGCATTTCCCTCCATCCATTTCTTTTTGTAGTCTAACCAACAAAGTCAAGGTGACATTGGTGGTAGTTGTCACCTCCAACCTCAAAATATGTTTTTAATATCAGATCAGTTTCTGGATAAATATTCTGATCTGGAAATCTGGCTTGGAAAGGTTTAGCAGTTAGATTACTCTGCCTACTGGGTAACTTTGGGTTGTAGCCAGCTACAGAAATCAGGGAGATAAAATGGCCATAACTTATTTTGAGAACAAACATTCTGTCTGATTCAGCTAATTTCAATTATTGCTGCTTCTAGACTAGGGCTGTCAAACTTGCTGGCCACACCCATGCCCAGTTTAGCAAAGGGGGAAAAAGTTGTGATATGTCATATGATGCTGCTTTGATGACACAACTTTGACACCTCTGACCTAGATGGTCAGAGCAGTGTAAGGGCATTGTTACAGTAGCACAGTGTTTACCCTGCTGTGAATAGTTTCTCTTCCTGAACTAACTATACTGATTTTTAGTGAAGGCATGTATTGTTTTAGATTTCTTTCCTAAGGGAATTCAATATCCACACTGAAGATTGGTCAGTCAGGAGTGGCTACCATGATAACAATGGAGCTATTCTATCTAAGCCTATATGTTCAGTGGAACACATTGCTGGATTTGATATTCTTTTCAACTGGATATAATCATTTGGATATGGAGGCATTTTCTGAAACTTTGTTGATGTGAGCAATAAGTTTAAGACTGGTCAGTTTTTTTTTACTGGTAACTGTTATTACAGCACTAAATAGATATATCTATACCTGAAGAATGTCCTACTTCATTTATTAATACCACTATTGAAACATTAGCAACTCTATGGCTTGTGGAGATAATCTGGGCAATTGACACTATTCTCCCTAAGTATTCCTCTAACAAAGCTGAATTGGTATTTTGGTATACTAGGAATCTGAAAGCAATAAAGTAGATGGTCAGAACGGAAGATTGGAAAAATTATCAAACAAATAAGATTGAGCATAAATGCATAAAAGAAAACATATTTTTCTTCCTTCATTGCAATTGAACAAAAATGATCAGTGAATGTTTTTATACAGCATGGAATATCTTGCATCAAGTTGTTGGGGAAAGAAAGCAAACAATCAAAAGTTCATTATGGACAATTTTCATCATTCTTTGCAGACAAAGTCAATTGGGTTCACCTTGATTTGGAGCCTTATGTTGATAGTCTAAGGGAGATACTCTTCAACAGTGGCTATTACTTGTCTTGTTCACATGGATTCCCCCCCCCCCCCCCCATCTTGTAATGGATAACTGTAGATAAGAAGTTAAGACAATCTTCTCATTTGGTCATTGCTCCTCCTGGTTGATTTATTTAACCAAACTACATATTTAAGAAAAATAATTAATTAATTACTAGGTACCCATTTGTTTGACAATAAACAGAAAAATCCACTTGAACATTTAAAACAATGTTTATGATGGGAAACTTGAACTTGTTTTCTTTTGTATATTTCTTGACATTTGAGTTTCATTTGGAAGATAGCCACTATCACTAAATAGAGTGAGGGAAAAGAAAGTGTACTTCCATGTCATAAATCAGTTTGTGTCCTGTTGCTTCTACTTGGTGCAGTTTGAAAGCTGATGTAACAATCCCTCATTTAGCATGGTCATATTGAGTTAATGGTCACTACTCATCTGGATATTCTCTTCCAGTTTGGTGGTTGTAAATCCCTTTTCCTCACTTTTTTCATTTGCTTCTCCATAGCCTTTTTCTCTTTCCCTCTGACATAATATTAGCCTTTCAAGGTAGACTACCTAGGACAAGGGTCAGAAACCTGCAGCCCTGTTGCCAGTCGGAAAAAGAAAAAAGGATTCTGTGCTAGGAGGAGACTCTATGGTGGGGGAATTGGATTTCTGGTCAGTTCCAGAATTGAATGGGGAGCTTCCACTTTGTGGCTTAAGGTGTTTAAGATTGCAACCTCTGACCTAGGAAATCAATGTCATGTGGATGAGTATTACTTTTTCTGTAAAATTATAGTAATAGAAATTTTCTAGTCTATATATGATTCTTGCTTCTTCCCTTTATCTTCATGTGAACTGGGAAGAAGCTTATCTGAGATGTTTTTTGATGTTATTTTCTTGCTTGGGTTCAAGCCTCATTGCCTTCGTAGCATCTATATTTAATTTTCTCTGCTGATTGAATATGGTTTCAGATAGTCAGAATTTTACATAGTAATCCTGTATCCTCCAGATATGCTTACTCCTCCTATAAAAGGTAAATGGAATATTTTTCTCTTTTTGTTTTTAGTTTTAAAAGCCTGGTCTAGATACAACTTTTGCTTCAGATTGATAAACCTATCTGGAAAAGTACTCTCCAATCACCCACCAACCACTGTTCCCTTTAAGTTGGAATTGACACATTAAGAAACACTGACTTAATGGAAGAGAATGCACAAGGTCTCCATCCTTCCCCATTTTATCATAGAAATGAATTGTTAAATTATATTAAGCCACAAAATGATTTTTCTCAGATCTTTATTAGAAAGAATTAGAGAAATAGATGATGGTGATGATGCTGATGATGCTGATGCTGATGACGACAATGGCAATTGTTGTGAATGCATAAAGGTTTAATAAAGTTATCTTGAGCTTGGAGTCAAGTGCAGGGTTCTGGCCCTGCACTTCTGATTGGCTGTTAATGGCAGGATCGGATTGGCCCATTCTGGGGGATCTGATTGGCCATTAACGGAGCGTTCATATTGGTTAAGGGAGCTAGCGCTCCTAGATTGTTATTGGTTAAATAGTTATTGGGTTGCCTATATAAGGAGGGCTATAACTGCCATTGAGTTTGAGCTGTCACCATGTAAATAAAGAGTTGAAGTTCACCGTTCCAGAGGCTCGTCTCCATTCTTTCTCGCCCATGCTCCAAACTTAACAGCAATGATGATGAATGAATAGCTTAAAATAATGTTGATGGGGGAATATGGAATACATCTTGGAATCACAATTCTCTCATGCACACATATCCTATCTAAGAGGGTCATATGTCTTCTGTTGAATGTAGAAATCAGGATCGTCTAGTCCCAATGAAATGCATCACTGAATAATGATCATTTAAAACTACTTAACCTATTATGCAGAGATAAATCCTGGAATGTTGCACCCAAACAAACTTACCCACAAAAGAATGCCCCAGATGTTTGCAAATACATGTTTTCTTGCAGTCACATTTTATGCAATGCACCCTAAATGCATCTCATTTAGAAGGAAGGAGATGGAGCCAGGAAGTCATTAGGAAATGTGGAATTGCAGGTTTCATAAAATAGTTGAGTAAAACAAGTGGTTTTTTTCTTTATAGTAATAATCAAAAAGGTGAGGAAGCTAGTGTTTCTTTCCACAAGGTTAGGTTTCTTGCAAAGATTGCTCTTGGGTAAAACCTGTCAAGATAAGCTATTTGGAAAAGCAACGGTTGTCTTGCCTTAACTCAGCATTGAGTTACACAAGGAAGGCTGAAGAGGTGAAAGCATTTTTGTGAGTACAGTGCTATCCTGTTGCTACTTGAAACTCATTTGATCTCAGTAAAACATCATCAGTTTCTGTTTATTTTCTTTATGTTAGGCCTGGAGTTAATAAAGTTAGACATTTACAAAGAGACATTGACAGTTACACCCATAATAAACCCAGCACTTTAATCCAGTATGAAAGCTGACAATATGGTATTTGGATAATAATGTAACTATACAAATGTGTGAGGAAATCTTAAGGCTCAGCATAACTGGCAGCTTGCATATGAGTTTTGCTGTCATTTAATGGTTAACAACCCCCTCCCCAAAACATCCAAGGGCTAATACTATGGCATCACTGCACAAGGTAAAGATAGAGGAAGGGCTAAATTGTGAATTGGTTTTGGCACTTGATGTGTAGCTAAAAAGACTCTTGTTTTTCATACATATCTGTTTGATGTTAAACTTCCTTCTATATCTTACCAATGATATAATGAAGATGCCGGACACCTTTTCAATATCTGCAGAGGGCCTCTGAACCTCTTTTTGCAAGAAGATCTTTTTATTCTCATTGTTGACCTTTCACCAAATGAAGTGCCACTTTTCCCAACTTAGTGCTTTTCCTTGTGCCTTTGGGCTACAACAGTGCTCATTCTGAATCTGGAGGTTCTGTTTATTTGATTTTATATATCTGGACTGTTCATGTAATCTAAAAGGAACAGATTGGGGAAGACTGGCACAGATTTTCCCATTGCAGGTAGTTTTTGGTTTGCTGGTTTACCAAATTCCTGTCTATTTCCTTTTGGTGCTATGGCACTGCTATTTTAAGCCTCTGTTTGGACTCCCTTTTTTACCTCAGTTTGAGAAACATACCTTATTATATTTTCTTGTTACATTATTTTTTGGTTATCATTCCATGGAAAGATGACATAATACTTAAGAACATATAAATCTTTAAGGTTCTTTTTAAAAAGAAAATTAAAAATAATGGATTGTATTTTTCAGACTTAATTTAACCATTCTGAGATTCTAGATTCTTAATGAATGTACCTTTTCTTTATGTATACTGAGAGTATTTACATCAAGACAAATTACTTGTGTGTCCAATCACACTTGGCCAATAAAGTATTCTATTCTATTCTATCCTTGGGTAGCAATGAGTTTTATTTTTGACAGTTACAATACTTTCCCTCACAAGGTTATAATACAATGTATTTGTTCAGTACAGTGAATTTTCCAAGAAACTTATCATACTTTATAATCTAAAGGATTACATAGTCCAAATCAGCATTGTCATAAAGGAAGTCTCACCTTTTGTAGGACTATGCATGTATCACCATGCATGTTAAAAAAGGGATGTAATTTGTGTTGCATCATTATTATATGGTTTTCATCTTACATTCCTGTTGTATCCTTCTAAATTTTTTGTCCTAATAATTGTTATATTATTACTAAGTGATTAAGGTTTGGATTTTAAATGAGGGAAAAGTCATTTGGTGCCCATTACAATTACATATGGACAGTAAACCAAGAATAGAGATATAAGAAATGGATTGGGTTCAGTGTCAAAGAAAATTGATCTAATTATTTTATTATGTCAATTTTTCCTTACTCATCAGGAGGTAAAATAAAATATATTGCAGGTCAAATATCATATGAGGAAATGAAGAATATTTAGTTGATAATATGAGTTTGCAATTTTTCGAAACATTTTTTCTTTGGAAAGTATTTGTGTCTGTGTACACATAATACTTGATAAGAGAAAAGCAGAAAATATCAAAGTACATTCAGAATCCTGCTAGTCATCTAATAGTGGTGTAGCTGATTTTGTAAACCTGTTCTCATATCATGTTATGCCCAAGTTCTTTACACCTTTAGATAGAATGTAATTCCTGTTCCTAGCTAAATTTACCTGTTTAAATTCTTGTACTGCCAATGTCAGTGCTTAAGAATGATCTCAAAAATGCTAATATGAAAGCTATGAAATAATCACTTTTTCAGGTCTATGCATTTCAAATCTCCTCCATTTCACAAATCATCCATTCAATCAGCTTATGGATCTACAATCAGAAATAAAGTGCTTCGTAGCATCAAATGTTATAATAAGTTGAAAATCTTGAAAATAACTCAGGACCCTTTGTATAGCATAAATATGGTCGTGAGCTGATAATAAAGAATATCTGTTCCTTGAAGAATACAGATTTTATGTAAGTAAAACATTTTTTTCTAAAAACAGGAACAATATTTTCTAGAATAAATAATGTTTTTATGCCAAAGTTATTGTCAAGGATGACATCTATAACTCTATTAAGGGGCACAGAGTTACTTTTTAAGCAAACAAGAATGTAAGTGAGAATGAGCTGATTTTCAGGACTGGACCAGTTGTAAACATGAAAAATATTTCTATCTAAAATAGTAATTTTGTTAGAACTAGGTTTCAAGGGCAATAGACAAGTAATTAACTAACCCATATTTTCTATATCATTTGATAATCTCACAATTCCCATAATAGAAATATTATTTAGATTGAGTGTTACAAAACAAGTTGTCAGAATCTTGCTAACCATCTCATTGTTCTGTCATAATTAACATAATCATGTTCAGCAATAATTCTCCAGAGGACATAAACCAGGGGTATTTAGCATTATGGCATAAATCTGACCAAGGATTTTATTATTATTATTAAAATCTATTTCAATATTTCAATCAGAATAAATTATCTGTACATTGGGTAAAAATTATAATTATCAGCAATCTTTCACTGCTAATGTCAAACTCTTAAAATAGAAGCACTTTAAAGCTAATTTAAAATTAAGCGGAAAATATGTGTTTCATGAAATAGATGTGGTATATGACTTGTTCCAATATATACATTGGTAAGATATTAACCATCTCCTAGCCTAGTCTCAATCACTGTAAAATGACTCAAAAAAATCCATTAGAATCCAATCCAGCATATCGTAGCAAGTCTGCTATGATATGCCAAAATTGTATTAAGCTGACTGTAGGATTTTTTTCATCACAGGCATCATGAATAAATAAATCATCATGGCAATACTGGCTGTGACATTATGGAGACATAGAGGGAACAGGAATTACAAGGGACTTTAATGTTTTTTTCTCCTTTTCTTTTCTGCAAACCTACATTTAGACTCATCACATTGTCTCTGCTTATAACTCCCTATTCTGTGTAGAAATCCAAACTAAAGCATCTTTGATGAATGCCTAGCCCCATTCCCCTTAAAACTCATCCAGTAAAGTGAAGGCCATAGTCTTCCAAAGTGACTGATTCGACTGCTGAACCATTAGGAAATTTCCTCTAATATTCAATCACAATTTATCTTTCCATAGGCTAAATCTGTTATTCCATATACTGCATTTTGTTATTTAAAAAAGAGCAAGATCTGTCCTTCTCTTATATATACTCATTCTTACAGTCTAATACCTTAAGACTATTTTCAGATTTGCTGAAAATTTACCAGGAAATGAATTTTGACATGAGATAGATAATTCCATGAAAAAATTACCCAGAGCATATCTGCTGGTGGAAAGGATTGTTCCATGTGTGGAAAATTGAAAATAAAATATTTGGTTTACAAACCTACTTTCCACATGTTATGACCCTGCTGGAGAACATGTCCTCAGATAAGAAAGATAAAGCTAGAAGAATTTGTTGTGGTCCGCTGGCAGCCTGCGGGAGATGGCAGCAGAGTTGGACAGTGGGGAGTAACATGGGCCAATCCGGGAGTCTGGGGAGGACTCAGATGAGGATTCTGCATCTGACACAGAGTTGGGGCCAGGGCCATCTGGTAATTATGTGCTGACTCCATAACCTCCAGAATCTGATAGCAGCGAGGCAGAAGAACAAAGGGAGCCTGTTCCCAGTGTGCGAGTTAAGACAAAAAGGGTTCAGTGCAGTTTATTGCATTCATTCCCTGTTAAAATGCTCAGATGAGCTCTTCAGAGCTGAAGTGCATTTTTGCCATTTTATTTATTTATTTAGTCAAAGGCTTACAATACAATAGAAATAAGAATAAACATAAGTTTGAATATAAGAAATAGGAACTAATTATTGGGGACAATAGAATAGGGACGGTAGGCACAGTTGTGCACTTATGCTTGCCCCTTACAGATCTCTTAGGAATGGGGTGAGGTCAATAGAGGTTAGTTTGAGGGTAAAGGAGTGGGAGTTTGAGCAGGTCAGAATCAGATAGTGAGTTCCAAACATTGACCACTCTGTTGCTGAAATCATATTTCCTGCAATCAAGTTTGGAGTGGTTGTTAGGGATACACACCCTAGCAGAACGTGCAACGGCAGTCTAGCAGGCAGGCAAATTATGTGAGATAAACATTGTTGTAGTTTACACTCAGTAAGACAGATAACACTGGGCCAGTTAAATAGTTTTTTTTATTCCAGCAAGAGTTACAGCATAGTCAAACAGTCCATATGTCATAAACTAGTTCAGTCCATCCAGGGATTAATCAGTTGCAAAGTCCAGTGTTGAAAATAGAGGTCAGTAAACTTACAAATAATCAGTCCAGCAATATATCTCTTTTGCAGTCAGAGATATGAAGAAAATCAAACCCCTTTTCTTCATTTCAGCAACAATAGAGAAACACGCAGTTATCACCATCAATCCATCATTGTCAGCTCTCCAGTAAAAGCCAGCAAACAGTGAGCTCTCTTGCTCCCTCTTATGGTGATTTTACAACCGCACCCAAAATACATGTTTTAACAGTTAAAGTGATACATACACTTAAACTCACAAACATAGTTTATATATTATTTTTACCCAAACTAAGTTAGGTAACTAATGTTATTCCCAACATTCTCCCCTTTTGGGTAATATAATAATATATATATATATCTATTTACAATTTCAACTCATAGTTTTCACAATTTTCTTTGTGCTTGACTGCACCTTGGGCTTTTGTAAATCCATCAGCAATCTTTTCATCAGTCATGCAATATTTCAATCTCATTAAACCATTTTTTACAGATTGTCTTACATTCAAATATCTTAGGTCAGTATGTTTAGATCTTGTTTTTACAGCAATATTTGTAGCCAACCGTATGGCTGCTTGATTGTCCTCATAAACTACAATGGCATCTTTAACAGTTACTCCCATATCTAACAACAATTGTTTATACAGAATTAAGTCAGTACATAATAAAGATAGACATGAAAATTCTGCTTCCATTGTGGACATACTTAAGTGTTGCTGTCTAGTTGACCTCCAACCAATCAGTGTTTTACCTAATAGAATAGCCATGCCTGAAGTTGATTTTCTAGTTTTTATATCTGTTGCAAAACTTGCACCAGCATATGCACTTAAAATCAAATCATCTTTTGGCTCCAAATACAATGCATAGTGCATTATCTTTTTAAGATACCTTAATATACGCTTTAGCGCTTGCCAGTGTCTTTCATTGGGTTCAGCATTGAATCTTGCCAATTGATTAATGCTATAGGCAATGTCTGGCCTTGACCAATTACTTATATATGATAAACTACCTATTTATGATTGATAAATAGTCTTATCAAATTTTGAACTTTGAGCATCAGTATGACAAAATTCGTGACTCATTGGAGTTTTTGCTGGCTTACAAAGTTCTATTTTATACATTTTTAGCAATTGTAAATTTTATCTTCTTGTGATATCTTAAATCCACTATTGGTTTTGTTTATTGTCAATCCAAGATATTGTCTTATTTCTCCTAATTGCTTTAATTTTACCCTCTTACTTAATAATGATATTATCTCAGTAGCTTCATTATTTGTCTTAGTAATTAAAGCAATATCATCTGTAAAGAACAATAATAATGACACCATTCCATTTGTCTCTCTTTTAAATAAACATGGATCAGCTAAACTTGCTTTAAATCCTATATTGTTTAACTCTTTTACAATATATTGGTTCCATTCATAACCAGAT
Organism: Hydrophis major; assembly: GCA_033807585.1. Classification (NCBI taxonomy): domain Eukaryota; kingdom Metazoa; phylum Chordata; class Lepidosauria; order Squamata; family Elapidae; genus Hydrophis; species Hydrophis major. Next base: position 69,001,455 of record CM066328.1, on the reverse strand, counting down.
TGTTTCAATCCATAGAGACTTTGATTCAGTTTCCAACAGTGTTTATTATTTTTATCATCCTTTATACCTACTGGTTTTCTTAAATATATAGTGTGCTGCAATGGTGCATGCGGATAGGCAGTTTCTACATCTAAATGATTTATGATATAGTTTTTCTTAGCTGCCCACACTAAAGCTGCTCTCAAATCATATTGTTATGATCATAAATCATTATTGCCTTTAAATTTGGTGCAAATACCTCATCATAATCACATGCAGTTTGATTAAATCCTTGAGCTACCAACCTAGCCTTATGGGTAACAGTCCCATTTTTACCAGTTGTTAACTTAAATATCCATTTGCAGCCAATGGACCTTTCACCTGGAGGTAATTTGGCATTTTCATAAACCTTCATTTCTTTTAATGAATTTAATTCTTTCTCCATTGCTCTATGCCAATTTTCCTTCTCCTTTGCAGGATACATCCTAAGTTCTTCAACAGTAGTTGGAACTTTACTAACTTGGCAAACTATACTTGCTTGATACCTGTCAGGTGGTCTGGTTACACCTGTTGTACGTCTAGGTATTACAAGGCTTACAGGTCCTTACTTTCATGTTCTACCTGTTCCTGATTATCTATTTCTTCCTGTTCTGGAATTTCTTCCTGTTCTGGTTCTATATGTTCTTCCTGTACTTCCTCTTTAATTGTACTCTTCTTATTACTGATTTGTTCTTTTGGTCTTTTGTAGGTTTCTATAATTACTTCCTTACTTGAATCTTGTTCCAGTTTTTCCCATCCTACATGTTCTAGGAATTTGAAACTAGCACTACAGTAAACGCCAGATGTACCTTTTTCCCAGAATCTGTATGATTTGTGATTAGATTCATAACCTACAAAGAATAACTTTTTAGCTCTATGTTGCCCCTTATTTCTCAGTTGTGTAGGAATATGCACCCATGCTGGTGCTTCAAATGTGTGCATGTAGCTTAGGTCAGGTTTTCTACCATGCCACCGTGTAAATGGTAATTCACCTGTTGTTGAGTTAACAACATTATTCAATATATGATTACTACACATTATTGCTTCTCCCCACAAAGTTTCAGGTAATCCTGAGTCTGACAGCATAGTATGAGCCATTGCTTGAATTGTTTGGCCTCATCTTTCTATAAAGGCATTATGTTGTGGCCTATATGGTGCAGACTTTTTATGTTCAACACCTGCCATCTTCACTTTATTTTGGAATTTATTGTTTATAAATTCCGTACCATTATCAGTGATAAGAGTTACGAATTTCCTTTTAGTTTTTCTTTCTGCGAATTTTAGCCAATTAAAGAAATTTTGATATGTTTCCATTTTGCTTTTCATTAAATAACAGAAACCATATCTGGAATAATGGTCCATTATACTTAGTATATAACGAGCACCTCCCACACTTGGTTTTTTAGGACCTATAATATCAGCAAATACGACCTCTAGAGGCTTCTTAGTTTTAAATCCATTAATTCTATTTGCTGGCATTTGCTTGCTTTTTTCTTGAGTACAAGAATTGCAGTGCAAATACTTACTGCAAGGCTTCAGTTTTATACCCTTAGATAGTTCTACCGTTTGTTTAAGCATCTTAAAATTTCTGTGTAACAAATGTATGCACTCATTATAAGGTTTAACATTATTATAAACTGAGTTAGCTACCTCTGAATGATTATCATTTAACACATACAATTCACCTTTTAAAGTTGCAGTCACTTTTTTACCTTCTTTTTCAATTATGCAATTGTCTCCCCTAAAGCAAATTAAACTTAAGTTGTGGTACATATAACATTTTTACATTTTCTCTTATGCAAGAACAATATGATATACCTTGACCTTTAGCTTTCAGTTTCCATCCATTAGCTAACGATATCTGCTGTGAACTCATGGACATCTTAATAAATATTTTCTTATCTTTCGTTATGCAGTGCGATGCTCCACTATCTACAACCCATAAATTACTATTAACAGTTTCATTGCTATACATGGCTAACTCTAAGCATTTTTTATCCTTTTGATGCCTTTTATCTTTCTGGCTGGCATTTTGCAGAATCTAGCCAAATGTCCTTTTCCTCCACAATTAAAGCATTTTCTAATTGTATACGCTGACGAAGATATTTTCTCTTCTTCACGTTGTGGTTGTTCCCTTCTGAGTTGATCCCTTTCAAGCCTTCTCCTGGCTTCTTCAATTAATCTGCCAGTAATGTCAGTTAATGTAAGGTTATCTTTTGGCAGAACCTCAAGTGAAGTTACGTAATCATCGTAGCTATTATCTAAAGAAGACAAAATTATATAAACTTGATGTAGTTCTGTGAAGATAAGTTCTTTTTCATGTAGTTCCTGAAAAATTCTCTTCATAGTGTTTATATGACTCAGCATATCTCCATTCTTTTGAAGATGTGTTCTGAACAGCTTCCGTGTAAGATTTATATGTGCTCCTACACTGTCTCGAACATAAATCTTCTTTAAATTCTCCCAACATTTTGCAGCTGTTTCTTCACCTCGTATATGTACAAGCTGTTCCTCACAGAGTGTCAGTCCTATAAGGACTGAGAGCTTGCTCATTCTTCAGTTGATATTCTTGTATTTTCTGGGCATCATTCTCATCCTCCAGATCCCAAGCATCTACTTCTGGTGGGTTTTGAATTATACTCCACAAACCTTCTCTGCGTAGAAGTAGGCTACATTTCATAGACCATGAAACATAGTTTGTTCCATCCAGTTTGGATATTAGAGACAAACTTGGTAAATTGACTTGTGCCATCTTTATCTGGATATTAAAACTATAATTAATAAAACACAGCTGTCTGTTTACAGTATTGTGTAACTACACAAACTCTCACTTTAATCTAAGCCTGTTATATCCTGGTTAGTCTGACTGTGCACCTGGGCCCATAACCAGTGTTAGGGATACACATCCTAGCAGAACGTGCAACGGCAGTCTAGCAGGCAGGCAAATTATGTGAGATAAACATTGTTGTAGTTTACACTCAGTAAGACAGATACACTGTGCCAGTTAAATAGTGTTTTATTCCAGCAAGAGTTATAGCATAGTCAAACAGTCCATATGTATAAATTAGTTCAGTCCATCCAGGGATTAATCAGTTGCAAAGTCCAGTGTCGAAAATAGAGGTCAGTAAACTTACAAATAATCAGTCCAGCAATATATCTCTTTTGCAGTTAGAAATATGAAGAAAATCAAACCCCTTTTCTTTGTTTCAGCAACAGCAGGGAAACACGCAGTTGTCATCATCAATCCATCATTTTCAGCTCTCCAGTAAAAGCCAGCAAACAGGGAGCTCTCTTGCTCCCTCTTATGGTGAGGGAGCCAAAATACATGTTTTAACCCAAAATACATGTTTTAACAGTTAAAGTGATACATACACTTAAACTCACTAACATAGTTTATGTATTATTTTTACCCAAACTAAGTGAGGTAACCAATGTTATCCCTAACAGTGGTTTACATTAAGTTGATATTTGTTGTGTGCTCTTGTGTTGTTGTGGTTAAAACTGAAATATTCATTAACTGGTAAGACGTTGTAACATATGATTTTATGTACTATGCTTCAGTCCAATCTTAGCCGGTGTAGTTCTAGGTTGTCTAAGCCTAGAATCTCAAGTCTGGTGGTATAGGGTATTCTGTTGCGAACAGAGGGATGTTGTACTCTTCTGGTAAAATACTTCTGGACTCGCTCAATTGTATTTATGTCTGATATACAGTGCAGATTCCAGACAACAGAGCTCTATTCAAGAATTGGTCTAGCAAAGGTTTTGAATGCCCTAGTTTGCAAATCAGTATTACAAGAGGAGAAGTTTTGTAAAATTAAATTTACAACTCTTAAAGCCTGTTTGGGAATACTGTTGCAGTGAGCTTTGGTGCTTAGGTCATTCGATGTGAGAACTCCAAGGTCCTTGACAGAGTGAGGGTCATCAGCAAGGTCATATCCATCTAGTTTGTATTTGGTATATAGATTTTTTTTTTAACCAATGTGTAGGACAGAGCATTTATTGGTTGAGATTATGAGACACATAATCAAGGTTGTTTTGAAGGACGGTAGCATTGTCGGTGGTGTTGAATAGTTTTATGTCATCAGCAAAGAGGACACAGTTGCTAATAAGGTGATCACAAAGGTCATTTATATAGAATGTAAAGAGTGTGGGACACCACTGATCACTGGTGCAGGGTTTGATAGGGCATTTCCTATTTGTACTATTTGTTGCCTGTTTGACAGGAAGGCAGTAATCCACTTATGAAGGGATCCGGAAGTACCATAAGAATTTAATTTTAATAGTAGTTTGTCATGTACCACTGAGTCAAAGGATTTGTAGAAGTCAATGTAAATTACATCTATTGCTTTACCCTAGTCAAGTAGTGTAGTCCACATGTTTTTGCAGTGTAGAAGTTGCAAATATCTGGACAATTTTTTTCTGAAACCAAATTGTTTATTGGAGAGTAAGTTGTTTGATTCTAGGTGGAAGGTAATGCATTGATTAATAATTGATTCCATAACTTTGCACATGACACAACATAATGAGATTGGTCTGTAGTTTTTAATCAGGCAGATAGGGATTTGAAGATAGGGATGACCATTGCTAAAGACCATAGGTGTCAGCCTTCAAGATTTCTTTGCTTTGCTTTGCATCTTTCGGCTGTCATAAGTAATGGGGGGGGAGGGGGGGCATAGTTATGGGAAGCGAGCTGGAGATTTTACAAAAAAGAACTGTATAAGTTGTGGGGGGAGGAATTTCTTGCTTATGTTTCTTTCCTATGCTATGCACTGCTCTTTATCAAAATATGTCAAGGTAAATGGACAGAGGACTCATCACCACCTGGAGATGTCCACATGACATTTTTACAACTTTTTATTGGATGGACAGTTATAACTATTGTGGGTGGGAACATTGTCATCACTTTGTATATGTGATTTACGTGCTCGTTTTCTCAGATTCAGAATTCCTTTAATGCTACCACTTGATTTCCAGTAAAACATATCTTTTCTCTAATTAATGGAGTCTAGGTATTTCTTTCTTGGATTTTGAATGGAGCACCAGCTGACAATAGCTTCGACAAGGAGCTGATTCTGAATAATATCTCAAAAATTATGCTTAGGGGTTTTGCTATTGTAGTGGAAAGCTTTTTTAAGAAGATTGCACATAAGCCATCAGGGCCAATAGATAAGGATGGTTTTAGGTGGTGTAGTGCATTTTTGACATTTTCTTCAGTAAAGTCAATTTGTAGATTGTTGCAGTTAGTTGTCATATGATTAGGAAATGTGGGGCATTACTGTTTACAAAGACTGAACTGAAGAACATGTTGACGAGGTTTGCCTTAATGGCTTCATCACTACAGTCTTTTCCATTAGGTTTTTTTAGGGGTGAGATGGTTTTTGAGTCTTAAAGTTTGGTGTTTACAAGGTTATAGAAGGCACGAGTGGATTTTGTGCGTAGAAGATTTTCCTCTTGCTTGCAGTGGTAATTGGTGCATACTGCCTTTATCTGTTGGCATAAGGCGTTGTATCAGTTTTTAAAGTTAGCTACATATTTAGTTTTGTTTTTACATCATAAGGGCTTTTTTTTAGATTGAAATTTTCATATTATTTTGGGTAAATTGTTTTTGTTGTTGTTGTTGTTGTTTTGAAGGGTTACTAATGGAACATATAGTTTAATAACTCTTTCAAGTTCAAGCAAGAAGGCATTATAATGTTTTTGTGTAATGTTACAGCCAGAGAACAGAATGTGCCAATCAAGAAATGATAAGTCGGCAGCTATGAGTTCATAATTGGCTTTTTTTTAAATTATATTTTGGAGATCCATCATTATAATTCTCTTTGAGAGGATGTAAATTTAAACAAAAGTCAATCATGGTATGGCCACTGTTTGAAAATGGTTCCTGTATTTGTAGACCACAAATTGAGTTTGAGCTGTTGCAGAAGATGAGGTAGAGGCAGTTGTTTAGTCTGGTGGTGTTATATACTAATTGATCCAGTCCCAGTGTGGTAGCGGCATTGTACAGGATTTTATGAATGAGTTCAGATGTACATTCATTTAGTGTCCAATTTATAAGAGGTGAGTTGAGGTCACCAAGAAAAATAAGAGGGTGTGGGCAAGGGGCAGCCCATGTCAGTAATGAAATTAGCTTGTTTGCATGAATTATATCATAGTCAGGGACTCAATAGCAAAGTAAGAAGTGGATTGAGGTATTTAAGGACAGTTCACAGACAATGGTCTCAGGAAGAGCAAGCTCTTGTATAATTTGAATCTTTTTTAGATTTAGAGACTTTTTATAGAATATAGCAACTCCACCTCCTCTATGGATTTCATAATCAAACCGATAAATTTGATATTCTCTTACAGTGGTAATGGAGTCTGGGAAATATGCATTCAACCACATCTCACAAACAAATATAATGTCGAATGTGGCTGTGCTTAGTAAGATGAGTAATTCATGCATTTTATTTGTGAAGCTTCTTGCATAGAGTAGTTTGCATTTAAGATATGAAGTAGTGGATCTGGAGGAAGTAAGGGGCATGCATCCCTAATGTTGGATGTTTGAGTGATGATTATTGTGATGTGGGTTGTGGCTCTTGCTTTTGATACAGTCTGCATGGTAGTCAATGTATAGATTAGTATTACCTAATTCATGTCGTCTTTTGAACTCAGAACATAGTTCACGGGATCGTACACATTGCTGTAAGGTTAGATCAGGGCAAAAACAAAGGTTCTTATGGTTGTTGTTGCTCTTTGTGAGTGAATTTATTGAGAAGATGAATTTGTGTATCTCAGGTGTTGGATTTTGTTTCATGTATCAGTTGCCTCTCGTCTGGATTCCTCATCTGATTGCTTATTGGCTTTGATCTGGCCTGACCTACTTGACCACAAGCACAACCTAGTTTCAATGTATCTTTTCAAAAACTACTCCATCATATTCTACTGATTGTAAAACAGCCTAGTTCACTTGTAGGGACAAGTGCCATTTAGCTCACCAGAGGTAAGCTCTTCTCTATTATAAGACCGCATTTTTAAAAAAAAAAAAAAAAAACCCACATTGTGCCCTAGACTCTTTCTCCTGATCAAACACAGAACAGTCACTCTCAGTATTCTCACTCTGAATAAACAAACAGACAGGGTGACTCTACCTGATGAACATGCAGATGCATAGATCCTGCCGTATAATGATTTTTTTTAACCTTTTTATAGTCAGCCCCTTGAAAGGTGCTGAGAAACATATTGGAAACTAATGCAATACCTGCAGAAAGCTTTATTTTTTTTCTTAAGCTTTATTTTTATTTTCATGGAAATATTAGACACTTTGACATGATTCTTCAAGCCATTCTAAATTACAGGATGTTTCAGAGACAATTGCACAGGTTTCCTATTTATTTTGTTTTCTTTAGAGATCACATATTTATACAGTTTGCCTCAATTCAGATTGAGTCTAATTTATAATTTTCTTACAGATCTCTCTGACTCCCTACTACCATTTTTCAATCTTTCTCATATACAAGGAACTTGGGTAGATGAAATGGTATTTTTGATTTATTATTCCATAGTCAGATAAAGAATACTAAGATAGAAAGACAAACAGCTTGTTTTGTTTTAAACAAAACTCCCACTTCTGCAAATTGTCTATCAGATGTGGAAGAAATCTGAGCAAATGTTGTACACTTTTTTGTTCTATCCAACAGGGAATAAATACAGAATATAGCAGCTGTGGATATTATCAGGATTTGCAGGATTTGCATTGTGCATACATTCTAGGTCAAATAAATGATTGTTGCCTATAATTTAGTTGAAGCCTGAGTTTTTAAAAAAAGAGATTTGGGGGTTTTATTTTTGTAAGTGTTGGTAATTTGGTATAACACTGTATGGCAGAATGAAAAATGATTTTAGTTGTGGTATAATTCTAGTAATGTTCCCTTTGGCGCTTAAGCCATTGCAAAGATGCATTTTCAATTTTCACACTTCTAACAAAGATCAGACATACACTCAGGTTCATTATAAGACTGGCTTCTCTCAAACTATCTATAGTAGAAGACTACTTACTTTACCTTAGCTTCTGACTCCATCAAACCCACTCTAATTACCCTTGTTAACACCTTTTCTTGTCTTCCTAGAGTGCTGATATAATGTGGGTGGAGTGCATTGCATTTAATGAGCATCTAAAAGTCTTTTAGGCTGACAGAGGAGATGCCCTTAATGCTGGTCCCAAATTTTCACCAAGCTACTCAAAGAACTTTTGATTACATTTTATGGCTGCTTTGACATAGACATATCAAAGCAATGAATCAAAATCAAATGTTATAAGCCACATATAAAAGTGGCACACAAATCCCTGTATGGATGATGGTGTTGTATTTGCCTCTTTTTAAAATTCCAGATGTCTGAAAAATAAAATTAAAAATTGTATGTGGATATCAATGCCTGTGATACATGCTGGATTCACTGTCCTTTCATTATAAAATGCAAATCTTTATATAACGACCCCTTTTAAAAAAAATCTAACCCATCAGTTAAAGACCTAGCTCTTCTCTCAGACTTTGGCTAGGAGGAGATATTGGAGTTCTTTTTTGGAGATATTATAAGCTGACTGGATTTGCCATCTGTTGATTGCTATGTTTTTATCTAGATCTTATATTTGCTGCTTTGTTTTATGCTGTGAGCCATCCAGAGTCAATAGGAGTTGAGCAACATCTAAGTTGAATTAATTAATTAATGATGGTAATATAAATTCCCTAAATAATAATGTTAGGGTTAGGGTGCCAAACGTTGTTTATACCAGACTGATGGCATTGAATGCTGAAAACTTGTTGCATTGATTAATAGTGTTCACAAATTCTCCCCTCTGTGGCATGCATGACTACACTATATAGGCATATATTGGTTTACTCTCACTCTTTTTTCTGACCCATAACCATTAATTTTAATTTTAATGCACTTACTAAAAATGAATACTAATGGAAGAAGATACTTGGTCTGCAAACATCCCCCAGATGACAGTTTATGTTCTAACTTTCCAATGATCATTTATCTGGGCTGCAAGAATCTGGAGATGAATGTTTTAGAGATTCAGAGTCAGAAAAGTAAGGCATTTATTCTAGACCCATTTCCACAGTCACTTTTTCCTTGCTGTGCTCATATACATCCTGGAATTAAATCATGAGGTTCATATGCAGCCCTTGATTCAAAAAAGCTTATCAAACCAGTCAGTCCTAGAGGAGATCAACCCTGACTGCTCTTTAGAAGACCAGATTCTGAAGATGAAACTCAAATACTTTGGCCACCTAATGAAAAAGAAGGACTCACTGGAGAAGAGTCTAATGCTGGGAAAGATTGAGGGTGAAAGAAGAAGGAAACACAGAGAATGAGGTGGCTGGAGGGATCACTAAAGCAGTTGGGGTGAGCTTAAATGGACTCTGGAGGATAGTAGAGGACAGGAAGGCCTGAAAGAATGTTTTCCATGGAATCACAATGGGTCGGACACGACTTCACAACTAACAACAACTAAAGATATAAATGGGCTACAGCCAGAGTATAAACCTACTGAATTCATTAATATTGTCAATTATGCTGTGTGATATCTGCTATTTTCATGTTTAAAATCAGGTTGGAAAAATATTCTGTGGAATTTGTTTATGTGGTACTTGTCATTTAACAATGTTTAGATCAAATGTTGCATATTAATGGGCATGTTCATATGGCTACAGTAGAGGTTTTCCACTCTAGGGTTTTGAGAGGGATAGGGGGAAAGGAAGGAAGACCCACCTGTATAAGTAACCAAAAAAGTTTGCCTACTAATAGAGCTTTTGCAATAGTTTTTGCAAACAATGCTCTGAACATAATTCAGATATTTTGAAAAATATAGAGCAAAATCTTTTGTTCATGTGTTGGTGCGGGAAGATTAAATCAGACATCAAAATGCAAATTGAATGAATTGCTTACTTCTTCCTAATTCAGTTGCAATTATGAAATAGAAGTTTCAGCCTATTGCTGTCAATTTAAACACATGCTTAAATACTTCCAATTGAAATCAGTGGGATTTAAAAGTAGTCAGAAAACTTCTCCCATTTTCCTTTCATTGTATAGAGTTAAAGAAGGCAACCTGAGTCTCTTTCATTTTCACTGGAATAAGGAAAATAAGCTAGTTGTTTATATGTCATGATAGGCAAAAACCCCAAGAAAGGGTTGTGTTTTGTAATACGATAGATATCTTTGCACAATTCTGCCAGGTTGATTTTGTTACTGTAATTTTACTACAATTTCAATTGATAGGAAAATTGTCACCTCATTCAAAGTTATTTATTGTGAAATCCTACTAAAGTCAATGGGAATCTGCACACCCTTTTAAGATCATTTACATTCCACTCAGAAGAATATAACAAGAAGGCATGAATACCTCTTGTATATGTTGCCAAGAAAGTTATCTGTGCTTAACAACACCAAAAACATATTGTTGCTTTGCTTATTTAGGACATAGTTCTTAACACAAGCTCTAGACAAAACAAGGATCTAAGAAACTATGAAGAACAAATGCTAGAGGCTGATTGAATATACTTTACTAATCTGATTTGGATATTTACTGAAAAAAGAACTGCGTTTTCTCCCCATTTTCTTAAAGAATACACTCTAAACCATCAAACGGCACCATCTTAAAGCCTGATTCTTAGAAAAAAGAAAAAAATGTTTACACATTTTTTTTAATGAATTTGATGACTACTTTTTCTTTTAACTTTATTCATAATACAATGTATATCTGAAGAAATCCAGATTGAACTTTGATATGTTTGGTCCTAATTCTAAATTTTGGTTCAGAGATAATAGTAAAATGGGTAATATCTAACTCTAGTGCAGATTAACCATTGGTTGTATACATACTTATTGTAATGATTTAACTATATTAATTAAACCATTAGTTCTCAACATTTTTTGTAACATTTAGGTAACACGTACTATGTGTATAGATGCTGTATTTTAAAAGCTGTAAGTAAACCTCAAGGAATATTCGCTTAATTTATTTTTCAGGTGTTAAATTGCTGATGGTCAACTTCAATTATTATTTTTTAACTAAAGGTTGAGGAACTCTTCATCTATAGTACATGACCACCATAGATGGGTTAAAAAAGAGAGAGAGAAAGTGATGGGGAAAGTCATTTTAATGCTGTCATCTGCCATTTTGAAAAGCCCTTTAAATTGAGTTTTTAAAGAACCACCTCAGTTGTATGTAATGTAATCCTCAGACTGCCAGTGAAAATATGCTTGAACAAATTATGCTTTGAGAACTGTACCCAATTAACTAACAAACTATAAAGTGGTTTTCTGTAGTCATTAACTGGAGGGAACTTCCTAGAACCTCTACTTTATAAATGAATGTAATCCATAAACAATCACAGGAAAATATGAATTCAGCACAACTGCAGAGTCAGTGCATCTGCTTTGGTCCAGGTCTCTGTGACCTGGACTTTCAAAATTTGTTAGAAGAAAATAAGTCAAGTGGAACTCCATTGCAAAGAGATTTAAAGAGAGGGGGAATGTTAAGTCTGGAGCGTGGGTGCAAGGAATGGAGACGAGACATCGAATAGTGACTCCAACTCTTTATTAGTGACTTCAGAACAGAGCAGGGATACTGGGCAGCAGCAGCTCCTTTTATAGAGCTGGCTGCTGTCACAATAACCAATGGTTTGAGTTTGCCGCCCTGGTAGCGGCCAATCAGCGGCGACCCACTGTCAGCCAATCAGATTAGCCAGAAATGGCTAATCACAATCCGCTGCTTGCGAGCCAATCAGAAGTGCAGGATTACGAGCCTGCTGCGGAAACAAAACTATTAGGATTTTTAACTAAAGCGTTTGCTTAGTTCGTAACACTCCTCCCCCCTAGGTTCCGTCTGAGGGGTGGGGTGATGTATTCTCACAGGTAGGCAGGTCGTTTCACCTGTCTACCTGATCTGTGTTGCTCCACCAGTCCTTGCCCTGACTCTGGTCTTGGTGGGCTGCTTGCTGCGCTTGTTGGCAAAGATGTTCCACCCTCTCTGTTGGGTGACTCGGGGTTATCATCTCTGCTTCCGTTAAGGTTGTCCTCCGGATCCCTTGGATTTACTGCTGTCACGGTGCTGCTCTGTGGTTAGGCGATCGTCTGACCCGGCTCTCCTTCAGAAGGTGAATATCTCCGGGTTGGTTGTGCTGATTTCTGGTTTTCACGTACTGGGACGTATGCTAGTTCTTCTCCAGTCTCCTCGATTTCCCTTCCCCCCCAGGTTTGAGGTTCGGGGTTTGTGATGGGGGTAGGTGCCAGCCTGGAGCGCAGTTGATCGCTATGGCGCTTCCACATTTTTCCATCAGTAGTTTGTAAACGGTAGGAACGTGGACCTGTAAGTTGAGTTATGGTAGCGGGGACCCGCAATGGGTCACCGGAAAAGTTTTTTGCGAAGACTGGGTTGCCTACCTTGAAGGTGTGATACCTGCTGCTGGACCCCACAGGCTTTTCTGGTGTGTAGGTAGGGTGCAAGCAGTCAAGATGTGAGCGAAGTCTCCGGCCCATCAGAAGTTCGGCCGGGGTTCTGTTTGGGGTGCTTTTTTGGGGTAATATGTTGGATGAGAAGCATCCGGGTCACCTTGTCATTGATGTCCCCTTGCTCCATCTTTTGTAAAGTTTTCTTTACCAATTGGACCATTCACTCAGCCCTGCCTTTGGCCGCAGGGTGAGCTGGCGACGTCAACACATGGCATATCCCCCGCTCTTCCAGGTACTGTTCAAATGCCAGAGGGGTGAATTGGGGGCCATTATCTGAAACTAGGACATCTGGCAACCCGTGTGTAGCAAATAGTTTATTTAGTTTTTTATTGACAGCTTCTGTGGTGGTGCTCTTCATTTTGAGGACCTCCAGCCAGTTGGAGTATGCATCCACTGCTATAAGAAATGTATGCCCCTTGGTAGGTCCCGCAAAATCGATGTGGATACAGGACCAGGGACCTCAGGGTGCTTCCTATTCAGTTGGTGGTGCTTTAGGTGGAGATGAACAAGTGTTCTGACACTTGCTGCAAGTGACCACCCAGGTTTCTATTCGCTTATCCATACCTGACCACCAAGCATAGCTTCTTGCTAGTGCCTTCACTTACACAATGCCTGGATGGCCATCATGCAATAGTTTTAGGACTTTATATTGTAATCTCTCTGGAATGACGACTCTTTCTCCCCACAAGACGCATCCCTTTTGGGAGAAAAGTTCTGTTTGCTGGTTTTTGAATGGCTTAAAGGTGTCATTTGGTTCGTTGTCAGTCCAACCTCTTTCTACCCAGTTGAGGACCCGTACCAAACAAGGATCCTTCCTTGTTTCTGAGGCGATGTCTTGTGCAGTCAACGGTGGTGAAGGAAGAGTTTCGATTTTTAGTGTAGCGAGGGTTGGAGCTGGGTCATTTATGACTTCTGGTAACGGAGAACGGCTCAAAGCGTCAGTGTGGGGAATGGCTTTCCCCGGGCAGTGTAGCAGTTGGCTAGAAACTCTGACCAACGTGTCATTCTCAGTGATAAGATGTGGGGAGTTGGTTTGTCTCCCGCTAAAATGCCAAGTAATGGTTTGTGGTCGGTAATTATGGAGAAAGGTCTTCCATATACATAATCATGGAATCATTTAATCGCAGACACAATAGCGAGAGCCTCTTTATTGGCTATAGTTTCTCTCAGTTTTAGCTAAAGTTCTTGAAAAGAATGCAATAGGTGCCTCAGTACCGTTTGGTAGGACATGGCTCAGGATGGCTCCTACTCCAAACGGTGAGGCATCGCAGGTGACAGTTAAAGGCAAAGTCTTGTTATATTGAATCAATACAGCATCTGAAGTTAACAGGTCTTTTACTTGCTGAAAAGCTCGCTCTTCGTGATGTCCCCAGACCAGGAAGCCTTCTTATCGAGGAGCCTATGCAGGGGTTCAGCAACAGTCGCCTTCTGGGGCAAGAAGATGTTATAAAATTTAATGAGTCCCAGGAAGGCTTGGATGTCTGTTTTATTTCTAGGTCTTGGGGCATTTTTTTATTGCAGTGAGTTTTTTCTCCGTAGGGTGAATTCCCTGTTTATCAAGAAGGTACCCAAGGAATTCAACCGTCTCAGTACAAAGTTGGCACTTGTCTTTCTTGACCTTCAGGCCAGCATCTTTAAATTTCTGGAGGACCATTCTGAGTCATTTTTCCAGCAGGCTTCTGTTGGGGGCAGCTATTAAGACATCATCGAAGTATGGCACGACCCCTTTTATGCCTTGAAGCAATCTTTCCATCAGACTTTGGAAAATGCCAGGTGCTATACTCACTCTGAATTGGAGTCTATTACACTTGAATGCACCTCTATGCGTGACTATAGTTTGGGCTTCTGCAGTCTCTGCATCTACGGGCAACTGCTAGTACGCCTGAGCTAGGTCCAATTTTGCAAATATTTTCCCACCTCCCAGGGAATGAAGGAGATGTTGGACCACGGGTACAGGGTAAGCGCTCTGCTCAAGCGCATGATTTACGGTGGCCCAGTAATCCCCACAAATTCTTAAGGATCCGTCAGGTTTTATGGGAGTTACAATTGGGGTCTCCCACTGGGCGTGATCGATTGGTTCCAACATGCCCTGGGCTATTAATTTGTCCAATTGTTCATCAATCTTTGGCTTGAGTGCAAAGGGCACTCGACGAGGCTTAAGGTGAATGGGCACAACATCAGGGCTGAGATTAAATGATATGGGGGATCCTTTGTACTTGCCTAGCTTCTCGGTGAAAACGTCTTGGAATTCCTGGATGAGGGCCGCTTCCCAGTCATCACTTCCAGTTTGGTTGATGCCCGCTAGTTCAATTTCTAGTGGCGTGAATCATTGCAAACCCAGAAAACTGGGCCGATCTCGATCGATGATGGTAAGAGGTAGGGTTGCGGTGTGGTCTTTGAAGGATACTCGGACATGACTGGAACCGGCAACTGGAATTCTGTTTCCTTGGTAGTCTTTTAATATGATTTTTTGAGTGCTGAGGTCCTGGCAACAAATGTCAGGGATCAGCTGTTTTAAGGTTTTCCAGGAGACCATTGACAGGGACGACCCAGAGTCGATTTCCATAACACATGGTTGATTCTCAATGGTGACCTTCACTCAGATTTTCCTCGCATCAAGGGAGGACGCGTGGCCAATGGTGATGGTTTGATGGGCCTCTTCTTGTCTGGTTGAATTGGCGGGTGCTCGATTTCTGTAGTGTTGGCTCCATTGGTTGTTTAGGCAGTCCCGCTTTATTGGTGGAGTGCCTGTTGTGTGCTGGGAGTTGTTTTCTCTTTGGATTGGGCTGGACCCTCACCTGCTTCTGCAGACCTTTGCGATGTGGCCCCTCTTTCCACAGGAACGGCAGAGTGCGTCTAGAAATTTGCAGTCTGATCATGGGTGGTTTCTCCCGCATCCAGCACATTGACTCGAAGGCTTATGATTCCACTGGACTCACTGGTCGCGTTTGGATCTGAGTCTGTTGACCTCCTCTTCCTCGCTTTCTGATGAGGATTCGAGGTCTTCATGGTGGGTGGTCGTTGTGTGCCTCTTGGAGAAAGGCGTAGTGTCACTGGCGAATTGGCGGTGCGGTGTGTTCGCTCGGTGCATTCGAGCAGCTGACTTCCTGGTTGCTTCTGCTACAGTAGTATTGGCGATGACATCTGCGAGGCTGATGTCTCCCTTCGCCATAATCTTGCTCTGGGTCATGGGGTCTTTTAGGCCCAGAACAATTCGATCTCTCATGGCTTCCTTGAGGTTTGCAAAGCCACAGAGTCCCCCTAGGTTTCTAAGGTCAGCAATGAAGTCTCCAACATTTTCGCCTTCCTGCTGGTCCCGCTGGTAAAACTCGTGTCTCCTGATGAGTGTTGGCACCGCGGGTGCATAATGAGCCCGTAGGATTGGGGCGAGGTTGTCCCAGTCCATTGTCTTGACTTCTGCTGGTTTCGCAAGTGCTTTTGCCATTTTAAATACAGCAGGCCCACAATGGGTCAGAAATACAGCTCGTTTCTTGCCAGGCATAGCATTTTTCAAATTGTTGGTCTACAAGAACATCTGGAACCTGTCCATAAACGAGTCCCAGTCTTCATTAGCCGGGTCAAATGGAGCGGGTGGTATAGTGCTGCTGGTCATTCTGCCGCTTTTGGTGTGCTCTTAGCCACGTGCTCTGTTAGCATTCGGTGAGTGTTCAATCAGCTCTATCGTCTCCGCATCCCAACCTCGTCGCCAGTGTTAAGTCTGGAGCGTGGACGCAAGGAACGGAGATGAGACATCGAATAGTAACTCCAACTCTTTATTAGTGACTTCAGAACAGAGCAGGGATACTGGGCAGCAGCAGCTCCTTTTATAGAGCTGGCTGCTGTCACAATAACCAATGGTTTGAGTTTGCTAAGCTGGTAGCAGCCAATCAGCGGCGACCTGCTGTCAGCCAATCAGATTAGCCAGAAATGGCCAATCACAATCCGCTGTTCGCGAGCCAATCAGAAGTGCAGGATTATGAGCCTGCTGCGGAAACAAAACTATTAGGATTTTTAACTAAAGTGTTTGCTTAGTTTGTAACAGCGAAAATACTTGATCTAGGATAAAATGGCATGTGATGTCAGTTTCAGAGGTAATATTCAGTAGTATTAGACAGGGAAATTCCTCCTAGTTCTCAGTCTCCAAATTGTGGGTAATTTTTCTTCTGCATTATTTCACAAACATTTCTGTCAGTTTGATTCAGAATACTTCATTGTGCTCCTTGTGGTGCTGCTTCATACCAAGCTTCTCAGTTTCATTGTTTATCTACTTTGTTTTTGTTTTTATTACTAAAAGAGTAGAGATTTTACATGCCACATCCTATTTTTTTGAAAAAAGTAAAAAAAATAATGCCCTGATTAAATGATTGTAGGCAGCTATCACATATCAAATAAGAGGTTTATTTATAACCATGAAAGCTTTTTGGAAGAATACTGGGCTTAGTTTTGTTTCAACAGAGGGAAATGAATTAAAATCAGGGAAAACAATACATCCAGAAGATTTCCTGTCTGACTGATGCACAGAAGTCAATAAGATCTACTGTATCACAAAAACATCCAGTGGAAAAGACAAAGTTTTTAGAGCACATGAAGATAAACTTACAAAAGCAAGCAAGCTATCAATGGAGTTTGTCATTATCTTAAATGAAGGCATAGCTTGAACAAATTCCAAATACTTGAACCAAGGCCTTGGAATCTGAAAACATTTAAAGCAGGTGAATCTTCACAACCACAACTTCTGGCATTGCTCATTATTGGCCATACTAAACAGAGATGCTGGGAGTTGTAATCCATTTCCCTGCCCTACTTTTAAAATATCTTCTTTAAAAATATGGTGTTTGAATATGCAGTTTCACATCAAGCTTTGAAAATGTTTGTTTTGGAACCCTGGAATTCAGCAACATTGACAAATTGCTATGAAATACAATAACTTCATACACACACACACAAACACACATAACTATTTCTGGTTGTGATTAGCTGAATACTTGCATAAAATAAAAATTTGCAGCAATAAAAAAAACTATGCCAAAATAACAAACATCAATGTTCAGTAGTATGTATTAATAATATTACTAATAAATAATGTTACCACTAACGTAATAAAGTCTGGAGGGGGGGGGAATCTAATAAATAAATAAATAAGCCTTCTTCCAAACTGTATTATCAATAAAGGTGGATAACTTGGGGAACTATATAGTTTCCTTTTACTTTTACTAAGACAAAACAAGTTGGATTAAGCTCTAATCCTTAGCAACAAGTAACATTAGCAGCCAGGGATAGAATATTATTACACAATTTATTTTAGGATATGAGTTGTCTTCCGCTTTTGAGGACTGAGCCAGTTTCCTTAACCTAAAAGGGATTTAAAGACAGGACAAGGAAATGTGTAACACAAAACCAAATCTAAATTTGGTTTAATTTAATGCAATTAATGCAAACACTTTTTACATATGCAACAATTATTCATTTTTGTAATACTAGAGGTATTAAGGCTTCTGCTTCAAAGGAAAATGTTTCAGATTTTCTGTATTAATTTTCAGATTACATTAAGTGAGCTTTAGAGAGATGAGAGGAAAAAAAGGAATTTCCTACCAGCTGAGGTTAAAAAAAATCCTTTTGGAATTGTATAATTTGGTTGAATAGGTCAACTTTATAAATCCAGGATTACAGCCTAAAGTTTTTGACATGATCCATCAAATCATGGACATGTGGATATATCAATGTAAATTCAACATACAAATTAGAATTTTTCTAGATTTTTACCATTTACTTGACACTGTAATAATTTTCTTTTCAATTTTTGATTTTAATGATTTTTTTAAAAATCTATGAATACTTAACTTTTCAATGCATTTTTATGGGTTATACAAAACTGCCTCTATAATTCTAGTTCAGGTTAGACTGTGTGTGTGTTTGTGTGTGTGTATGTGTGTGTGTATGTGTGTGTGTGTATTCTCCTTTCCCCTAAGCATTTAATGATTTTGTTTCATATAATAAAGAAATCCATGTGTTGAAGGAGGGCAAAAGAACTTGGATAAAGTGCTCAAATTAACACAAAGTGCCAAGGCACGAGTTAATTTTAGCATTCTGTGAAGTCTCTAAAGAAATTCATGAACCATTTTTAGAATTCCAGAAAATATCTGATGAAAAAGAAATTTAAAAGAGTCCAGCCCAAAGTGAGTGATGACTCAGAACAGCATTTTGCAGTTGTGTCAGGCAAAGTACATCTGAAATCTGATGAGGACTAGCATTAATGCAGAAAAGGCCATGATGAGAACAAAACAATATGTTGAATTTATATGTTCAGACTTTTTGTAGGCTTTGGCAATTTTGCTAAAGATTATTTAAGAACTCTATAAACATCTGGATGAGAGGAGGAGGAAAGTAACTTCACACTCAAAGGATGAAGTTAATATGGGGCTATGAAACTATAAATGGAAGAAAAGTAGTTTCTGTCACAGCTGTTTCCAATTTTGTTGAATATATCTTTCAAATCAAAAAGCTCTTAGAAATATTATGCCACAGAAATCTTCACTTAAGCCACATTCAGTGCATGTGGTGAAATTTAGAGGGCCAAAGTTCTGAAAATAGCACCATTTCTGCATGAAAGGATTGTTGTGGATTTTCACTGAGTGGCAAGGCGCTCGGGCTGTTCACAGGAAAATTTTTGAAAAGTCTGCCAGTATTGGCACCAGATCCAAGGCATAATTTGTTCTTTCTTATACATGCAAGATTCAAGTCCCTCTGTTCTATAGCAATAAATGACTTTAAAAGACAGGTAGTGGAAGAAAATTTTCTGGGTGTTAAATCACGTTCATGACCATCCTGCTACACTTTTCTCATTGCTACTATATTAATAGCTGATTGTATAAGCCCCTGTGAGATTATATAGGATCCTACAGGAATCCCATTAACAGAATGGATCACTATTTTGATTAGTTTCACTCTAAACTTGAGGATCATTTAGCACCTACCCTTTCCAAGAAGATACGGAATCATAACAAAGATTGGCATTTGGGATTAGAGTAGGAGAGAACAATGGGGATATCAGAAACAGGAATATTTCTGTCTTGAGAATGATCCTGCCTGTTATGTCTGGGAGATCGGTCCCGGGTTGATCGGTCCCAGGTAGATCAGGTCGCATTGAGACACGAGACTCAAAGTACACATTCAGCTCTTTATTGGATATATAGTTAGGTATAGGACCTGCGCTCAGCGCGACTTTTCATACAGAGCGGGCCAGCGGCTCAGTGGCCAATGACAGGGCTTTGAATCTCCCGCAATCGGCTCGGCCAATCACGGGAGGTTCTTAGCAGACTAATCACGGCCGCTCAGTTGACCAATCAAATTGCGGCCCGTGTGGACCAATCAGATTGCAAGGTTTGGAGAATGCTAATATAGAACACCCCTCCCCTCTTGGTCTTGTCCGACATAGCGTGTGACATAGTCGTGCAGGTAGGCCGGGCTTCTTACTTGCCTGGTTGACTTGCGCGTTTCAGTAGGTGTCTTGTCATCGACCAGTTCGGACAGGCTCTGCTTTGCTCCCGAGCTTCTCGATGGAACCGCCTGGAATGGTGAGCCAGGCCCATTGCTGCAGCTCCCACCCAGTCTACCTGGGTCGGTCGAGTTGTTGGCTCTGCTGCTGCCGCCTGGTCTCTCCAGGCTGATTGAGCTGGCTTGGCTGCTCCTTCCAGGTGAAGCTCCCATCTGCAATGGTTCGAGGTCTGCTGGTGAGTATGGCTAGTTAATTGTTTGTTTTTGGTTTGTCCTGGTTGGGGGTTGTTCTGCCTGCATTTTAGGCCTTCCCTCTTCAGGGTTTGGGTTCCCCCCCCCTTCCCGGTTTCTTCATTTGTGTTTGTTTGCGGGGTGTTGGTGCTGTCAGTGGCTAGTCTTGACCGTAACTGGTTGATGTGCCGCTTCCAGCTCCGTCCGTCCATGGTTTGTAATCGGTACGACCGGGGGCCCGTTACTTGGGTTATTTGTGCCAGCACCCAGAGTGGGTCTCCGGTGAAGTTTTTTGCATAGACGGTGTCTCCGGTGTTAAATGTCCGGTGTCTACTGGATGAGTCTGGGGGTTTCTCCGGGTTGTACATAGGGTGCAACTGGTCTAGTGGGGACCTTAGCTTTCTGCCCATGAGTAGCTCTGCTGGGCTTTTGTTTGTCGTTGTGTTGGGGGTGATGAGTAGCATTCTATTTATTTTTTCTTGTATGTCACCGGTTTCTATTTTTTGGATGGTTTTTTTGTGTATTGAACCATCCATTCCGCCCGTCCGTTCGCCACCAGGTGCACTGGTGAGGTTAATGCGTGCCTGATTCCCCGTTCAGCCAGGTATTTTTCAAAAGCTAGTGCCGTGAACTGTGGGCCATTGTCTGACACTATTACATCTGGCAGCTTGTGCATCACGAAAAGTCTGTTCAGTTTATCTATGATTGCTTCTGTCATCGTTGTTTTCATGGTGCTTACTTCTAGCCAGTTGGAGTAAGCATCCACGGTGATGAGAAATGTATGTCCCTTGGTTGGCCCAGCGAAGTCTATATGTATTCACAACCATGGGCCTCTGGGGGTCTCCCATTCCAGGACTGGAGCAGCGGGGGGGTGGACCTTGTCTCTTGGCACCTTTTGCACCTGGCTACCCATGTCTCGATTTGTTTGTCCATCCCTGGCCATCAAGCATAAGTTCTGGCCAGGGCTTTCATCTTGACCATGCCCGGGTGCCCTTCATGCAGCATTGCTAGTATTTTTTTTGTAATGTCTCTGATATAACAACCCGGTCCCCCCAAAGTATGCACCCCTTTTGTGTGAACAGTTCGGTTTGCCAGTTCCGGAAGGCTTTGAACTGTTCACTGCCTTCGCTTTCCGGCCACCCCCTCTCTACCCAGCTCAATACCTGCGCCAGCCGTTTGTCTTTATTTGTTTCTCGGGCAATGTCTAGCATGGTTAGGAGCGGGATGGGTAGAGTCTCTATTTGCAAGGTTGTTGTTGTGGGCACTGAGTCATCATCCAGGTCTGATAGAGGGGATTGGCTTAGTGCGTCTGCGTGCGAAATGTCCTTGCCAGGCCGGTGTGTCAGTTCGTAGGTGTAAGCAGCAAGGAACTTGGACCACCTCGTCATCCTGGGTGACAGGATGTTCGGGGTGGCCTTGTTCCCTGCCAGTATCCCAAGTAGAGGTTTGTGGTCCGTGATGATTGAAAAAGTCCTACTGTAAAGGTACTCGTGGAACCTTTTCACTCCGGAGATGATTGCCAGGGCCTCTTTGTCCAGCTGGCTGTAATTCCTCTCCATCTCAGACAGCATTTTTGAGAAGAAGGTGATTGGTGCTTCCTTCCCATCCGGTAGGGTGTGACTGAGGACTGCCCCAATGCCGAAGGGTGATGCATCACATGTAACCGTCAGCGGCAGGGTGTCACTGTACTGGATCAGGACGGCATCTGACGTTAGCAGGTTTTTGGTCTGTTGGAATGTGTTTTCCTCCCACTTCCCCCAAGTCCAGGTGGCTGTTTTATCCAGCAGCCTATGCAAGGGTTTCTCCGCGGTCGCCTTTTGGGGTAAGAAAACATTGTAAAAGTTAACAAGTCCCCAAAACGCCTGCAGTTCTGCCTTGTTGGTGGGGGTGGGGGCTTCCTTGATGGCCCTAAGTTTCTTTCCAGTGGGGTGGATTCCGTGTCAGTCTAGGAGATACCCCAAGAATTCAACCCTTTCAGTGCAGAGTTGGCATTTCCCTTTTTTAATTTAAAGGCCGGCATCTTTGAACTTTTGCAGCACTACTCTTAAATGGGTTTCCAATTGCTTTTTGTTGGCGGCTGCCACCAGCACATCATCAAAATAGGGCACTACTCCTTTTATCCCTTGGAGAAGTCTTTCCATGAGGCTTTGGAAGACTCCTGGTTTGACGCTGATTCCGAATTGGAGTTGTTGCACCGGAATGCCCCCCATGGTGTAACAATCATTTGCGCCTCAGCTGTTTCAGTGTCGACTGGCAGTTGCTGGTAGGCTTGCGCCAGGTCGAGCTTTGTGAAGACTCGGCCTCCCCCCAGTGAGTGCAGAAGGTGCTGTACCACTGGGACGGGGTAGGCACTTTGCTGCAGGGCATGGTTGAGGGTGGCCTTATAGTCACTGCAGATTTTTATGGAGCCATCCGGTTTGATGGGGGTGACTATGGGTGTTTCCCAGCGGGCATGGTCAATTGGCTCTAAAACCCCTTGTGCGATGAGCTTGTCTAGCTGCTCATCGATTTTGGGTTTGAGCGCAAATGGCACTCGCCGTGGTTTGAGGCGGATTGGGGCGACGTTTGGGTTAAGTTTGAAAGAAATAGGGGCTCCTTGGTACTTGTCTAGGGTGTTGTCGAAGACTTCCTGGAAGTCCCTCATGAGCGCCGCTTCCCAGTCTGCCTCGTCAGTGTGGTGGATACCCGTCACTTCGATTCCCAGAGGGGAAAACCATTGCAGTCCGAGTAAGCTGGGGTGGTCCTTGTCTAGGATCGTGAGTGGGAGTACCTCGGTGTGGCCTCTGAAGGTGATCTTAAAATGTCCGATGCCGACTACAGGGATACGGTTTCCTTCAGGGTTAGTTTCTGGTCGTCCAGTTCGCGGTGGCGGATGGTAGGCACCAGGCACTTGATTGTGTGCTAGGAGACCATTGAGAGATAGGACCTGGAGTCCACCTCCATTTCGCAGGGTTGGTCTTCGATGCCTACCTCCACGTGTACCTTCCGGGTGTCAATGGTTGAGGAATGGCCGATGATGACCGTGGATTTCCTCACGGCACTGCGCCTCGCTGAGTCATCTGTTCTGGCCGTCTCAGCTCCATCGGCTCTCAGCTTGGCGGTCTCGGTTTCTGGGAGATTGCTGTCTCGTCTTCGGGGGCTGCTGCTTTGTCACTGGGGGCTGCTGCCTCATTGCTGGGGTCTGTAGTTCCGCTTGTTCCAGCACACCTTGGCGATGTGCCCCCGCTTCTTGCAATGCCAGCAGATGGCATTGAGAAAACAGCATTTGGAGCGGGGGTGATCGCCGCCACAGCCGGCACAATGGAACCCCGACTTACATCCCTTCCAGTCCCACCGATCTCGCTCTGCCTGGAAGCAGTGGATCTCCTCCTCCTCCTCATTGTCGGTGTTGGAGTGGGAGTTGACGTCACCATGGTGGGTGGTCGTTTCTCGGTGGCTGGTCTCTGCGGGCCTTGCCGGTGCTGAGGTCATCTCGATGGCCATCGGGCATTCCATCGCATTTGCTTGCCTCATTCAGGCCGCCGATTTGCGAGTGGCTTCAGTTGCGGTCACCTCGGTGAGGGTATCGGCAAGGGAGATGTCACCCTTGGCCATCAGGCGGCTCTGCAGCATGGGGTCGTGGAGCCCAAGAATGACTCGGTCACGTAAGCCTTCGTCCAAGTTGGTAAACCCGCAAAGGCCTCCGAGGTCCCTCAGTTGTGCCATGAAGTCACTGATGGCTTCGTCCTCACACTGGTCTCGCTGGTAGAAGTCATGCCTTTGGATGAGAGTAGGCACGGCAGGGGCGTAATGGTGGCAGAGGATGGGCTCGAGATCAGCCCATTCCATCTCTTTTAAGTCAGTGGGCTTTGCCAATGCTTTGGCCATCTTGAACACTGTGGGCCCACAGTGCATCAAAAATACGGCTCGTTTTCGCTGTCCATTGGCATCCTTAAGGTTGCTGCATTCCAGAAACATCTGGAATTGGTCGGTGTAGGACTCCTAGTCCTCGGTGGCTGGGTTGAAAGGAGCGGGTGGCAGGGTGCTGCTGGCCATCTTGCTGGTCATTTCATGCCGGTTGCCATGTGCTTGATGGTCTCTCGTCTCAGTATCCCACCTTCGTCGCCAGTGTTATGTCTGGGAGATCAATCCCAGGTAGATCGGTCCCAGGTAGATTGGGTCGCATTGAGACATGAGACTCAAAGTGCACATTCAACTCTTTATTGGATATACAGTTAGATACAGGACTTGCGCTCAGTGCAGCTTTTCTTATAGAGCCGGCCGGCGGCTCGGCAGCCAATGACAGGGCTTTGAATCTCCCACAATTGGCTCAGCCAATCACGGAAGGTTCTTAGCGCACCAAACATGACCGCTCAGTTGACCAATCAAATTGCGGCCCATGTGGACCAATTGGATTGCAAGGTTTGGAGAATGCTAATATAGAACACTGCCCATGAAAAATATGGATCCAATCAACTCATGACAATTGTTATCAAAATTTGAGTCAACCGCTTTAAGGATGTATTGACATGGCCAGCTGGAAAGCTTTATTTTTATTACTCAAAATTTTATCAGGCAGTATGAATGTAATAGTCACTAGAATAGTAAATCATAAGTGAGTAAAATAAACAAGTGGTAATTTTTAGTCATAAAGAAGAAACATTAATAATGTGACCTGGCTGACATAAAATTATACAAAGTAATTTTAATGACTGAATATGTTAGGCAGTACCTCATCAATCAGTTCCGAGTTCCAGATTTCCATCAATTCAGCAGTTCCAAGAAGGTTCCACACCCATTTTCACTATTCAGGTGATCCTGAGGGCACAGATAAACCTCCAAGTGGCCTCAACGAGTCTCAGAAAAATTGCTAATGACCAGATGACTGCCATATAAATCCTTTCATTCTCCACCATTCAGTCAGAACTGAAGAAGCTTCTTGGGTGAAAAGCAAAATGTCTTCAAGCCAAAACAAAAAGTTCAGTTGCCTTTTGAAAAAAACACTTTTGAGACAACAATTATCTGGATGACTGAGAATCTCCACAGATACATCACCAATCACTTTGATTTGCTATAAATTGAGTTTGAAGAGTCAGAAAAACATGGTCAAACAACTGAAGAAAGATTCATTTCCTTGGTAACATTTTTCTTATATTAATATTAGATGTTCCTTTTGAGTATACAGCAAATATCCAATGGAAATGGTAGAACTAGCACTAGTATTTCTTATAAATACTAATTTATTACCAATGCATTGATGCACATTACTTTAGTTACCATTAATTAAATACTTTCTGCATCAAATGCAGATTTAGAAATCAATAACATAATACTGATGTAGCTTTTCCTTTTAGTAAAACTATGATATTTATGTGAGTTCTTTCCACATCGAAACACATTTTTCTGCAAAAAAAAGCTCCTTAGGCACTTCATACATGTAGTCTGATTCCCATAATAATCTTTACCACATAACTAGCTAATTCAGAAGTTAGTGAATGGGAAAATCTTCTGCTGCTTTGCCATAGAAAACAATATGTTTTAGGCCAATCTTGGGCCAAACATTTGAGTTTTTTTCACCAAGCATAGCAGATTTTCACCTGTCTGCACCTCAAAGACTCATTATATGCAAGTAGATGTGTAGAAATGCTCAATAAAGGTTAGCAGAGCAACCATTTTAATTATTCAACTTTGAAACCTTAGAACTTTGGAACTCTGAAGCCACTTGCATGATTGACATTCACATATGATCACATGGATAGAAAACCTCTACTCTGTTCAGTCTGGAGAAGATTCAGGAGTACTACACAAACTTTAAACCTATACAGTGATTTATGTACTGATGTAGAATGAATTGCAGCCACTGTAATAGTGTAGATGCTATTTAAACAAAATGATTTGCAAAGGTTGGCAAACACATAGCCATGGATGTCAAATAGCATTACTCTTTACAGTAAACTATCTGGGACAGAGTTGGTATTGGCATTCGAAATTTTCTATATGTGTACATAATATTCATATTAGGACTCATAGCCATACTGTCAAGGATTTGGCAATAATAAAGTAAAACAACTATATAAAAATAGTAATAGTAAAAAAATGAACATAAAATACTCTTTTACCTTGGAGATTTTAAGGATTTTTTTTGATATCCTGATTTAGTTTTTCCCCTTAAACAAAATCTGATGACTGTAAGCTTTGAAGAAATTTTTAAAAAGTAACCAGATGATAATAATAACAGAAGTAATAATAGTAGTGGTGCTAATAATAGTATTACAAAATTAGTTTATAAAATAACATTGGCATACTAAGATCAGATGGAGCAAGTTACAGCAGATGAAAGAAAGAAGCTGAAGAATAAAAACTCCAGAGAATACCTGATCAAGAAATAACAACTGAGAAACAAGGAAGACTAGGGAACCACCACAAATACTAAAGCAGCAAAAAACAGCTATAGCCAAGATCAGTGGAAACAAAGCTTGAATTGCCCACTATGGGCAGAATCTTCCAGTTCAATCAAATCAGAAACATTTCCACCAATCCATCAAATTTGTTGTGAATGAATAAAGTTATCTTGAGCTTGAAGTTAAGTGCAGGGTTCTGGCCCTGCACTTCTGATTGGCTGTTAAATGGCAAGATCAGATTGGTCCGTTCAGGAGAATCTGATTGGCCATTATCAGGCCGTTCTCATTGGTTAATGGAGCTAGCGCTCCTAGGTTGCTATTGGTTGAATAGTTAATAAGTTGCCTATATAAGGAAGGCTACCCTTTTTGAGCTGTCACACCATGTAAATAAAGAGTTTGAAGTTCACTGTTACCACCGGCTCGTCTCCATTATTTGCACCCATGCTCCATACTTAACACTGGCGACGAGGGTGGGATGTGGAGACATCAGAGCTGACTAAAACAATGAAGAAGACAACCAAGCACATTGGAAACACACAACGGCAGAACCATGGCCAGCAGCGTAGTACCACCCGCTCCGTTTGACCCAGCGCAAGAGGACTGGGAGTCCTACATGGACTGTTTCCAAATGTTTTTGGAAACAAATAATCTGAAGGATGCCACAGCCGGGAAGAAATGGGTGGTATTCCTGATGCACTGCGGGCCGACTGTATTCAAGATGGCCAAGGCGCTAGCAAAACCGTTGAAGTGAAGGCTATGGACTGGGACGTCCTCGAACCGCTACTATGGGCTCACTATGCATCAACCGTTCCAACACTCGTAAGACAACACGAGTTCTATCAAAGAAACCAGCGGAAAGGAGAGAGCGTTGCTGACTTCGTTGCGGACCTCTGAAAGTTGGGAGTCCTCTGCGATTTCGCCGACCTAGAAGAGGCTTTGAGAGACCGAGTAGTTCTAGGATTAGATGCGCTCAACGTGCAGAGCAAAATAATGGCAAGGGGCAACATTAGCCTTGCCGATGCCATCGCTGAGGCTACAGCAGCGGAAGTGACCAAAAAGTTGGCTGCCCAACTGTGCCGAAATCGCACTCCGACATACCAACCAGCCTGCGAACTCTCACCTAAGTCAGAAGGACAGCTTCCAACGGCCCACCATGAGGACCTCTCTTCATCATCAGACAGCGACGAAGAAGAGGTCCATCGACTGCGGTCCGATCGGGATCGTTACCCGAAGTCCCAGCAACCATGCGCTGGCTGCAGGGCCAACCATTACCAGTTTGACTGCAAATTCCACGACACGCTCTGCCATGAGTGCGGGAAACGAGGCCATATCGGACAGGTCTGCAGAAGTCTCCAAGGACCCAGCTAGACCTCGAAAGGGGCCAACTATCGCCAATCGACAGGAAACCGTCCTGTAAGGCGAGAATCAGCAAACCACTCCTACAGAAACCGACCCATGAATCGCCTAATGAGGCGAGAAGAGGCTCACCAAACTATCACTATCGGTCACGCCTCTTCATTGGATGCCAAGAAAATCTGAGTTAAAGTGGCTATCGAAAATTGGCCTTGCCAAATGGAAGTAGACTCGGGATCGTCCCTTTCGATGGTTTCATGGAAGACCCTCAAGCAACTTGTCCCTACTATCTGGTGCCAAGACCTTCAATTCCAAAGACTCGTATTAAAAGATTACCAGGGGAACCAGATTCCAGTCGTAGGATCCAGTCGAGTCTGGGTTTTGTTCAAAAACCGCACAGCGTACTTACCCCTGACGGTGATTTACAAGGACCGGCCTTCCTGTTGGGCCTTCAGTGGTTTGCGCCACTCAGCATTGAAGTGGCGGGCATTAACCAAATCAGCGGCAGTGACTGGGAGGAGGACCTCACCCACGAATTCAAGGACGTCTTTGAGGAACAGCTAGGGTAGTACAAGGGGACCCCGATATCCTTTAGCCTTAATCCAAAAATAGCTCCCATCTTCCTTAAGCCTCGTTGAGTTCCGTTCACACTAAAGCCGAAAATCGACGAACAACTTGATAAGTTGATAGCCCAGGGAGTGTTAAAGCCAACCGATCACTCTCCTTCGGAGACCCCAATCGTGACACCAATTAAGCCGGACGGCTCAATTAGAATTTGTGGGGACTACCGAGCCACTCTGAACCACGCCCTGCAGCAAAACCCATATCTGTTGCCGGTGGTGCAACACCTCCTCCATTCCCTGGGGGGGCGGAAAAGTCTTTGCTAAACTAGACTTAGCTCAGGCTTATCAGCAACTGCCGGTTGATGAAAAAACGGCACAGGCACAGACAATCGTAACGCACCGAGGTGCCTTTAAATGTACGCTGCTCCAATTCAGAGTGAGTGTAGCCCCGGGGATCTTTCAGAGCCTAATGGAAAGACTCTTACAAGGGATTAAAGGCGATGTGTTAATTGCTGCCCCCACTCCAAAAATTTTAAGGGATCGTCTAAGACTAGTTCTCCAAAAATTCCAAGAAGCAGGCCTTAAGGTGAAGAAAAATAAGTGTAAGTTGTGTACAGATCGTGTCGAATTTTTAGGGTACTTAATTGACAGTCAGGATATTCACCCTACAGAGAGCAAATTGAGAGCAATAAAAAACTCTCCCAGACCCCAGAATAAGGCTGACCTCCAGGCATTTCTAGGCCTCATCAATTTTTATAACGTATTCTTGCCGCACAAGGCGACTGTCGCTGAACCTTTACATCGCCTACTGGACAAAAAAGCAAATTGGGTATGGGGTCATAGAGAAGAGCAGGCATTCCGTAATGTAAAAAAGCTATTGACTTCTGACACCGTACTAATGCAGTACAATGAAACCTTACCCTTAAATATCACATGTGATGCATCGCCTTTCGGAGTGGGTGCCATTTTGAGCCATGTATTGCCAAACGGTAGCGAAGCCCCTGTTGCCTATTTTTCAAAGACACTTTCGAAAACTGAGCGAAATGTAAAAAAGCTACTGACTTCTAACGCTGTACTAATGCAGTACAATGAAACCTTGCCCTTAAATATCACATGTGATACATCACCTTTCGGAGTGGGCGCCATTTTGAGCCATGTATTGCCAAACGGTAGCGAAGCCCCTGTTGCCTATTTTTCAAAGACACTTTCGAAAACTGAGCAAAATTATAGCCAGATTGATAAAGAAGCACTTGCAATTGTATCAGCTGTCAAAAGATTTCATGAGTACGTGTATGGCCGGGCTTTTACTATAGTGACTGACCACAAACCTTTGCTGGGGATAATCGCTGGGGATAAACCAACCCCCTATATATTATCTCCCAGGATAACTTGTTGGTCAGAATTCTTGGCTGCTTATAATTATCAACTGCAATACCGCCCCGGAAAAGCTATTCCCCACGCCGACGCGTTGAGCCGTGCACCGCTTCCAGACACTATCAATGATCCCGCGCCAATGATGACAACATTGCAGATTGAGACACTTCATACGCTGCCATTAACTGCCCATGATATCGTGAGAGAAACAAAACGCGACCCTCACCTTGGCATGAGTCTTCATGTGGGTGGAACGTGGATGGCCATTGGACCAAGTCTCAGACGACTTTGCACCATTCAAAACTCGGCAAACAGAGTTGTTTTCTCAGAAGGGCTGTATCATCTGGGGTGATAGAGTCGTTATCCCAGAACGACTCCAACAGGCACTACTAAAAACCTTGCACGATGGCCACCCTGGCATCATGCCGCATGAAGGCCCTCGCATGAAGCTACGTGTGGTGGCCAGGCATCGACAGACAAATCGAATCGTGGGTAAAAACTTGCCATAGATGCCAAGAAGTAAGCAACGCTCCACCAAAGGCAATCCCAACCGAATGGGAGACACCGCGGGGACCCTGGTCCCGTATCCATCTAGATTTTGCTGGGCCGACCAAAGGACACACCTTTTTGTTAACTGTCGACGCCTACTTGAACTGGCTCGAAATCCACCGAATGAGGAACACGACCACCGAAGCGGTCATCAAAAAACTAGAAAGACTGTTTGCAACCCACGGATTACCAGACGTTCTGGTATCCGACAATGGGCCCCAATTTACCGCGCTGTCTTTTGAGCAGTATCTGGCTGACCGCGGTATCCAACATGCGCTCACTTCACCTGCGCACCCTGCGGCCAACGGTAGAGCTGAGCGCATGGTCCAATTCGTCAAGAAAACGCTACAGAAAGTGGACTATGACAACATTGAAGAAAAGATAAACCGAATCCTCTTCTTACAGCATATCACACCTCACAGCGTCACCAACAAAACTCCTGCCGAACTGCTAATGGGACGAAAGCTCTGCTCCTACCTTGACCGGTTGCACCCAGCCTACGAACCGGAAAAACCACTCAGATCCAGCGGCCAATGCCGTACCTCCCAGGTAGGCAATTTGGTGTTCGCTAAAAACCTATCGGGCGATCCACTGTGGGTAGAAGCGACTATAGTCCATGTAACCGGCCCAAGATCATACCTTGTGCAATGCCCTGACAATAGACTTTGGAAGCGCCATATCGATCAACTACGATCAAGGCTGCAGTCAGGTAATTCCAAGCTCCCTAATAACCAACCTTAGGGTGGGGGAGATACAGAGGAAGACGCACCTCTACCAGAGGAAAACCTTTTTGAAGGAAACGATAGCGGAACAGAAACGCGAGAACAGGAACCAGGGATGGGAGTGAGTTCACCTCAGGGTGTTGCTGAAGAGCTTGGTGACAATGAAAACATGAACTCTGAACCAGAGGCACCCCTTTCACCAAATAACGCCCTTCCTCAGCAAGAGTGCAACCAAATGCCGGGCGCACTGCGAAAATCAAAAAGACTAACAAAACAACCGTCCTACCTCAAGGACTATGTGACCACACCCCGTAAGCAGAAGCTGGGGGGAAGAGGTGTTATGAATGAATAAATATCAAATAAAGTTATCTTGAGCTTGAAGTTAAGTGCAGGGTTCTGGCCCTGCACTTCTGATTGGCTGTTAAATGGCAAGATCAGATTGGTCCATTCAGGAGAATCTGATTAGCCATTAACAGGCCGTTCTCATTGGTTAATAGAGCTAGCGCTCCTAGGTTGCTATTGGTTGAATAGTAAATAAGTTGCCTATATAAGGAAGGCTATAGCCTCCACCCTTTTCGAGCTGTCATACCATGTAAATAAAGAGTTTGAAGTTCACTGTTACCACCGGCTCGTCTCCATTATTCGCACCCATGCTCCATACTTAACAAAATTGATCCTCAGGTTATCGTCCAGACTCTGTTCAAAATTAACTGACACCTTTATGGAAAAATGGGCTAGAAGAATTTTGCCAGACATCTCAAGGATAAGAACATATAGGTTTGCTTGGAATTGGACATTAGCTGCATTAGTTCTATTGAGATACTGAGACTATACCTTGTAGAATTATTTGAGATTAGTTTGAAACTGTTGGTTCTTAGAAAGTGTCATCTCTTCACTGTCACTTGTAGTCTGAATCTGTGTTTTTCCTTACTGATAAGACTCCAGAGAACTAACAAGAGGTTGGGTCAGATAGGTACTTTGGGTATCCATGAAAGAGGCCAGTTGTTGTCTCTAGCCTTACAGATTTTTTTACAAATTAACAAAGTTAGAAGGGACCTTGTAGGTTATCTAATCCAACCTCCCACCCAAGCAGGAGACCCTATACCATTTCTGACAAATGGCAGTCCAATTTCTTCTTGAAAGTTTCCAGTGATGAAGATCCCACAACTTCCAAAGGCAATCTATTTCATTGTTTGATTGTTCTCACTGTCAGAAAATTTCTCCTTATTTCTAGGTTGAATTTCTCCTTGATCAGTTTCCATTCATTATTCCTTGTCTGGCCTTCAGGTGCCTTGGAAAATAGCTTGACCCCTTCCTCTCTGTGGCAGCTGCTCAGATATTGGAATGCTATCATGTCTCCCCTGGTCCTTCTCTTCATTAGACTTCAGCCATGCTCTGAAACAGTTAAAGCCAAACCTGGACAGATAGGCCCTACTTAGTTCTATCTTTATCACATTTCATTTGGATTATTGCAATGTGCTGTGAATTTCTTTATTCTAATTGTAGTGTGTCTGTTTGATTTTGTAATTTCTTTGTCATTTTAATCCTCTTACTTGCCAGGGTTTGTGTGTTGTTCAATCTTTATGGCTTTGGGCCATATATAAGTCTCAGTAAGTAAATAAAATAATTAATAGTCTATTTTGTGATTCCCTATAATTATTATATGGTCAGCATAACTATCATATGGTCATACATAAATTATTTTTAGTACTTTTATTTCATTAAGGGAATATTGACATTACTTATTTATGTATTTACTTAATGAGATGATATTCCATTGCAATCTAGTGATTTTCATAGCCTTACATGATGTAAAATATAGAAAAGCATTTAAAATATCCATGGAATAGTTAAAGTGATAAGCTGAATAATAGTTATAAAAGCTGCCAAACAATATAAACAGAATAAAATAGAGCAAAAAAGATTAAAAAGAAAAAAAGATGGAGAGACAGTGCGTGAGCTTTGCAGAATGATCCCCAAATATTCTGCTTTTAAGATTTTTCTGAAAACCAACAGGAAGCTATTCAAAAGCCCTGGCACCCCCATGGGAACACTAATTTTCTCTTTGTCATCTTCTTCCTTTTAGAAGTGGACTATGAGTATTTTTTCCTGCATGATCTATTCTAGTATGTAAATCAGGCCAATTCTGCCTGAAGCAGGCAGAGCTGCAAGTCCATTGGTCCCAAGCCATGAAGGGTTTTATAGGTCAAAAAGAGCACTTTCAATGCTACCAGACTGACAGATTGTTAGAATAAAGAGGATAATCTTGAAAAGAGAAAATACCCATTTTCAAGGCAATGAGTACATAAACATTGCAAAAAGCCAGATCAGAGTATAGGGCCCAGGGAATACCTTAGCCATCCCCAAATTCATATCAAGATAGAAGGAGGATAAGAAACACATTTGATTTTGCAAAATTGTATTATCACAGCCAATCTTAATAAAAGTAGTTTCAGGCATATCTCATTTCATTTTCTTAATCTGGTTCAGCTTGTAGGTCTGATGATTACATGTTTAAAACCTTGAGTTCCAATCAGCCCATAGACTACCTTTTGGACCCTTTGTTTCTGAGTAGTCTTTAAAGGGAGATCAGTGTAGAGTGTCTTGCATCTATTATAAGTCTGAAGCATACTGAATCATCATAGACTTGGATGGTATCTAATTGGTAAATTGTCCATTCTCAATGCAGAATCTGTTAAGTTTTGAATGGATCCTGCTTCTGTTTTAAGGGGAACTTCATGAGATAATGTATTCCATTAGTTGACATTTCTTATCATCAGGAATTCCTCCTAATACTGACTTTGTATTGCCTTGTAGTTTCAGCCTATTATTTCCGGTTCTATTCTCAAAGAACAGGTCTACTCCCTCTTCTATGTGATTATCTTTTGGATGACTAAACACCTAACTTTATTTTCTAGAAATTAAAAATGTTCAGTTTATTTAAGTATCTTCATAGGATTTGGTTCCCAGCCCTCACATTACCCCCAGCCCTCCTCTGAACTAACTCCAATACTATGATCTTTGTCTTAAATCTGTTTCTTTTGAATAATTTGTAGACTTCCAGGTTTGTTTCAGTTATTTCCACCATCCTAACAGGTTTGGATTCCTATTTTAGGACATCATGTTCTGTTTCTTTCCCATACTATCTTCATTGGTATACAACTATATAAGATTTAAATGGTACTCCCTACTGGTATTGCTGATATAGTTTCATGCCAATTTCTAAGTCTCCTTTCCTCACTCATGTTTCTTTCTTTGTCTCCTGCATTGTTGGCCCAGTCCTTGACAGAAGATTTCGTTCTTAGCTTTTGATACTTTTTGTCTTTTGTTCTATCCTGAATGAAATTGGCAAGGTGACTGCTAAATTTCTCTTTCTTAGTGTTTGTGAGATGAAATCCATTTTTTTACCAGAAGTCCTTCACCTGAAACCATGGTTTAGGAACCCAAACTCTTTGCAGTAGCACAATTTATATTGTTGACTTTTGCAGTATTGTTATTTCATTTTATGCCTTGACCCTTAACTAGGAAGACTGATGAAAACACTACTTGTCCTCTAAATTATTTTATCTTTTTGTTTAGAGCTTCATAATTTCTGGCAATCTATTCCCACTTCCTTTTAGCAGTGTTGAAATAGATAGACTTAGAATTTCAACAATCTTAGCAGCCTGTTTATCACATTCTGGATTTGGGCATCTGAAATACAATACATTGCCCACAACATCACATCACGCTTTCTCTCAGCAGCAAATCATCCATTAACCAACACAGCTCTTTTTTCTCCAAGTGGTTCTTGGATTTCTTTGAATCATAGGTGGCATAAAAGTCTTCTACGCTGTTTTGTGAAGCCAAAGCTGGTAAAGGCTTATTCAAGTCTATCTACTATAGCAGCATATAAATTTAAGAAAGTAAATAATAACTGTTAAAGAATGCAAAGTTGTTACCCATGTTCCATAAAGTTTGGATCAGAAATACCACAATGTAGGCCTGTTATTGACATTAAAACAGGGATGGAGAAGTTCTGACTTTTGAACAATTGAGCAACATTTAGAAAGCCAGAAGTTCCACTCCTTTCTAAGCACAGAAAAAAAGTTAAAGGGTATTCTAGTCTAGCCTGTATAAAAATAAGGTATTGGGGGAGGGGAATTTGAGGGGAGGGGGGAATAAAAGGAATTGTTGCCATGGCAGTTCCATGATAGAGCACACTGCAGCTTTCACAGTTCCATAATAATGAGGTTATGTACATCAGTTCCATAAAAAAATCTGTAGGAATGATTTCAGCCTATATGGTTTTAAACACCAACTTTTATTTCAGATTATTTTCTTGAAATCAGTACCCTCAACCTGAGATGGATTCATCCAGAAAGTAAATGGTTAGGAAAATATATGCCAGTCGCAATGCCATACACATGCTCATGCATTTATATACAATGGTAGCATTGCAAGGATAACAATTCTCTTCATCCAGAGGCAAAAATTTAAGTTCAACCTAATGGAAAATTCTGATGTCACACCTTTGCAGATTGCTCTCTATTAGGAATAATGTTATAGTTCTGGTCATTTAAATACATAATTTATATGGATAAATCCACCCAAAATAATTTAGGAGGAGAGTGGAAGAGAGAGAGTGGAGATGTAGCTGTTTTTTCTTTTTCTTTTTAAATCTTTGCAAGGTTGGCAGTATTTTGGCATCAGACCAGCCCACAGTTACACATGCTTAAGGCCTATTGATTTAAATCACAGTTAAACATGTGGTCTGGACTGCAGTAATGAATCAGCTTCAATAGTTTCAGTACATGCCAGGCCCCAAGACCTCAAGGCCTCACGTAGGCTGCAAGTGTGTACCAGGAACAAAGAACATCAATCAGCAATACAACACTATGGGCTATTAACTGGACTGCAAGCATTGATTGGCTACTTTGTACCTACTAAAACTGACCATATAGTACTGTGATTTGATGCTAATATGTGTCCACTAATATTTCTGCTCATGTAACATAATGATTGGATAGAATTCACCGCTTGTGACGTATTACTATGTGTTTTTAATAAAAGAGCTTCCCGAGCTCGTGATTGGGGCAGCTCACCCGAGATAGAACCAGCCTGGTGTCTTTCTTGATGCATTCAACCACCCAGTGAGAAGCCTTCCAAATGCGGAGCAAAGCCGCATCTGGTGACCCCGACGTGATCCGTTAAAAGAAACGGGTGCGTCTGTCTTCGACTGCTTATCTCACCCAGCTGGACGAGCCAGTTGCAACTCAGGGACGCCGTCTCATGTCACGGATCCCTCCCCAGGAATCTTCCCTAAAGAAGACATCCTCCCTTCAGGTGAGTATGGCAGAAAGTTCTCCAAAGTACAGATAGCACATTTGCAGGAATTAGGAGAATTAACAAAGAGCTCAATTCTTACTCTTAGGAATCAGGGCAAACACTCCCAGTTCCAACTAAAAAGGACCTTATCACCCTTTTGACTTACATCTATACACAATGCCCGGCTTATCTGGAGAAAGGGTCCTTGAAAGTCTCCACATGGCAACATTTGGGTGACTATTTTCATAGCAATCCCAGGGCTCCGCCAAAGATTCTGACCACATGGCGGATAGTCATGGAATGCTTAAAAATCAATGGCTCAGCACTGACCAATGCCCCCTTCCCTAAGGAGGGTCCTCCTCCTTACACAACCGAAACCAAAACAAAGGACGCTCTCCTGTTAGAAGCTTCCTCCCCCACTGCTCCTGAACCCATAAATCCTCCTAACTCAAATCCAGCGGAGGATCAGACACCCATGGGAGCGATCGCACAAGCCATGGTGCAGGGATGCAGGGAGGGCTCTCTTACTCTGGAGGAGCTCTCTCTTTGTCCCGTTGAATATATAGGGGATGGAGCCGGAAATATGGTGCCTAGACTTGAAGCTTTACCCATGAAATTAATTAGAGATTTAAAACAAGCCGTGGCCATGTACGGCATCCAGGCACCATATGTCAGAGGTTTCATTAACACCATCAGTACCTCCTTTTTCATGTTACCCCAAGATTGGAAAGATCTTTTCCGTATGATACTGACGGGACTGCAGTATGTTGTTTGGGAGTCAGACTTTCGCGCCGAAGCTGAAAAATTTGCCCATGATCATGGTGCAGCTGCGAGAGCAGATCAAATTTTCGGTATGGGCCGATTTATGGACTTAACAGCTCAGATGGTGCTCCCACCACGTATTCTTGCCCTTTTCAGAATCATAGCAGTCAAAGCCCTTGACAAGGTTGATGATCTTACCTCTGGCATCGTAGGATCTTTTTCAAAAATTACTCAAGGCTCACATCAGCCTTATGCTGAGTTCGTAGAGGAACTTCAGAAAGCCATTCAGAGACAAATCTCGAATGAAGAAGCCCGTAAAGAGCTTCTGTTGAAATTGGCTGTTGAAAATGCAAATGAGGATTGCAAAAAGATTCTGCAGCCTCTATCTTCCCGAGGGGGGGCTTCCCTCTCGGACTATCTGAAGGCTTGCAGAATCGTGGGAACTGTCTCCTACAATATGGAGCACCTGACCATGGCCTTGCAGCAAGCAAATTCTCAAGGCAGGCCAGCCAGAAACTGCTTCAATTGTGGGAAGCCAGGCCATTTCAAAGCACAATGCAGAGCCAGAGACAATACACAAAACAACACCAAGCCTAAGACGATATGCCCAATGTGCAAGAAAGGGTACCACTGGGCAAACCAGTGTCGCAGCAACATTCCTCAGCCACAAGGAAACTAGAGGAGGGGCGATCAGCCAGCCCCCGCTCCAAAGGCTGACTCCATATCTTTCCAACTAATTGCTTCGGAAGATATGGAAATTGACATCCCAGGCACTGTTTACTTTCTCCCCACATGCCTGAAAACGATCCCTCCTGCCTTGACGCCCCTCATAATTTATCCCATCCGAGACCTCATGACAAGGTGAATCATTGCTTCTCCGTTTCTGAGAGATTCCGATCACTTTTCCTCAGTGGCCATGGCAGTAATTGGAAATACTCCCACAAAATTTAGCAAGGGAGAATTAGTAGCAACCGCTATTCTGGTACCTGTTAAAACGGCTGATGCATGGGCATTTACTGTCCATCAGACAGTGGAACAAGCCAGGCCTGTGTTACAATTCACAATCCATAATAAAGTCTTTTCAGGTCTCTTAGATACTGGAGCTGACGTAAGTGTCATCCGAATGGCTGAGTGGCCGGACGATTGGCCTTTGAAAACTGCCCCAGCCGTTTGGGGAGTGGGAGGAGTTCAGCACTCCCATCGTAGCAAACACTGGCTACTGGTGAGTTACTCTGATATTTCTCGCACTGCCTACCTCCAACCCTTGGTTCTTCCACTACATACTAACCTGTGGGGCCGTGATCTTATGTCTCAACTTAACGCAAAACTCATTATCGATTAATGGAATCTTTTGCTAGAACTCCATTGTGGCTACAATTAAAAACCACAGAACCTGTTTGGGTAGATCAATGGCCCCTCACAATAGACAAACTAGAGGCCCTGCAATCACTTGTTCAGGGCCAAATTGTCAAAGGGCACGTTGAACCATCTGTCAGCCCATATAACACCCCCATTTTTGTCATAAAGAAAAAGTCAGGAAAATGGAGGCTATTGCAGGATCTATGAGCCGTGAACACTATAATAAAACCAATGGGGGCATTACAATGTGGTCTTCCAAATCCCAACATCATCCCTGAAAAATTTGATCTAATGGTCATTGATTTAAAAGACTGCTTCTTTTCTATCCCCTTGCATGAACAAGATCGTGCCTTATTTGCTTTTACACTACCTCGTTTAAACAACTCCTCTCCCTCCTCCCACTTTCAGTGGAACGTCCTACCTCAAGGTATGCTCAATAGCCCCACCATGTGTCAACATTATGTCAATAATGTCTTGCTACCCTATCATTCTGCTTTTCCACAATTTCTGGTGTATCATTACATGGGTGATATCCTTGTTGCCGCTCCTGGGCCACCGGGTACGGTGTTCACTTCATTTTCCTTCCTGAAAGCCATTCTTGCAAAAGGAGGCTTGCACATAGCACCTGAAAAGGTGCAAGTACTAACTCCATACACATATATGGGCTATAAAATGCTTTCTGCTACTGCCTATCCTTCACTTCCCTCTCTGTCTCTGCCTTCTCAACCCACCCTGGTTCAACTTCAGCAATATCTGGGTACCATAAACTGGGCTCAACCTTTCCTGTCTTTAACCACTGATATTCTTTCTCCATTGTTCGAAGCCCTTACCTGGGGAAAAATGCCTGCTGACATAATATCCTTGCAGCAACCTCAGCTTCAAGCAATAACTCAAATAGAAGAGAATAACCGAAAAATATGGGTAGATAGAGCTGCTGCCAATACTCCTTTCGATATGGTCATTTTAGCCACCCCGAGGCTTATGACCGCAGCAGTCATTCAAAAGGACCAAAAGCTGCACATCATAGAGTGGATCCATCTTTCCCATACGCCACGATGCTCCATCACTTCCAAATCAGCTCAATTGGCTGAATTGATCATAAAAGGCAGGAGCCATGCAAAATTACTTATGGGAATAGATGTCTCCACACTTTTCATCCCTTTTTCACTACAAATATGGGAATCTCTATTCCAAAACTCCGAGGAAATTCAGTTTGCCTTTGCTGACTGGCCTGGACTAGTTTCCTGCCACCCGCCCGCTGATCCACGTTTTCAAATCATTCAGACAATACCCATCTCTTTCTCCTCTCCCATCAGCAAAAGGCCTTTGGTCAATGCCTTGACTATATTTGCTGATGGCAGTAGGGAACGAGGGGCATGTGCTTGGCAAAGGAATGGGGTGTGGCACACTAAAACCACCCCTGTGCAGACATCACCACAAAGGGCTGAGCTTGTTGCAACCATATTAGTCCTCCAGAATTTTAATGAACCCCTCAACTTGATCTTAGACAGCCTATATTTTATCCAAATAGTCTCTACTATTCACAATTCTTACCTCTCTCCCGCTATTGATAAAAACCTTCTCTCTCTTTTTGTTAAATTGCAACACCTTGTTGCACAGCGTCAGCACCCCCTCTTTGTAGCACACATCCGCAGCCACCAACCCTTCACAGGAATCCTCCAGGAAGGCAATGATGCGGCTGATCAAGTGACTGCAGGTATCATGACCTCACACAGTTTAATTCCTTGGGAGAGCCATTCATACTTCCATCAAAACACTAAAGCCCTCATGAAACATTTCAACCTTACTATGGCCGAAGCCTCAGCCATTAGACAGCAGTGCCCCACCTGCAGTCAATATTCCCTTAGGTGTAAATCCCCGTGGGTTGAAAGCCTGTGAAATATGGCAGATGGACGTTACTCAGTTTCCCCCGTTTGCCCCCTGGAAATACCTGCATGTCACAATTGATACTTATTCAGGGTTCATAATGGCAACCCCGCAAAGAGGAGAAGCCTCCAAACATGTCATCAACCATTGCATTCGCACCTTTGCATCGTTGGTACGCCCAAATGAAATAAAAACAGATAATGGTCCGGCATACACTAGCACAGCTATGTCAGAATTTTGCGCTAAGTGGCAAATTACCCACAAATTTGGAATCCCTTACAACAGTCAAGGACAAGCTCTGGTAGTGGGAGCCAACCTAATGCTAAAAACAGCATTAGAACGACATTTGATCAAAGGGAAAAAAGCCCTTGGCTTCCCAGCGATGCAAGATACCCTTAATCTCTGTCTTTATACACTTAACTTCCTCAGTCTCTCCGGCACCCCTGCTACGACGGCAGCGGAGCAACATTTTTCCTCTCCCCTTCCCCTGATTCTCCCAAACCACAGGTATACTACCGCCAACTGCCAGACCCTACTTGGAAGGGTCCTGCTGCTCTCCTCACCTGGGGTCGTGGCTATGCAGCTCTCCAGCTTCCAGATCATGTCCTGTGGGTTCCTGGATGACACGTCAGACCATACCACCCCAAGGTAGAAAAATCACCACCTGCAGACATATCAACATGATTCATCCCATTGCCTTGCCGACCTTCTTCCTCCTTCTTACCACACATGCCTCCAAGGTCTCCATTCCATCTCGAGTGACGTACTTCATGCCAGGTACTTCCCTCCTGCTGACCTGCACCACGTCTAGGGACATTTTTCCACCCTATCTCAGATGGTCAACGCTCCCTCAGCCATGGCTCCATATCTCCAGCAATACTTCTTTCCAGATCAACACCTTTGAACACCCTCCTCAGTCTACTCTCCTCATACTTCGCCTACTGCCACCACCTATTATTGCTCCGGTCGACGCCTCTACGATTCCATACGCAACATTTATGAATCCTGGACAGTCCTCAGACCCCGTTCACCTCGTTGTTATCACAGACAATTCACAAATCAGCCTGACATTCCTGTTCAGCCCACCCCCTTTCTACATCAGGTTAAGAGATTGCAAAACCCCACCAGCGCGTCAGATGGCTGCATCCCCTGCCTGACCAAAACCACGCAAGCAGGCTCCATTCAACTAACTCTCATCTACCATACCCAACAACCGCAGAAGTGCCTTCCTACAGGAAAAACTTGCCAAAACAACGGAACCATGTACCATCTATGTAAGAAGAACTCAAAAAGCATTTGCTATGATCCCAAGACGGCTGTACATCTCAACGTTACCTGATGGGCGAGACTTCCAAGAACCTCTGGCAGATCTGATCCTGAGGGGGAGGGAAAACTTTATTACCTAAACCAAACCACCGTGCTCAAGGATGGTACTAACCCAATTGTTTTAATCTTTGATGTTTGTGTTGCTTGTTCTAAACCAGGGGGACATTTGTGCGGGTCGGCTGACTGGAAAACAACGTATGCCCACAATCATAAGTATTTGTGTCCTACACCCATTAACTGGGCCACAGGGAACCCTAACCAATGGATCCCTTGTGGAGGTTCCATTGAGTGCTCGGGTTGGTCTTGTGTCTGTGATTATACCGGGGGAGGGTACTCAGGCTGCAATCACCTGTCACATTTCAAACAAATATCAGGGTCTACCACAGACAATAAGGTAGAAATCACCATCTCCAGACAACACCCTGCCTTGAATACTTATGGCATAGGGATTGATGGCACAGGATCAGATCAAACACTTACATTACCATAAAAACTGAAGTAATATATGAAGGTAAGGAAACATCTTTAGGCTGGTTGGTATATAATAATTTAAGGAAATTAGAAAAAGCCCCTGATACAGTATTATTGCAAAAAACTTGTTCATGCATATGGCAGAAAAAATTGCAAAACAACTTGCAATAACCAATTGTTTTGTCTGTGGGGGAACCACCACAGGAGAACAATGGCCGTGGCAAGCCTTAGAAGCCTCGCCATCACTGTTTAATAACATGTCTTCTGTAGGAAACATAACAGCTAGAACAGCTTCCGATCCACTTATCTGGACAATTACCACCAACTTAATTGGTAGAAACTGCTTTTCCCAAAATGGGTTCACTCCAGTAGGACACCTCCTTTGCTTAGGTACATGGGATAACTCCTACCAGACTTGGACAGCACCTGACAATGCTACCACCACACCTGCAAAATTCAACACCTCCCTCCTTCCTTATCTCAATGACACAACATCTTCCCAAATTTGGACAGCCTCAAATAACATGTATTGGATTTGTGGTAACCTAGCCTATCCATCCCTTCCAGCAGATTGGCAAGGATCATGTGTATTGGGGTGGATAAGACTTTCCTTTTTCCTCCTACCGATCTCCATTAAGCAAGAACTAGGCATCCCTGTGTATGATACATTATCCCGCAAGAAAAGAGACACCGACAATGCCTTTAGTGTTATGAACTAATAAAGGAGTTTAATAAAGTTTTAACAACCTTAAGTAAAAAGCAGGGTTCTAATCCTGCACTTCTGATTGGCCAATAATAGCGACATCAGATTGGTCCTTTCTGGGAAATCTGATTGGCTGTTAATGGGCCAACTCTCATTGGTTCAAGGGTTTAACACTTCCATGTTTTTCATTGGCTAATAGGACAGCAGCCAACCCTATAAAAGGGCTGCTGCTGCCCTAGGGGATTGCTCTGTTCAGTATGCTTAATAAAGAGTTGAAGTTCATTGTTCACTGCCTCATCTCCGCTCCTTGCACCCATGCACAGAACTTAACATTTAGAACCCCCATATATATGATTAATAGAATTATTCATTTTCAAGCTGTTTTTGATTTAGCAGGCCAACGAATAGACAAAGCTCTAAACACTCTAGCGACTTCTGCAGACAAATTACGCACAGCTGTCTACCAAGATTGCTTAGCTTTAGATTACACACTAGCCAAAGAAGGAGGGGTATGTGGTAGGTTCAATCTCACGAATTGTTGTCTTCAAATTGATAAGGTTGGCAAAGTAGTAGCACAATTAACAACTGAGATGCGACAGTTAACCTATAATCCTAATCAAGTATGGCAAGGAATTGATTTTAAAAATATTTTTAGTTCCTGTTTCCCAAAACTACCAGGATTACAAGCCATAGTAGCTCTCATATGTATGATTGCTGCAGGATGTGTTATTCTTCCATGTGTGTTACCAATTTTTATCACCAATAGTCCATCTTTATTAGCTGAAAAGCGTGCCATTGCACAGGTTAATGCCCTCTGAGAAAAAGAACCTCTGTACAAAGTCACACCCTCAGAAGACCCTGATGCGTACGCTCGCACAAGTTTTTGCATGGGCAGTGACGAAGATCCAGAAGAATTTCCTCCATATAAAACTAAAACAGAGGAGATGCAGTAATGAATCAGCTTCAATAGTTTCAGTACATTCCAGGCCCCAAGGCCTCAAGGCCTCACGTAGGCTGCAAGTGTGTACCAGGAACAAAGAACATCAATCAGCAATACAACACCATGGGCTATTAACTGGACTGCAAGCATTGATTGGCTACTTTGTACGTACTAAAACTGACCATATAGTACTGTGATTTGATGCTACTATGTGTCCACTAATATTTCTGCTCATGTAACATAATGATTGGATAGAATTCACCGCTTGTGATGTATTACTATGTGTTTTTAATAAAAGAGCTACCTGAGCTCGTGATTGGGGCAGCTCACCCGAGATAGAACCAGCCTGGTGTCTTTCTTGATGCATTCGACCACCCAGTGAGAAGCCTTCCAAATGCGGAGCAAAGCTGCACTGGACTAAAGCCAAGGTTTAGCACACCAAGACCTTATAAAGGTATTTTTCTGCAATATGAATAAGGCTAAAATGGAGAAGGAATGTGGATGAACAAGCAATCTTCACCCAACTTCTCTTCAGGTCCACCTCCTTTTAAAAAAAAATCTTGCTCACTAGTGCCAAAATCTGAAAAGAAGTTACAGTACATTTGACCTCAACAATGTCATCCATGGGATCCCAGACTGGTAGGGTTGTAAACATTAAAAATGCATCAGTAGCCTCTTTTTAGAACTCTCCTGGACTACAACTGGAAACATTGCTGGACCAAATTGTAATTTTTGTTATTGAATAAAACATCTGGAAACATATTATAGATTCTATCCATGATACTGAATATGACTTTTTTTCTCAAATTTGTCTCAAGCCATAGGAATGGGTATAAGTAGGATACTAAACAGAGCAGTTTGGGGCATCAACTCTTGAGAGACTGGGGCCTTGGAATTAACTGTTCTAATTTTGGTTCTAAATCTGATCTGAGTT
Organism: Hydrophis major; assembly: GCA_033807585.1. Taxonomy (NCBI): domain Eukaryota; kingdom Metazoa; phylum Chordata; class Lepidosauria; order Squamata; family Elapidae; genus Hydrophis; species Hydrophis major. Next base: position 68,956,587 of record CM066328.1, on the reverse strand, counting down.
TTACAGCTGTCATATTTACATTGTGTTTTTAAAGTCAGCTCTCACTTTCCATTGCATTCTAAATAATATTGCCTCCCCCTTAAATAGGACCTTGTGCCATGCAAATTACTTGACTGTCTACATTCTAAATTAAAAACAAATCTGGAAAATTGGAGGGAGGAAGCCAAGGTAATGTAAAGCCTGCAAATTATGAGCTAATAAGTTTCAAATATTGTGCATAGCTATTTACTCTGCAGTTCAATAAAGAATATTGTTACTATGGCAACTACAACATCACATCACCAATATGCAGTTTTTGAAGATGCAGATCTTTTCTTCCCCTGCTTTTTTTAAAAACAAAAAAGACATTTAGCAATATGGCATTTGAGATGCTGGGTTTTAAACATGTTTTTAAATTATTTTTTGTAAAAGTGACAAACAACTAGCTGGGTTTTGAAAAAAGAGAAACAGTTGAAAAAGAAAATGACTAGGATTTTTGTCCAATTTATTTTTTATTTTATTAAATGTCAGGTATGGATTTAATGAGCCTTATAACATAAAACATCTATTTGCTTCATTTTGGAGGCACATTTCATATAGGACAGTTGCACTCTCTATTTTAATGAGTTCCCTAGAACAATGTGAAATGAAACCTTAGAATAGGACAGTTTAAAAATGAAACCCAATTTGACCAAAATAATGCAAAAGCCAAAGCTAAAGAAATAGAAGCACTTTGTTTCATCTTGCAGATTATCTAAATATGCCATAACTGAATCATAGAAGTTCTTGTATATCCAAAAATAAAAACAGAATAACATTGCATAATCAAGTCAAGGGGCATTGTTAAGAAATTCTGAAAACCAAACAGGTGTCAGGGTTCCAAGTAACAGCCCAAATGAAATCTTCAGAGTTGTCAACAGGCACATTCCAGAGAAAAAAATAGAAATCTATACTAATTAAACAGGCCAAAAAAGGAAAAAAGAAAGGAAAGGAAAGAAAACCCAATAAACAACTTGGTCTGAACTTGAAATAAAGACAATCTGAAATTTGACCAGTAGCTTTGAAGATAAACAAGCTGCACAATTGGGATACTTAGAACTGTTATCTTAAAAGGAGGTAATATCTTCTTGCCAATCTGGGAGCCCTCAACTATGGGGCTAGAAAAGGAAGGTTCCTTCAGAAGGTTTGATTCAACCCAGTGGTGGGATTCAAATTATTTTACTACCGGTTCTGTGGGCGTGGTTTGGTGGTCGTGGCAGGGGAAGGATACTGTAAAATTCAGTCAGAGTTGGTATTTGCCGGTTCTCTGAACTACTCAAAATTTCCACTACCAGAAATCCAGAACTGGTCAGAACCTGCTGAATACCGCCTCTGATTCAACCCACAGAAAACTTCTAACAGGAGAAAAATTCCCTTGGTTGATAATTACAGTTGGTGATATTTCAACCATGGTTGCAAATCAGATTGTCTCTGTCTTATTCTCTGTTATTATCTTGGATGATTCTTCACACCTGAAATGTGAGAAACAGCACCTGAGTGATTAATGGACAGAGTTTAAGCTCAGTATCTTTTTTTTTTAAATCACAATAATGAAACAATGTAAGAACAGTAGAGATTTTTCTGTCTATGTGCGTATGTGAGAAAGAAATTCCAATGTGGTGAGTTACACAATCATTTCATTATGGAGCTAGTTTAAGTACAATTATTTTTGGCACAACAGAAGGGCAAATGATTCAAGGAGAGAAAGTGCACAGACAAAAACAACAGATGGTAATCTTTTTTTTTCCTTGAATGAACAATTATATTTAACAGAATAGAATATCATAATGAGCTAGTGGTTTTATTAAAGATTAGAAGGCACTGCCAATGACTGAGATTATTAAAATTTTAAGCAAATATATTTAGGGTATGATCAAATTATTTTTCTCTTTTTAAAATTATCGTGACCCTAATTATGGATTTTTACACATAAAGATAACTCTTTTAATTATTTATTACAATATTTATGGATCACATTTTGTTATTCAAAACAAATATTAAAACAACTTAAACAGAAAATAAAATCATGAAGTGAAAGCATATCTTTTTTAAATTAAATGCTAAGGATACACACTGACTTTGAAATTCAATTCAGAAACTATTCAGACTAGATTTTGACAGATCTTGATTTTCATTGACTAGCATAAAAAACTGACTTTTAAAATATTATTTTATTTTTTAAAATACCAGGATGATATTTGAAGACTCAATAAATTCTAAAAGGAACAAGTCTGGTATCAAAGAAATACGTATCAAGGTTTAACCCACCCTCCCCCATGCTTCAGTTATGAAAAAAAGTAAGTGCCTATAATGTTATTCTGTGGGAATAGAGTTAGATGAAACTGGCTGTAGCATTAAATAATCTGCTATGAAAATGGTAAATATTGTAGAGATGTTTCTTGGTAGAAAGAAAAAAGGATTTGGGGATCTTATATTAGAATCTCAGTGATGCTCACAAACTCGGGTTGAATTGCCTTCATTTCATGCATGATTCATTTCTACACCAAGCCTTATTTTGACAAAACAAACAAACAAACCCTGTTCTGCTCAGAAGAGAAGCCCTGAGAACATTCAGCAGTTCTAGATCCAAAGTTCTAAGGTTGGACTTTTTAAAATGTTCTTGCCATACTCAAATTTCTGGCTATCATAGGCAGATCAAACTAACTCCTTCCCCTAAATGCATCTCATCTTCACTCAAAATATTTGTTTAGCATAGTCCTTTCATTGTTCTCATTCTTTTTAATCAGTGTAATGTCTTGTCTTTTAGGAAGAGATTGGACAACCAAAATGGTATAGGGTCTGCTGCTTATGCAGGAGATTGAACTAGAAGACCTCCAAGGTACCTTCCAACTTGATTATTCTCATCTAGATCAAACCCAGAATCAGACTACATTAGACCAGACAGAACTCTATCAGAACAACATATAAAAGTTAAAATAAGTCTCCTCTCCTTCCTGGATTTTTCATTTTCATTGCCATACCTGCAAATGATAATCTAAATAATAGCACTCCCTCTTTTATCCATTTTTTTTCATACAGATTGATGATTAGTCAACTACTGTTTTCCATAGACTCCCATCTGCATTATCTGTGCCTGTCATAAGGCTGGGAGAGTTTATTAGAAAAATGGTGGTCTTTGAAAGGAAGCATAGTGAATCTGTCTATTTTTGTCTGTCTGAGTGTCTGCCTGTCTATCAGTCAGTTTATCTATTCATTCTATCTATCTATCTATCTATCTATCTATCTATCTATCTATCTATCTATCTATCTATCAATCATCTCTGAAAGGGCAATTTGTTGTTGTTTTAGTTGCAAAGTCATGTCCAACCCATTGTGACCCTATAGACAACATTCCTCCAGGCCTTCCAGTCCTCTACCATCCCCCGTAGTCCCTTGAAGCTCACACTGACTGCTTCGGTGTCTCCATCCATCCATCTCATTCTCTGTCATCCCCTTCTTCTTTTGCCCTTAACCATTCCCAGAATTAGACTCTTCTCCAGTGAGTGACTCACTGGAGAAAGGACAATAGATTCTCAAAAAAGTGCATTTTACTTACTTTTGTTTTATGTTTTGCATATATATGAACAAACAATTCATGAACTTGCAGTTCATTAAGCATTATATTCTAATAGAACAATTATTCACCAGAATTCTAATATTCTGGAAATATATAACATATTTTGAAAGAAGAGGGATTTAAGGGCTTTTTTCCCGTCCTCATTTTCGAGTCAATATTTACTAAAAATAATTATCACATTTAGAAAAATAGAGAATTACACAAATTCTAAATGACTGGAAAATTTAAAAAAATATCCCTATCTTTTAGATTACAATTAGAATACTGCATCCAGTATTCTGCATTTGGTGACCACGATGAAAAAAAAAAAAGATGTTGAGACTCTAGAAAGAGTATAGAGAACAGCAACAGACATGATTAGGGCTTTGGAGTCCAGACTGTTTGATGAATGGTTGCGGGAACTGGGATTGTCTAGTCTAATGAAAAGAAGGAATAGGGGTGACAAAGCAGTTTTCCAATACTTGACGGTCTATTACAGAGAGGAGGGGGTCAACCTATTCTCCAAATCATCTAAGGGCAAGACAAGATGAAATGTGTTAAGTTCTGTGCGTGGCGCAAGAAGTGGAGACGAGTCGACGAACAGTGAACTTCAACTCTTTATTTAACATGGTGCAACAGCTTGGCGAATGGCCACAACAGCCCCCTTTATATAGGTAAGCTCTTGGGTATTTAGCCAATGAAAACACAGGAACGTTAGCTCTTTTTAACCAATGAGAAGGGCTCATTAATAGCCAATCAGATTCTCCTGAACGGACCAATCCGATATTGCTATTATCGGCCAATCGCTATTATCGGCCAGAACCCTGCACTTTGCTTTAAGGTTTCAACAAACTTTATTCAAGCACTTTTATTAATTCACAACACCCCTTCCCCCCAGATTCCATTTAAGGGGTGCTGTAACGTAGTCTTTGAGGTAGGCAGGCTGTTTTGATTGTCTATTTGATTTACGCTGTCCTCCCGGTATTTGTCTAGAGTCTTGTTGGGGTAGGACGTTATCTGGTGAGCAGGGTGCCTCTAATTCTGTATCTAAACTTCCGTTACCACCAATGTCCTCGATATCCCTTTGAGGCGAGTTAACCCCTGTCCCCAATCCTTCTTCTGAGCGGTCATTTCTTCCGCTTGTGCTTTCCACCATTCCAAACTCAGCCTCCTTGGCGTCTCCTCCCCCCTCAGTTTGGAAATCACCGGAATCGCAGACCCCAGACTGCAGCCTTGAATGCAGCTGATCAATATGGCGCTTCCATATTCTATTGTCGCGACATTTCACTCGGTACGATCTGGGTCCGGTTACTTGGATTACAGTTGCCTCGACCCACAATGGGTCGCCATGAAAGTTTCTCATGAAAACCACGTCGCCTACCTGGAAATTATGGCACGCTGGATCCGTGTGGTTTTTCAAGTTCGTACAATGGGTGTAGTCGGTCCAGGTGGGAGCGGAGTTTCCATCCCATCAATAACTCAGCGGGAGTTTTGTTGGTGACGCTGTGTGGAGTGATGTGCTGCAAAAGGAGTATCCAGTTAATCTTGTCTTCGATATCGCCAGAGTCCATTTAATGTAGAGTTCTTTTGACGAATTGTACCATGCACTCAGCCCTCCCATTAGCTGCAGGATGCGCCGATGAAGTTAGCACATGGCGAATACTGCGGTCCGCCAGATACTGTTCAAAAGAAAGCATGGTAAACTGGGGCCCTTTGTTGGATACCAGAATGTCCGGTAATCTGTGTGTTGCAAATAGTCTGTCCAATTTCCTGATGACTGATTCAGTTGTTGTATTTTTCATCTCATGGATTTCGAGCCAGCTCGAGTAGGCATCCACTCTTAATAAAAATGTGTGTCCATTCGTAGGTCCCGCAAAGTCCAGATGAATATGGGACCATGGTCCCCTGGGTGTTTCCTATTCTGTTGGGGTTGCTTTCTGTGGGGCGTTGCTGACTTCCTGGCATTTGGGACAAGTCTTTACCCAGGCTTCGATCTGCTTGTCTATGCCCGGCCACCACGCATAGCTTTGTGTGAGTGCTTTTATGCGCATGATGCCGGGGTGGCCATCATGCAAGGTTCTCAGTACCGCTCGCTGTAACCTCTCTGGGACAACAACTCTATCGCCCCAAATGATGCAGCCCTTCTGGAAAAACAGTTCCATCTGTCGACTTTCGAAAGGAGCATAGTTGTCAGGGATTTGGTCCAATGGCCATCCACGTTCTACCCAGCTGAGGACACATGCTAAAACGGGATCGCGTTTAGTTTTAATCGCGATATCACGAGCTGTCAGCAGCGGTTTTTGGAGTGTCTCGATCTGCAGTGTTGTGAAGGTCAGAGCAGGGTCGTCAACGGTTTCTGGAAGCAGTGCATGGCTTAATGCGTCAGCATGGGGAATGGCTTTCCCCGGATGGTGTTGCAACTTATAATTATAGGCAGCCAAGAATTCTGACCAGTGGGTCATTCTGGGAGATAATATATAAGGGGTTGGTTTATCTCCCGCTATTATTCCCAGTAAGGGTTTGTGGTCAGTTATTATCGTGAAAGCTCTCCCATAAATATATTCATGAAATCGTTTAACAGCAGATACAATAGCAAGAGCTTCCTTATTAATTTGACTGTAATTGCATTCTGTTTTTGACAGTGTTTTTGAAAAGTAGGCAACAGGGGCTTCACTTCCGTTTGGTAAAATGTGGCTCAAAATGGCACCCACTCTGAAGGGTGATGCATCACAAGTAACCGTTAAAGGCAAAGTCTCATTATACTGCATCAAAACAGCATCGGAGGTCAATAAGTTTTTTACTTGTCGAAACGCCTGTTCCTCTCGGTGCCCCCAAACCCAGGTTGCTTTTTTGTCTAATAAACAATGTAGGGGTTCGGCTACGGTTGCCTTGTGAGGCAGGAAGACGTTATAAAAATTGATAAGGCCAAGGAATGCTTGAAGATCCACCTTATTTCGGGGTCTTGGGGTGTTTTTGATTGCCCTAAGTTTGCTATCGGTGGGGTGAATGCCCTGTTTATCTATTAAATATCCTAAAAATTCTACTTGATCAGTACATAGTTGACACTTGTTTTACTTAACTTTGAGACCCAAGTCTTTAAATCTCTGAAGAACCAACCCCAGGCACTCCCTTAGTATTTCTTGAGTTGGAGCAGCAATTAAAATGTCATCAAAATAGGGGACAATGCCTTTTATCCCTTGTAATAGTCTTTCCATCAAACTTTGAAAGATTCCCGGGGCCATGCTTACTCTGAATTGGAGTCAGTTACATTTAAACGCACCTCAGTACGTAACGATCGTTTGAGCCTCTGCCATTTTTCTGTCTACAGGCAGTTGTTGGTATGCCTGGGCTAGATCTAGTTTAGCGAAGACTTTTCCGTCCCCCAGTGAATGGAGAAGGTGTTGCACCACCGGTACCGGGTAAGCATTTTGCTGCAGGGTGTGATTCAGGGTGGCTCAGCAGTTCCCACAAATTCTTAACGTTCCATCCGGCTTGATGGGTGTCATGATTGGGGTTTCCCAGGGAGAATGGTCAGTTGGTTCTAACACCCCCTGGGCTATTAATTTATCAAGCTGCTCGTCAATCTTTGGTTTAAGGGCAAATGGGACTCGACGAGGCTTAAGGTGGATGGGAGCTATTTCGGGGTTGAGGTTAAATGATATCAGGGTCCCCTTGTACTCGCCTAGTTTGTCTGCAAAGACGTCCTGGAATTCTTGGACGAGAGCCTCTTCCCAGTCGTTGCTGCTGGTTTGGCGAATGCCGGCTACTTCAATTCCAAGTGGAGTGAACCATTGGAGGCCTAACAAGCTAGGCCGATCCCTGTCAACTGCAGTCAAGGGTAGAGATGCAGTACGATTTTTAAATGAGACACGGACTTGGCTGGATCCAACGACTGGAATTCGATTTCCTTGATAATCTTTGAGTATGATTCTTTGGAATCGGAGGTCTTGTCATGGACGGTAGGGATGAGTTGCTTGAGGGTCTTCCAGGAAACCATCGAGAGGGATGATCCTGAATCGACTTCCATCATACAAGGCTGGTTTTCGATAGCCACCTTCACCCGGATCTTCTTGGCGTCCAGTGATGAGGCGTGACCAATAGTTTGGTGTGCCTCTTCTCACCTCGTTGAGTGGTTTAGCGGTTTGTTTCTGTAGGAGTGGTTGTTCCATTGGTGGTTCAAGGGTTCTCGCTTTGCAGGACGGCTTCCTGTAGATTGGCGATAGTTAGCCCCCCTCGGGGTTTGGCTGGGTCCTTGCTTGCTTCTACAGACCCGTCCAATGTGGCCTCTTTTCCCGCACACATGGCAGAGCGCGTTGAGGAACTTGCAGTCTGATCGGGGGTGGTTTGCCCCACAACGAGCACATTGGTACTGCGATTTCTGGCGTTGGTCCCGTTCAGACCGGAGCTGGTTGACCTCTTCTTCATCGCTTTCTGATGATGATTCGAGGTCCTCATGTTGGGCTGTCATTGCCGGTTCTTCTAAGTGAGGTGAAACTTCGCTGGCGAGTTGGCAAAGTGAAGCGTGGGTGTGGCGCATTTGGGCAGCCGACTTCCTGGTTGCTTCTGCTGCAGTAGCGTCAGCGATGGCATCTGTAAGGCTAATGTTGCCTTTCACCATCAGCTTACTCTGCATGCCTGGTGAATCTAATCCCAGAACTATTCGGTCTCTCAGGGCTTCTTCAAGGTCGGCAAACCCGCATAGGCCTCCTAGATTCCCGAGATCTGCTATGAAATCTGCAACGCTTTCACCCTTCCGCTGATCTCTCTGGTAAAATTCATGCCTTGTCATGAGTGTTGGTACGGTCGGTGCATAGTGGGTCCTTAGCAGGGGTTCGAGGACGTCCCAGTCCATGGACTTCACTTCTGCCGGTTTCGCTAGTGCTTTGGCCATCTTGAATACGGTTGGCCTGCAATGAGTTAGGAATACCACCCGTTTCTTTCTGGTAGTGGCATCCTTCTAATTGTTAGTCTCCAGAAACATTTGGATGCGATCCATATATGAATCCCAGTCTTCTTGTGCCGGGTCGAATGGAGCGGGTGGTATGACACTGCCGGACATGGTTCCGCCGTTGGTGCATTTCAGCCACGTGCTCTGTTATCGCTCTGTAGTGTTCAGTCAGCTCTGACGTCTCCACATCCCATCCTTGTCACCAGCTTCTGCGCATGGCGCAAGAAGCGGAGACGAGTCGATGAACAGTGAACTTCAACTCTTTATTTAACATGGTGCAACAGCTCGGCGAACGGCCACAACAGCCCCCTTTATATAGGCAAGCTCTTGGGTATTTAGCCAATAAAAACGCAGGAACGTTAGTTCTTTTTAACCAATGAGAAGGGCTCGTTAATAGCCAATCAGATTCTCCTGAACGGACCAATCCGATGTCGCTATTATCGGCCAATCAGAAATGCAGGGCCAGAACCCTGCACTTTGCTTTAAGGTTTCAACAAACTTTATTCAAGCACTTTTATTAATTCACAACAAAATGGATAGAAGCTTAAGAAAAGGAGATGCAACCTTGGATTAAACGAGAAATTTCCTAACATCTTTCACGAAAGATAACAAAGCAGCCTCCAAATATAAAACATTTGTGCCAAGCTACCACAGAAAATGTTCTATTGCAGTGTTAAAATATCCACTTTCAAAAATTATTTAAAAATAAAGCTCTACTATAAATAGAAAAGTCCACTGATCTCTGACCTGTTGCTGTTTTAGGTTGATTGCATGAGTTATGGAAGTTATGGAGTTATGAGTTATGGAATGAAATGTTGTGTATCACTTGTGTAAGTGTGAGAATGTATCTGCTATTGAGACTGCAAATATAATAAAACATGAGTTGAAGAAATGGTCTTATATATGTGATAGTCTAACAGCAAAAATGCTACCAGAGGCACTCACACAAAAAGTAATAATAGATTTCTTTGTCTGTCTCTTCCTCCTACCAGGAAAAGTTTCCACAATAAATTATACTGGAAGAGGCAAACTTATACATACATGGGAGCAGGCCCTCTGATAGGCATGTGGAAGTGATAAATTCAGCATCTAGCAATCCATATCACTATCATGCCATTCAAACCCTGCCCCAAAATCAGAGGTGGTATTCAGCAGGTTCTGACCAGTTCTAGAGAACTGGTAGAGGAAATTTTGAGTAGTTCAGAGAATCGGCAAATATCACCTCTGACTGGAGATTTTACAGTATCCTTCCCCTGCCACGATCACCAAGCCACGCCCACAGAACTGGTAGTAAAAAAATTTGAAGTCCACCAGTGCCCAAAATATATATGTACATACACAAACATACACATTCTTTCTCCATATGTGGAACCAAAATTTCATGTTTGAAATACTGCAAAACAACAGCAACAGCAACAACACATTTGTGGAATCTTTGAATCATATTTTCATACCTCTTTGAATCAATTCAAAAATATTTGATATTTATGTATATATCTATCATATTTCTAAACTGCCTATCTCTCTCAAAGAGGGGCTCCAATGCCTTTAATCAGTTTGAATCAAACTGAATCACCCCTTAGAAAATGTGCATATGGTTTATTACTCAGGGACTAAGATATAGTTTGTGACTGATACCAAATCTAGATGTTTGCTATCAATGAAATTCAAACGGGGCAATGACCTAGTCATTGTCACTAGGTGAGGTTGCAACTTTTCTCAATACAATTTCATTGAAACATACTAATTCTATAACTCTGTTAGAAAATTGAAGCATCTATTGCATTTGAATATTCATGAAAAAATATGAGAATTAAATAAGAGCCTTTTCTTCAAATGTTCAGAACTCCTACTACTTATGTCTGTGGAGATTCTCAGTCATTCAGATCATGGTTGTTCCAAAGCTGCTTTCTTTTAAAAGGTAACTGGACTTTCTCGTTTCTCTTGAAGACATTTAGCTTCTCATCCAAGAAGCTTCTTCAGTTTTGAATTTCAGTTCTGAACTGAAGAAGTTTCTTGGATGAGAAGTGAAATGTCTTCAAGTAAAATAAGGAAGTCTGGTTGCCTTTTGAAAGAAAACACCTTTGGTCCTACTACTTGAAATAAATACACAATCTCATCTGAATTGAGAACTCCAAAAGCATGTTATGTATACCATGCTGCCACTGAGTTCTAACTTGTAGGAATTTGAAATGGGTTGAGTTAGAACTCTTTAGTTATTGGTATGCAATTTTCTGTGTCATTGACCAGTGTATGCTTTGGAGCCAGCTATCCCAGTTGGGAACTAAAGGCACAGTTTGCAGCGTTTCATTTTCTTCTCAGATAATATTTTCCAGAAGATTGTGTGGTGGAAAATTCTGTGTCAACTGCAGCATAAACATTTATCATGGTTTTGATATTAACACCCTTCTAATTTATCACCTTTGTTCTTTGAGGATATAGACTGAATTACCTGAGCTGTCCTATATGATTTAGATGAAGAAGTGGATGACCAGAATTAATTTTCCTGCAGGGTGGTGGACAGAATGAGAAAATTATGATTTTTTAACACTCCAGTGCCTTCATTTTCTACATTTTAATTGCTTATGCTAGGATGTGGTAGTGGTTTACATACTGTTTTCTTATGCTAATTATTATATTTTATCACCTGTCTCTCTTTTTAGTTTGCAACACATCTCGAAAACAAACAAACAAAAGTGTTTCTCTATATGAAGGTTCTTTTTTTGTTTTAAATCCTGTTTATAACTGTTATGAATAAAGGAGAAATAAAGTATGGAAATATGAAACAGAAATAAGTTAAAGGCCCTGCTCTCTCTTTTTCACTTTTTCACTTTATATAGAAGATAATGGTTTGTCATGGCCATCATTAAGCATACATTTCCAAAATTCCTGAATACTTTTCTTGGAAAATCATTACATTCTTGCTTTTTCATTTTGACATCAATTAATTTATGAATGAATTAGTAAGGCATGTATGTTGTCAGAATGTTGAAAAAGGGTAAGGCTGCAGATGAAGACAGTATAATTGGAGAAATGATAAAACATGGAAGTGGTTTACAACTAAGAGGTTTTTTATTTATTAGATTTATTTGCCTAACTTATTTAATACATACAAAAAGATTGTGTTTGTGCTTTAAAATTGAAATAATTTTGCCATTGTTTTTCATTCAAAGGAAAAGATAACAAGATAACAAGAGTGAACAGAGGGATTTGATTTTTAAGTTTGTCTGGGAAATCAACTTTCAGAACTGTGATTGAAGGAATACAAGAATAAAGAACATTTGGAAAATATTCTGTTGATTTATGGTGGGGAGGTGGCATTTCCCAGCTTTATGGTTTCAAGAAACTTAAATTTGCCTTCCCTGGTGATGGGGTTTGAGATAGCATAAGAGTTCATAGCCACCTTGACAACCATGAGCCTATCGGCCCTATTCAGAACATAACCCTAATGTGGCTCTCGTAATTACCCCACGTAAAGGAACAAAGTAGTACAATCCTGTGACACTCAGTCTCAATCTGTAGAGTCAATCCAGAAGGATTCTTTGGTCAACTCTATTGAAAACCACTGACAAGTCAAGAAGAACAAGGACAGATGCATAAGCCCTTCCCTTATGGCAGTGAAAGAGCACTAATATGATGGTCAGACCATGCCCTGGTAGCCATGGGATTCTCTGGCACTGATCTCTGATGTAAGGAAGCAGAGCCTCTTAGATTGATCTGTCCCCACAACTAATGCAGCCAGATAGGTTTCAGAGAGAGATGGTAGTTATTCCTGACAATCTGATGCATGATCCAGTTATGTTCTTGGCTGTTGCCTGCAATGAAAGAGCAGCCAGGATTACATCCATGCAACCTTTTCCCCTTGTTTATGATTTACAGAGGAGCTTTGGGTAATGAAATGGGAAAGGAGATGTCTATGGCATTAGTTGTGGTTGAGGCAGCATGAACCTGACAGAAAATAAGTGAGAGCCATTATTAGGGCCTACCTTATGGTGGCATGCATCTCTGCCCTTATTGCAACCCTAGCTGGCTATTTGTGGATTGCAATAATCTTTCCTCTCCTGTGTAACCTGTGTGTGAAGTCACAGGGTAATATTTTCTGTTACCATTGGGTGATGTTACCTTGAATACAGATGTCACCCTGTTGTATAGGGTACCCTGAGCAAATTTAAAGATACTGCTGATGTCCTGTTCCAGGGTGTGGAGGCTGTAGGGTCTGCATAGGGAACAAAATGAACCCTAATAAATGAATAGATGAACCCTAATAAATCTGAGTTTAATTTGGGTTTGGATCCTAGATTTTATCATCTGTGGTGTTGAATGAAGTGACAGTGACCTAGACTGAACCTGGTGTATAATCTGGAGGCACCAATTTTCCTCTGGCTGCATTCAAGATGCTGGTTTTCAATTTTAAAATTCTACATGGCATGGAACCATTTAATTTAATGGAATGTTTCTTTCCAGTTTTATCTACATCCAGTTTTATCTACATCAAGTCAAGTCAAGAAGGAGGGGTGTACTGCAAATCCTTTCTTCTAAGGAGCTAAATTTGGTGGGACCCAGGTTGCATGCATTTTTTTTGTTTTTGTGGCCTACACCCTTTGGAATATCAGCCCCCTGAGGTGAAATTGGCTACTTCCCTACTTACCTTCTGGAAAGACTTCAAGATATGTTTTTTTTATCTCCATCAACCTTGGGAGTCCCATGGTAAGCCAGGAAAATGGTTGCATGATCTTAAATGATGTTTGGTTCTCCTGCTACATTGAGTTTTCATCTTTTTTTTTTGTTTTTACTTAGCATTTTATTATGTTTATTGTTTTTAATGTATTGTATACCACCCAGAGTCACATTAAGATGGCAAGTATATAAATTTGTTAAATAAGTCAATAGTAGAAAGGAGAGTTGGATATGCTGACAGAAACACAAAAGAAAGTTGAACACAAGGTAGGTGATTTAAGGAGGCGTGATGATTCTCAAACTTTGCTTGGAAGCAAAGTGTTTGATGTATTGAAAGGATACGTGTGGAGCGGCTTTTGTAATTTATGGACATTCTGAATTACCAGACAGATTCCGGGAAGTCTGCCAAGGACTGGAATATAATTCTGTTAACCCTTTTTTAGTCTGGCTCTGTTTTGTTTGAATATTTTGAACTGTGGAACTCCTTGTTCTCACTTGTGAAAATAGGTGAGACATAACATTTTTGCTTCCAAGCCTAACAAACCATCTTCAAAACAAGATGGACTAAACTCAACTGCAGAGTTTGGTAGAGCAGCAACAGCAACAGATAAGTCAACTACTTCAAATCAATATGACTCTTCAGAATCTGATAACACAACTGGTGAATCATATTTCCAGCTTGCAAAACCCTGCTGCTGCTCCCTCAGCCCTTCCCTTGAGGAAAAGCCCGGTATCCATGCCGGAGAAATTTTCAGGGCAAATGGACATGTTCCTGGCATTTATGGGTCAGTGCCAATTGTTTATCTCTCTGAGGCCTGAAGACTTCCCAAGCGACCGGGCTAAGGTAGGATTTGTGATTAGCCTATTATCTGGGCAGGCTGCCAAATGGGCTACTCCCTTGTTAGTTCAAGATAGCCCATTGTTGGACAATTTTCAGGGTTTTCTACAACAAATGAGAGTTATGTTTGAAAACTCAATTAAACTACAAATTGTGGTTAGACGGTTATGGGACATTAATCAGGGGAAATGTTCCCTGCAGGAATACATTGCAGAATTCCGTTTGCTCTGTATGGACTCTAATTGTATGGCTCATATGGCTGTGTTCCAGGAAGGCTTGTCTGATGCCATCAAGGATGAGTTAGTCCATGCAGAGCGGGCTTCAACTCTGGATGCATTGGTAATTCAGTGCTTACGTATTGAAACTCATTTACAGCAACGTGGAAGTAAACGGCCCATTGTGGAACCACCTTCGTCTTCTCATGCACAAACCACGCCACCGAGAGTTTTCCAAACCATGGTTAAGGCTGAGGAGCCAATGGAGTTAGGCACACTCTGCCCTCGCCTAACGGCGCGAGAATGTTTGAGAAGTTTCCAGGAAGGCTTGTGCCTTTATTGCAGGGGTCCGGGACATTTTGCAAATTCCTGAACTCGGAGAGGGACTCTCAGACCTGTGCTTGAAACCACTCCTGGCCCGTCGGGAAATGGGTTAGGCCCAACCTTGGGGAAACCCCAGGTCAGGCACATCCTACACCCCCACCCCAAATTGCCGAAGTAAATCCTGGCCCTCCTCGGCATTTACTTTTGGACACTTGTATCTTTCTGCAGTCCCAGAAGGAGGGAATTCCCGCTGTTGCGCTGGTGGATTCAGGGGCTACAACCAGCTTTATGGACTGTGCTTTTGTTAAACATTTTGGAATTCCTTTGATTCCTGTGAATCCACCCATTAAGGTGGAAACCGTAGATGGGCATGAACTCAAGTCAGGACCCATTCGCTTCGCCACTCAGCCAGTGCGTATGGTTATTGGGGATCATGAAGAGGTGATAAGTTTTTATGTCACCTCGAACCTCCATCTCCCTTTGGTGCTCGGAGTATCCTGGTTATGTTTGCATGATCCGTTGGTGGCTTGGGCGCAGAACACCATTTCTTTTCAAAGCCTACAATGTGTGGACCACTTGAGGCATGTCTGCACTGGCCAGGATATTACCACTCCTGCTGTCTCAATTCCTTTGGAGCTGTCGGACTTCTCCGATGTTTTCAGTGAACAGGAGGCAGACTGATTACCACCACATCATGCTTATGATTGTTCCGTGGACCTGATACCGGATGCTCCATTGCCAAAGGGGTGGTTATACTCCATGTCAGAGCCCGAGTTGGTTGCACTTCAAGAGTTTTTAGATAAAAACTTAGCTCGGGGATTTATTCGACCCTCATCGTCCCCTCTTTCGGCTCCCATTCTTTTTGTCAAAAAGAAGTTGGGAGAACTTTGTCTCTGCTGTGACAACGCTATCACTGTGAGGAATAGCTATCCCTTGCCGCTCATTCCGGAATTGATGGAGTGGTTGCGAGAGGCTACAATCTTCACGAAACTCGATCTGCATGGGGCCTACAACCTGGTTCGGATGAGAAAGGGGGACGATTGGAAGATGGCGTTTGGTACTCGTTATGGTCATTTCAAGTACACCATCATGCCATTTGGTCTGACCAACGCTCCGGCTGTATTCCAGCATTTGATGAACGATATTTTATGGGATATGCTGAATAGGTTTGTTGTGGTGTATTTGGACGACATTTTAATTTACTCCTGATCCAGAGATCATCACCTTCAACAGGTTTGTCAAGTGTTTCAGCATCTTCGGGAGCATAAACTCTATGCGAAACTGGAGAAGTGTTTCTTTTTCCAGTCGTCGATAGAGTTTTTGGGACACATCATTTCTCCTGAATGCATTGCTATGGACCCTAAAAAGGTTGAGCCATTGTGTAGTTGGGAAGCACCTCATCGAGTCAAGGATGTACAAAGTCTTTTGGGATTCACCAACTACTATCGGACTTTTATCCCGGACTTTGCTAAAGTAATGGATCCCATAACTCAGCTCCTCCGTAAGAAGGTCCCGTTTGTGTGTGGGCCCCCCCCCCGCAAGAACAGGCTTTTGAAACTTTAAAGAAAGTGTTTGTGGCCGAGCCGATATTGAGGAATCCTGATCCAAATCGTCCATTTGTGGTCGAGACAGATGCCTCTAATGTCGCTATCGGAGCAGTACTGTTACAAGCTCCGAAGGACGGCGTGCCTCTTTTCCCATGAGCATACTATTCTAGGAAGCTCACAGCTTCAGAGCGCAATTACACCATCTGGGAAAAGGAGTTAAGGCTGCCTTTGAGACCTGGAGACATCATTTAGAGGGGGCTCAGCACAAGGTAGAGGTTCGGACGGATCATCGAAACTTGGAACATTTGTCTATCGCTAAGAAGTTGAACCAATGCCAGATTCGGTGGTCATTTTTCGCAAGGTTCAATTTCTCCATCACTTATGTTCCAAGTGGACAGAATCGGAGGGCAGACGCGTTGTCTCGGAAGCCCGAGTATATCGGTCCCGAGGATCCTCTTCCTCTACGAACGGTGTTACCACCGGAATCCTTGGCCGTACTTCAAGATCCAGTAGATTTGCGGGCTCGCATATGGGAGGCGCAGCGATTGGACGCGTAGATGCAGCAGAGAAGGGGGGAAGTTGGACCCGATTCCCCATGGTCCTTTGAAGAGGGCTTGCTAAGACACCGGGATTTATTATACGTACCCACCAGAATGCTTAGAGCCCTCATCATGACGCAATGTCATGACAACCCTGCTGCTGGCCATTTTGGTTTTCACAAAACTCTGGACTTGGTCACCCAGACTTTTTGGTGGCCTCGGGTTCACCACGATGTGTCTTCCTACGTCGCTTCTTGTGTACAATGTCGACAAGCGAAAGCAGTGTCAGGTGCGCCTCCTGGACTTCTTCAACCACTGCCAACTCCGAGCAGACCATGGGGACGATCTCCATGGACTTTCTAATGCATTTGCACCTTTCGTCGGGTTATACGACGGTGCTCGTGGTGGTTGACATGCTCACTAAAATGGCCCATTTCATCCCATGTAGGAGATTACCCTCGGCTCGTGTTACTGCCCGGCTTTTCATACAACACATGTTCCGTTTACATGGCTTACTGGACAGAGTTGTTTCAGATCGCGGTGTTCAGTTCACTGCTCAATTCTGGAAAAGTCTAATGAACGCCCTATGAGTACAAGTATGTTTAGCATCAGCGCACCATCCGGAAACCGATGGCGGAACTGAGAAGATAATTGGCATCCTCGCCCAATACCTCAGATGTTTTGTAAATCAATGACAAAACGACTGGGTGACTTATCTTCCATTGGCAGAGTTTGCCTTTAATAATTCTCGGCACACCTCCACCCACATGATGCCTTTTTATGCCAATGTGGGTTATCATCTGAGGTTTTTCCCCCTGTCAATCGCAGATTCTCCAGTTCCAGAGGCACAGGATTTTTTGTTGGAGTTATATGCGGTGCATCAATTAATTTCCAGACAATTGGAACGAGCAAAAGCAGATTATAAGCGTTTCGCAGATCGTTTGCATCGAGTGACACATCCGTTGGCTGTGGGGGACAAGGTGTGGTTGTCAACGAAACATCTTCAAGTCAATCATCCGATTAAGAAGTTGGATCATTGTTTTATTGGTCCCTTCCCTATCGAGGCAGTTATTAATCCTGTGGCTTATTAACTCACTTTACCGCGCTCCATGCGCATTCACCCTGTTTTTCATCGCTCCCTGTTAGTACCTGACAGTCCATCATATACTCTCTGCTCTCCAGAAGATACAGGTTCTCCATCCAGGCTCAGCACTGAACCTGTTATGGATACTACAGTGGTCGGAATTTATGATTCACGATGGCTGAAGGGACGATTCCAATACTTCGTGGGAAGACTGGAAAATGAAATGGAGATTCGCTCTTGGCAGGATGTATCCAAGGTGCATGCCCCAGATCTTTTTCATATATATCATGCACAATTCCCTTCAAAACCACATCCTGATCGTCAGACTCGGGGGAAGGGCCCTGCGGTGAGGGATAGTGTTGTGACTGAAAGGATAGTTCCTGCTGTGAGTTTTGACTCTGATGACTCTGAAGATGGAAGGCTGGAGCCTGCTGTGAATGTGGAGTCTGAATTATTAGAGGACACAGATGTGAGCCAGGAGGATGAGAGTTTATCACAGAGAAAACCCCCCTCAGAGCCTTCGACGTCATTCATGCCAGCAACTGATCCACAAAATGAGTCAGAGACTTCGAGTGGGGAAACTGACAGATCGTGGCTTGATGCAAGAACTAGGAGGAGACTGAAACATCAAGCTGAGGGGAGGCGTCAAGCCAAACATTGATTAGAGAGACTGACACGCCCATCCAGGTGATTTAAGGAGGCATGATGATTCTCAAACTTTGCTTGGAAGCAAAGTGTTTGATGTATCGAAAGGATATGTGTGTGTGGAGCGGCTTTTGTAATTTATAGACATTCTGAATTACCAGACAGATTCCGGGAAGTCTGCCAAGGACTGGAATATAATTCTGTTAACCCTTTTTTAGTCTGGCTCTGTTTTGTTTGAATATTTTGAACTGTGGAACTCCTTGTTCTCACTTGTGAAAATAGGTGAGACATAACATTTATATATATATATATATATATATATATATATATATATATATATATATATATATATATATATATATATATATATATATATTCAAAAGAAAGAAAGATTTGCTCTTCGGGAAAGTTTTTTATTTTTTGTTCAGAATTTTCGGATTTGTTATCTCAAGTCCGTCTTCAGTGAACTGTTAGATGGAGATGTGTCCAGGAAGGAGCTTTGGTCGTTATTTTTATCGTTGGTGTCAGCGTTCTGTGGATTGGCAGCACGGGCATCATCGCGTGATTGGCTTGTCAGTTGTTTGGATGCTAGTTGGTTTGTTTTTTGATGTTGTTGATCCAATTATCACGTAAACTTTGATAGTTGGGGTCAATGTCTTTGTGGCGATTAATGCAATTGGTGCCAGTATGCCATGCTTCAATAAATTCACGTGCATAACGTGTTTTGCCTGTGCCAATTATTTTGGTTGCATCCCAGTTAAAGTAATGATTTTGGTCTATGCTGTGTGTTGCTATTTGAGATAGTGGGTCTTTTCTTTTGACAGCTAGTGTGTGTTCATGGATTCTTTCGTGGAGTTGTTTTCCAGTTTGGCCAATGTATTTTTGGGGGCATGTTTTGCATGGTATTTCATATATGACGTTTTTCATTGAAGTGATTGGTAATTTGTCTTTGCCTGATATGAGTGTTTTTCTTAATGAAGTTGTTGGTTTGTGTGCAATATTGATGTTGAATGGTTGTAAGTGTCTTGATATGATTTCTGATACACCTTGTATGTATGGAAGTGAGTACCATTTAGGTGGATTTTGTGGGTTTTTGTTGTTTGTGTCTGTTTGTTTGTGTGATTTATGTGGTTTGTGTCTTAGGCAGTTTTTGATGAAGCTTTTTGGATATCCATTGTTTATGAAGAGGTTGTAGAGAAAATTTAGTTCTTCTTTTCGTATTTTTTTGTCTTGGCAATAAGTGTAGGCTCGTTTAAAGAGTGTTGAGATGCAGCTTCTTTTGTGTGTGGTAGGGTGGTTGCTTCTGTAGTGGAGTATAATGTCAGCATTTGTTTTCTTTCTGTATACGCTTGTTTGTAATTTGCCATTTTCAAGAAGTTTTAAGTTGACATCTAGAAATGATAATTGAGTATTATTCATTTCTTCTCGTGTAAATTGTATATCTGGGTGTATTGAGTTGATTGCTTTGTGTAGTTGTTCTAATTCAGTGCGTTTGACAATGACAAATGTGTCATCCACATATCGAAGCCATAGTTTTGGTTTGAGATTTGTAAAAACGGATTTTTCTAGATCTTGTAACACTATTTCAGCTATGAAACCTGAAATAGGAGAGCCCATTGGTGTGCCTTTTTTCTGGAGGTAGAATTTATTGTTAAATTGACAGTAGTTGGTTAGGCAAAGGGTGATTAGCTCCATTACTCTGTCAGTGGGGATATTGATGGGTTTTTTTTCTAATTGTTGTTTAATTATATTTTTGGCATGTTCAAGAGGGATCGATGGAAAGAGTGATATAACATCAAAGGATACCATGCATTCATCTGGTTCTATTTGTATTTCTTTGATTCGTTCAAGAAAGGTGTATGCGTTTGTAATACTGTGTTCAGAGTTTGCAATCAAATGTTTGAGGTGTTGAAGAAGCCATTTGGCTAAGTTGTAAGTGGGGGTTCCGATGAGTGAAATTACCATACGAAGTGGAATGTTCGGTTTGTGTATTTTTGGAAGTCCATATGCTCTGGCAATGGAGGGGCTGGTTATTAGGATGAATTT